>JAGXOD010000025.1:6507500-7250000 GCA_020368025.1 Brachyhypopomus occidentalis | reverse complement strand
GTGGAGAACTGGACACAGTCAGTACAGTGAGTGGTGTGTGGAGTTCAGACACAGTCAGTACAGTGAGTGGTGTGTGGAGAACTGGACACAGTCAGTACAGTGAGTGGTGTGTGGAGTTCAGACACAGTCAGTACAGTGAGTGGTGTGTGGAGAACTGGACACAGTCAGTACAGTGAGTGGTGTGTGGAGTTCAGACACAGTCAGTACAGTGAGTGGTGTGTGGAGAACTGGACATAGTCAGCAGCAAATTCAGGAACACCCTCCTCCAAATAGTAAATATGTTTTGTGTCTTATGTTATGTTTCAGTTCATTCCACCAAGTTGTGCTGAGTTATTTTTTCATCCCAGGTACTAACTTATAGAATGTGTTTCTTACGTATTTAATCAGTTGAGACAAACTTACTTTCTATTGCTGCTAAAACATTGCCTAGGGTTGTATTCATCCCATAATTACACAATAGTCCTAAACCAGGTTCTAAAACTGAACGCAGATTAAATGGTTTAACAGAACTCTTGTTTCTGCAAAAAAAAAAAACCCATGATTACAGTATTGTCTCCGGAGTCTCCAATCTGTAATTAAGAGACAGGAAAAGAAAGCAGAGGGATTGTGGGAGCAGAGTGAGTAATCGTGTGTCTGAGGGACACTCGGGCCATGACTGGTTCTGGGTGTCACACCGTATATCCTCTGAACTGGCCAGATCCAAGAAGACAGGCGTGTTAACAGGGACAGCCATGTTGCTACAGCGCCTGGCTCACTGGCTCAGAAAAAAACAAGCTCCAGCAATACAGTGCAGAGAATCACTGGCCGGAAACTGGCTACATCCACAAGAGAGGTCTGGAAGTGCTGGACGGAGAACATTCCGGATGGAAGTGACTGAGCCAGACCAGGGATACCAGCGACAGCTTCTGAGTGGAGACATGAGCTTAAAGTGCCTCTGTCTATAGACCTCCGTTCTGCAACAAGCCCTTGAGTTGCATTAGGCAGGTCTGTAAAAGAATATACATCAGCACAACAGTGTGCACTGCTGAGAGAGCTGAGAGTTTACCTGAGTTCATTGTGTTTCTGCAACTAATTTAAGTCTGCTTTTTTACATAACCTGTAATTATCTCTCATACTTAGATTCACATGCAGACACACGCACACACACACGCGCACACACACACTCTACAGTAAACACACACAAACAGTTGGCAGCTAGAGTCAAACACTCCATAATTGCTGTTATAATGACTGAGTACCAAAACATCAGAAGTTGCATTTATATTGCAGTGCTTTACTGTGACACAAACCTTCAAAATGCCTCTTGGCATCAAAATAATTGCAGTGAAAGAACAGATGACAGGCCATAAGTTTCGTTATACAACAGGAAGTTGAACAAAAAGTTAATGGTTCTTATGTAGCTACAAGGGTTTGATACAATCATGCAGAGCGCTTCTTGGTCAGAGCATATGCTGGAGACATCGATCCTGGCAACGGGACGATTTACATTATTTAGCTTTAGTGTAATAAAAAAGTGTAACTTTAGAATCCAACAAAAATAAAAATGTAGAAAATGGAATATGAAGCATTTTCATGTTATATGAATTACATACAAGTATACTTATTCATGCAGAATGAACAAAAATGGACAAACACTTGGGAGGTGGGAGATGAAATGTCCGTGTCCTGGAATGGCTGTATGTGCATGTAAATGTGAGAGTGGAGTGCCTTTCTTAACCACAGAGGCAGCTTAGACATTCTGAAATTCACAGTCAAAATCCGTCATCCTGCACAGGATGTACTTCCACTGCCGATCCCTGGAACACAGCAGAAACAAAGTGTTGCACTGAGAATGGAATCGCCTTCATCTCCACTAAAGTGTCTGACAGCTGTGGAGCTGTTACATGAATTAAGCCAGAGGCAAAATGCTGAACACAGGTTATAAGGAGCATGTGATACCTGAGCACCCCACTGAAGGTGGTCTGAGCGCCCCGGATGAAGTAGCCGTATGTGGGAATGACCATTTCAGCCTCTTCCCTGTGGTACTCAGGAACATCAGTGGTCTTCCTGTTGGTCACCAAAAAAAAAAGAGGATTCTGGCAACAGGGCCTTTTATACAGGTCAAAGGTCAAAGCATAAACAGATTCCACATTGTGGAAACGACAATCAAAATATGCACTTGGTAACTGTTGTCATTTCCGCGTTTAAGTAGTCATTAAATGAACCATAAACACATAATGTGTTTTCCGCTGGTGGTTTGTGGTTCCAGGGGCAGCTGTTTGTGAAGCTCGCGGTGCTTCTCTCACCAGCAGGAGTACGGACACCTGCGGCTGTAGCGACAGCAGTAGAACTGCCACTCCCGGTCCAGGACCGCGGGGAAGTACTGGCTCTGCACGCCGGCCACCAGCCCATTACTGGAGCACGTGGAGGACCTGTGAAGACCGACAAGAACAACCAGAGCTGCTCAGGATGGGAAGCAGACAGCACCAGCTTCAGTGCAACAAGGCATGACCGTCATGCCAATGGGCCTGTCATCTGAATGAGCGATGGTACAAACAGTTAAGGGAAGGAATGCATTTAGCATGCCAAGTTTTTCTGACATTGTTCGGATACAATGGCCTACAATACAATCAAGTCTCACCCAGGTAGAAATCTGTAGACATATAGAATTATATCCCAAGTTTGCATTTTTGTAAATGCAGGTATTAGAGCGATTATAACTGTCTTACATAGACAAAGGATATTTAGTGTTAGCCATTAGTGTCTACTATGAACAGCATTATAAATTATCTTAAAAAGTTCATATTTAACCTGACACAAACCTAAATTGGCCACATGGTGCATGATGAACCTGTAAGGTCATGAACCCTGAGGTTGGCCATGTTCACCCTTGAGTTTCCATGTTCACCCTTGAGTTTCCATGTTCTTTTTTTTTTTTTTTTTTTTTTCGGCCCACCTCCACCCCCCATCTTTGGAGGACAACTTTATTTTTATATAAGGATCAAATGAAATACATATCACATATAATATAATACAGAACAATAGTGATGAAAATAATTGGGGTGAGGTGGACCATGCAGGATAGTAGAGAAAAGAAAAGAGGGGGAGAGAGTGAGTAGGGAAAAAAGACAGAAGGGCAGAAAGAACAAAGCGCTAATGACCACTGCAATGGTTCATCAACTGCTGCTCCTGAAAGAAGAGCAGAAAGTGTGCCTAAGACATACAGCACAAATGACTGATGTGTGTGTATGTGTGAGTGTGTGTGTTTATGTAAGTGCACCCTAGGATATATGTACGAAATGCACTTACTAGCGAGGTTAGAAAGCTGCGATAACCTTCCGCCAGAGGCCAGAGGCAGGCAGAGAGAGACCAGGGGATCCTGCCCACCCGTGGCCCCTCCAGGGGCAGTGGAGCCCCAGGGCCGCACTTCCCAGTGATCCCCGCATGCCCGCCCCAGTGGCCGGAGATGGAGACCCCGGACAGCACCCCTCCAACCACGGGGCGCAGGCCCAGGGGAACCAGAGGAAACAGAGCCACCCCCCCCGGATGACCCCCCCACCCCACGGGCCAGTAGCAAGGCCCCAGCGCCCCTCGCCCCAGAGAACCGTCCAACACCCAGCAGGGCCCCCTCCCGCCAAGGAGTCCCGAGCACAACCCCCAGGACCATGTTCACCCTTGAGTTTCCATGTTCACCCTTGAGTTTCCATGTTCACCCTTGAGTTTCCATGTTCACCCTTGAGTTTCCATGTTCACCCTTGAGTTTCCATGTTCACCCTTGAGTTTCCATGTTCACCCTTGAGTTTCCATGTTCACCCTTGAGTTTCCATGTTCACCCTTGGTTCCATGTTCACCCTTGAGTTTCCATGTTCACCCTTAGTTTCCATGTTCACCCTTGGGTTTCCATGTTCACCCTTGGGTTTCCATGTTCACCCTTGAGTTTCCATGTTCACCCTTGAGTTTCCATGTTCACCCTTGGGTTTCCATGTTCACCCATGTTCACCCTTGGGTTTCCATGTTCACCCTTGAGTTTCCATGTTCACCCTTGGGTTTCCATGTTCACCCTTGGGTTTCCATGTTCACCCTTGGGTTTCCATGTTCACCCTTGGGTTTCCATGTTCACCCTTGGGTTAATACAGATCAGTCCACTCATTTTGGCACATGCTGTAGATGAACAATATAATGTGACGTTACCGTAGAACTGCTTCACACGGGTTAACCTGCTCACCTGTATGTTCCTGCATCTCACCAGTGTTTACCACGAGTGACATTGATACAGCTAATGTTTTGAGTATGTGCCTGATTGATTTTTTCAGATTTTTCAGATTAATGATGACGTGATTTATTGCTGTTGTCCTCTTGTGAGACACCAACACACTTAGACGCTGTTTTGATTGGTTGTGTCATTGGATCATTGGGGGGATTCTCCCTTTCAGTAATATACATAAAGCAGGAAAGAGCATTCAGCAAAAACAACCCACTGCAAGGCATTGTGGGACAGCATCGTGGAGCCATGGGACCACAGACAGGCAGACATGTAGTCTAGTTTCCTCTCCACTGGGTACACCATGCAAAACCAGACCGCTCCTCCGGGACTCCACACCACAGTACACCATCAAGCACAGTATTATCAGTACATTCACAAGCAAATATAATGATCTCCAGAAAATGTAATTAATAAATTTCAACATGCTGAGTTTCTGAACATAGACTAAGCGTAAAATACTGATTGCATAACAAGACATACAGTCATGATTTTCATTAAAGTAAAATGAAAAAAATAATTATTTTACATTAAAGCTTTTAAAATATGTGTATGTTTATTCTGTACGTATATTATGAATATTTAAGAGCTATGGTTAATATATAGAATTTGCATTCATTAGACAACCCTGATAGCTCTCGACCTGTTTATGTATGTTCTGTGGTCCACAACTGCTCATTACAGCTGGTCACTGCCCCAGACTGCTGTGCTCTGCCAATAATACTGACATTTTAATAGCCTAGAGAATTTGTAGTCTATTTCTTGAGGTCAACACAGATATTAAAACTAATTAACCTGTGAGGTGACTGACAAGCAGGAGATGATTGTGTGGTTTTCTGTAAATACAGGTCTGTTGATGGTTGCTGGTTGTGTATGGCCAATACAGGATGTTGTCATCACAACAGATCTGCCACCATCAGGCCTGTCACAGCGCCCAGCAACCAGCAGCTCCAGGCCGTGGTCATGACAACGTCGACGCCTCGGGAAATGGCTTCTCCGGAGGCAGAAGGGGACAGGCCGCTCCGTGTGGAATGCAATCTCAGAGTGCAGATCAAAGCTGCTTGCTTAGCTAGCATGAGTGAGCGAACAAAGGGAGGCATCTCCACAGACAGACACTCGTCTAGACGGTGGAGAGCAAAAGAGGAGGATTCATCCCACACAAACATGTAAACAGAATTCTTAAACAAAAATCTATAACAGAACTGGCCCCTCATTTGCGTACGGTGACGTTTCTCAAGCTACATCTGTTCATAGAGATATGATGATGCACTGCTGCCAGTGTGAATGTGCAGCACGACAGATAACACTGTAATAATGCCCAGAAGCAAACCGGAGTGGTACAGCGTTGTGCCACATTAATAAGCACTCACAAAGCAGCAGTGTAGGATACAGTAATGTACAAAAGAGCATGACAGAAAACGTGCAGTGCAATGAATGCCGTGATGCACCACAGTGCCTGAGAAATCCAGCAGAGTGCACAGCTGTGCGGTTTAATGGCCGCAGGGAGACGCCCTGCATGAAGCCTCCTGCAGTGAGGCTGGAACAGAAGACGAGGGGGTTCTGCACGAACCCTGTAGTGTAGGATCTAATGTAGTGAGTGGGGAAGGTTCTGCATGGTCACTGTTCCTGTAGTGTGTGTGTGTGTGTGTGTATGTGTGTGGGGGGGGGGGGGGGGTCCTTCTCTCTACCGCCTTCTCCGCCATGTCCAGTTTAGCCCCCAGGAATTCGCTGTCCTCAGCAGCTGGACTGTCCTGCTTTCTATGCAGCCTGTCCACATTCCCCTCCCATCACAACCTGTCCCACAGATGGACACCCGTTAAGGTGGAACGGAGAATTTGAATAAGAAGCCCCATGACATGTGCAGGATATTGTAAATTAATGCTAATGGGTAAATTATGCATTAAAATATAATTGTATATATATATATATATAAAATATAAAGTTTCTGGCACTATTTAAAAAACTTTATTTTCTATTTCAAGAATGCAATTCCTGCCTTGCAGGTTTGAAATAAACTGTTTAGGACTGTTTAGGAGAGTCCAACCCACATCTCAAGTCTACTAAATGCCGTAAATGTAAGTCTATCTATGAGAAAGTTATGGTTTATGGTACCAAAAGCTTAACTGAAATTTAGCAGTGGTAAAACTGATGCCTTCCCAGAGTCTGCATTTAAACAAATGTTATTAATTACCATAATTAGATCAGTCTCAGTACTATGAGTAAGTACTGACGGGAATTCTGTAATTACTTCCAGAGCAGCTTCCAGTGGCTTCACTTCTGCAGTTTTTAGTGAGTTAGGAGAAACACCAGATACGAGTGAGGTGCTCACCATGCAGAGTATGTCGGTACGCTACCGAAACACATTCTTTAAGAAGCTAGTTGGTAAGATGTCACGACTGCAAGTCGACTGCATCAATTAAAATTTCATTGTAATAGCACTAAACTGGGCTAATTACATGACAGCTTGACATGGTGCTGGATAGGTTGAAGGCTTGTGGATGAAAACTTTCTGGTGCCAGTAAGAATTTTAGTGCTAAGAAAGGATGGATCTACCTGCTGGGAGAGACCCAAAGAGTCCAATGTAGCTCTGACATCCTTGGCAAAACAGTCGGATTGTCAGTGTGTATGTTCAAATCACCAGCAGTTCCAAAATGGTCAAAATCAGTGATAATAAAAAATAATAAGTCTGTGAATTCATCATTGAAATCTGCATTGTAGTTTGAAGGTTAATACACAATTATTTTTCATATTCTTTACATCACTACTGCCTAGAGATGTAAAGTAACCACATGGTGACTGCTTGTACTGGATGCATTAAATAAATAGTTCACTCCTGTATCTCCATATTTCCAGCTGGCAAGAGAGACATTTATAAAGTTTGGTGGTGCTAATTCAATTAACCATGTTTCATGTAGAAGCATAAAATCAACCCCATGGGATATAATAAAATTAAATGTGATTAGTTTGTGAGTGATCTAATATTGAGAAAGAGCTAACTTAGTAACCCATGTGCTTCGCCCCAAAAGCTGTGTCTCAGGTCTTACAGAGTACAGGTTGGACACATTTACAGTGTCTGACATGCACTCTCTGTTCGTTCTGTTTCTGATAAGCACTGGCACGGGAGAGATTACCGGCATGCTGGGTCCAAGCGTCTTTTGAGAACCTGTACTGCTGATGTAATCACTGCTGCAGCAGGGACCTGAGGAACATGGCACAGTATGTGAGAAGGTTCCTCCAGTCCAGCAGATGGTGGGTGGAACTCCTCTAAGCGACGGGGTGGAGATTGAAGCTCTTGTTCCAGTAGCTGAAGAAGTTTGTCTCTCTTTGAGGTGCAGCTAGTGGAGGAGCTGGACATGTCTTAGGGGACAGTCTGGAGGACAGAAGTGGAAATGAGGCGGTAGACGTCAGGCAGCCCGCAGGCCGTCACACTGTACCCGAGGACGGGGACACTGTCGGACGGGGAAAGCGACTCCACCGTTGCCTGGGGGGGTTCAAGTGGGGTGACGGGGGAGGGGAGATGGAGGACCTCTCGGGTTTGTGGTGTCCCTGGAAGCTGATAAGCTCGGTCATCATTGTGACTCTATGATCTGCAGTTCGGTCTGAGCACCCACAATGGCAGGGAGGATGTTGTAGCTCTGGAGCAATACTGCCCACTGATGCAAAGGAGTTTGTGGGTGTTTGTGCCAATGCGATGGCATTAATTGTGCACAGAGAAAATGAAGTCCTCTGTCAGGGTTTTTGGAACCTATCTTGCTTATATACAGTCTATGTTGCCTGAAAAACTGTTTCTTGTCAAAAACATCAGGCTGTTTGATCTACAACTGTTGTGTAGTCAAGCGTTTAACGTTAACATTTAATTCTCCATGCAGGACCACTGATAAATGTTTGAATGTTAAGCTTGATAATTGTGCTGAGGTTTTTAAATCCCTTTTTAATAACTCAGAATGACTCTCGTGTCATTCATGGCCATATGCACAATAATCCACTTCGCTGATGTGTGTGTGTGTGTGGTCGGCCAGTATCATTGGCACCTTTTTAATTCAGAGACTGTGATGTTCAGATCACATTGAACTTTGAGTTTCTGATATTTCACGCCATTGACAGTCATGACAAGGGTGTTGGCTGTGTCCCCACATGGAGGTCCTGTGGCTCTACTGGGCTGCTAAGGCAGGCTGGCGTGTATTGTTCAAGGGTGTTGGCTGTGTCCCCACATGGAGGTCCTGCGGCTCTGGGCTGGCGTGTATTGTTCTTTCAGTATTCATTTTGCTGCCTTTGCAAGGATCCACAGTGAGGCTTTGCAGTGTTTAGAATCTGTCCTGCAAATGAAGTGATCTTGTTTTGTACCCCAGACTCCGAGCAGCTTTAGCATTAGCATTAACAGTAGATGAACGTGCGATGCTAGTGGGGCTGGAAGACAAGTCTACAGAGCTGTTTGTAGCATGGCGTTTGGCTTTGGCTCCAGGACCCACTGTTCATTCCTGACGTCTGTTCTCAGGATAGCGGCTCCGTTTGTGCGCTCCGCTGGCCCGGCTCTGTGTGTTTTCACTGCTCGTTGCTCCCCTGATCTCCCGGTCTGTGGTCTGCTGCCAGTACGTCCACACTCAGATACTCCTCACACAGCAGGGGAATGCCAGCTCTTAAACTCAGACAAGAAGCTCCAGCACTGTCATTTTCTGTAGAAGACTGTAAAAATGTTGACAGGACATGTGTTCTGTAACCCGAGGAGCTGTTGTGTACTCTGCTTCTTTTGGTATTCAACAGGAACCTTTCCTGGTCCTGAATCTGTAGCACTAATCTTAACAACATTAAAATCACAGAGAAACATGACCACATTTAGGTTCTTAGTTCTTGTGACAGCTTGACAAATGTCTTCTGAAAATAAAGAAAATAAAGGGAAAAAAGATAAAGAATAGCTAAGGAGAGAAGTGAACTGCAGGGAAGCAGGAAGCAGATTACAGTTTTATCGTTTCACTTGAATGATCCATATGGTTTTTTCTTTCCTATAGTTTTAATCCTGTGTGCAGGTTGTTTAGTTTTCTGCTTTCGTTAATATCCAGACTGGTGAAGATGTTTTCCTCTCAGCTGCAGTAGGTTGTGTTGTCTGAACTTTTCACCTTTTTCACTCCTCTCAAGTTTTCATATCTGATTGCTGGAGGGACACGTAATTTGAAATTCTCCCCTATAACGAGTAAATCCCAGCGGGTGACACGTCTGACCGAGTGTGTGCATTCTTAAGGCCCCAGGTGGCCCAGGCGAACAGCAGGAAGAGGAAGTCACATGGCCCTAGCTCAAAGGAAATCTCCAAAAAGTGGGCAGATTCAGAGCAGACCTGGCAGGACCAAGCTGAGCTCAATTAATTCCCAGGGAATTTCCCCCGGGAGAGGGGCTGGTGACAGGCTGCAGCAGGGCACGTGGCCCCTGAACACAGCCTCTCTGATCGGCTCCCCAGTGCCGGATCCTTCCGGTCCGCACAAGCTGTGGAGCTGTGACATCCTGCTTTCCTCCTGCTATGTGGCAATTCAGGAATATGCTCAGACGTCACCGCTGAATGGATTCCATTATGCTCATGTGGCCTTCGTTGCGATCATAAAAAGGGAAAGGTTTGCCTGAGGAAACATCTTTGTGGGTACAAACAACGTGAATGTGAAGTGCCAAATGTGAAACGCTCTCCAAAAGTTCAGGAAATGACTCTGACATTTCCAGTTTTCGTGCATGTGCACAAAACCAAGGTGGCACGTTTCTTCCTGACAGATGCAGCTGCACTTATTTAAATGGTAAATATTACGCACGCAATATGTAATAACAGCTTTATATATCAACTAATTATATCCTTATAGCTATCAGTGGCATCTTCAGTTAAAATCATCAATCGTTTTAAAGACAAAACTCCTTCAGGATTCTGTTGTTCAAGTGCAAAGGTTGTAGACTGTGAGGAAGAGTATTAATGACAGAATGTGTTCTCAATAACTAAGCTTATGTGTCCAAAAATTGGAAACTTTGGCAAAGAATGGAGCAGTAGTGTTGTAATAAACGGTTTTATAGACAGTTAATTGAGGAAAAGTATTCTGCACGGGCTCAAATATTTTTTATTCATATAACTTTTATTTAGAAATGTTGAACACGTCAGGTGGCAGGTTGTATATGCTCTCATTATACGCTGTTAACTGGAAAGTGATGGCTTACATATCCTGCTGTGTAAATTGATTCCCAGCATGCTGACACACTCACTCACACACACACATACACACAACCACCACTACCATCATCACCACCTCTTGGATTTATTAATGCAACAAAACCAGCAAAGTTTGGACCACAGTATGTAAAGGTCACCATTATTGCACAATAAGGGCATTTATTGTGTGCTAATAGGGAACGTTCCCAGTCTTCCATGTTTGGTGCCATGGAAAATTAGACACTGACCTGTTTTATTGGGACCACATACAACTCCACATTAGAGCTGTTGTATTACAGGAGTTCATTTTTTCAAACCATCAGTTATGAAATAATTTTAAAGTAAGGTGACATGAAAAAACGATGCACCTTTATTTTAACCCAATCTCATGTAAATAAGTGGTAAAAAAAAAAAAAAATTAAATATAATATTGTGCCCCAATGAGCTGCAACACCTGTTAGGATCAGAGACTACAGACCTACAAACTACAGTATTGATATTAACATCATCATATTGTAGGCCAGATCCTCTCTGGTCTGGAGAATCTCCTGAGCAGAGCCTTGCAAACACAAGTGAGGCAGAACTGTGTGAGCAGAGGTCTGACTGCAGGACCTTCTCCTTCGCTTGATACATGTAGCTACCAGAGGCATATAGGCATGTGTACATATAATACCAATCCTGGTTATAATATTTCTTTGCAAATCTCTTTCAGAGCAGACCACATGACAAGCCTGTTCTGTGTTTACACTGAAACCTGGACCAGGGGGCACATGAAGGAAACTCTGCTATCTCTCCTCTCAGACAATAACACTGTGTCTGAAATTAGCGTCCAGATGATGTTATGAAAACTTCACGACACACAATATATGTTTCTAACAAGGTTCATCACATTGTGATGCCTGGAAGGACAATATTCTGGCAACGTTTCCTCTGTTTGGTTTAGGATGTGAAGAGCCCTCATAACAAGAACACAATGCATTTTGGGAATGTTGGATACACTATGGAACCTGGAACCATTTCTGGTTTCAGGTTCTGAGATTTTGCACAGTTTTCCACAGTTTTGCACAGCATCAGTTGATGCAAGTTCCCAAGTATCTGGTCATAAAAGGTCCCATTTTAGAACTGTGCATGAAACTTAAGTAACCAGCTTATGCATGTCATCTGGTTGACTGATCAGTAAAACTGAGGTGAGATCAAATATCATGTGGCTCAAGCAAAATGCCTGTCTGTCACTTTTAGGGCCTGTTTGATTGGCTTTCCTACCATGACAAACAAATGATGGTGTTCCATCAGCAACCCCACAGCTCTGCACACCACTATACAACTATCTGCATCTTCCTATAACCTAATGGGAGGTCCATGACCATCAGTAATAAGTGTGGATAAATCCACTTCCGCACAATCACATTTCCGCACATAAAACAAGTGCAGCCAGATTACCACCTCTTGGATTTATTAATGCAACAAAACCAGCAAAGTTTGGACCACAGTATGTAAATGTCACCATTATTGCACAATAAGGGCATTTATTGTGTGCTAATAGGGAACTATTATCATTATTGTGTGCTAATATCTGTGCAGTAAGGTGGTCTGACTGCTGCTGGGGTTATCAGAGGCTTACAGCATGCGTATGTCTGATCCAAAGAGCTGGTTGTTTAGTTGCTTCATTTTTTGTTCGTTCATTTATGAAATTCTTCGCGTCTGTCCACAGCTGTTCGATTTCATGCCTCTCTGAAGAGGGTTTGTTCACCAGATGGTCTGTATCTGGCTCAAGAGGTGATATGTCATTTGCACTTCTGGTGCACAGTTACGGTTAACTAGCATGTCTTTATTGAGTTGTACACGATTTTTCTAACCACTGTGCAAGATTGCAGTCTGAGACACAACTGCAATACTAATAAATACTAAACCCATCAACACTGAGAGTCAGCTGTTGTTTTAAGACAGATAAAGTGTGTGAAAAAGAAGAGCATACATAAATATTGGCATATTTGCGCTAACATTTAATCTGTGCGGGTTCAAATTGGATCAGTAAACAATACTGTGCGTCTCACCGGAGATACTGGAGGCCACATAATGCCAAATACCGTTGTCATTTTTCCGACCTCTGAAAGCAGCTGTCTGGGGTGCCTGAGGCGCAGATAAACCGCTGCTCAGTCAGACCAGCTGAGCTTGTGAGGCACCTTCTGTGACTCTCCCCTTTTAGAGCAGTGCACGGCCTCAGAGACACACGCCGGCGCATTACACGTGAAGCTATGGCGCACGAGAGCAGGCAGCAAACTCACGGACTCACCACTCCATCCCAGCACGGTTGATGTCATCCCACCAGCACTCGGTGGGCTCTCCCAGGGTGGATGGGGTCGGCTGACACTCGAAGCTCCACAGGCGGTCCGAGCCCTCTTTCTCACTGAAGTAGCTCCTGATTGCCACAAGGGCCTCGCCGTGCGGGCACTGGAAGTTGAACCCCTGGCGCCACGTGTTGACCCACTCCTCCTCGTGGATGTAGTTCGGCTGAGCACCGACCACACAGGCCTGCAGGAGCAACAGCGCGGCCGGAGCCCAGAGAACAGCGGCCGTGTTCATCTTAGTCGCGAGTGCCGAGGAAGCTCTGATTGCGTGCACCGCTTGCCTTTAAACCTCTCCAGATGTTCGCTCTCCAGATGTTCCTTATCTGGCTTTGGAGGTGATATGTAATTTGCATTCCCTAGCACACAGTTATGGTTAACAAAGGTTTTTGAAGTTGTTTTGTTCAAGAGGACTTTCCCAACCAATGTTCAAGACTAGACTGCATGCCTTAAAGTGAACCCCCCCCTTAAAGGACTTCTGCAAGGAGGAGAGTTTGAGGTTGCCAAATAATGATGCTATCCATTCGCCTGAAATGGAAGGAGGACTTGTTTTCATTTCATCAGACATTGTCCTAAACATTTTGGATGAGTCACAGGTGTTTGAAAGGAAACTAATATATGTGAGAACACTTTGGGTACATGCCAAATCTATTCTTGAACATACTCCATCATTCCTTTTGAACTCTAAACACTCTACACAGTCCAACTGCCAATCTGAAATTCCTTTCATTATAAGCTGTGTCATATCGTTGGCATTATGTCACCCTGACATGCAAAATAAATAAATAAACTTAAAAATCGCTGAGTCTCATTAGTCATAACGTGTGTTGGTTTTTCTCTTCACCCAATGCCATGACATTTTAATGTCACCGAAATTCTGTGTCACTTCACAAAGTTGACATCAAAGTTCACAAAGACAACTTTTACTACAGCTGAAGCTTTTTGGAAAAAGCTTTTATAAATGTTTATGTGTGTTTATGTCAGTTGTAATGAGGGGCTCATATAGATGTCATGTAGCCTTCTAAACACTACCCTTCAGTATTACTGAAAAAACACCAGTGAGTTGGTCTCCTGAGAAATTACTACATAAGCCTGCTGGCACCAAAAAGTGACCATCTTTCAGCCCGTTTAAGTATTGTGTACATATGAAAAAGTAAAAATGCCACCTGGTTATGCTTTCACATATGAAATGGGCTGTGTTTAACTCAAGGAAAGCCCATTTGAATGATTTGGTTGCTTGGTGGTCAGGAACCCTGGGTGTCTTAAAGTGTCTCTGAGCCTTCAACTCTGGGAGTGGAGTTGCACTACATGGAATGCACTACTTTAGGAACTTTGACAGAAATGCAGTGGAAATTATTAGTTAATATTGTTGGGGTGTGTGTGTGTGTGAGTGTTACTGTACTGTGCTTCTGTGAAACTCAATATAATTTTGCACTCCTTGTAGTAGTTCTTCCTACATATCTTTATCTCAGAGATAAGCCTCAGATAAGCCTTAGATCTTGTAATAATAAACACATCTCAGTGAAATAATAAACAGCGGTCATTACTTACTGAGAGCCTTTAAAGCTATCAGAGTTCAAAGATTAACCAATTTTGCCACTAAGTGTATAGAAGGCATAGTAAACTTTGTACTAACATGGGGACAAACGGTAAACCTGCAATATGACACAGTGGAGTATTTGGCACTGTGGGATTTGAACACAAGACTAAGTAAAGGAAGTGACAGGGTGGCCTTTACGTTGCTCACGAAACTGACACACTGACTTTCATCTACATGGACACAATGAAAATGGCCTTGAAAGCCAAAGGGTTCAAAGGTCAGGGGCCCGTCCTTTTCTGCCTGAAATCGTCGGACCGGGCGTGCTTGCAACATTCCCGTCAGTGACACACACACACACACACACACTTTCTCCTTTCTCCTGACCTACTTTAGAGCAAGGCTACAGCTGTTACAGGGCAGATACAAAATTGAATAATGATGGAGCAGACAGCAATAAACAAATACCTTCTGAATCATTCGCTTACAGATTAAATTGGCGACAGCTGTATAATGTGGTGTCCATGTGGCGCTGATTGAGAACATGGAAGATTACGAGCTTTTTGAATATGGAAGATTACGAGCCTTTTGAATATTCAGAGATGGAAAACTGAAGTTTCCACTAAATGAAAGTGTGGCCTCTGCAGTTTCCATAACAGAACAAAAATAATGTATATTGTTATGGTACCAGTTTACATGACTACACCCTGCACAGAGTGTGACTGATATGTATCTTCCATGAAAACAAGATATAGCTAATGCAGATGGGGGTTAAACGATTCCACTTGCTTGTACAACAAATGTTCTATGAAGAAGGAGTGAATCCCAAAGTGAATTGCGTCTTTGTTAACCTAGTAATGGGATCGGTTGATTGGTGTCTCAAACGAAGCAGGTCTAACAATATAGTGTGAAAAGACAAAACCGAAAGGAACTTTTCAGCTAGGAAAAAGAAAGAGGTTAAAAAGAAAATCATCTAACCAGTGTAACTGTTTGCTACACTGCTAATAGTCCACATAGCATCAGTGTCAGCCTTGTTGCCAGTATTAAACCTCATACTAATTTTAAAGAACTAGTAAAGACAAAAATATTTTAGGTGTGGCTAATTCTCCCTCTGTGCCAGCATCTTTCAGAACGATTCTACTAAGTAGAATTCCAAAATGGCAGCGCAACCGTGTCACCTCCTGCATTCCCACACGTGTGACTGGCGGCCGAGGGTCAGAACCAGGCCCAATTTCTCATTCAGGACTCTAATCCAGCTCTTCTTTGACTCCAAACCTCCATGTATATAAAGCAGTTTCCTTCACAGTTCACCACTCCCTGTCTATTACAGAAAGAGACTTCTGTCAGTTATTCACTTTCCCCTTATTGCACCTTTATTAACAGGACATTTTGCCCCTCGCAGCTTAGAGACACAGATTTAAAAGATTCTTGTATTAGACACATGTGGGGATTTGATATTAGAAACAGCCTTTATCTATTTTAGGGAGAGCGGAGAGATAACTGTGCATTTTAAAAATCTTATTAGCATTGATGGCTGCAAAGGATGAAGGAAATAGGTTTGGCCTATGGCACTGCTAAACCCTGACTGAGCGTGAGAGGGTGGATCGCATGACAGCAAGGACACCAGCAACACTTCTTCAAAACACACGTAGGAGACATATGTCCGCTGTCACAGTCAATCATCTTAAAACCTCAGTTTAGATGTTAAACTCGGTTTAGAGCCTGCACGGCATAACATGGTGTCAGTGTACCAGTCCGTACAACAAATCATCATACAAACATTTGAATCGATTCATCTGAACAACAGCTTGAAGAGTAAAACAATCTCCAAACCAGGTTTAAAATGAGACCTTGTAACTGTTTGTGCCGACTCCTAGCTGTCAGGACATCCCACCCTAAATTACAGGCTCCTCTTAGTTACTCTGTTTATTTCCTGAGTCCCACTCCAATGGGCTACAAAACAGAAACAACCTCCAGTTCCCACCAGCTCCCCAGCCTGAAATACACCTTACAAGTTAACATTCCAAGCTGTTTGGCACCACCTTGAATTCAGAGTGACTTACATATTTATTAGTATTACAGTATTTGTGGCGTGCTGGCAGTGTGGTCCGCCTGCTCTACCAGCTGGGCTCCATAAGAGGGGCATATACTGCCAATGAATTTAAGGCAGACAAAACATTTTATATTTTTTTAAATGTCAATATGCAAATCATAATTCTTCTTCTTCTTATTATTATTATTGGTATTATTATTATTAGCCCTCCCCTACCCCTTTACATACTTTCCTTTCTAACGCCTTCATCATCATAGCAAAGCTGTTATATGGAGCTGGAAGCTGCATAATGTAAGTTAGCATGTATGATTGAAGATAGCAGTGTTTTGCCCTGTTGAGCCGCCTGCAGAATGACACACAACTGTCACTTCTGCCCCGTGTCCATGCCCCCCGTCAATGCCCATGACCCAAAACGCCCCACTCTCAGGGCAGATCAACCTGTTTTGAAGGAAATACTGTCCTGTAGGTAATACTGTCCTGAAGGAAATACTGTCCTGAAGGTAACACTGTCCTGAAGGAAATACTGTCCTGAAGGTAACAATGTACTGAAGGTAATACTGTCCTGAAGGTAACACTGTACTGAAGGAAATACTGTCCTGAAGGAAATACTGTCCTGAAGGTAACACTGTACTGAAGGAAATACTGTCCTGAAGGAAATACTGTCCTGAAGGTAACACTGTCCTGAAGGTAACACTGTACTGAAGGAAATACTGTCCTGAAGGAAATACTGTCCTGAAGGTAACACTGTCCTGAAGGTAACACTGTACTGAAGGAAATACTGTCCTGAAGGAAATACTGTCCTGAAGGACATACTGTCCTGAAGGTAACACTGTCCTGAAGGAAATACTGTCCTGAAAGTAACACAGTCCTGAAACACCAGGCAGGGCTCCAGAACACCAGGCAGGGCTCCAGAACACCAGGCAGGGCCCTAGAACACCAGGCAGGGCATCAGAACACCAGACAGGGCTCCAGAACACCAGACAGGGCACCAGAACACCAGGCAGGGCATCAGAACACCAAGCAGGGCACTAGAATACCAGGCAGGACACCTTGGTGCTTCCAGTGCCTCAAGTGCAAATCTCAGAAAGGCAGCGACCCTCTAACTGAGCATGCAATGCCAAACTACCTACATTCAGAAATTACTTATGCAGATTGGAGGGAATGAGGTGGCTGCATATGGACAGAAGCACAAGAGCAATAATTGCGTGACTTGTATAAACACCACAAAAGCATTGTTATAATTCACAGTTCGTCCAAACCCCTTTGAGTAAACACAGAAACAGAGCTTTCCTAGTCGCCTTATCAGAGCAAATACAATATTTAGTCATGTCACTAAAGATCAGACTTCACTTACCTCGTTCCCTTTGGATAAAGGCTCACGTTGAATGAAAGCTATTTGGATGATGATTAACCTCAGTTTGAGTTAATGCTCCCAGGAAAGCCTGCAGTTATGAAGCCGCCACATACCCAAGACACGCAGGCTAGCAGTAGTGACAGCAGCTTTTCAAATGTTTATCTTCTAAAGGTAAACATGTGGAAATGCAACATTCTTTGAAGTCTTTGGGTTTTAAGGCTGGAATGCTGTGTAGTTGGAGGGAAAAAACATATAAAAATCATATACATATATATACATATACTGTATATAGGCCTGCAGGTCTACAAACCCTTGCTATAGAATAGAGGTGAACAGAGGTCAAAAGGTCACCATTTCTAATGGAGCCTGAGAAGCAAATCTCCTTTCTGCAGGGCACCTGACTAATTGCAGCAATGCATCATGGTTTCTTTGAAGAACAGTGTGGATGCAGTGGGAACCACACAGTGCGCATGACTGACAGGGAGACAGAAAGTGGCGCATGGCCACGCCCCCCCTGAGCCTAGAATGGCTCAGACGTGGCCCCTCCTCCCTCTGTTAGTGCCTGCACGCTGACAAAACTGTGCTAATCTACCATCCCTCACAGCTCTGTGCAGTAAACCTCAATTAACTCCACTGTCAAAGTGGACAGAGAATTCAGGACAATACCACTGACAATTAAAGTATGACTGCATTTACTTTAAGGTCCAGCAGCTGTTATATAATCAGAAAACTCTGAAGACCTTTGGGCTTCACTGGGTTACCCATATGATTTTTTTTTATTTTCAGGATTTTTAAAATAAATTGTCAAATATGTAATCTGGATATATATATATATAGAATTCTCACAGTTTCTATTCAAGAAAGTAATCTGTGTGGATAAAACAAATAGAAATACAGAATTCTCCTTGCGTTTCAATGGCGTTTAAGTTTTTACTGAATTGTTTTTTTATTATTCATAGCCTGTCCTAATGAATAACGTTTAGCCTTTGAGATCTGTGTTGGTTTAATCACCTCCATTGATTATAATATCATTCTCCATCTAACTAACTTTAAGGGAGCTTCTCACTCGTGAGCTATTTCACACAGTTCAGTGAACACTTTACAGGCCAGCAGCTCTTTCTCTACCAATCAGAGAGCCAGAAAAGCAGAGGGGTGTGAGTCATTGCAAAGTCATAACCAATCACACCGCTTGCTTCTTTGAAAACAAAATATTGACTTTGGTAGCCCCGACATTTCACAGAGCTGCCTGTGAAATCGAGCACATGCGTATTTGTCAAAAGGGAAGAGCCCGCCTCTCTAATGCCCTCGAAAGGCGTTTGTTTTCTAATGCCAGATTCAATTTCTGGTAAGAATGAAAGTCTGAGATTGGCATGTCAGTCGTCTCTAAGCCTCTTGCTCTCTCTTTCTCTAAATAATGTTATAAACTTGTACAGGGCCCAAAATCCTTCGCTCTGAATCAAGTTAAACACGGTCACATAAACCAGTAGGGAGATATGGCAGTGTGAAATAAACAGTCTGATCTTTGTTTTCTAAAATTGGGGTATAGTTCAACAGCAATCATATCCTGTAAGAGGGGGAGACGGGAGACCCGAGACCTGTTGTGATAGAAAACAGCAACCAAAAACGACCTGCTCTAGAAATGTGTGTATTCCTTACACACGTGGTTTATAGAAATAAAGAGATGATCGTTTAAACAACTATACACACAGAAATGTACGCATGTACGGAGATACACGACTCAGGATGTTTATACAAAATGCACAACGCAGTTTCTATATTACACAGAACTGCAGGGCGACATGGAAGGGAAAATGACCTTCTGTGCTGTGGAAGTACTGACAGCGAGCCGGCAGTAAGCCTGACTGATCGGGCTCCTCCCTAAAGGCCGTACTCCTCATCAGCAGATATTCCCCAGACTGCCCTTTAATCCGGTATTGACTGCTGATGTGCTGGAAACATCCAGCACACAGTGCAACATGACGAGAGACTGAGGGAGGATGTGGAGGGAGAAAGACACATGAGAGGAACATGAAGGAGCTCAGCTCTCACACCTCACACAGAACTGGATGTTCGGACGTGCTTCAAGTCTGACGGCTGTATCAGCTTTATCTCTCGACTGAGTATTGCGGTATTTGTTTCATTTGCAAGTATATTCATCTGGTCATTTATGCATGATGCTTGTAGCAAGGCCCACGCGGCCAGTGTCGTTCTAACGGCTCGAGGGTGCACAACACACCGTGAGATAACTGAGCTCAAGCAAACAATTAGAAAGTTGAGAGATGCTGTCTCCATATTAAAAAAAACTTGCATGCCAAGTCAGTAATGGAATCAACAACACACACTGTGGTGCAAACACACACACACACACACACACATAGAAAGAGCCTTTCCTCTTCACCGGTAGTTGAGTGCAAGCCATATGGATTTTAAGAGAAAAACATTTTACCACATTTTACAACATGTCTTGTTACAAAGCATCTTTACAGAAGACATTACAGAAAAAGAAACCCTCAGATGGTAAGAAGGGGGGACACATCCGCCCCTCAACACCAGACGGCAAACTAAAGACAAGTAATGAATTTGCTATGAAACTCTGTATTTGTAGTTGCACACAATGTTTTTGTGTACCTTTAAGCCTTTAGAAATCACAGACAAATATTTGGCATATTATTCAGTGAGAAGCATTTATCAGTCCTACTCAGAGTTTGCACGGCAAACACGCCTAGCACTCTACAGCAGGTGAGTCAATGCCAGTGGTGAGGGGTTAGTCACTAAAGCCTACACTGCACCCAAGACCAGGTTTTGATCTCTCCAGTAGAGTAGGTGGGCCATCCTCCTGCAGGATCTAGGGTGATCAGGCTGGTACCGTGGTGATCAGGCGGCTACCATGGCGATCAGCATCAGCATCGGGGGAGTCAAGATGGGCAGAAAAGAAACAGAGTGACGTGTGATTAATATAGTGCATGAGAGACTCCAGCAGAACAGCTTAGCTAAAACGGGGCAAGCCAGAAGGTAACGCAGGCATGAGGGCTCCCTGAGACATCAGTACCCATCTGTCCTGCTGTCAATAAACCTGGATGAGAACAGCAGGGCAACAGTACCTACATCTCAGTTCATCATAATTCTCCATGTGCCAAGATCTGCAACATTTATCTAATGTAAAAACTCGTTTCCAAAGGTTTGACATAATGTATGTTTTCAGTATAGACTTAAAAATAGAAATTCATACACTGTCAGGAAGGTTAGTCCAAAGCTGGGGGACTTGGGGAAAAAATGTTCACCTCACTGCTGTAACTTTCATAATTCTAAGGTAACCAACACTTTGTGATACTCATGTGATGCAGTTCATAATAAGAAATAAGAACACTTAGGTAAGGACGAGCAAGTCCATGTAGAGAGCTCTGTGAGTTGGTAAAACTATTTTGTAATCAACACAGAATTTAATGGGCAACCAATGCAGTGTCAATGCCTTTGGGCAAATTAAAATTTTCTGTTTTTTGTAGACATGCTCTCTGTTCTATGTAGAGGCTTGTTGAAACTCTCACAACATCCAATTAGCAGGACATTAGAGTAGTCTAATCTTGAGGTGATAACAGCCTTACATTTCTTTGTTTTGCAATATTTCAAAGATGAAGGAAGGCTAACTTCGTTGCTCCTGGTGAAGCACAAATGCTTCCAAAATGTAGCATCAATACAGTTTGTTCCTAGCAAGGACCAATCAGAATGAAGACTGATGTTGCGTAATAATGCCTTGAAATCACAATGCCTAGAAATCACATGCACCATTAACAACATCGCAAGGGTCCTGACTACATCCGATACATTAGTTTAAGAGCCCTTGATTTCGATGCATGTAGCTTGCTGAAGGTCTTGTGTTCTCTCTGAGCTTGCCCATAAATTTTCATCCAGACAGTTGTTGATGAATTACATGATGAGTGACAGGTCCTTTCACGACTGCTACACAGTAGACGTTCTATTCTCTTTTTAATCAAGACACATGATGCTCAGTGAATGTCATCTTAGATGTCAAAACTGCACAGCTCTCTCTCACATTCCATTCTCATTAGAATTCATGGAGTGTCCGAGCTGGATGGTTTGGATTATGCTCCATTTTTCTAGGGGGGGGCTAGGATGGTGGTTGAGAGGGGTTGGCATCACCACCACTAAGCTACAGGCATGCAGGCAGAGTGGCTGATTTATAATTCCAAGAAGCATTAAGCGTTCCTTCCGCTGAACATTAAAGAATAACAGCTTTGCTTTCGAGTTAAAACGTGCATTAGAGCTGTGTGTTTGGTCCATAGTGGATGACATCAGTCAATTTGAAGGATAAAACTCTTCCAGCCATCTCTGCCTCTCTGAATTTGGATCAGAGTATTTTCAGTAACAAAGTAATGTGTGAGACCATGCAAATACTGATGAAAGATGACCTTTGACCTAACTAGAGGTAACACTAACAGATTTGGACTAAGGCTGTTAACATTGGCCTGCTTTCACATTGGAGCCATCTCAACGTGCAGTGATTCCATTGCGTAAAGCTAGTGGGAATCTACAGTTGATCTAATGTTGTAACAGAGTCAGGAATTACATGGCAGTGTTTATTTTCATATAATCTTGCTCCCACAGAGTCTTCCTCGTGTACCTAAGTTTACATTAGAATCACTTTTCAAGTATCTTAATAAACTAATATAAACTATAAACACTCTGTGATGTATAACGCCTAAGGCTAAGTTATGACCATTACACTTATGCGACTTTACGCTTTGCTAAACACGACCTGCTGTTGGGTCACATATGGAGGACGTAACTTTCCACTTCACAAAGGGAAGGTAAAGCTCCTTCTCTGCTTTTCATTGTGCCACTTATTTGCTGATGGGCTCTCTGGACTGAACCGAGCCGCTGAGTTTCCACGGAGTTAGAATGACGAGTCTTGGAACCGAAAAGGGACTCATGTTTGCATTTTTAGTTGTTTGAGGGACATGCCCTTATACCTATGGTTGCAGGGATTAATGAATTGTGAAGGGGTTTATATATATGTATAAACTCTCTATGTAAATATATACAGTTAAGATGCGTTCTGAATTAAAGGTACAGATAGTCTATCTGTGGGACCAGACAACAGATACTAAATAATAACAGTACAGTGACCCCACTGTTAGTTATTATCACAACCTGTGACGTCACAAATACAGTTCCCATACAACAGTCTGCTCTCGTATCCCAGAGGACAAATGAGGGTAAGAGGGACAAATACATGAGAGCAAGGACGGCAGGACAGGAGTGGACATTGTAAACACAAGAAACAGCTCTTCTCAGTAGCAATGAGAAGTGTACACATGGCTGATCTAGGGCTGCCCTCTGTAGCCTCACCTCTGACTGGTTCACTCTCCCTACACCTCCCCAACCTCTAAAGTCACTTGAGGGTAACAGATTCTTATGCCTAAGTGGCAGAGGAACAAGCCTTTATCAAGGACAATGAATCACAGTTGTTTTAAATCATCTCTCAGACACAATCAGACATTTTAAACTTAGAAGCAATGCATTGTTTTATTCAGGCAGTGGGACCCAGTAGTTGGTCTACAATACTCTTCCCAGGAAGATATCGTCCTCCCGCCCCAGTGCATAGGTATGGCATCGATAATAAACCGTTATTTAATTTGGCAGGTGGCTGAACTGCTAGACTGCCAGATTCAATCCACAACCTCTACTGGTATGCAGAACCTCCCAATGAACTTGGCAACAGGACAACCTGTGTAAACACAGAGCCCCTGGCATCTTATCTTTTTCTAGTCAACACAGGCAGAGTCTCTCAGTTCTCTGACAAACTTGGTTTTGGTGAACAGCCCTGACAGAAAATCAGGCATCACAGAATATGAGAAGAACATCTAGACACATACAGAGAAGACCTAGACGGATTACATTATACACAAGGTATAAAAGAGATTACACATGTGAATCCACAATAGCATCATAAAATTAGTATTGGCAAATAAAACGATCTTTTAGCAGCATCTGCTCAAAATGAAGACTTAGCCAGTATTTAGAACCATAGACTAGTTTAGCACACACGCTCAAGGTTTGTTTTCCTACTTTAACCCGTCACATTTCATATTTATCTTAGCAATACTGAATAAGTATAGATAGTAAAACACTGTTAATGTGTTTTAGAATTGTCTGGCTCAGAATTGCCATTTGTATGCCCCCATGACTCGGGGTACATTTTTGTTTTTTACCCTTAGCTTACCGTACTAACACGCAACCAACATTAACACTTGTGAATTTCCTTTGGCAAAACAAACATTCTTGTTGACCATTTTCCACACCTCAGTGTTTATATCAAAACACCACTGCTTGTCAATGCTAGATACAGCTTTCTGCCATCTCTGTCACTTGACCTTTAATAGTGGTTTCAATACAATACAGCCTTTAAGTTTCAACCAAAGGCAACAACCATGGTTTGTCTCCAACACAAGAAGAAAGACTTTGCCAAACGACTTCAACAGAGCTGCTTGCATGAACGAAGCTCTCAGTGTCATCAACATGTTTCAACATATATCAATTGCTGCACTTTTCTATTAGTTCTTTACAGACTATAAACTAAGGGTGTAATGACACGCCCCTAAATATCCAGCTGAGCAACAAACTCTAAAAATGTAAACTGTAAAAATACATGGATATGGCGCTCAATCTCCATTACTGCATTAAGTTCTGTGTGTTTTTATTATATGATGTTTAAAATAACTTAATTGCTAATTATTTTTATTTTTATGGATCAGAGAAAAGAAACTGCTGTAGTACCTGTTTAGCAGACCTTCAGTCTTGCTTCTATTACCTAATGATAATGTTCACACCTGTTCATACCTTCTGAAAAAAAATCCTTTGAAAAGTGAAAAACCTATTTAAAAACTCTATTATTAGTTATGTTATCTGTGATTTCTTGCATTATCTGTGTCCTAGCAAAGATACCAAACTCTTCATTCAAGAGGAATTTGGGCCTTTCTATCCAGGATACGAATAAACACTTAAATGTTAGTAGCTGTTAAAAGAATAAACAGCTACTAATATTTTCAGTAAACACGTCAGAGAAGGACTTGTCAAATGCAGAACAGTCCGTGATCTCAAGGTGTCCCACTTTAAAACTTTAAAAAGAAAAATATTTTCTGCCATTTTTAAAAACACGACTATAAAAGATGTTTAAGAAAAATCACTAAGAGTTCATCTATAACTGAATTATTTGCAGTGTTTGTAATACATTCGCTTTTCTCCTCATGCACAGGACCCGTCAACTCACTTTTCTTTAACCAGCGATGATTATCATTTAATTTTTACCACAAAGGAGTAAATTTATGAGAGAGAACCAACAGCACTGGAGGAGAATGCAGGAGTGAAAGAGATTGAATGCTGGAGACCAACACTTCCATAGGTGCGCTTTGTTTATTGAGGCCAGACTGTAAAATTCTGTGATGTGCACATATATAAAGACTGAATAATGTTTTATTTGTTGGAGAACCATGCGATAACAAAGACTGTTACAGTCAGTCTATTCAAAGTGTTCAAGTTTATAGAAGCACCCAGGCAGGAACACCCTGAGGCATTAGATAAAAGAATTTAAAGAAACATAAAATGTGACTATTTTTATTATGCAGCCTTATAAGCGGCAATATATATTTATTTTTTATATGATGAAAGTTCCATATTGCAGTGACTTTTATAACCTTTTTGTAATTTACCACGTGCCCAAGCCTAAATCAAGCATGTCTGTATATCATCTATGATGGCCTAAAGTGGGCCTCTTCCACGTGTTTGTCACCTTCCACAGCTGACCTTGATATCACTTGAACAAATTTTTGTCGGAGCAGTAGATCTAGAACATAGCATGTCTGTGCAAAAACTCGGCCTAACACGTGAAGTGGCAACACTATTTAAAATATGTTAAAAGATACAGCCGATGAAATATCTGTATTACCAATCCAGATGTTCCACGAGGTTGTCATTTTGCGCCACAGCGCCATCTGGGTGAATAAAGAAACAAAAATCAGCATACACTTTTAAAACAGCGGTTACCATGACCTGTTAATGAACTTTTGATCAATAAAAATAGTATAAAACGTACAGCCCGTTGTTTCAGCGAAATGCAAATTGTCACGCCGTAAAAAAAGAAGCGAACCCTACACCGAACGTGACAACAACGTCAACGCCTTGACTCCACAGTCGCGACCAGCTTTGATACCGGAGAACACGCTGCTGCCTCGCAGGCAACAATGACTCCACGCGCCCGGCCTGGGTTCAGTGTGATCCCGCAGACGAGTTTGTTACGCAAATACATGCGCGTCTCTGATTGGCCAGCCTTGGCCCTCCCTCCGTGAAGGTAACTTATTAAAAGAGCGGGAGGCGGAGCCAGGTGCTGTGAGGGATATATCGGGCGGGTCCAGCCCCACGAGCCGGGTACTACTCTGTCCTTACAGAAACATTAACAGGACAGCGGCGGCAATTGTGAGTGCCTAAGGCCACCTACTAAAACAAAAAAAAAAAAAAACAAGAAAAAAAGTCACACAAAGGGAACTAAAACAAGTGAAAATGCCCTCAAATAAAGATGATGGAGGATGGAAGAGCTTTCTCTGGAATTCTGAAAAGAAGGAATTTTTAGGACGTACTGGCTGCAGTTGGCGTAAGTGTTCGACATTTTTTTTCTCCCCCAACGACTATTGTCTTGGATTAGCTATTTGTATAACACCTTGTATGTTTTCATCAGATAAATGTCTATAGTGGCGTTAAAACCAAACGCTAGACTTCGGGCAACAGGTCGCTAATTCTACCAACTATTGTATTTTCCGGTTTAGAAATGCTTCAGCACCTGTTTGATCTGACAACACGTTGCGTCGTGACTTTCATTTTCAAGGGAGGAAACAACAAAAAAAAACCCTGCTGCCCTCATGTTGCTCGGTGTCGTAGCGCAGCCGGACCCGGACGGGACAGAAAACCCAATCGCAGGCTGTTTTCTAAGCTAATCTAACAACTTTTATTTTGTAAATAAGCATCTGATGATATGACGAGACTAACGAGTCGTTTGTGTGGACCACGAAATGATTCAGTTAAGGAAAAAACGATGTAGTGAGACGGCGGTGGAAATTTGAACCACCGAGCTCGGGAGGGACCCTCTGGGTTGGTGTCACTTCAGAGAAAATGTGGCTCTGGGGACCTAATTGACACTCTTTGATTATAAGACATAGCTGTCAGAAACTAGTGTTCGTGTCGCCGCCCAATTTCCGTACGACGGCGTAGAGGTACGTAAAAACTCATTTTTTGGGACAAAACGCTTTTGCAGTTTCCTGGTAGGCCCCCGCCGCGGGTGTGTGGCTTAATTCCGCTTTAGTTGCAACATCGGTATAGCCAGGGAGGAGGACAGCTTTTATAATCTTGTGCACAAAGGTTCGTTTCCCCCCCCCAAGGTGAGTCAAGGTGATTCGGCCTGCTGTGCTCAGATTGGTCACTCACTGTTTATGTCCACCAGTCCCCTACAGACAAGAACTACTGATTAAACAACGATTCTGCTTTCTGTCTCCTTTGCCATTGCATGCATCATTTCAGCTTCCACTTGTGTTGGTTTTTTTAACACTTCATCTTGGGATTTTGGGCGGGAGGCCATTCGCCGCTGATTAGTTTTATCACTTCTGAACATTCATCTCTATCCTGCAGTGGAAGTTTGACCTGGGCACGATACACAGGATCCGTTTAAGGCCCAACCGAAGCCTTACTTGACTACAAACTGCGATAAAACTCCATGTGCATGTTGGACTGCGTCTCGCAGTAACAGATGTGCTTCTTCAAACGCTGCAGTCAACAAGTTAGGTGGACAGAAACGTGCATGCCGCGTTATGCGTCTGCTTGCGGGTAAAATGGTGGCTTTTGTCACGCCGCGACACGGTGGAGTCACATATCGACAAGACTCGTCGCTTAACCCATGGCGTGCAACCTCATGCATTAGTCAAAGGGTGATGTTAATTAGCAGTGTGAATTTGAGCTCTTGTACTGGTTTTCGACATGTAGGAATATGTTTAAATAAACCATGCGTCTGCGAGGAAGCGGTGCGTGATTAGTGTCCTAACGCAACATGAATATCTCATTTTGTGTAAAGGGTCTGATATAAAAATTATACAACACCGTTGCTAAGATTTGGACAGTCCGGGCTCAAGCATCGGTGGTAATTTCACTACAGACCTCAACTATAGACGATGGATTCTGTGCACAAAGCTTTTGGGCTTTTGTGAATTGTCCTTACCCGGGGGAGTCTGTTTTACTTTAGGACGGTTTTGCCCTCCGTTGTGGGTAGAAATATCCGCCCGGTGTTTCAGTGTCACGGGTCAAAAACTTTTTGTCGTCGAGAAAATGCGCCAGAACTTTTCAACTTTGTTCGCTGTTGTATTATGCAACGTGGTGGGAGGGACTTTGAGCCAAATCTCGGGAAGTGGAAGAAACTCAAGACGCATCGAGTTGACATTGAGGGATTTTTGTGCGTTTTTGCTGCAGGCTTTTGGCCATCATGGCTGGACGATCTCGCTGCTGTAGCGCCGTATCCATCGCGTTTAAGATGAAGGCTGTTCAGGTCCATACCGCCCTGCTATACCCGTAGGGGGTGAAAGACGAGCACTTGGGTTTCAACAGTTGGATAGTATAAGCCCACCTCTACGGATCCTAACTTTAGAGACAATATAATGATTCAAACAGTACAATGGAATGCCTCAAGTATTGTATTTTACAGGAAATACATTTAACATCGTATTAATGGTCTTCCTGCATATTTGTGAGCTGTTTATTGCCAGAATTGACAGACAGGCCTGCCAGACTATAAAGACCTCTAGTTTTCAGTGACCAGCTAAACCTGTATTTGTTGGAAGTTTGGCATTTTTTAAAATCCTCAATAGCCAAGACTGACTCTTCTTAGATCTGTAGCCTAGTTGTTCTCACAGAGATGGAGTCCTGAATGGTGGTGATGTGTGACCTGCACTAGTCTACATTCTGTCACTCCCAGCAGCGTATGAGATTTGTCCTTTACACCAGTCCCAACCCTGTCTGTATAGCTAGGTTTCTCAATGCTGGACCGCAGGAAGTGTCTGGTCACGAGTCACATGACAGGGCAGAGTTTGCTTAGTTTTGCATTTTGAGAAAGGGTTCTTTTGTAACTTGACAATGCTTTAAATGTCCTTAAAAACTACTTGATGGCAAGTTTCTCACTGTTCATTTAACTGTAGTTTCATTGTTCCTGAATCATATTCAAGAGTGCTCAGTAAAATATTGTGGTTTAATTACTTTTTATTTAATCTTAATTGGTTACTGAAATATTATGTCAAGGGTCCTTTTCTGCACATTGTCAATTTAATACAGTGTGGAGAAGAGGATTGCTGTTGGTGAATTATTCATGGGTTAACAAAGTTTATCGATAGTTTGGTAAATGGCTAATCCCCCATCGTCCTTTTCATTAAGTGGCCAGTACTTGAAGCCATTTAGCTGTGCTAAACTGGCCACTGTTTAATTTGATTAAGACGCCCTGAATATGCAGAATGTGGTTATACTGCATGCAAACATCTGAAATTGCAGGAAGGAAAAAACTGATTCTTTCATTAATAATAACTTTAATAATGTTTTTTTCTTTCTCTCTGCAGTTAAAATCTTCATCTTCTATGTGATCTTCTATGGCTGCTTGGCTGGACTATTCGTTGGCACCATTCAGGTTATGCTCATGACCCTTAGCAACTACAAGCCTACATACCAGGACAGAGTTGCACCCCCAGGTACTTATCCAGGATATTTCCTACACAATAATGGTGCAAACAGATGTCAGTGTTTAATATCTCTCAACAACTTCAGAGTTTGCCAAATAATTTTTTAGAACCTAAATTTAAAATTTGATCTCCCAAGTGAGATCAGATGGCCGCCAGGCTAACGTTTTAATGATGCTCTCCTTCAGTTTAACTGGAAAGCTAAATTCCAAATGGATGTACGAGTGGGATCAGCTGCGTTTTGTGTTGAGAATATTATTTTGAAATGATCATCAAAATGCTTTAGCACACTGAAGTGTTGTGACCAGGATGTTGCTGCGCTGTGAGTTTGCTCAGTCTGTCAAATCTGTGTCCTTTTTTAGAGATTTAAGTTGTAAAAATATTTCAAGGTACTTCTGATTAGTGTCTGTCCTCCAGATCTGTAAACATTCGCTGAAAATTTGTGCGTTATAACACGCATCCCATTTCAGAGACGATACTTGAATAAGTACTGCAACTATGGGGCTAAGTAGCTATATTACTCTTAGCACTGGTAGTGATCTAGGTCTGGGGAAAGCATAATCTTGTTTTTACAGGTCAGTGTTTCGCTTTTTGTAGTAAATCCATGCACCATTTCTTTGAATGTCCTTTGCATATTTTCCTGTTCTGAATATCCTAGAGAGAGACAGACACACGTGTACACACATAGATAGTGAGAGTTTTCAGCCATTTTGTCCTTCACTATCCTGTCAGATGGATAAGGTTTTCTATGCCTGCTCTGAGAGGAATGGTGTTCTTCACAGCTTCATAACTACAATCACGTGTCTAAGAGCTGCAGTTTCCTAGAGGTGGGGGTTGTTGTCATTTCCTGTAGTTAGGGCATGGGTGAGGGTGAGGAGGGGTGAGAGCGAGGGAGGGGGGGTGCTCACTTTTATATATAAACTATATATTTGGGCTAGTTGGTTAGCAGCTTTGATCCTCCACGTTGGATCATGTTTCTTGGAACCCTTTTTACAAATTAAAAAAACAATAACCAGAAAGAAGCAAACAAAAAAAAGACTAGTGAATTGTATCTGGCGTTCTAGCTGCCTTAATCGCAGTGAAAGGTCAGACTAGGTTTCTCATTGCTCTATTGCCAGACATGCAGACATTAGCCCAGCCAGCCTCAGCAGCCTTCTGCCAATGAGTGTTTGTACTGTGCACACTGCCTCCTCGGCTTATATTTAGCTGTGTTCATAAAGGGCTGGCTGAAGCCCTCAGCATTGGACAGTTTGCCAGTGCTGTTTCCCCTTGAAGAGCAAAAAGGCTCTTGAGCAGGTTTCAGTGAACGAAGGAAGAGGAGGAGGTGGTGGTGGTGGTGAGTGGAGCCTGACAGAGCACGCTGCGATTGGAGGCCATGATAAAGGAAGGAGGTGGTAGACTCGCCCACTGCTCCCAAGTCCCGCCCTCCTCTGAGGGGCTAAAAGTTTCCATTGTGTGAGAGAAGCATGTGAGACAGAGGGGGGTAGTTTGGTGGAGCTGGTGGGAGATCGTATGGCTAAGTCTGTGTAAGTTACCATGTAGTACAAGGAGTATCCTTCCAGGGGGGTGGGGACGACTTTTTTTCTGTTTTCGGAAGGGTTCTTTTTTTTTGTGTGTGTGGCTGTAGCGTGAAAATGAGAAGTGTACGTTCATGCTAAGACCGTTAAGAGGACTCATGACCTTACCAACGATACAATGGCTCCTCCCACTCATTCACCCTTACTGGCTGTACTCATGCCACGCCCCAATTTGGCCTTGTGCTGGAGTTGGGTGGAAAATTACTGCCAGGCTTAGAACATGAGGTTCATCTGAATAGCTAAACTCCATGACGATGAGTGGATTTGCTGCTTGTGCCTTGGAGAACATGGCGTTAGAACATGTCTTCAGTTCATGTTCATTAATTTGATTGTGCAAATGACCAACATTTTTGTACCTTGCCATGGTCTTTCTTTTTAGCTGCATGTTTCTTGGTCCCATACTGCAATTTCCCTCCCAGCTCAATACAGCTCTGTTTTGTGTGTGTAATGTAAGGTTTTGTCTCATCTGCATTAATGAATGCAGGTTTTTCAAGATCAGTGTCCACTGTAGCTTCAGACTACAGCTCTTCTGTATTCCCTTCTCAGGCTTAACGCACGTCCCACGCTCTGAAAAGGCTGAAATTTCTTTCAACATGGCAGATGAGGAATCTTACCGGCACTATACATTAGCCATGAAAGCTTTTCTGGATGCTTACCATGATGAAAACCAACAGGATGAATTGCTTTTTGAAGACTGTGGAGGTATGTGTAATTTCAGAGTTTTGGTCTGAAGTCAGTATGCAAGTCAACAAATGTATTAGTTGTTACAAAAAGTGCATTTGCGGTTGGCTAAAGATGTCTGAATAGAGCGTACACTAAATTTGTTGTTGACCCTGTTTTTGAGCCCTAGCATTTAGTCAGCAGTGTTGATGTATGTCGATTTACTCAGTCGACACCAGTATGCCCCATAATGCAGTTCAGTCTCTGTAGTGTGTTGTGAAAATCCTTCCTAGGACCATGTGACCCACATGTCAAGATCTTGACTTGTCCCATATGGCAGTAGCCATGCTCTGTGGAGACATTTGAGTATGAACTCGTGTGTGTTGTGTGCTCAGATGTTCCTGCTGGGTACACGAACCGTGGGGAGTTGGAGAGTGACATGGGCGTGCGGAGGTCCTGTCGGTTCCGGAGGAGCTGGCTAGGTGCCTGCTCAGGTCTGGAGGACAGCAGCTACGGCTTTAAGGATGGCAAACCTTGTCTTATCGTCAAGCTCAACAGGATTGTCAACTTCAGGCCCAGGGTGAGTTCTTTATTACAGTAATGGAGGGGGGAGGGGGGGGGGGGCTCAGGAGTGAAGTTTTTGTTTGTTTTCCCCACAGAGGAGTTTATTTTAAATAATCACCTGTGGTGAAGGTGGTTTGGGGCTGTGACTTCATCAGTGGTTTGATGGTGGCGCGATACAGTTTTGTCTCAATTCCACTGTGATTTGATGTTGTTTAACATGTTGTGTGTAAGGCTTGGTGCTTGAATTCAGTTGTGGTTTACTGAGCATTTCTTTTCTTCAGCCTCCAAAATCCAATTCGTCCCTCCCTCAGGCTGCAAGTGGGAAGTACAGTTCCAATGTGATTCCCATCTTCTGCACTGGCAAGGTACAGAATGTTCAGCATGCTTTCTGATGTACAGCGTGCTGTGCTAGGCTGAAATAACCCTCCAGTTCTCAGCATACATGTCTGCCAAATTGGCTTAAAATAAAAGAAACAAAACCAAACAGGCCTGCAGTTAAACATTATTAACTACATATGTTGAAATTTAATTGAAGGAAAAAATAACATTTAACAGTAATTGTCTGGCACAGTGTGTTCAGGATAACATTTACAAACATTAACAAGATTTATTCAAGATTACTACATCGTTTGGTATATATACTAAAATGCACAGTTACATTTCGCATATCACCAGAAAGAAGCTAACCGTTACTAAAATGGTGGATACCTGCTTTTTATCTTAAAGGGCTTTGCCAATTTTGCTGTAGTTTGCAATAAGGTTATAATTAATCTTGCAATAATTCTGCACCGGATCGAGTTGAATATCTTGAGTATCGAGATATTACCTTACCATATTCAAGTAGTTATTGAGAATACACTCGATATCTATTCTATGTATAATAGGCGATCGGTTACAGACTGTAGCACATTTGCGTAATTTCACTCGCCTCCCCTTTACCTGTTCATCACGTCTCACTCTGAGCAGATGACCAATGCTGTTAGTATTTTGGCTGGCAGAACACTTCTCATGACCGCGTAGTGGCAAAGGGCATGAGTGCAGCTAACACACGTCTGTGTCACTGCTGGGATGCATGTGGCCTGCTACCCAAATATATAAATACTCTTAAATACTCTCTGATTAAGTGTTGGATCAATACAAGTGTATTAACACCAGTATTTTCTTTTTTTACTCTATACAGAAAGATGATGATGTTAATAGAATCAAAGAGATCAAGTACTTTGGCATGGGTAGTGGTTTCCCACTCCAGTACTACCCTTACTACGGCAAGCTGCTACACCCCAAATACCTCCAGCCTCTGGTGGGCATCCAGTTCTTCAACATTACCAATAACGAAGAGCTTCGTATCGAATGCAAAGTATACGGAGAGAACATTGATTACAGCGAGAAGGACCGCTATCAGGGACGCTTTGATCTCAAACTCACGGTCAAGTCCTGACCTCAGCTATGAAAATAGCACTTTTACTCTGCCCATTTCAAAACATAATTTAGAGAATAAAAAAAGAGAAAAATACAAGAGTTTGATAAACACAACTAGTCTTGAACAAACTTTCATAACATACAGGACCTACACTTAATCTGTACGCTTTACACTAGCTTTCTTTTGCATATGTCTAGGGTTAGAATGTAAATTACAGAAAGAGTAGCAATAGCAAAGTATTTATTCTACTGTAAATGAGAATATTCCTTGAGCCATGGGACATGTTCATTCATTACTGTAAATTATAATTCCACTACTGATGTAGCGAGCAGTGTTTCTGTCCCTGAGTATTTCTGCCTAGCGTGGTGTCTCTCTCTCTCTCTCTCACTCTCTCGTGTGTGTGCAGTGCAGTAGTCACATACAATGGTCCTTTCCAAGCCATGTTTTAATTTCTGATGTCTAATGTAAGTATGCTTTGTGGTCCAAGGTGTGTGGATGTGTGTGTGTGTGCGCGCGCAGGACAAGAATGAGAACGTTTATGTACACGTGCGCTTGTGCATTTATATATTTAAAAAAGAAAAGAAAAAAAAAGACCCAATACTGGCATGGTACGCTCTGATATTCCCAGGCCTGTGTGAGGACATGACTGCACTCCGTGGAACCTTCTCTCTCCCTTTTTGCGCCCCCCCCCCCCCTTTGATTATGGGGACAGTACATTTTTACATCAACTTTTCTCTCTTTATTTGATCATCTTGCCGTGTGAGTTTGGGGTTAATGATTTATGTATGACGCTCTTACTTCCCTTTTCCTTTAAGTGTAGAACTGTATGTATCTAGACTGGAGGACTGTTCCTCCCTGCGGTCACCGTGGCAACTCAGTGCTTTAATTTAAATTGTTTTTTTTGTTTTTTTTTTTTTTTTTTGCTGGAAACATCACAATGTGGTGTAACTTTCTAATGAATGTTTTAGCCATTTACATGGTGGAAGAATTTTATATTTATGCAGTTGTACAATTTTTTCTGCAGGAAAGAAGTGTATGAATCCAAATACCAAAGTCACTGGTCAAAGGTTAGAAACCTGTCAGATACAATGCAGTACCCCATGTAATAGGATGTTTTGTCTATGTAAAAAGTGCTTGTCAATGCTGAACATCACACTTGTCAGGAGTTACATCAGCTCTTGTCATTTTATTTAATCCAGGTAAAAGACCTAAACAAATAAATGTACAACCAACAAGGATGTTGTCCATTTTTTTTTATTCAAGTAGCAGTCAGAAAATGATCTTGTATAATTCATCCATCTAAAATCTTGAAGAAAAACTGGACCTAAGAGATATATAAAACAAAATTGCATACTTAACATTTTTCTATGATTTAACAGCTTAATGATGTTGATGGCCATTCAAAACTATTCCATCAATTGGTGCACAGGGGTTTAGCTTGAACAAGCAAACATCAGCCACTCTGGTTCATTTGAAAACAATTAAGTGAATTCAACTTGCAGAAATGCATCTGTGAAGGCAGAGCCTGGATTTGCTGGGATGTGTGTGTAGGAGTGAGTGTGACAGTATATGTGTGCATGGCCTCTCTGAGACTCTTGGAATGTGTTGGCTGAGGTGGTTAGCAGGCAAATGATTAACAAGGAGCCGTTTGTTAAAAGGAGCTGGAGCTCACGCATCAGGGGCTTTACAAAACAATGATGTGGAATGGGCCAATCCTGCTCTTCAACAGGACAATGCCCTCCACCCGCCCCTCCGCCCTCAGCATGCCTGCCTTCCCCAACGAGATCTTGGAGTCGGCCTACGGTGGAGGGTCAGGAGACCCGCTGTCTGGGTTTTGCATTAGATGCAGAGATCCAATTCGTTCTTCCTCATTTAAGTGCTGAAATGAAAGTAAGCACGATTAAGACTTACCTCCAGCAAGCCATCCTCTGGTAGGTCAGAGCAATGGACTGCATTCTGCACTTTGCTTTTGCCGTATAGCGCCCTTAAAGTGGCAGGCCGTAGATGCCGTGCAATCTCCTGTGATGGAACGTGGGACGACAATAGTGACTTGGCAGCTTATCGATGCTCTGCAGTTAAAACAAAGGAGTAAACCACAAGCACAACCGAAAAGCTTTGCTAGCCCTCCAGCATTTTCCCTTTACATAGCAGTAAAGCCTTAGAGCTGCATGCGTTGCAGTGGTTGCTCATGCAGTGATTAGATCAAAGGAATCAGATGACTGTAGATTTTTTTCATTCCAATGTATCGGTTAACTCATTTGTTCATTCAGCCCTACAGTAAAACCTGCTTCCTCATTATCTACTCCTACATGCCTCTTTATTGAATTAAGATGTGCAACTGTTAGAGATTTTAAGTGTCAAGGAGATAAGACCCTCAGACATCAGATGAGGACTAGATCATTCATCTCAGCCTCTGTGAAAACCTACATGCCGCCAAACTCCATCTGTCCAATACAAACAGGTTCTTTCTGAATTCCTACCCATTCTTATCTTCATTAGACTGGCCTATCGTGAGACTCCCTACATGACCATGGCCTCTCATTGGCCAGTGGTATTCTTGCTGTTTCATACATCAGCCATCTCAGTGTCCTATAGAGCATTCAACTAATACCAGGTTTTGACTTTAATTTGTACTCATGTTTTTCATTCGAATTTTGACTGTCTTAACTCGCCAAGGCCAAAACAGAACATGATGAAATGTTCCCAAGGACAGAGAGCCATCAGCTCTACTGTCCCTGCTAATCTCGATCATGAGGAAATATGATCCTCTTCCCCCACACTGCTCATAGGGGAGAGGTCATCTAAACGTAAATAAGCCAGAGAGAGACACGCTTTCCCAAGTCATCTCCATTTTAGGTTCCTACTGAAAATGATTGTGTTAAGGGTTCCTTAAGACCACCCGCATATTATTATAAGGTTAAGAGAGAATTATGGGATATAACGACCACACACAGAATTAAGAATTATTACTTTAAATGACTGTTTCGGTGAAAACAGTCGTGTAAGAGAGAGTAAGCCTCACTCCATTAATAGAGTTTACTGTCTGAAGCTACACATTAGTGTGTTGTCATGGAGAGAATCCTACTAGCCCGTGATTATAATTCTTTCCTCAACAGATTAGGAAGGCAATTATTTCAAAGACCATACCAGTGTAATGGTATCCTTCCTCCATACTTAGAAGAAATCTATTTTTTTTGTTTCAACTAAGTATTTTAAAAGAAACTCGGAGATCAGAATTCATACGCGTATTTATATGCTACTTTATATTTTTGTGAGCCACCACAAAGCTCTGAGACATGGCATGATGGTGACGTCCACGTCAGTCGTAGAAGAAATTACATTTATGTCTGTTAGATCCACAAACTTATTTATTTTGCATGTAACAGTGCAAAGCAATTAACACAAATCCTATAATAACCCGTCAAACAACTACATCTGCACAATACTTCATAATGATGGAATTATGCAAACTGATATTCATGTGAGCACACAACAGTTACCATAGTGAATGCGAATGAGTCTGGGAACAACAGAGCTTGTATAACCTTTCCGTAAGTGCTGCTTCTATACTGTCATTTACCCACAAATGTAAGCTCTCCTGGCCGAGACGTCATGTGGGGAAGCGCTACACAAACCCAGCTGCACGTACTCACACTCCCATGAGCTCTTCTCAGGGAGGGGGAAATTAGGAGAGATTTACGAAGTGGTGAAGAAAAAATTCCAAGCCGAAGTCGGCTTTCTGTGATTGCATTAGCTCACCACAAATGACCCTGAGAGCCAATGACCTTAATTTCACTCTAATGAGTCCACTGAGTGCAACATGTGCACACACACACACACACACACACACACACACACACAGGCATCACACACACACACCTCACACACACATGCCTCACACACACACACCTCACACACAGGCATCACACACACATGCCTCACACACACATGCCTCACACACACACACACAGGCCTCACACACACACACACAGGCCTCACACACAGGCATCACACACACACATCACCTCACACACACACAGACACCTCACACGTGTGTGGAGACGGCCAGTCGTGCTGGGCATCTCCCATCTCATATCGCAGCTGCCACCAAGTCCCATATGAGCCCATATACATCCAGGACCAAACACACCTATATTTAAATGGAATGCCATGAGGGGTCAGAATGTATTGATTATTTAAACACCAAAGCGTACCTGAGTCCTGCTGCTTACCCTGTCTGCACCTGCATGACCACATCTTCTGATGGCTACACCCAGCATGTCACTGTGTCACGTCACAAAGCTCAAATCATCCCAATCTGGATTCTGGAACATGACAATGAGTTCACTGTACTCAAATGGCCTTCGCCGTCACCAGATCTCAACCCAGTAGATCAACTCTGGGATATGGAACAGGAGATTCCCACCACAGGAGGAGAAGCAGACAAATCTGCAGTAACTGTGTCATTCTGTGATCATGTCAATGTCTCAGAGGAACGATTCCAGGACGATGTTGGAGCTATACATGCATTTATGACTTATTAAACTTTTTTTTTTTACATCAAATCCACACGTCATTAGTGATTTTCCACAGCAGGACACAGAACTCCCATTTCATTATTGATGGCAAATTCACAAATAATCAAATCCGTGAAAAAGTTCAACCCGCGGACGTGCGTCGGATGTGATGTAGCGAGAGGACCTACACACAGGCCAAAAGAAAGTAAAAATGAACCAAACCAGTGTAGTACGGTTGTTTCTCAAATACGGCTGAAAAGATTTAGGTCAGTGAAGAAGTGGCTCACATGCGTTCACTGACGCATTATGCGCACTCTGGAGTTTAGAGTGCAGTTAAAGGCCATTGTGCTCTGCTCTTTGACAGACAATACTGCCTGTGCGTCTCATGTAAAAATAGCTGCTTAGGTGACGTCGCATTACTCTATAACATGGTGACATCAGTGTCTGGCTTCACACTCCCTTCCAGTTTGGAAGTTGTCATTTCATGGCTATTAACAGATATGTAAATATCCCTTGCCGTTACCTAGTGAGTGCTCAGCTTAAGACACCATGTGCCCTTTAAGCTGCAAGACCTTATTGGCTCTTACATACGATAATAGAATCTTATTCTGTTCTTTAAAAATGAAGCAATTATACAAATAAAAAAATCTTGAGGAACAAGTGATTAATTAGTGATTAGTGATTAACTACCTACACAGAAGGGAGGTTATATTATTGCAAAAACAACAACAACCAACGAAAAAACTAATAAACACAGTAATAATGCGTATCTTAATGACTCATCTAAACATATAATGGCAGCTCGTGCTAACCCTCCACATTCGGCCAAGCATGCACTCAAACAGATTAGGCAGTAGTGCAAAATAATTATCCAAAATCAGATTTGGCTTCGAGCGGCACTCCATTACTGTGGGGACCCAGCTCAAGAACAGTGGAAGCCGTGTCCATGTCCCCGAGTTCACAGTCGTCAAAAGCATTACTGCTGGTAATACGATTTTTGCAATCGGTTAGTGTGGCCAAGCCCCAGGAGTACAACGCATTCCTTTTAAAAGTTCATGAATCATTAATCGGTTACTGTAGTCATCCATTATCCATTTGAATCATAGGCCTACTACTGGTACCTTTTTGGGTGAACACACACACACACACACAAACAATTTAGACATGATGTTATATGCTGGCAACATTCAAATGTCAGTGTACGCGAGAAGTCATTTGCTAGTAGTGCATAGCAACAACAAACGTGGCATTGCCGTCACTGGCTCTGCAGTGAATGCAGTTCAGTTTTGCACTCTAAAGCGTTTCTGTTTGTACTCGTTAACACCAAGAACCTAAGTCAATGATTTCTCATAATCAGTGTAGTTTTGTAGGTTTTGTAGACCAGTTGTTGCAGTCTTAATGAGAAACAGGCCACCTCATACCAACAGATGACATCTTTTCTAAATAATCACAACACACTCATACTGTATAGGCCACACACATGTTTAGACAATACACAGTATGGTACACGCAAAACACCAGCAGAAGCACACACGTTATGTTTTGTAAGCTCTCAATGCTTATGTTAGGAAACAGGGCGAGAAGGCTGTTATGACACTATGAGAAGACTCTTGGTAAAGTTCAGCCATCACGTGGCTCAGTCTTTTGCTCCTGGTGCCATGCTGAGTTAACAAGGCCTTAATTAAGGTTGGAGAGATAAGTCTCCTCAGAGAACACTGCTATGGTAACCACAGGTCCCACCAGTGCTACTTCAGCTAGCTAAGCCATGCGGTGCTACCAAAGAAGCACAAAAGCACTCACTACCATCGGAGACGGCATCTCAACCCTGAATAGCCCAGGATGCTTTTATTTTACATGGCCAAATGTTAAAAACTAATTGGTTTTACTTTAGTTTCTGCTGAAATGCAAATTGAAATAAGTCAATTACGCACAGAGCTACAGTTACATCCGTTGCATCTTTGATGGCTATTATATGTCCTACACATTGTATTGGCTTTTTAGAAACGCTACATATTGGGTATCACATTATTTCTACATTGTTAAGTATTCAGCTGCGAGGGGAAAATGCCAAACCATTCAGTCTGTTCCTTCCTCAGAACAGGGCAATCAGGCCCGTGAATTTAGACTTGCTTTATTCCAGCAGGCAGATGAGCTGGGAACAGATATATTGGCACATTAGCATTACATATAAAATGTCATTTCACTAAATGTTGAGTGCGCATTCAACGAAACTTAGCAAATTATCAAATAGCAGAAAATATTTTACCCCCCCAATGTTTTTCCAAACTCCAACCATTTTAGCTTCAGGAGTGTAAATGTCTGCAGTTTGTAATCTTGATCAGCTGTCCTAAAATTAGCTATAGGCCATGTGATCGTACTAAAGGCTTCACAAATACCCTGTCTGAATATAAACTTGCAGATAGGATACCAATGATATATAGTGATTATGAATGTTCAGGTTTTGTCATCTTTGTAAGACTTTCTGATTTCTTTCTAATGGACATTTTGCACACTCTGGTATCTCTACAGTGTTGAGCAAGAGGGCGAACTGCCACCTAAGAGGCACTTGTGTTATTTGAAGGGAAGGTCAGGTGCTAAAATTTAACCAATTAGTCGCTCTACAACCAAGACATTTTCAAAGGTCCCAAACTGGAAGGTATGGTTGTCCCCGACCCCTGTGTGTGTCACCTGTTTGAGCAAGATGAAACCAGCTGGATATTCATGCAGATTAGTGCAAGCTAGCAGAGCCACAAAGAACCTTGGACATGACAGAAGCTCTTTGTTACTCTGCAGGGCATCACAGGACATGAGGCATGGTCTTGTGACCAAGACAAAGCTACGCTGGCACCATCGAGAGATGGTGCTTGATGGGATAGCGACATCCAATGCACAGATATTGTAGCACACAGGTGGTATGAGATATGCAATATATGTATCACTCAGCATTGCAGTGATTACCATTATTGCTCTACTCTGAATCTATAATATTGGTTTAAGGCTAATTTATACAGTACAAAATTAAATTAGGAACAAAATTATACACAGATATTATATATTCTTTAGGAATAGTATACAACACATTTGAAAATGATCAAGATAAAAGCACAAGGCCTTGCCAAGTGAAACATATGAGACATAATCGAGAGCTTTTTGTTGTAGCGTTTAAAGCTGTGCAATACTATGCTTATGAGTATGCATGAAAAATATCAACTAAAACAAGACATTCTAATTTACATTTTGAAGATCCTTCTGTTCACAGGGGTTTACATATTTATCGGTACAGTATTGTGTACTCCTTGAGAATCGAATCCGTGACTTTGCTGCCAAAACCTTGTTCTACCTGCCTCACCAGATGAGTACCTAGAGAATTAGAAACAGCTTTCAGGTACACACGCCACTTTCCCAAGAAAGTTCAGATGTGATATGGGTATAAACGTCCTGAACTGATTAACTAAACAAGCTGCATTTGTCTTCCGTGCAGTAGTGTTTTACCTGTCTGAAAACAGGGCCAAACGATCAGCACGCGTTACTATTTACACAGACTAGGAAAAACAAGACGTTCATTGCCTACTATAGCACTGCAAAGCGCCATGGGTTTGGGTTATTATAAAGTCCTATTTTGTAGCTTTTGACTGAAGCTAGCCATGGTCCTGTGGGCCATTTACTTCTACCATTTCTTCTGCTATGCTAAGGAATCTCATGGTAATGTTATCTTCAGACAGCAGCTGGTGGGAGGGATTGATGGGAAAAAAAAATGTCAGAATTCAACACGGAAAGAACATTTATGCCGGCACAGTCAAAAGGCGACCATACACTCCATTAATTTATGTCCAGTGGGTAGCATCTTTATTATCATACTGTATGTTCCCATGGATTATGTGACCCAAGTAGGACATACTGTATATCCATCTGTTAATGTATTTTCAGTTGACTCCAGTCAGATAACTGAAAAGTGGCCAGTTGAAGTTTGTCAGCTGTAATGATCTGTCAGTGAGGAACCTGTGTCATGACATCCCCTCCCCTGGTATTGAGGTTCCCACGGTGAACCCTAGCCATGTGATCCTTGTTTGTTATTGGTTCCTGGTTTCATTCTCATTCTGTTATTATTATATTCAGTTTGCTCACCTTTTCTCACTTGTTAAGCTTCCTTCTAAAAAAATCTACTAAAAATTGGGACCACATAAAAATCAATTGAAAAATGGAGATGCTTAATCATGTTCATAGTAGCCATGGGAACTCTGGGCAGGTTTTCTTTTTAATAAAACACTATTTCATTCAAATATTTGTAATACTTTCTAACATATTCATTGGGTCATAAGATGCTTGTGCAAGACATCTAATGCCAAGTCATGTTTTCTATCTAAGCACGAATGTGTTTGATATAGTACAACAGTACAGACGGTGTATAGTTCAGCTACCTCATCATTTCAAAATTACCCGACTCTACAGCATATTGCAGCTCTCAGATGTGATCATACATCTCTAAAACAGATTTAGCATCCATTTGAGGAGTAAATAATTTACTTTAATTAAAAAAAAGGATTTTAATGAATCCATTAAATATTATATGGCATATGTCTATAATATGTTGAATGTCATATGTAGACACAAAGTTTTGACAATTTCAAAATTTTTAGAAAGGTGATTTTAGAAAGATTTAAACGATCTATATTTATCCAAGCAGTAATGCTTCCCATGTATCAATACTTAAAAGTAGACACACAGCAGCATGGGCTAATAACTCTATCTTCAAAATGTGATTAGGTGGTCACATTTTTCTACCAAAAGGAAATGGTTTTGGCTCAACCGATAAATAGAATTCATAAACATGGCATTCAAATAAAGAAAGCATTGACTGTCTCATTTTTAAAGCATTTACTGAGTCAGCCTTGTATGATTTCCAATTCACAATGCTGAAGTTATCAGTCCAGCAATAATGATCCAGTTTTTAGTTTGAGCACCGTCTGTTTTCATGATCAAGAAAGATCAGATGTTCCCTCAAATTGTCCTGTTGAGAACATACAAAGCCCACAGGCCCTGTCCTATTAGTCAGAAGCTTCACACAGCAACTCCTTCCAGCAGTCTCACTGATAACTGAAGTCTTTCCAACATCACATAATGCCCAGGTATCTTCAATAAACCATTGGGACAAAGGGCACAGAGGCAGAGCCAATGGAAAGTGTGGTTTTGAATGGGGAAGCTCGGTTAAGGAGTGGTTAGTGAGCTATGCTCAACAATCAATCCTGCCATCAGGACTGACTGTGCTTCTTCTGGTATCCACCTCCACGTAGGTTCTTCAGCTCTGGGACATAAAACTCATATAACCTGATTGACCCATTCATGATTATTTTATCACTTTTTATGAGTTTGTAGGAGTACTGGCAGAAGCCGTCTTGATATTTATACCACTTGTAGAATTACTATCAGCAAGATGTGATATGGACTAAATGCTGTGGAGTATACCATGTAAGATGATTGCTTAGGACCAGATTAAATTAGTTTATGCTGTGGTATAGTAGGGGTATGATCTATGATATATTTGAAAGTTCAGGCCTAAAGGTAACTGGCCTTTGTGTTTGCCATTTTCCAAAAATGATCACAATCCACAATAAAGCTATAACTTCGATTGACTTTGAATGGCAGATTTAGAAGCTTATTGCTAAAATGAAAGACAAACACATCTGTCTTCATATGCTGATCTTTTTTGCGAGTACCACTCAGTGAATAAACCATTGACATTAAATATAAACAGGCAGCAGATGACCACATGAAAGCATTTCAGCCAAGTACTTAATAATGGACAATGGTGGGTGATGGTATCATGTTGTGTACATTTTGTGATGCAGAGAGCTCTGCACTTTCTTGCTTCTGCGTATATGGTGGGGCCAGGGACAGAGGAGGGCGTCTGTTAGGAAGCGCCAAGCACTTCTCAGAGGCCTTGATTACGCTATTGAGTTTAACCTTCTTTCGTTCATGTTATTATATAAAACAGAGCTAAGCACTGCAAAAAATAGAGAGACATTTGGCTCTAAAAATGAAATAAATTGTAAATTAAAGACATATTTGTGTAGACTGACATTAACTTAAAACATAGCGACTCACTCAGGAGTTTCATGAGAACTTGTATTTTAAAAGGGGCAATTCCAGTGTTTGTCTCCTTGGTAACAGAATGCCAGGAAGTCGCTGTGTCAGGGGAAAAGATATGGTTCAAAGGAAACTTGCTATGCAAAGCACAAAAGCCTCATCTTTCTTACAATGATTCAGACATAAGGGTAATAGGTGTAATCTGTTAGTGTAAGCTTTTAAGATACTTGTAAGCATTGTTTAAGCTTTAATGTGATTTCAATGTGATCTAAAGTCTTTTACATTTAAGACTGGTTCCTGTTCATTCAGGATCTTTTCTGAGGTTGGTAAATATGACACTAGTTCAATGGACGTCTCCCTGACACCTTAAGAAATTCCATAAATATACTGTACAGGTGGAGGGCTGTCTTATCTCATCATCTCCACCTATGAACTCAGTTCTTTCCTGTCTAGTATTTCCATCTGTTCAAAAGACACACATCCAAGCACTGATTTGAAAGGTGGTTTGTTCACTGCTGTGGTTAAAATGTAGAACTTGAACTGAACTTTATAAACAAATTTGTTAATTATCCCAAATTTCCAGATCAAGCATTTTGATATAATGTGCAATTCTAAACAGTCGCCCAATTTCTGAGAAGTAAATGAATTGAAACATATGACTATAAAATGGGTTTATCATCAGACAGGAGTGAATAATGGAACTGTGCGTGTTCCAAAAAAAAAGCACAGGAGAGGATGTTCTTGCTAAGGCATCTGAAGAAACTCAACCTGTCCAAAACTCTGATGGTCCATCTCTACACTGGAATCACTACGTCCATTCTAACCTCCTTCTTTTAGGTCGACTCCTTCACCTTACTGTAACGAGACTACAGTACACAGTAAGGACCATAGAGACTCCAGCATTTCAGGATACATAAAAATAGGTTCATGAAGCATGCTGGGAAAATGACAGACAGGCCATTTTTAACCATAGACATCACTTCCTTCAACCTCTCCCATTAGGCAGGTGACTCCTCTTCACCATAGTTAACAACTCCATTGTTTATATTAGTCAAATATTATTGTTAATACATATACATTTCAGTACTTAGCTATGTTGAAATGTAGTATTATTTTAAAAGCTACTTTATATAAATGCACTTTTATTTCTTTTTTCATTTTGTTTCATCTTATTTTAATTCATTCCCTGTTCTGTACACTCCGTACTAGACAACTGCACTACAAACCCGACAGGTGCAGGATGAAACCTTGTGAAGTAAAGACCTATAGGCCAGCACGAAGCGTGATGTACACTGAAGCGACACAAGGCTCCTCCCTCTTCTCATCGCAAACAATGCCCATTCACAGATCGTGAAGCATGAGAGAAGAGGAAGCCAATCAGGGATCAGACAGCAGACAAGGTCTACTAAATAATTCAGTCTTCTTTACTAAGATACAGGAAGGCTCATGACCCATGTCCCATGTCTCAAGGACTCTCAACCACCGTTTTCCAATGGCACTGGCAGCGTTACAACTGTACGTCACTTGCACCTGGACACTTTTGTCAGGAGATCACTGGTGGAATGAAGGCCAACGAGGTGCTGTGTGCGGAAATGCTCTCCTGACACCACGAGAGCTGGCTGATTGACAGAGGCATAGTCTTACACAGAATCTGAAACCTTCACGACAGTGCACATTACAGCTGACTGTTAAAAGGTACAAGGCAGGCTTTTACTTAAGGAGACTCTTTGAAATGCGAGGAGTAACTTAAAGGTGCAGATGATAAAGTTAATTAAAACAAGGTAAAGAAGGTAACCCGATGCACCCATCCATCACGGTCCTGATTCAGCTATGATTTTACCATCTGACCCCTTGAATTGCGCTGGACCAAGCAGCTAATCTAATGTACAGTGTGCATTAGCAAGTGTCATAAATGTCAGCTTTCTGACAGAAACACTCCACAGTGCAATAAGATAAAGTGGTAGTGGGTAGACATGTCGGGAAAAAAAACGAAAAACATCACGAGATCCACTGTTTGAGGTGTGAATGTCACTTTTCATCTCTAAGGGAACAGTTGAAAAGTCACTTACCGGGTCGGACGGGCCACAGAATGCTCGGAACGCTCTGGGTGCATCGGTGCCGTGGATCTCCAGGGCCATGCATGGTCCCGAACAGAGTTCTGCCACCATACCCTGCAGAGCAAGCAGGCAAGAGTTAACCTATCCTGCCTATTGTACCCATCACTAAGCATGCGCCAGAGAAAGAGCCTATTATGTGAGCAAAACTTGGTGAGTCATCGGAGCCCCTGGAAGACTTGAGAACAGCTCGGATTTCTACTCTGCCTCTAAATAAATATATAAATCAAAGCAAATAAGAGGCAACAATTGCTTTCATTCACCAGAGTGCCAGTTGTGTGTGGCAGGGTCAGTTTACATTTGATGTTAATCTAGTCTGGTGAGATGGTCTGTGGACGTCTGAGGTGGTAAAGGGTCCAGAGGGGAACAGTGCTCTAAACCTGCAGTGCATGAGGACGGTCAATAGCAGACCACTGAACTGCCAACAAAACACATTTGCAAATAGAAACGAGTTTCTAATAGTGACACTGCACATTTACGCTTCAGTACTGCAGCGAAAACAAGAGCAACAGTCCCATTATAAATGCTGTGTGCATTGTTGTAACTGCAGCGCACTTAGCTTAACATTCTACACGGTACCCTGTCATTACACGTTACATTCAGGATGTCAAAGTCAAGTTGTACTTTCCCCTCATACTTTATACTTATCTGAAATGTTGAAATCTAAAAGAAAGAAGCAGCACTCCTGTGTGGCTGCCAATCACACATCACCCACTGTAGCGCATAATCAAAACCTAAATATATTTGTCCTGTCAGCTGTCACCCTGATAGTGGGGGGGATGTTTAGGAAGTAGCTCTCAGTCAGGCAGACTTACCAGTGTGTTTGGCTCAGCTGAACCTAAATTAACACTGACAATAACAAACTTATATTCAGACTGAAGATTCACACCCACAATTTCTTAGTAAATTACAAATATTCAAAATACAAAAATAATCAGAAGCTCCACCATTTCATAACCCCTAAACAAGCCCTTCTAAACTATTAACAGATCATCATCATGTGGTGGTCTATGTGACCATTAGGAAATACAGATAAAGAAGCTGATCAAATGAATTCAGCAGCTAAGACCTCTGCATGGCTATTAACTCAGAGGTCTGAAGTGTGTCAGCTAAAGGCGGATGCAAAAACATCTCCTATCCACTCAAACAGCTGCGTATTAAAAAGTACAATGTCTGAGACTTGCACAATACATAATATATGTAATATTACACATGTTACAATTCCAAAGAAAGTAATACAGGCTTGAGTTCTCTTAGGCGTTTTCTACATGCACAAATATACTATGCAATGTGTCTCATTTGAACCAACATGTTACAGATTAAGTACATAAACTAGCTTTCAGCATAAAGGAAACGCAACTGGAAAGTGGTAAGACACGCATGCTCCCTCCGTCTACAGTAGGACACGCATGCTCCCCGTCTCTACAGTGGGACACGCGTGCTCTCTCCGTCTACAGTGGGACACGCATGCTCCCTCCGTCTACAGTGGGACACGCGTGCTCCCTGTGTCAACAGTAGGACACGCATGCTCCCTCTGTCTACAGTAGGACACGCATGCTCCCTCTGTCTACAGTAGGACACGCATGCTCCCTCTGTCTACAGTAGGACACGCATGGTCCCTGTGTCTACAGTAGGACACGCATGGTCCTTGTCTCTACAGTAGGACACGCATGGTCCCTGTCTCTACAGTAGGACACGCATGTTAGTGAGTGAGCATGAGGAAATCACTATGGTGATGTGTTTTCATGGCAACAGCCAAGGTACTCAGCATGATGGCCCTAGGCCTTACTTTACAAGGATTTAAAATGGCTTATTATTATTATGACTTAGAGGCCTGTGATTATAAATGTGTCTCCAATTTGACTGAAATTATTGATAACTGATAACAAAAAACATCACTCTACATAAAGTTTATATTATAGTTTCTGGATAAACAGAGAAGTCATGTTGTACACACAGCAAAACCACAAAATGCTACACATCATGTTTTCCCAGTGTGTTGGTGACAGTATGTCCTTTTACACAAAGTGTTTGGTCATTCTCAGTACTTACTGTATATTCCGCTACTACACCTTTATAAACTTCTAAAAACTCTTCTGCGTTGGCTTGGTCTAGGTTGAACTGTAATGAGAATTCAAATTATTATGGAAAAAATTTTGAATTTGAATAAGAGAAAACATAAAACAAAAGCATGCAAAACATGTATTGTCAAACTTCAAAGTGGGTGTAGAAAATCACTTTAGGTCAGGGAATCAAACAAAAGGGAATTTTATTTGCACTTCCGGGAAGATCGAGGTTGAGGGACGGAGGAAAGGATGAGTGAATCCTTATTCTACCTATCCATCCTCAGAGATGTAACGCATTAAAGCAACTTAAAGCTTCACTTCCACATGAATGGAGTTATTATCCTCTCTGGGAAACATGGAAAGGAGAATGTTACTTATCAAATTATAGGTTAATATTAAAGCTTAGACCCAGAGCCAAAGCTCAGCAGATGTGAAAACCAGATGTCACACTGAAATGCTGGAACCTATACCAGAGCCACACTATTAACTTCGCTAAATATAAATCTGTTTTAAATCAGGTCACACACACTGACATACACCTACAGTACATGCCTAATGCTCAGCCTACATTCATTATTAAATATGTCCATGTATGGCATCTGGCAAACGCTTTCATCCAAAGCGGCCAAGTACAATATGAGCAACTGTAGGCTAAGGGCCTTGCTCAGGGGGTTCCAACTGCGCTAACCTGGTGATGGTAGGTCTTGAACCAGCAACCTTCTGATCACTAGTCCAATATAACTGCTGATCTACCACTGCCAGACAAAGGAATCTATAGTTACATTTATCAGGAACATGCGACAGCATTGCACACCCTATAACTGGCCTGAAGGTATCTCAGTGAAGAACTGTAAGATGTCCCTAATGTGTCCACTATCTGGTCGGTAGCAATGTCAGTGTAGATGATAAGGGTGAAATAAATCAAATGCATCTTTAAGGCATGAGGTTTCAGACCTTCTGGAATGCAAGACCACATACAAACTATCTATATACAATAAGAATAAAGAACTGTGGCTTTGTACACAATCCATTTATATTGACGGTGCACTTACCATTTGTAAGGCAGAGATCTCGAATCCGGCTTCTGTGATTGAGTTCAGAATCTTTCCTGTCAGAGCTATAAATACACAAAAGCATGCCTAAATCAACAATGTTCAGTTTACAACTAATGGAGCAGCCAAATATTAGCATAGGTCAGCATACATACAACAAACACACAAACACACACATATAAATTATATATATATATATATATAACCAGATGTTCCAGCATTTCAGTATGACATCTGGTTTTCACATCTGCTAAGATTTGTATGCACATTATATATATATATATATGCATACAAATCTGAAGAAGATTCAAGGTAAGTAACTACAGTGTACTTAGGTAAAACACGTAGAGATATGAAAAAATTGTAGTAAAGATTCACTGGAAACTGTACTACAATTGTTAATATCTATCTATCTATCTATCTATCTATCTATCTATCTATCTATCTATCTATCAATCGATGTTTCAGACAGAGGTCCTTCATCAGCTACAAAGTGCTTCTGAATTAATCGGATATCATACTACATATATGAAAAAGTTCAAATCATAACATTCATTCCATTGGGTTCTAAAGTTCCAATAGTGTATATCAGTTCTTTTTCTTTGAATTTCCTAAGTTCATTTCTGCCATAGCAACAACTGGCTATGCAAACAGATATGTCATTAGCACAAGGTCCATTAGTATTAAAATGCCTTGACACTGGAAATGATATATACTTAATCCTGATGGTCAGAAGGTCTTCAACAAACCGATCACCAGTCTTCTCTTGGTTTCTCCAGTGTAATACTAATTACATCTCTTGCAAGTAATGCAATAGACAACTCCTGGTGTGGTGCATGAGTATGAATGAGTTATAACAACTGATCCTTTTGTGCCAGCTATTTTAGTGGTTGTGCTAATAAATTTACACGTAGGACATCTAGATCGGTTGCAGGCTACAGTACCACAGTTGGAATCTGAATGGTTGATTAAATCATTTTTGACAAGCAAGTCTTTAATGTTCTTGTCTCGTCTATGAGAAATCAGTGGAGAATCCTTAAATAGGGGATGCAGTCTGTACATCACCCTGGTTGATCCTGAAGTGTTTAAGCATAATATTAGCCACTGTTTTATTAGTGGATGATGAGTCACCAAATGAATTCTCGTAGTCTCAGTAGATTGTTTATAGGTCAGTGTGTCCACTCTCTGAACAGGTAGAACACAAGCAAAAGCAGCATCTATAACTTCCTTAGGAAAACCAGTTTTGAAAATGTTCACCCATTTCAATACTTTTCTGAAGGAAGTCTTCATTGTCACTACAAATACTGAGCAATTGCGAGTGAGGAATTGAGTTTTTGCAGGCCTTGGAATGGGAAGAGTTGTATTGTAGATAGGAGTGAGAGTCTGTAGGTTTGTAATGGATGGTGGAATTTAAACAAGAATTAGTAAGATTCACTGAAACATCCAAAAAGGTGATCTTCATTCCAGGATGTGCTATATTCCATGTATATTCAAGAGCTGGGTGGAACTTGTAGAACGAAGAAATGAATAGTTGTAGTTCTAATGCATATGTAGCATACTTCTAATGCATATGTAGCAATGCCAAAAATGTCATCAATGTATCTAAAAAATATTGTAAGGGTACAAGTCCAGTGTACTGCTCAAATAATGTTTCTCAATAAATCCAATAAAGAAGTTGGCATAAGATGGTTCCATTTTAGTCCCCATACTGACTCGTCTTATTTGTGAGTAGTACTTGGAGTCAAAAGTGAAGCAGTTCAGATTAGGTGGACTAAACCACAAGACTTCTAAATATTGTCTTCATATTAAATATATATTTTTTGTCTGTGTTCTTATAGATTTCCATGTAAAGTGACCTTGAGTACAACAAAAGGGTTCTATAAAGAAAAGTGATGACAGCGATGATCATGAAGATCAGGGTTGATCATGGTGACCTTCCCATGCATTAGTAATACACAAAACACTCCAGTCACTAGGTGCTATTGTGAGCCATTCTGCTCCAGGTCTACACTAGTTGGGCTTCATTTGAACCTGAAAATATGAGTCATCAGGAGCAAAGCCCACAAGGCTGGCTGTAATAACACTAAACCTGACAGGCAGTGTCAGAATGGTCAGCATTAGCCACAGTCTCCCGCCACAGACATGTCAAACACTAGGCTTCTGGACTAGGCCATATTTACTGTGCCCTCTAAGAAAAGGCACCAAACAGACTGTGTTTTAAACTGTTCCCCTAAGAGATCAGACACCGTGATTGGATGTTAGTGTGAGTGTGTGACAGTTAGGTGGCTGGAGAGGAGATGGGATGAGGTACGAGCCCAGCAAGACGAAGAACGATAAACAACTGGGGAGGAAAGAAAGGAAGATTCACATGGAGACTAGCCTGGTTTGATTTCCAAATGATCACAACAGAAAGCATTACTGGCAGATTGACACTTAAGACTTACAAACTTCGAACAAAAAAAACGCACCCGAATCACACTTGACAAACAAGCTGCAGTTCTTGGAGGAAACCTTTATCCTACTGTTTACCTTTCAGAGCCGTCTGCGAGCGTTAAGGCCAAACATAGAGTTCACAAGATCATAAAATGAAACGAAAGACTTTGAGCTCCATTAACGTAGTGCTGTGGTTCTATCACTTCCTCTGTACAGACTGTTCTGGGGTGAGCACATGGTGATTATACTAGTAACAACCTCACAAAGGGCAGCGTCATGCCAGCCTACACTATAATGTTTCAGCCAAAAAATGTCAAAACCTTCCATTTCTTTTTTTTAACACTTAGAATCTAAAATATGTCAGAGGAATAGAGCCCAAAAGCTCAGGTTTACTCAAACGTGGTCTAAAGCTATCCCAGGACCTAATCCCTCCCAAGCTACCCTAACAGCCAGGGTGCCGTAGGAGTCCCTTGCAGAGTGTCTTCCAGCTTCTCCCCCTGGCATGTTAGTATAATAGCCTGCATTCATCAGCAGCAGAGAGTGTCCTCAGGAACAAGGATTACAGGTCAAATGCAAGATCAGGGCTCAGATGACAGAGTACACAGGTCTGCTGAATAGAGGACTAAGTTTGGGCAAATTATCATAGCACACAGGCCAATCTGAGACAACAGGTACCCCAGACAATAAACCAACATATTTTGCTGCGAGTGTGTGCGTGTAAAAGAAAGACACACACACACAAAGACACACACAGGCGCTCATATACAGACACAGACATGCATGACGCATCTTACATAAAAGAAGATATTCTATTTATAAATATAACAACAAGACGGAATCCAGATCGCAACCTTGTTCACTGTGGCTGTAGTACCACCCATGGAATCTGGCCCCATGAACAACAACTTCACACATCCCCCTCAGCATCATCACCAAGCCCAAGCTCACGATCACGATCACATCCATAGCTCCCAGACCCAACCAGACAAGTTGCCAGGCAACAGTGTTATGGCTGCCTAGCAACACAGTTCTCTATTCTAGTCACGAGGGTGCTCTGACATTGGCTGAGAGGTTTTGTCTATTTCCAAGTCAACCATGGCTGGTCACTGGATAATATCTTCCATGTGATCTAGTACAGGAAGGGAACATCACAGCATGTTTCCACTGCTAAAAACATTTTGGCATATTTGAACCGAACATGCTTTCTGTTGGCTGAGGCTAGGAACCAGCTCTTAATTCAAATAAACTTTTCAATTAGTTTTATTTGTTCTATTTCTATAGTTCTACGAGTACTATGGACAGTTTAGTCGGACTTTCTGAAGTTACTGTTAAGGTTGCACTTCTGTTGATGAGATAAGAACAAGACAAGAAACTGACGAACCTGGAAAAATAGCCTGGTTCATAAGATAATAAATACATACACATAAATAAATAATAATAAACACCACCCAGAGTACAAGCTGTATGACTGAAAAAGTCTTAAGTAACATCATCTTAATGACTGTACAAAAGGACAAAGGATCCACACACTTGCTTCACACAAAGGATGAAATAAAAAAGCCACCTGGTTTATTATCAAGTTTATTATGCATTCACCAGTAAGGGTGAGTAATTCACCATTTACCACAGTGGGCCACAAGTGTTATTATGCTAGACTTAAAACTTTAAACACTTTCTATATGGTAATATTTAACATTCAGACGAGCAGGTGTTGACAAGACAATAAAAGAAACACTATAGATGGGACCTGTCCCACACATATGGCCAGCAGAATCACTAATTATTGCCTAATCTCACAAATTACTTTGATCCCTTCAGGGTCTCCTGTTATCTGATATTATTAATGTCTCTTGCCACTGATGTGTTTTGGACCCTATGCCTTATTTAAAAATAATATAGGCTGCAACACACTCTAAATCACCAGCTGTCAGCATCCAAGCTAGAGGCCTGCAGGCATGACACACTCCCAACAGAGGTATGGGGTTAGTGTGTGAACACACTGTGTGTACTCGTGCTCTCTCAGTGGGTCTCTGGTGGGATCTGCCAGTCTGGTGACTCATACAAGGGCAGGTGAAGAATCCTTTTCTTTAATAGTTCTAACATAACAGGGCTCTCCAAAGAGCTTCATGTAATAACATCCAAAGCCACATCAGGGAAAGGTGCACTCTAACCTACTGTATATATGAAATGCAAGCAGCTGACTAAAAGTTCAACTTTTATGCTTCAAAGATTATGATTTTTCTTACAACATCAAATCATGGACAGCTAATTTAGATCCCTTCCCTACTGTAGTTCTGCACAACAGCACCATCAATGCAGAAAGACAAAGGTTCTCATCTTCCCTTCTAAAGTACCAGTCATGCGTACACCACTGTCAGAGAGGCTGCTTAAGTCAATTATCTGGCTCTGTCTGCGTCTATGAGCCCCTACATTTGGGTCTCAGTGGCGGAGGAACTGCTCCTTAGGGGCCCATGACTGACCATTATGTGAGGAGTTAATGATCTCTCCTTTGGTTCCATAGAACACAATGTGAAGCCTGCTGCAGGGAAAGGAGTGGCACTCCCACTGCATTACAAAGTCAGCTAGAACTCTGAGGAACAGATATCATCACATTCGTAGACCTGTGTGAAGTATGTGTGTGTGTGTGTGTGTGTGTGTGTGTGTGTGTGTGTCGTTGGCAGGGGGGGGGGGGGGGGCTCAGGTCAAAATCTAATAAACTATTGGGTTGCTATGGTGAGTTTGTGGCTTAGCAAAATAAAATGTTCTCTATAACTTTTAAAGAGAAAGCAATGGCCTATTTCAGTGCAATATGTACCTCAATGCACAGGACCTCCGACCTCCCTGTAAAGAGCCCTGAAGGCTCCCTGATAAGGGATCAGGAGAAGGATTTGGGGGAAAACCATAGGGAAGGTTGGATAAAAGCATGTAAAAACTGGCCATAGGGGTTACACACTCACCGACGAGCAAGACGTACAGTGATAACAGGCTGTAAGGAGAGGGAGACAGCCATATCACAGCCATATCACACGAGGCTGAACAGTAAGAAACCCATGGAAGATCCAATAGGGAGCTGAAAGATAGTTGTGCAGTTGACTGCTGGAATTAATACATACGTTCTCCAAACTACCGTATTTTTACATGTCAATCAAAACAAATGAACAAACACAAGCACGAGAGGTGTTAAGATTTCAGATACATTAGTCTCTGTAAACAGACAATACACAGCTGCGATCTCACTCAGCAAGCCACTTCAGCATGTGCCAGGACCTGTCAGGAGTGTCAACCCAATCAAACAAAGGTTTCAAAGGTCTTTCAAGGTCCTGCTTCATTTTGCGTTAAGGACCCATTAAATGGGAGTGTTTCCATACAAAAGGCTGGATCCAAATAATGAGGAAGACAAAATCACATTGACTCATCCACTCAAGCACTATGCAAGATCTACTTGTTGGAATACATTTGTAATCAGGTTCTCACAGAACGTGGCCACATTTACCCGTTTTCTGGTATTTAGAATTTTTTCTTAGGAACAAAACGCACGAGTGGTCCAGACTTGTCCTACAAGTCATGTGAAAAAAAAAAGTCATTTCCCATACAAGTTTTATCCCCAGAGACAGAAATGCAAGACGAATAGACTGTAAGCCTGAATAAATTCCAGACTGAACATACATCGTAAACTTGATGTATAATCTTGTTGCCATTCTCCTATAACAATAAATATAAGACAATATCCATTCACTAGATTTGCAAAGGCCTGACACATGACAATACTGGACATGAGCACCACTGTAAGACCGGACAATACGACATTATCCATCATCGCTCTCACTCGCTCATATGTCTTTATCTTGAACTGCTCCGGTTTCACTCATACTGACTTATACTGAGCTGCTTTGGCAAGTCTTGTATGTCTACATTTTTTTTATTTTTATTAGACCTTTCATTTTCATTTCTGTTATGTACCAAAATAAGAAAGGTCTATTTTTATTAGACCTTTCATTTTAATTTCTGTTATGTACCATAACAGAAATGAAAATGAAAGGTCCTTTCATTTTCATTTCTGTTATGTAATAAAAAATTTTATTAGACCTTTTCATTTTCATTTCTGTTATGTACCAAAATAAGAAAGGTCTATTTTTATTAGACCTTTCATTTTCATTTCTGTTATGTACCAAAATAAGAAAGGTCTATTTTTATTAGACCTTTCATTTTCATTTCTGTTATGTACCAAAATAAGAAAGGTCTAGCATTTTCATTTCTGTTACCAAAATAAGAAAGGTCTATTTTTAGTGAAGAAAGGTCTATTTTTATTAGACCTTTCATTTTCACACAATTTTATTAGACCTTTCATTTTCATTTCCAAAATAAAGAAAGGTCTTTTTTAATTTCTATTCTTTGTCAATTTCACTATATTGATGTTAATATGATGTTTGTTTAATTGATGACCTCTGAAAACTACCTCAGCAAAAAGAAAACTCACAAAATGTGACAAAATACAGGATATTGGCTATTTTGTTAGACAACACACACACACACACACACACACACACACGCACGCACGCACACACACACACACACACACACACACACACACACACACACACACACACACACACACACACACACACACACACACAAGCCAAATGAAACCAAAATCAGTCGTAAACCACACAAGTGTTCAGTGCGTTAAGTCAGACATTTCTGATGATCTTTAATGAACATCTGATGCCGTGCCATACGGATATCATTCTCGCGCAACAAGAAAAAGAACCTGCATATTTAGTAATAAACACAAACGATTTAGATGCATCTAAATGGATTAGAACTTTTTTGTTGTTGTTGTTGTTGTTGTTTATACCCGTGCGGCAGAAGCCAGGGAGTCTGATCCATGGCCTGCATTGTTAGTGCCGTCGGTGCCAAACCTGGCACGCAGACTGGCTGGGACGTCCCCGCGTGCTGCTCCAGGGTCAGTGGGGCCAAGAACTTTCCTCCAGACAGACACTGCTTCATCTCCCATCAGCTCCATGACAACCACCGGCCCAGAGGTCACAAACTGTACCAGGTTACTGCTCAGCCACAGAACAAAACAATGCGTATGTGTTAACGATCTCAGATAAGAATACCATCAACTTAAATCATTAGCAAGATAAATCTTATTAATAATATATGCGACACTGTACAGGTCTGAAGGGCAAGCCACATGGAATGTCATGGCAGCGTCTTTGCAATGTCCTCAAAGGAATCCAAGACTTCAAGGTTATGCTCTGTCAGTGGCTGGTTGTAAAACAACACTTCAATGTCACTCAAAGACGGCAGAAAGTAGTGGAAACGCCACTCGAAAGTGACTGTGGACAGCAAAAAATTGCTGATGCAAGCAGAACGGAATTTAAGGTTTCTTAAATGCAACCTTAACACAAGTGAATAATTCACCCAGGGAAGACTTACTTGAAAAAAGACTTTGACTGATGTTCCATGTAAAAGTCTCCTGCTTGCTTCCTGTAAGAAAGCCATAAAAGTACACACAGTTAATAAGTGATCCAATGAGCCCCACTCAGTTCTACAGTCAAGACAGAGGCCCAGCACAACTACCTGGCTCATTTTCAACTCGTTTACAAACCTTAAAATACCAACAAGTTATTTTTCTAGATCAGGAACCGTAACCCGTTTAATGATTCTGCAACAGGTCTCCCTCATCATAGTAAAAACGTTTATCATTAGACAGTTTATTAGTAGGCAAACAATGTGCAAGATAGCAGCAGAGGACTCTTATCCTTGCGAGAAAAACCAACAGTAAGTGGCAAAAAGTGCCAAGGACATAAAGCAGAAAGGCATGATGGGCCTCCAACACTCCCCCACACCGTCACACACAGCCCGCCTTCCTGGAGGAAAGGAAAGAGCAACACTCAGCACTTTCCATTTTCCAACAGTTAAACTGCCACTCCGTGTCACTACTAAAAGGGGTGGGCTTACAATACACAATATATGTTGAATCAGCAGACTGGACTAGGTGATATGCTTAGTGTTATTATAAACCACTTCATGCATGTTAAGCACTAGTCATTTTTTTTTTTTACTATACATCAATAAACGGTCACTGTAACCTCAGTTTCTATCCTTCTGACAGTCTGACAGTCAGAGTTAAAGAATAAGCTAAGCTGACTGATGGTATTGTGCGAAACCTGTTAAGCATGGATTGCATCCAAATGCAGATCTGACATTTAGAAGTACAGGAAGCGACTCTGCGTGTGAAAAATCTTCAATTAGATAAGTGGATGACGATGAACAATGACACTGCATTCACCCCTGATCACACCAGAGCAGGAAGGACATGGCAGGACATGGCAGGACATGGCGGGGCATGTGTGTGCCTCCCAGTCAGAGGCTAATGTGCCACCAGCTGCTCTTCCAGAGAGGAAGACAGAGCAGGACAGTGCGAGAGGTCAAACAGATGCAACTAAGAACAAGAGGGCAACCACGAGACCAGGGAGTTAGTGCAGCGACACTTATTTTTTTTTTAAAAACAGGTACTACTGAGCTACACATTTAACAATGTGTCTCTCTAAAATGTGAAGTGACCTGTGTAATCAAAACCATTCGTTCATTCTGAGATGTGCAGATCCATTTTTGCAACTTTTGCACTTTCAATGAATTAAATGTGTTCAAACATCAAATACTGGCAATTTGTTTATTTAATTAATAAACTATTACAGAGTCACTGTGGAGTCCTTATTATAATTAAACAGAACTTGTGAGGCACGTGTTTGCTCTCATATTTGAATAAGGTTATTGCAACCCTTATGTAGAACCATGCAGCACCACAGGACTGAGAATGGACTGTGATTACAATCTGATGCTGTTGCTTATTTTTAATCACCTTTTTAACCACCAGGTGCTCGAACAGACACTCTAGTTTAACCTGCAACTGACTGACAGACTAATGTGTGTTTTAGCAACTGTAATATATAGATTTGATCTAAGCACGAGCAGACGAGTGGATGTGGGAGAGAATCGACTGTGGTGCATTCTCTGTTCACAACTGCAGCTCAACAGCCTGGCTCTAGGAGACATGTCTTCATGTCATGTCAGTTCTTAGCCAAACCAGCCTGATCTAGCTAGTCAATGTCCTGAAGAGGCTGATTTGTTGCATCAGGGTTGGTATCCAAGCCCCGGTGGCTGTAGACCAGTGGTCTACACAGCAAACACAGAAATAGAATCACAAGAAGCCACACAAGGAGCCTAAAGCACCAGTACTGAAAATATACGCTGCTCTTTTGTCTCCCATCAGAGCCATTTTCCCCTAGCAGGTGTGTGCTGACAGGCTCCGCCCCAATTCCAAGACTTTCTGTCACTTGATAATTCACAGCATGGCTGTAGCACATCTTCAGTTCATAGGGTTACAGTTTCAAATGGCTTTGAGCAAAGACCTCTTGATAACCTCTCAACTTTCCTGGTTGACACCAGATACTTTGCAGGACATCAAATAAACTTGTGTGCGATTGTGGACCAAAATAGCTTCGTATTAAAAACCAGTCCATTCTGCTTTGCATGGACCCAGCTGTTACAAATGCAACAAATACCATCTCAGATGCTTAAAGCTATTTAGAAGGTGGTGAAAAAGAAATAATTTGTTATGAGGTACAACATCGTTGTTTGGCCTACCAGCTTAGTTTGGTCATTTTGGCTTTGGTGACAATGAGGCCGGCGTCATAAATCATCTGAATAATGTCACCCACTTTGGTCACTGCATCTGGCTTAATCATAGCCAACGTCCTGAGGAAGTCAAAGCAAAAAACAGAAACATTTTTATAGACGTTTAAGGGGAGGAGGAACTGACAGACGGGGAACGAGGATGAAGTAAGCGTGGGTTTACGAGGACTGAGCTGTACGGTTTTCATAAGGTTCACGAGGAACAAATGCGGCTTGTGAAATGACCACTGTGGGGAAACCAAGGCCAGGCACGCAATCGTCTTCCACCTTTACATAATCCCTGGAAAAATGTACTTCATCAGAGCTCTGTGTCCACAAAATGAGCAAATACAGTGTGAAAGCCAAGGACTCAGATCTGAGTGCCTCCCTCACCACTCAAGGCCACTCTGTGCTCGACACTGCAAGGCTGGTGAAAAATTATTAGCAACCAGCTAATTAATCCAACTACGTGTTCATTAAAGAGCTAACACAAAACAACAGAGCAGCCAAAAAGTTCATCCATTTTGAATTTAGAATTCTGTGCCAGTTCTTGTATGTGCCGCTATTAAATCTAATATATATTGGTCTGTCGGAGCAAGCCTCAATACTTGAAAGAACTGGTCCCGAGTGATCTCCTAAATCTAATGTAAATGAACATGTGATCTGGTAATCTGTTCAATACTGTTGCTCATCTGCTGACTTGACAGGGAGCTAATACAAACCGTGAAGAGATCAATACATACATAACAATACAATAATGGTTGTTGTTAAGCAGTTGTGTGACCCGTCTCAAACTAAACACAACCATCTTATCATAAATACAACCATCTAATATTTATCAGTACACTGAAGCACTGGGTTACCTCACAATGACATATTAATTGCTTTGCCATTGGTTTAAACATAATGAGTCTACAAAATATAACCATAAAACAGATTCTTAAGGCACTTATCTCTGCTCTCTCTCTCTCTCTGATCTGCATTTACAACACAGGCAGAAACATGGGGAGAGATGCTGTACAGAAAGCCTCTTCTGTTTCCCTTCAATACTGGAGTCACCGAATCACCAATAATTAACATTATCAGCTGAGAGCTGGAGGCGTTTGAAAAGGCTGACAGGCTGATTCATCAGTGATAAAGATGTTCCGTTTGGCTTTGATCCGGCTGGGCACTTGGCAGACTGACCCTGTAGTCCTGCACAGAAGCCGTCTAGTGTGGCACAGAAATATTGGCCGCTGCTCTGTACAGTGAGATTATCCTGCTGGACAACAAAAAAAAAAAAAACCCTTCCAAACTACATCCTGCTCTTTGGGAAAGTTAAATCCTCTTAATGAGCATCACAAAAGGTGGTCGGAATGATGTGTGTGCGGAGTGATAAAAACAGCTGACAACACAGACTGCGGTGTTAGCTTTCATTCTGTCAATCTGTTATCATGGTTTTCAAATCAAAACAATGATACAGCAACAGAGTATAAAGCAAAGATAAACACCCCAATGGTGTATGTTACTAACAATATCTACCTTTGTTTATCTGTATACTTTTGACAGAGATGCATGGTGCTCATGCACTCCCCCAGGGATTCAAATAAATCCATGTTTACAAGCCCTTGGTATCTTTTTCAAACATAATAGTGATGTGAAGACGTGGGCTTGTTTACAAGTCTTGGTATCTTTTTTAAACATTAGTGATGTGAAGGCGGGGGCTTGTTTACAAGTCTTGGTATCTTTTTTAAACATAATAGTGATGTCACGGAGGGGGGCTTGTTAATTAAGCATTACCTTTCTTTCTTGCTGCCTAGTTTGTTGGCTGTATAATGGTCCCCATAGTCAATGAGGTTGAGCTGACGAGAGAAGACACTGACGCGGTTCCCCACAAACAGATCCTCTTGATGAAGGTCATCATATTTGGTCCTCCTCAAAAACGCACGCTGATTCTTCACATCATACTGGAATTGTCAAGAGAAAGACGTAGCAGTTTGCGACAGACTTTATTAGACATTTATCAGACTTTGTCAGAGACGCCGCAACGCAACGCGAGTGCTGGCGAGACTGAAACGCGATGTGTCTGTCTGTGCGAGCAAAGCCCAGATGCTTACCATCTCCACTGATCCGTCTCTAGGGTAGAACAGTAGCTGGTAGCGGCGCAGGAGAGCAGCGCTGGGGTCGTACCACTCAGCTAGGAAGGCAAAGCGCTCCTCCTGTGAACAGCATGACACAAACACACTCTAGGACCTGTGTGATCTGCCTGGGCTTGGTGAGAGGATGTCAGTGGGCCAGATCCCCTGATAGGGGCAGGGGAGCTGGAGCGCTTGGGGTCTGACCCCCAGCGTGAGCAGGCAGCTGGCCCGCGTCACAGCGTGGAGATGAGCACTTGTGGTAAGCGTGAAGCTGCTCTTCCCCCAGGGGTCTTCCACCACAGCTGGGTGAGCTGCTACTAAAACAGACAAACAAATACAGCCCTAGAGGCAGGGCTCCCAGAACCTCTGATACAGTCACTTAAATGTGAAACAGGTGAGAGGTCAAAATGATAGATAGAAGAGAGTGCCTGTGTGTGTGTGTGTGTGTGTGTGAGGGGGGGTTAAAGATTACATGGCTCTATTGTAAAATGAAGTGTACTTAGATCACACTGTTTTAGACTCATATGTGGCCTTACACTGTTTCCAGAGCATATTGGATGTTGAAATTAATGTAATATTAAATGTACCCAGAGCTCTTCGAGCTTCAAGCACAGCTCGGCTTGACCCACCATCTCTCAGGACATGCGGAAAACATGCATCCAGACTTTTTTCAGTTCTGGCACCTCAGTGGTGGAACGAACTTCCACTGAGTGTCCGAATGGCAGAGTCTCTTGCTGTTTTTAAGCGAAGACTGAAGACACATCTGTTTCAAGAGCACTTAAATTAAATTTTACTACACTAGCATGTATTAAATATTTGTGACTGTAATGACTTTTCTTGCTTTTATCTGTTAAGTAGGGTTTTCTCAGTATATATTTGAGTATATCTAGGCGTCCATACTGACTGTATCTAATAATATCTTTGCTTAAAGTTTCTTCCTGATTTTAGCCTATACTAACTAGCTAGAGATTTTGTTCTGAGTAAAACAATGAAGCACTTTTTGTAAGTCGCTCTGGATAAGGGCGTCTGCTAAATGCCGTAAATGTAAATGTAAATGTAAATGTAAATGGTGACTGAGGATGGTTTGTCAGGTGGCTCCTTTCACCTTTGTCACCTTCATACCAAGCAGAGAGTGCCCTTGAATGGAAACATGGAGGCCATAGATAGTGTTGTGTCTCCCTCATTGTCTGCCCCCTGGTGGATGGAAGGCCACACATTGAAGATGTAAATGGGATTCCAAGAGCATGTGATCAAGACAGAGCTGTAGCAGAATACTGATGAGAAACGCTTTTCAGGCTGCAGCATTAACCTGCAAGCATCAAAGATCGCTTTACACAGTTACAAGAAGTCAAGGTCATATACTATAGGGTGCGGAATTCCACTTTAGTTCCAAGATGATTTATTAACTAATAACTCCCAATAACCTTGTTAATAACTGAAAGGGTATGCAATATGTGACATAATAATGCAGTTAGGGCAAAAACTCACAAAGACTCAGAGTGCTCTGTTTCTGTGAGCATTTCTGGAAAACTTTCAGTTTGGAAAGAACTTTAAATAAAGAACACAGCAATTAAGTTAAAGAATTAAACACTAGCCCAGTTCAACAAGTGAAGACATCTTCCAGAAGACACCATCAATAACACAGTAGAATAGCTGTTACCACAGCCCCTTAACATATGTTTGATAAATGAAATGAATTAAATTTCATATTGTGTAGCTGGGTTATAAATTGTAGTTTATTTATTAAGATTTCACATCCACTCAGTTAGAACTTTTTGTCCTGAACTCAATGTAATCATATAGAACTTATCTGACCGAACCCACCACATAATATAATCCAATGGGCTAATGTTCACACCAAATTTAGAAGCTTTCATAATCTTACTAATCATAACAGAGCTATCTAGTCATTTGTGATATTAATTCATACTTTTCTGTTCAGACTTCATTTGTCTCTCTCTCTCTCTCTCTCTCTCTCTCCCCCAGAGAAACCCTTTCACACAATTGAGCAGTTTGTGTCTAAAGAATGGTGGGGCCCATCCCCCAAGAGAGGCTATTTTTACCCCTTAATGGGCTGTGGCAGATAGTATTGGTATGAACAGCTTCTAATGTAGATGAACACAAGTAAGCATATGCCCTATTGGCAGGTCTTGATCCCAGCCACCCAGAAATCTGGAGGCAGTGCAATTTCTCTATGGAACTGAATTCAACTAACTGAAGAACCAAAATCAGGTGACAATTGCCAAAAAGAAGTTACTGGCCATTACTGGAAAAAGCCCCACCTCCTGACTGGCAAGCATCCACACGGTTTAGAGTGTCAATGACTCATTCATTTTCAAGTTTGATTCTGCAAAGGAACCGAAGTAAACAAAGAGTCTTAGTGAGGGGAGTAGAAGTGTGAAGGCTAGATTTCGGTTAACTATCTCTTTGGGGGCGCTACACATTCTACACAGCATGGGAACACTAATGGATTAAACAAATTTTATACAAACTCTTAAATCATGACCAGAGGCTATATTGACCGGATTAATCTTGGCATCTTGGAGATTTTTTTTTTTTTTTTGGTCCAAATGAGATTTAGACATATTGGGATTAAAATACCACTGACACAGCATAAACAGCCTTTGTGACGAGGCTTACTCATCCTAGGCAATGTTATGTCAAACAATAGAAACTTAGGGCCAGCTAAGCTCACAGTTCACCAGCACTAACACTGCTTAAACCAGTGTGAACTCCCCAAAGCACTGTTTACATAACCATGCTGCTTGCCGACAGTGTGATGTATTTTCTTCCCATAAGCAAAGTTTTTGAGAGGACGGTGTGAAACACACTGTGGCACTTGATTCAAGTGTTATGATGTTCTGTAGTCTAATTCTCCTCAAAGCACAGGTGAGGGACATGAGACTCCCTGCATGTAACACGTTAATCTGAGGACAACTGTTCATCTAGGAGACGAAGCAGATGGAATAGGGGCTCTCTCACTAAAATCAGACCCATGACGGACCTTGATGCACCTGCCTTGTTTCATTAGCACAACTGAACAATAGCGCAGTGGAAACAGCCAGGCTAATCCACCGCCTCTCACACTCAGGTGTGTCTAAAGCACGAGTGAGCTGCTTTTCTGAGCCTTTCTTGGAAACCAACGCTTTCTCAGACACCTACTGTTGTCCTGTGATATCACTGCAAACATTCCATGCTGTTTGCATGGAACCTGCAGAGAGAGAAATGTGAAATGTGGAAAAACAGCAAACAAGATCTAGCAGTATGGAATCCAGATGAGGAAATAAGCTCAGACACTGAATAGCAATTAGTTCCCTGACTGACAACAGCGAATCAGATGGTTTACAATTAAAAGATTTACGCGTCCTAATGAGTTTTCACGTCATTCTCAATTAACCACCATGTTTTCAATCACGGAAGCGAGAAAATATGATCAAATTCACGAATGTGAATTACCATTTATCAAAGCTGATACCATTCATATGTTGTTGCATTTCTGCACTTACTTTTATATCATACTTGAAACGGTCAACGAGTGTAATGGCTTCTTGTGAAGGTTACGCCTGACATCTAGTGGCAAGCCACGTAAATTAGCTAGCTAGCTAGCGTTCGTGAAGTTATGGTGTTGCACCTTCGTACTGGATTGTAGCTACTAACTGGTTTTCCTTGTTTTGTCCATTTCTCAAACGCCTACCACTGCAATGCTAAAAAATGTTGACTAATGCGGTTAATAAACACATGAAACACTGTCCTACCGAAACAGTGCAACTCCATATGCGCATTATTGTATCCAACAGTATTTTTTTAATTAACTTAGCTATCTGCTAACTAATGAGTTAGACGAACATTACAGAATGCAGCTATCGTCACTAATCAAGTTTATTCCGCAGTTAAACTTTAACGTCCAGGGGGTAGGCTAGCTTGCTAGCAAGGCGCGCTTTGAACCGCAATGCGTTAGCTCGGATGATAAAAACAAACAGGCGAGCTAACTAGTCAGCTCCGTTTCACGGTGTCACCGTATTGCTGTATAACGAGCTGATTAACAACTCACCATTACTCACCATTTTTTCAGCGAGCTCCCGAGTTCTCAAACAACTAACGTATATTTTCCTTGTCGTGGACTAATCTGAACAGTGTAGCCAGCTATCTTAGCTAACTTTTCGTCTCCATAGCAACTAAAATTACAACTTCTCGCGCTAAATCGAATGTAAACAACATAGTGCTTTGCGATATTAGTCAGAAGAATATTTTCGTTGCAATGGCTATTTGATTAGACTAGGTCTCAAAAGAAATGTTACTAACCGAACACTATCAACATTTCTTTTTGAATTATTCAATAAACCCGGAACTTATTGTTTGACCCTTGCTAACAGAACACGTGGATTTGTTACTGTGTTGTGACTATAGGCTGTGTACAGTATAACACAAATGTTCAATTTTACCCTCAAGTGAACTTTGCTCAAACATCCCATTTAGGTATATTTTAACGTGAATTCACAGTAAGTATTAAATACGTTTCAGCTTCACCACAGTTAACTTTTCACCGAACTAGCTAAAACAGCTTAGTTGTGGTGCATAGTGACTCCGCACATTACCATGTAGTCTGATGTTATGGGGAAATTATATTCGTTCACATAATTACGCAAAATCAGCCCTACTATTGCCAGTATGCCAGGGACGCCGTTAATATTGGATGGTGGACTAGCTACAGAACTGGAGAAAAGAGGTTTTCATATACAGGTATGTAAGTCCAAAGTGTATATACAGTCGTGAATTTTTTAACTGTAGTATACAATACATCAATTTATGTCCATTATTATATTAATTTATAAACGTGGCTCATGAGACATGTTTCTGCAGGAAGAAGCTCTGTGGAGTGCTAAAATCTTATATACAAACCCAAAGGCAATAAAGGAAGTACATTATGGGTAATACAGAACTATTACAACTTCCATGTGTTTCTTTCTAAGCGCGAAAACAATTGACTAGACAACACTGTCTGTTTTAGATTCCTTGAGTGTGGATCTGATGTCATTACAACAGCCACATACCAGGCTAGTATTGAAGGGTTCCTCAAGCACCTCGGTCTTAAACCCGAGAAGGCACAGCAGTTACTGATGTCGGGGGTCCAGTTAGCTAAAGAGACTGCAACAGAGTTCATGTCTAACTGTACAACAGCAGGTGGGTATCAGTATGAGAACAAAGACCAATTCACATGTGCTCGGTGTAATAATTCAGAAGCAAATAGACCTTGCAGAGATAGATCATTAACTGTACAGGTGATACCGATAACCTTTCAAACTGATTCATTTTTGCAGACAGAAAGGCACCTTTGGTGGCAGGTTCTCTGGGGCCTTATGGGGCGTTTCTGCACGACGGCTCGGAGTACACAGGAGTCTATGCGAACCATCTGAGTGTGGAGGTGAGGCAGAAGCTAGTGCCCCAGGGCAACATGGCGCTTCAGCAGCTTTGCCTACACTGCCCCTCTCCTCCTCACCTCAGGAGCTGAAAGACTGGCATCGGCCTCAAGTCCGTTGCTTAGTGGCTGCAGGAGCTGATCTCATTGCTATGGAGACCATACCGAGTCTTAAAGAGGCAGAGGCCTTGGTAGAGCTGCTGAGGGAATTTCCAGAAACTAAAGCCTGGCTCGCCTTCTCCTGCAAGGTAATTAAATGGCCAAAATTGGCCAGAGAACTGACCGTGGCTTATTCTGACTGTATAGTAGTGTAGGGATGAATCTTTACATTGGCACAGTATGTACATCCACTTTATTAAAAACATAATTCTGGTGTTGCCAAGACAATTGCCCAGACTACAGCCCATGCGTGTGTTGTTAGTTACCCTGAACCCCGTAGTACAGTGGGACAGCATGAGGGTGGGTGTTGTGCTGATATGAATGCGTCATGCACAGCAGCGTGGATCGAGTTTTCAGGTGTCGCCCATAAAAAACAAAAGGGGAAAAAAAGCCTGAAACTGATTACAAAAGAAAAATGAGAGGATAGCTAGATACACTGCACCCGGTGACAGCTGGGCCAGAGTTTCTAACTGGCTCACGTAAAAGGCGTTTATAATAAATGCTTATATTATAGTGTGTGATCAGTTAAATTCTCCCAGATGGAATATGTAGTCTTTTTCAAGATATGCTTGAAATACATTGTCACAGATTCTTCCTTGTCCATATTCTTATTAATGCACAAAGTATACTGTTATCTCTTTACATATATATATATGAAAATACATTTGTAGACTAGATTATTTACAAGGACGGGAGTAGGACTCCTACAGAAATTCTCAATCATATTTACATTGACTGTACTGGGTACACACATGTAGGTTGTCTGAATAAGACTGTGAAAGCTCTTTTTCAGGATGCACAGTGCATTTCAGATGGAAATAAGTTCTCTGAGGCTGTTCAGATGGCCGGTAAATCAACCCAGCTGGTTGCTGTTGGGGTGAACTGCTCTCCACCTGCTCTGGTGAAACCTCTTCTGGAATCAGCCAAGTCCCAGAAGGCGGCCAACACAAGCTGGGTGGTTTATCCAAACAGCGGGGAAACTTGGGACCCCACCACGGGGTGAGCCATGGGTAATCATCGTCACGGGCAACACTGAGCTTGAGGACCAGTTCGGATGGCAGCCAACTTTATGCCTCCACTGTGTGTTATACTAATTTATGTATGTGGATTTACAGGTGGCAAACAGGTCCCAGGGCATCATTTGCAGAGCTAAGTGTTGAGTGGAAAGACCAAGGGGCTCTGTGGATTGGTGAGTCAAACTTGTATTCACACGATAAATTACAGCGGAACTAAATGTCTTTGACTCGTCATCCCAGCCGCATTCATTCATGTCAAATGAATGTTTCCTGTCTGGGCAGGAGGCTGCTGCCGGATCGGTCCCGATGACATTAAGGAGCTGAAACGTCAGTTAACCTAGATGCAAAAGTCCAAAGTTAAGACTCACGACACACTAATTGATTTGTGGAATAGAGCATAATTAACATACAGAAAAAGAAGAAAATCATAAAAATTTATTTATAAAGAAAAGTACCAACTATTTTCAATTCGTACTGATTTCACATGTATATGGGATTTAAGATCTCAGCAGGCGTTTCATAATACATATTTTAGATGCTGTTGTGATGGACTTAAAATGGAGATAACTGTGCATATAAGATGACAGCCACCATGCTATCATAGAGCTTTTCACAAAGAACTTCACCATATACAACAAGATGAAGCCATGTGTTTCTTACAGTTACCCAAATGTATCGGCTACCTTAAATAAAGAGTGACATTTGTTGCTTTCTTTCCATTTGATTACATTGTCCATTCTACTTCCAGATTTTTTTACTTTTAACACATTTTAAACATACACTATGCACTTAATGTAAATTACGCACTGTTAGTCCGTTTCATTCTCCAGATCTTTTTATGAACAAGTCCACATAGAAGCATATGATTGCAATGACAATAATAATGTTTCACGCAAATAAAGTTCTCACCTCTTATGTTTTGGTTTATAGATAATTGCATGACTGATCTACCCATTTTTTCCAGTGTGTATTTCTGAAGAAGTTTCTGTATTTATCAGAGTTCATACCCTTGTCCTGGAGCACAGACAGCCTCCTCCACACCAGCTCAACTTGAGAGTCCAGGGGAGTGGTCCAGGGTCACAGGGGTCACTTCCATTTCAGTCAGTGATGTCCTCGTCGAGGTCGCTGTCAGGAGAGACTTTGTGCTTGTAGTCTGCAGTGTTGGAGAGACGTTTCCAGGCCTGCTCAGACTTGTTTCCTGTGCTGTGGGAGCGGCCAAGGCGTCCTAGTTGTTTGGATGCTCTGTCTTCTAAACCCTCCCCTGATGAATCATGGCTTCTGTGTTCTGCCCCCTGTTGGTGTAGATCATACCTCAGATTTTCCAGGTTCAGTGCCCAGGGTCCTAGCTTCTGCCAGTTGACTCTTTGGAAGGCCATAAGACAATGCAGGTTGCCTCCCACCTAAAATAAATTAACACTTTTTATTAAACCAAATTAATTAGACGGCTATTGAAAGTGTATCATCAAATGCTTTATTTTTTGTATAAAATGCATGTACAAAATGTCGGGGTCAAATGCACGAGTCAATAACCTTCTTAGTTTTCCGAAACTGAATGCCTCGTTCAGTATGACGAATGTCCAAATATTCTGGGTTCTGTGTGTTCAGATCTGTTACAATATCAGCCCACCTATGAATATATTAAGCAACACACACTTTAAAACATTAACAATCTCAAAGTTAAAGTTTACTGAGGTAATTCTGAGACCCAAGTCCAATGCACCAATTTGAATGATCTAATCACCACAAGCAGTGAAAGTAAAAAAGACTGTTTACTTTTTACAGTGTATGGCTGGATGTTTCCTGCTTGGTTCCCCAATAAGAATCCAATGCTCCATTTCATTCTGAGGAAGGGGTCCCCTGTGACAGAAGAAGGCATAACGTTCCCAAAAATAATAGCAAACAAAAAGCAAGTAGAATATCTTTGTGATGATTCATATATAGTTTCATTGTTGTGATGATCTAAAATAATGTGATTTAAATGGTGTGTACCTATAAGCCTTGGCTGCTTTTAAAGGTGTAGCCTCAAAGCCCACAGGACAGAAGTAATGGTTCTGACAATGGTAAATATAGGCCATAGATTCATCTCTCAGTCCCTGGGTGAGCTTCAGCAAAGCACCCTCGGCTGTACAAGGGGAGGGGAACAGAAAGTAGACGCCATTTGTGAGCAGTGGATTGACACCGTTACTCCTTTACAATGAAGCAAGGCACGAAGCATACCTTTCCACAAATACAGAACAATATTTTGCAGTATGAAAAAGTAACAGGTGATCCTGCTTCGTCCAATGGACCTTGAAGTCTAAGCAAATGTGTTTGGGAAAGTTATGGATTATAAAACTGAGACTACGACCACTACTGACATGCAATAGCATGTTAAATACACATAATACATATTTCAGGACTTAGATAACCAGTGTGAAAATGCAGGGTGATTTACTATAGTGAAAACAGACAGTTTTGTCTTGTGAGGAGTATTTATCTTAGAAGACAAAATATATTTTGAGTTTGTGATTAGTGAGTGAATGCCACAACATTGGTACTAATTTCACCTGTCTCTCCCGCAGTCTTGTGCTTCCCGTGGGGTTTATAGAGAATATAGGAACATCCTCGAACACGAAAATGATCATTGATCTGTCTGAACCATCTGTACAAAAACAAAGAGTTGGTAAAAGTATACAGCACTAAACGGAAGATCTGCCAACAATATTGTTAAAATGTGCATGTTAATATGCTATATATACTGTATGTGTATATATATATATATATATATATATATATATATATATATATATATATATATATATATACATACATACATACATACATACATATACATACAGTATGAGCAGTGCCCTCCTCCAAGCCTGATTGGTAGTCTTCACTACACCATAGGGTCAGGGGTCATGGCTCTTGGAGGAAGTATGTGCTTTGCGACATTGGTGCTATAGGACGGGGTTTATTATTAAGGTCTGAATGTTCAGATAGATGTCACTGAATTCCCCATGTTTTGAATCAAGAATCTCCTATAAAATTATGCAATACAATACGATACATTATGACGTCATGAATACTTTGGCAAAAGCAAGCAGAGCAATCATACCGCATCAGCGTGGCATTGCCAGTAAATGGTCCAAATTTGATCTCTTCAAATGGGGGCTGGAAACCAAGAATGTGTAGGGCCTCCTCCTGGGACATGGGTGGAAGGCTGAAAAGTCAAATAAGGGGGAATATTACTGGTACAATTTATATACTTTATACTGGTACAATTTATTTTACTAAGATGATGAAACAGGGCCTGCTGGCACATGTTAGAGAGCAAATCAAAATACTGCATATTGCTATAAAGAACAATGTACAGTTTGCAATATACACTGCGTACTACCACTAGGGGAATAGGAACTATGAGGGAAAAAGGCAATTAAAGTACAAACTGTAACCAGCAGTCTTATCAATATTTTATATATACACACACACACACACTGAATGATCACATCAATAAGTCAACTTTATAACTAATTGCCCGTCATATATTTGCTGTAAATTTTTTATATTTTCCACTCTGAAAAATGTACCATGTCAGTCTTTCCTGGCCTTCTGGGACGGGTTTCACTGAAAAGTAAGTGTGGCTTGATGTGTTTTTATTTAAACATATTTACTGTAAATGCGCCTGTAATTACTATTTATGCCAACACACGAATACTGCATTAATGTTTCTGTACAACTGTAACTTGTCAGTCAATTATCTTCTGAGTACAAACTGACTAAAAAGGATTGGTAGCCTACAGGTACAAACACAGAGCAGATGTACCTAATAAACTGATAAAGAGTGTATATCACAAACATGGGTCAAAATATGGAGCCAGTTTTCTGAACTAAATAATCATTTGGTAATCCATAAAATGGGGAAGATGTTTACGTGCAGAAGGCTAACGATTGTTTTAGGTGTGTGAGACTGCCAGCGATCCGGCTCACGTGTGCTCACTGATGCTGCGTCTGCCGGCAGCAGCGGCTCCCAGCGATCCGGCTCACGTGTGCTCACTGATGCTGCGTCTGCCGGCAGCAGCGGCTCCCAGCGATCCAGCTCACGTGTGCTCAACGATGCTGCGTCTGCCGGCAGCAGCGGCTCCCAGTGATGCGGCTCACTGATGCTGCGTCTGCCGGCAGCAGCGGCTCCCAGCGATCCGGCTCACGTGTGCTCAACGATGCTGCGTCTTCCGGCAGCAGCGGCTCCCAGCGATCCGGCTCACGTGTGCTCAACGATGCTGCGTCTGCCGGCAGCAGCGGCTCCCAGCGATGCGGCTCACGTGTGCTCACTGATGCTGCGTCTGCCGGCAGCAGCGGCTCCCAGCGATCCGGCTCACGTGTGCTCACTGATGCTGCGTCTGCCGGCAGCAGGATGAAGTGCATCCTAGCTGCTCAAATGCCTCCAAACTCCACCTTGGAGTCTGGAGCAAAGCAGCGGCCCAAACAAGCCGCAGCTGGAAATAGCTGCATTACAGACATGGTGGAAAAGTCTGTGTCTGTGAATGTCTGTGGGTCGCAGAGCTAAGATTTTTCCCATTACTTATGGTCCTCTGAAATAGAGTGGGAGCTAAGTATTAAAAAAAATGAACATGATTCCTGAGATTCTACATTTCATCCTGATATCTGTTATTTAACTTTATGTTCTGGACTACATTGTATGAGATTTTAGTATTGTTTTGTCTAGTGAACTGAGCACGGATGTAAGCAGGTGGTAGTTGAGTCAGGTACCTTCCAGCTCCCAAGGTGCTGTACAGAAAGTTCCAGCATGAGACAAGCGATGATATTCCACATGAAGTTTTATACTGAGGGCGACTTATGCAGTACCTACAGAGATTTTAAGAAACAAACACAAAAAAACCCCAGCTTCAGGCAAAATATTTTTTCAGGTCTGTTATAATTTTCCCAGACTAAAGACCATGACAGCAGGCGGGTGTGAGTTGCACTTGTACCATCGGCGTAGATCCAGAACTTTCCTCTGTTTGAGCTCCTCCAGAGAAGCTTGGGGGGGGAGGTCTAGCAGGTTTCTGCTCGGGCGCTCAGAAGATTTTATTTTCTTTGAGGCAAATTTCTTTAGATTACCTGTAAATAAAAAATATGCGAAAAAAATTCATATGGAATTACAATTTACAGTATAAAGATTTAGTCTGGTCAATGATTGTTTATTGAGAATCCTGCAGCAAAGTATAGAGAAATATGTTTAAGGAGTCTTATAAGTCAGACAAAACATTCATATTCAGATCAAGACTTTTTACTAAATAGTATATATTCTTAATTAAATGCATTTGCATTTTAAAAGATAAAATAGTAGATTATGGGTATTTTAATTAAAGGTCTAAACACTCCAAAAAGAACCAACTCATTACTCCTCTATGACTGAAAAATTCACCAGAAGCAACAATTCACTCTTTCTGATTTAATAGCTGTTTTGAAAGTACGTAGCACATTGCTTTGTTTTTTACCCCTCAAATAAGTGATAAAAAATTACACTAATCAAATTAGAAATCCTGTTTTATAATGTATGAAAAGCAGCAACTGAATACCAAGAATGGCAGAATGATGCAGTTGGCCACGGTTGTGTTTCACCCACGCTGTGACTTTCATTAAAGCAAATGTGGCTTCAATATGCAATATTTTGTATGCTATTTATTTTCTGAGCTGTAATTACCAAATATATAAGTAATGCTGGCACATGCGATATATTTCAGTGCAACTGCAAGGAGTCAGATTGTGTATATTGATTAAGAGGTGAACATTATGCACATCTCTCGAAGTGGCTGTTATAAAACCTCTATCTGAAGGTCCATTTTGATTTTGAAACTGAGTTCCTAAGAAAATTATTTAATGTTTGAAAATTATCTAATGGTGGCAAGATCTAAATGGTGGCAAGAATATTCAATATAACTGGCAAATGAATATTTTGAGCATGGTGGATATTCTGGTAATCAAATCAAAGCCTGTTACTGGTTCTCTCACTCTGTGAGGGAGGCGGTCTGAGATTTATAGTTGCCGTGATGTAATGACTTGCGGTCTCATAGAGGTTCGTCTCCTTTCAATCACACTGGGAATCTGTGGTTGCATTAGATGTATTTGTGGAATCTTCCTCTGATGTGCCACACAGGCAGTCTGATATCAAACAAAACCTAAAAGTCTTATTTTATAATCCAAGAGACTAGGACTAGTGTCCAAGAGACAATACATGATGATATTTGCATCTTAGACGTAAATCTCCTACTGTACATGTTGAATATTAGATGCCCACATGCAAGTGACATCACTGGTCGACGCCGTACGGTTACATAACTAATGAAATATGACTAGCAGAACAATTTACTTTCCTGGGATGTTTTTTTTCTCGGCAGCTGTAAGCCTGTAGAGTCATAGATATTTACAGGACTTTCACACCTCAGGACCAGTAGCGGTAATAACACGGAAAGGCATCGACATCTTACGTAAAGGTTACGCTGCCATATGCCATTGACATCGACATCTTACGTTTGGGTGACAGTGGCACATGACAATGACATCGACATTTTGTTTTCAGACACTGGCATGTGCCTATTTATGTAGCTTACTTGTCCTTGTTTTTCGGGTTAGAACGGCATCAAAGTCAGTGGTGTCGATCTCCCAGGCTAAAAGAGGCTTGGTGTTGGTGGACAGCGCCTCTTCCATATCACAGTCTTCCCGTGAAGGTGTATGGATTCTGTCGGGCTGACACCGGGACGAGGCGGTGCCGTCTGATGGAGTCAGCGCTGCTCCGTTATCAGAGCTGGTTTGGGGAACATCCCTGGGTGTGGCGATAGGCCGGGCCTGGTTGAGCAGCGCGTAGTCCGAACACACCGTGTAAAATTTCTCCCGGGAGTGAGTGACCGGGCAGGTCCATGGTAGCTGGAGCTCGGCGCTGGAGGCCCGTCTGGCACGCAGGGAATCGCGGGTGAACGGACTCAGGAGGCCCGGTTCATGTTCTCTGCCTGACGGCCGTAGCGGGGCCACCGGATCACCAGCACCGGACACGTTGCTGCTTTCACTTTCCGCAGTGTTAGGCATTGAACACTTGGGTGACAAGAGAATGGCTCTTTACACGCTACAGCCAAGTTGCTTTAGGTCTGGCAAGACTCCTTTACTCTGCATAAGAAAAGAGGAGAACATGCATTTTGAGAAATGGCCACTCTAGAAATAACAATGTCCCACTTAACGGATCGGTGCTAAAAGACATGAAAACACTGCTGTCATTCGGTGCACCTGGAAGCACCCGGTGGTGTCAGGATTGACATGCATGTCAAGTAATCCTCTGTAAGAAATTACATTTCTGAAATTGTTAGGTGGGGCATGGGCATTGGGTGTAGAAAAGCTAACAATACATCATTTTTCCAAGAACATTCATAACCTGAAGATGTAAAACATTTGCCCATCCTTCTCGTCGTTGTGGTCGATGCTATTACATGTAATCAAAGAAAAAATGTTTAATAGCATTCATAATATGTCTCACTTCTGGTCAAAGTCATTCATAAACTTGAGAAATCTAGATCCATTAGCAAGTGAATTTCCGCTAGACATGCTTATTCTATTGAAACGTACTGTATTGAATTTTGTGAATTACAAAACTAGCATTGGTTGTGGATTATTAGCATCGTGAAGTCCGACACCATCCTGTAACTCTTACAAACCAAACGGAAGGAATAATATGTTCATATATGAAATAATACGTTATAATATGTTAACTGAAATGATGTAGCCTATACGAAACCAAGAGGATGGAGACAACGCGGCTGCCGCCCACATGGTTCTTAGTGACATTCCAACTAAAAACGTATTTATGTTCCGCGGTGTATAAAAAAGGCATTTCCTGAGCTGGTGGACAGTGATGGTTCATGGGTTCAGATTTGTTACGGAAACGTTTACCTATTGTTTCTTTAATATGCTTGCAGGCCAGGGCGCCAGGCTAGCAGTACTGCGTCCTGGTGGTCAGTGGGATCACCATGTATACTGGGTGTGTTACTTTATTATCACATTAATAACAAGGCCACACACCCATACTGTAAGGACACGATGTAACGAGGCACGCATGCACATTTTATTTAATAACAGGACGCTAGACATTTTTCAAAATATAGACATCCATTTAAGATCGTTCACACTGTATCAGCAGCATCAATACGCATCGTTTAGGTCAAATCACATCACTGTGAGGTTCCCCGTTATTTCAGACAATCATTCAGAAAAAGCCTTTCCGTTTGCATCTTAACATAAATGCTGTGTAAGACTGAGCAATAATTGTACCGGGTGCTAGAAAATGTATGTAGCTCCAACCTATAGTCCCCGGTAGTAGCAAATCCACCCTAGATGGCGACTTCATATGTTAGCCTACTGTCAAAATGTAACGAATGAGACGAATGTGTGTATTTAATTACATACTAAACAAATTAAAACCAGATGTCAAAACATACCTTAACGCTGTCACTTTTTTGAAGATGAGACAAAACATGAAATAACCAAAAAAAACCTACTTCCCAAACCGTTTCCCTTCTGTTAAAGGGCTTCTGTGGTTTATACCAATGAGAAAATTAGGGGTCTTGTATTTCCATAAAGAAAACACTTCAAATCCTCGATGACCTGTTCTAATACTTATATTTAAACCAGCTACTCTCCAGAATAACACAACGGTAAAATGACCCGGTATTATCAGACATTAGTCTACAATATTTAGATTAAAATGCAATCGTGACTTGGTTCACCCACAATTTCTTCAACGGAAAGCGTAACCCAGATGTGAGGCGCGTTTTGGGAACGAAGGCTGCGCACTAGTAACGCAGACATGTGAAGCGCCTGCGATCCGCACTAAACGTGTGAGCAGATTCATGACAACCTGACGAGCAACGAGTCTACATCGTACTGTGCTCCTTCAACACATCAAAATTACTACCTTCTCCTGTTTATTTAGGTTTGTCTATTTTAAATCGTTAACACAAATGAGGAAAAGCTTAATCTGGGGAAAGAAATAGTAGTATTCACATAATCAGAGCCGATTTCTGATTTTGTGGCTTTCATATTGTTGATTCGAATTTATTATATGATATACACGCCGTCACACAGAAAGAAAAAAATCTAGATTCATTTTCCAGATTATGCGTGTACATAATGTACCGTTAGATATCAATATGAGGAATTCACTGTGAAACCAATCCAATCATCACAAAGTCGCCGAAGGGGGCTCGAGCCGAATTATTCACAATTAAGTTCTTAATTAAGTTTAAGTTGGTAGCGTCCGATCATATTCCTGGGGATGAAAAACTAGGTAATGTAAGACTACTAAGTAATAACCACTGTCTAAGGCCATCTGCGAAAACTGTTTACAGTGCTAACGAAAGGGGTGGCAGTACGGTTAGAACAGAAACGTTTTCAGTGAGACACGTACATCTTGGGACACAACATAAAACGACAATTTGTACATATTTCTCGATCATACGCCGCTTCTTCCATGTCTTTCAACTGTTACGGTTGCAGTGAGTTGTACTGATAAAAATCTTTTATCTTTTATGACATTAAGTACAACTCAGGGTCAGAGAGGGCAGTTCTTTCTGCAGATAGAACACGGAGTGTTGAATAATCGGATTGGGTGAAGCACGGAATCAAACATGACCTTCAATCTAGAGACCAACAGTGATTTTATACGAATAAGGAATTCTTACAGTAATTAGAGAGAGCAGCCTCGCGTACTCTTGGAATGGCACCTGCAGGTCTGCGTTTCTTAAGATTTAATGGTTTACAGAGGCGGTTCAGTACCTACACTTCTCTGGAGGTCACGTGTGCCGCCTTTTGTATTTCAACCCCCCAGACGTGCTTTAGTTAAATTCTTTTACAGCAGTGGTCCAGGGTTGTCAGACGGCCAAGTCTCACCTACCCGCTTCTTTCAACATTACGCTGAGCATGTGCACATATGTGTAATGGGTAGTCGAGGCATATCAATGCTTTAACAGTGCAAACTTGTTCTAATGTAAAGGTGTTTGAAAACTAACCACAGAGATGTCTGTAATATAACATTTAAAATAGGAGGAGCTTTGTGTTGCATTATGCAAATTTAATGTCAGCCCTAACATACCTGTACCCCATTATGGTCTCCATGCTAGACTACAGATGTCAAGGTCTGTGATTGTCAATAAAGTTTATTTTAACGATTAATTATGTGGCCTCCAGGTAAGCGGCATGACCCAAAGGTTGATGATAATTGACACTGACTGTGGCATAGATGATGCCCAGGCTATCATGCTTGCTCTAGCTGCACCCAATGTGAAGATTGTTGGCATCACTTGCTGCTTTGGGAACACTGACGTGGATAATGTGTGTCAGAACGTCCTGCGTGTGCTCTCCGTCTGTCAGCGTGCTCAGGTGTGTCCGGCGTGCACAGACACAGAGCTGCACTAACCTCAGACACCTGTAAACATTAGAAGTGTGCATATTTCTGTTGAACGACTTTGTATCCAAATGGATGAAACGTGTTTAACTAGAAATCATATCTGGTGCTGATGCCGACAGTAGATGCGCTTCACTGTGTACAGACTCAAAGCGGATTGTGATATTGTGATATGGATGTGCACGCTCATGGAAACTCACCCCCCCGCCCTTTTCAGACCCCAGTCTTCCGAGGGGCTGCGGCCTCTTTGGTTGGAGCATTGAAACCGTTCAAAGATCATTTTGGGACAGATGGTTTGGGAGATGTGCTGGAGGACAGGAACTCAGAGATTTGGAGAAAGCAAGTACAGGAAGAGCATGCAGTTAATGCTTTGATCAGGCTGATCAATGAACACCAAGGACAGGTAAAAATCAAACATAAGAACACCCAAAAAACTATACAATGTAAGGCATAACTGCATTTCTGCCCATCTTGCTTTATCCACATTTATCTTCCCTTCTTGCGGTTGACTGTATTTTTTTTACGTTTCATCAAAAAGGTCTCTCTTGTGGCTCTGGGTCCACTCACTAATTTAGCACTGGCTATTAGACTGGACCCTGGAATCCCGCAGAAACTGAAAGATTTGTACATCATGGGTGGCAATATGGAAGGTAGAAAAATGACAGCCCTACATCTGGTATAGTTAATAGGTCACCCTCTAACCAGTGTTTGCCTTTGCAGGCAAGGGAAACGTGAGGCCATGCGCAGAATTTAATTTCTTCATGGATCCTGAGTCTGCCTATATAGTGTTAGAGGAATATTTGTGCCCCACACACTTAGCAACATGGGAGTTTACCTGTAGACACAAGCTTTCTTGGGTAAGAATCAAATACCTTTGATCAGCATCAAAAGTTAAATCCACGCAGTTTGAGTAGAATGCTAGCGATTTCAAACACATTACTCCATGTTGTTTAAATTGTCTGAATAGATATTTTAAAATGTGGTATTCTATAGCAGAAGATGCTATTTAGAAGAAATATGACTTCTGCACAGAGATGATCAGGTGAATGAGATTGGCTTTCCCTATTTAACTTGGTTAGGAATTTTTTGATGAGCTGACCAACCAGGACACAGCAGCATCCAGATTTATGAAGACCATCACCTCCAAGTGCTGGGCCTTCTCCAGGGAGCCTGGAGCCAGCAGCAAAGATGTGCTTTTTGGGCCAGGGTTCGTGTCCTATGACGCGTACGCCGTAGCCGCGTGCGTGGACAGCAGCGTGATTACAGAGAGCATGGAGTGTGCCGTCCGCGTGGAGACCCAGGGTGAGCTGGGCCGGGGGCTGCTGGCGGTGGACCCCACTGGGCGGCTGGATAAGAGCCACCGCGTGTTTGTGATGACGACCTGTGACCGTAGCAAGTTCAGAGCCATGCTCATGGCTTCTATCAAGCAACCCTGAGGAGTTCAGTCTGTGCTCTAGGGAAGAGGGGGGGGATGTGTTTGGCATGCTGTGTTCTTAAATTGTGTACTGGCTGTTACTTCAGTGACTGCTGCACACTATACGTGTATCTGCTGTAATGTCACAGTATGGTACATCCTTTGCACATCCATCCCCTCTGTGTCAGAGTGGTCACGTGTGTCATAGTCGGTCCTGTTTCATACGTATTAATTACACTTACCTTCTTTTTTTGCACTGCGTTTCTGCAGGAACATCATTTCCTTCTCTGTATACTTGTATATAGCTTGAATGATGTTAAAAAGCCTCTTCACTTTTAAATGATAAATGGCTAATCAACTTAGAATTTAAAAGAATAAAAGTCTAAGAGGGTCTGGGATTAGTAATTACACACATACCAAAAATCATCAGTAAAAATGTAACTTCAGCACACGCAATTCCCATGACAGGAAGACAGGGCCTGCAGGTTTTCACTGCACTCAAAACAAATCCACCCTATCTTTGCGTACCATATTGTGATCCTTTCGGTTTGATTTCCTTCTAAATCTCTCTGAATTTTCACAATTGCATCTAACCACCTTTAAGACTGATGATGTATTTGAGGACAAATCCTCTGAGAACACAAGAACATCTGATTATACAATCACAACAGTACGTTTACCACAATTTTACATTTTTCCCAAGACTGTTTTAGTAATTGTGTTTAAACTGCTGATCAACACGCTGGACACTTATCAGCCTCAAACACCTCTATCTTTAAATAAAAATGTCCTGTGCTCAACCACCATTTAGTCAGTGATTTCATTAAGCCATGTTATGATAAAACACTAGTCCAAGACACATTGTCAGATTTTGGCTGGTGGACTGAATTCTTGAACCTTGTGTTTCAAAGCCAGAAAAACAGATCATTCTAACCTTGGACTAGATCAAGGGGTGATATGCAACCTTTGTTCAGGATGTAATGCCAAGAACAGATCTGTTAGAACCCAAAAGTGAAATCATGGGTTCAATCTATAAAGTACAGCAAAAAAATTGGCGAATACAAGTCAGATTCTAATGCTAAACAGATACAGATCATTTTACGTTTAGTAAAAAGTGTTGTCTTGTTGATATTTCACCCCTTTTTTATTGATAAATTATACACATCACTGTATATCACCACTTGTAATATATTGGGCTTCGAAAGTGTGTTTAGTAAGTTGGTTGCGAACTTTACCTGAAGTCATTGCTGATGTAACTTCAGCATGGGGCAACCTACACAGCAAAATCCCCCACATGGCCCTGGCTTGAAGGCGTCATTCTCAAGTCAAACTGATAACCTGTCTCAACTATCATGGCCACACGCCATCTCGGTTTCAGCTCGTGTTGAATGTCCCGTAAAACAACCAGTAAAAATCCAGGATTTTGACTTGAGGGACAACAGAAATGGTCGTGCTGGCCCCAGCAGGGTCCCAGGTGGGAGGAGCAGCACAATGTCACCCAGCAGGGCGGCGCCACCTGAGCCAGTAATGGCCTAGGGTTAAGTGTGCGGGCCATGTGCCCTACACATACATGCCATACCTACGGGCAACATGCCTGGTCATACCAGACACCCTCCATCTCACCACCCTTCAGTTCTCCTGCAGGCGTGCTTCTGCAACAATTAGGCTGCCTGGTGTAATTTTAAAGAACTATGACGAAGTTTAATAATTAATAGTTTCATTAGTTTGCTAATTATTTTTAACATACGTATTTACTTTTGTGTTTAAATTTTCAACAAAGACTCTGTTGTGGAAGAATTAAAAAGCGGAAAAAAAACGTAGATATTGCTGCCTGATATGTTTTATTTGAACCAATGATGTCCCACTCAAGGCGACAAATGAACCATATACAGAATAAACTCCAAACCTTCATTCAATAATGTTCTCCTGTTAGACAACAATTTAAACAAAGCTTGTTTTTTTACTTTAACCAGAACCCATTAAAAAAAAATAAGTTAAACTTCAAATCCTGAATGCACTCATGATTTGGCATTTGACTATAAAACATCGGGCAAAGAATTCTGCAGTGCAGATAATGCTGTAATAATGGTCTTAATGAATCCTCAATGATCATACCCAAAGTCAATGGAAATCAACAGGTTTGGCCAAATATGATCTAAAATGAAGGTAACCAAAGGCCCATTTCTTTTAAAGAATGGGATTTATCACAAAGTGCTTAATTAACAGTTGGGTAATACTGCGCTTTAAACCATACAGTAATACTGGGCCATACAATTCTGTTCCAAAAATGAACACAGTATTACTCAAAAAGGGGAACTTCTAAAAGTATATAAAAAAAAAAGCACCTACAAGGGCAACACATTTATTCTTCTGTACCAATCTCGTAATTCTTTCAATCGTTGAGTTGCTGTGGTTAAAATTGCCTTAAACAAGGCTTAAGCATCACAACCCCCCAAAAAAACAAATAAGAATTTTGTTAATTATGATCTAAATTTGGAGGTGGACAGTCACAATCTGGACAAACCAATTCAGACTTAAATCTTAATTTCTCCAAAGGATTTGACAAGTAAAATTATATCAGCAATACCTAGAAGTGTGGTACAAAGAAAAGAAAGATATTCTAAGAACAGAAACCGTGGATTTTTTTCCCCATCGTTTTTTGTTGCTGAGGGCCATTACTTTGGGACACTGCATCTTCTTAGTTACCGTTGCTGTTGTCAGGGTTGTTGGGCCAGGGCTCGGAGTTCCAGCGGCTCAGAGTGGGAGGCCACATGCTCCAGGGGTTGTAGGTGCGACCCAGGTGGTCTGAGGGAGCTGGTGTGGGCGGAGCCGTGTGGCTGACCAGGTCAGTGAGGTTGGTGGAAGGCAGGGTGGAGTCTGCACCCGTAGACCAGATGGAGCTACTGTAGGGCAGGCTAGGTGACCAGGGGTTACGCGACTTGCCCAGGATGGACTGTGGAGCAGAGAGACGGGTTAAAACCTGGTCCGTCTTGAGGACTGGTCCATTAACAACTGGGCAAATCCAACAAAACGGGAGGTTTTTGGTCCAGACTCAAAAGCTTACATCAGTGTTTAGTGTCTAAGTTAAGAAGGGTCTTACAGCTGTTGGAGTGGTTGGGGAACTGGTGCTGGTGGGCCATGGGTTTGAACGTTCCGAGTCCCAGATGGACGAGGGTACGGAAGTGTAGTCCGGCCAGCCCGACTGAGGCTCTGCCCCACTACTCTTGGGCACGGTCATGCCACTGAAAACTGAACAGAACAAGCATACAAGCAAAATCAATGACCTGATTAGCATTAGCATTCTGACGCACACCAGTATATGGACTAGCTGCGACAGCCTATGTGGGTTTGTGTAAATACCTCCAGATAAATTGAGCGGGTTGTTGAGTCCAAATGCAGAGAAAGAGTTGAGGGAGGGGTACCCAGGACTGCTGATGCTCTCAACAGGACTCCATAACCCAGAACTAATAAGAAGCCCAACATTTAATACACAGATATTTGATCATCATATTTTTAGCGCACGTAACTACGATTAACTTGCCTATCAGAGCTGTCGCTCTCCACTGAGGTCATGTGAGGACCAGCCAACTTCCCAAGGCCTTCCGTCTTACCTGAGCCACTGCCCCCTGGGAAGGCGAACAAGCACACACAGTTGGAAAGCTTGCAGTACACACACACACACACACACACACACACACACACACACACGGTTTAGCAGGTTTTACGCACCAGGGCTTTTGTCATAGCCGGCAGCCACTGCTGCAAAGGTGGGATTTCCATTTTTCCCAGGCAGAGATGTGGACTTGGTCAGTTTATTTCCTGGAGCCTTCTTTGAGTTTAAGTCACTATTAAAAGAGGAGGACAAAAACACAGACAAAGTCAGGGACCTTTCAAGATCCTTCAAAATGCTTGTGCTTGTGTGTTTGTTAGAGAGAGAGTGTGTGTGTGTGTGTGTGTGTGTGTGTGAGACCTGGTGTTCAGCACACTACTGTAGCTTCCACGGGGCACCAAGGTGGGAGAGGTGGGGGGAGGAGAGCAAGTTCTGGAAATAGCCGAGATTGGTCTCTTCAGAAATGGATCTGCATTCATGGTCTGTAAGGAGATCTGCTGCAGACTGTCTGCTTCTGGCAGGAGAGAAAAACACACACTTGGTACTTGGATATAAACTATAGCTGAAAATGCAACAATGACCATGTCATAAGCCAAGATAGCTTTTTATTATGCCACATGGGGAAAACGCAGTGTTTCAGCAGTGTACAGAAAATATAAAAATAAGGACAGTAATATAAAATATACTAATCAAAATATCTAAAATACAACATAAATGAAAGTACTTAAAAAGGTGAAGTTGTATAAAAATATAGTATAAAATATACAAAATATTGTAGGTAAAAAAATTATATTTATAAAATATTGCACATGCAATACATGGAGAGTCTGCTGATGTGTAAGGCACGAGGATCTGAGGGAGAGTCTGCTGATGTGTAAGGCACGAGGATCTGAGGGAGAGTCTGCTGATGTGTAAGGCACGAGGATCTGAGGGAGAGTCTGCTGATGTGTAAGGCACGAGGATCTGAAGGAGAGTCTGCTGATGTGTAAGGCATGAGGATCTGAGGGAGAGTCTGCTGATGTGTAAGGCAGAAGCTTTTGCTGACTTACGATTGGTTTCTTTGAGTGGAACATCCCATTCTGGCGGGGGGGACTCCTTCTCTCCTTCTGAACCACTGCTGAAGTCCTGCATGAAGCCGTTGTTGAGGAACTTCTCCAACGGTGATGGACGCCCATCCTCCTGCTTCCCACCAGACACTGGGGAGGGGGGGTAAAGTTTTAACCACAGAGATTCAACATCAAACAAGCCGATGAGCTGAAGTGCACTTACATCTCTGTTTGGGTGGAGGTCTTGGTTTGGGAACACTGGGGGGTCCTGTGTTGATCATGGTTTTGGGGAACGTCTTGCGCTGCTTGTTTTCCAATGGAGTGACGTATGGAAGTTCCAGAGAACTAGAAGGAAATACAATGACAACCATGGGTAAAACGCACACTTTGAGTGTAGCATCACCACTGGTTACAGGAATAAAGGTGGCAAACAGAATCTAAAGACATTAAGATGCAGAAATAATCTGTCAGATTATTGGCTAGAATTATGGTAGCTAAATTAAATACAAGATGCAAACAAATGGAAAGGATTTCAACCTGGTCTTCTCCACTTGATTCTCCTTCTTTGTGATTGGCTGTTTCTTGGTTTTGGGTTTTGTAGGGGAGGGAGGGATTTCATCTCGTTCTTTTTCTACCATGACTGTCCTCACCTTTTTCTTCACTGGTTCCTGTTAAAATCCAGGGCACAATATAAGCCATGTGAACCTTGTAAAAATACCTATACTTGTAATCCAGGGTACTTGGTTCCCAATGCACCGCAAATGTGAATAACAGCTTTTGCGTGTACCTCTTTTACAATGGTCTCCGTGTCTGGGTTGGAGGTTTCGGTGGTAGTGGAGGAGCTGTCGTCGTTGTCTGCGAGTGCCTCTTTTAGCTCCTCTGCGTAGGGTTTTACCTGCACCTTCCTCTCCTTCTCCTCCTTCTTCTTCTGAGCCTTTGTTTTGGTCTTCACTTTCCCTTTTGATTCCAGCACTGCACACACACACAAATGAAGAAAGTTCTCCGGTGACATCTCAATATATTCTCTCTCTTGACCTCCAACTCATTCTCAAGAATCTACTTAGGTTTTATGTTTCAGCAATTGCATGAAATTCTTTTTCTCCTTCAGCCTCAGTCTGCGTTACCTTTACTCTGTGAAGAATGCTGTGTATTTGTTTCTGTGAACGTGCTGATGGCAGGGGACTCGGGCCGCTCCAAGTCTTTGTCCATAGCTACCAGAAGTCTGTTGTAGTCCTGATCTTCTGGACTGTGGACCTTTGGGGGCTGCAACAGGGGTGGGGTGCCCAGGTTCTGGAGCTCTTCCAAGGGGCTGGAGATCTGCTGTTGCTGCTGCTGCTGCTTGGAGCTTCTTGCTCTGCGGTTGGTAAGCTGGGTGAGACCTGGGCCATTATCTTTAACCAACGAGGAAGAAGCTTGCATAGATGTTGGGCGGCTTGAGCTGCCTCTGGACTTGCTGTCCGCCAGAATGCTGCTCCCGTTGGTGTTGGAGTGCGGGCCGCCCTGCCGACCGCCGGCCCGGCCACCTCCACCCGAGCCATACGTTCCTCTGGTGGAGTTCTGGTGTGGGTCAGCAAAATCGTTCAAGCTGTGTGAATATCGCAAATGGTTAAAAACGGTGGCCAGGAGGCACCAGAAAGAGGGACGTGCGACAGAACATGGGAAGGTGCCGAACTCACTTTGCGTCACTTTGAATTCTTACAATTTCCCTGAGATCAAATGGTTTTCCGGTCTCCATGGGAGAGCTGGATTCCACAGACAGGCGTCTCTTGAACGGCTCCCATATTCCCTGGGCCTCCAAGTAAGCAGTGGCAATGACCAGGAGAAACATGGAACTACAGAAGAACAGCACATCACGATTAAAGAGGCGTGTTCATCCCTCTGTTCACTGACCGGGTACACAGGGGGTTTTTTAGAGTGCAAGCTGCGAAATGGACGCAAAGCTGACAAAAGAAAGAGAGGCCAATTTCAGTGGAAACATACATGGTGTGTTGTGGTTTGCTTTGCCTTACTGTGCAAGTTATTTTGCCTGTTGATTTTTCATAACAACAAAATATAATAGTATCTAACCTCTTTGATATTTCAGAGATTTGACCTGTAAAGGGGCCCAGCTCTCTTCCAGATTCATCATTTCAGCAGTTCATTCTTGCTTTTAGCAGAACTTTAGCAGAGTAACAGAAGTGTCCAATAATCATCCATCAGCTGTTAATTACCCAATGACTGGGTAACTGCCGTAGTGTACATGACGCTGCATCCTGTTTGCCCCGACGGCGGCACTGACCTCATACAGAGGGAGACGATGATGTAGAGCTCCAGCTCCCAGTTGGGTGGGGGGATGGTGTCTGCGCATGCGGGCAGAACGTGGTAGGGCAGGGAGGCGTTCAGCACAAACACGAACTCCGAGCCGCCCGCGGTCACCAGCTTCAGCTCCCGGATGACCCGTGATGAAGTGAAATCTGGTGTAAACCTGTGCCAGACGCAGACAGAAGGGAAGGGTAGTTTGAGACCACGGCTTCTCTAAGCAGACCGACCCTACGCAGGCCAGAACACCGGGCAAGGACCAAAGCATTTAGACCGAAAAAAAAAAAACATCAATAGCAGCCATGTTTAATTAAATCAACGCAGGCCTTTTGTATAAATAAATACATTTTGTATTAACCCAGCAGGGAACCTGTGATTTCAAGCACTCTCTTTCACACAAACCAGTTCAGCCTCAAGGAGCCTGCATGGGGCAAACAGAGGGGCAATTCACATCCCCATAGACGTCCAGAGGGAAGAGACTCCACATGTGCCCCGACCACATGTATTAATAGCACCTTCAGGCACGGGAACACACTCACGTTTGACAGGTGATGTTTACCCACAGACTTGAGGTTGGCTACACTACTGACCTACTTTCCACCAGCACTGCAGTTTCCAATCATGGGCATATGACCACAGGGGGGGGGGGGGGGATGTGGAGTCAAGGAAGATTTATGATGCTATTTATTATATTTGTTTGTTTTTACAAAGGGGCATTTGGGTCCAAATGGTCTTTTTTCCCCCCGGTATCAAACTAATTTATATACAGTGACCGAACTGACGCATAATTTTGCTGCAGTGTTGAAAATACAAGGTGCCGACCTCGTTCCTTGCCTATGTGATCTCCTGTTCTCTGCAGTGGAATAGTGCAACATTCTGTGGCCACACCACAAGGGGTGGGTAAAGACCCTTTTTTATTATTTATGATCCCCCCTCCTGGGATCACACATCTCTCCTGCTTAGCTAATGTAATCTAAATCAATAGGATTTAATATTATAATTGGCTAGAGCTAGTTAGAAAACACGTCTTTTCTGAACTGTTTTTTCATGTTTCCTTCCTGTAAGTAAAACGCACGTCAGCTTGCTGTCTACAGTTGCCCACAAAAGGTTCGTTGGTGGACGTCCCAGTATTTAAACTGGCTAGTTAGCTTAAAAGTAGGTTGCCCACATCCCCTGGAGACTTCAGTAGGTTATGGGTTTCACCATGTCAAAGTGAAGCATTTAAAAGGTCACCGAGTTCAAAGGGGCTTCTTGACGCTCAGTCTGCTCATATTTGGCACTAGTGAACAGTATTTACTGTGAAGTTGGTCTTCCGAGTTTTAGATAACAAGAAAAAGGGAAATAAAGACGTATGCAAGAAAGACAGAGCAGGTCTGGGGGACAAAGCTTCCGCTCTGAGCCAAGTGGGGGAGCTGTTGTTTCTGATGATCCACTGGTCCGCCACCTCTGCTGTAGACATATTTCATGCGAGATCTTTGCTGTTAACCTTTCTAGAAGATTTCCAGTTTACTTGCTACTCTAATAAACTATACATAAAAACCTTGCAATTGCAATATCAAAGCAGCAGTGTAAATGCAACCACGCAAGACATAATTCCCCATTCCGGATCACAACGGACACTCACAGTATGATGAGGTCTTTTGAAGTGTTTGGTTTAAGTGCAAATTCTTGACAGTTGAGAACTTTGAATCCGTAGCCTTCACAGACAGTGCCACTTATCTCCATGGATCGAACGTGAATGGGGAGGAGCCCAGTGTTCTCCAACCTAAACGTCCTTCGGAGGGTAAAATTGGGTTCCTTGGGTTTGTCTTAAAAAAGAAAAAAAAAAAACAACACACACACAGATTAAAAATTGTAGTGAAGTATACAGTTTCCAGAGAAACAGGACGGAGACAGAGGTCAGACAAGCAAAGTGCTTCATATATATATATATATATATCATTGCTATTTTCATTTAGTTCTTTTCATTTATTCACAATGTGATTCATGATTCACTCCAGCATTTGAGTTCATTTTGAGTTGTATTCCCGTTTTACAGCAGCTGTACAAGCCTTGACAGAAAAGCTGAAACACAAATTAGATTTCCTGGAGAATCCATGTTGCAAATAAAAACTGAGCAATACATCAGACATAGAAAAAAAAAAAAAAACTATGCATAGTGACACCACCAAACATGATGTCACATCTTACACAGTCACTGTGGTTATATACGCAGTTCTAAATTATATCTTGAAAAGAAGGTAGGTAAGTATTATGGCTGGAAAACCTTGACCCTGATCCTAGCCTTAAATGAGAAATGGTCTCGGCAGTAATCCCTGTGAAACTCCCAAAACCTTGTTAACAGGAGGTCTGTGGACATGCGGACACACTCACTCTCTGAACAGTCTTTAAGGAGTGCCTCTGTCATTTTGAACCTCAGGGAGCTCCCGCGACCCGGGGGCTTCCCTGCAATCTTCAGGCTTTCTCTGGTGCCCTGACCACGCACCATAATCAGCTCAACCACTGTGAGGTTGTTCCTGTTAAAGCAACAAAGCCACGGTCAAAATCAAACATGCACAGCGAGTGTGAACGGTGACGCGGATGAGCGGGAGAAGGGGGTGGGGTGAGGAAGGGGGGCGGGGCCTCTCACCTGACCACGAGGAGGGAGGAGACACTGTGATTGCTGATGGGTGTGAACCTCACATTGAAGGATTTGGCCTCACCAGGCATTAGCAGTATGTTGAGGACAAAGGGGCGTGTGGTGCCCTCGACAAACCCCGTGGAGCTCATAACTGAGGACTGAAACACACCACGGCAATGCCGCAGCAATTCAATTACGGGCGTCAAATTCTTTACATAGTGGAAATAGTTAGGGTAAGCAGTTGTGTACAGACAATTCACTGTGTCACAAAAAGAAAGTTGCAAAGCTGGACAATTTTGTTTATTAGTGCAGTAAGTAAAGGTTAATATTGACTTAACACCATAAACCATCAGTGGAGAGCCACTCTAAGACTTTCTCCCAACACTTACTTGATTTCTTTGGACCTCAAATTCCAGTGTATTAATGTCCATGTTTGACAGCGTCCTCCTCGGGAACCTGGGGAGGACAGGGGTCACGAACTGGGCTATAGCAAAACGTGAACATATCTTACACACAGCACGTGGCATGTGTACAAGGCTGGAAGCTTAACACATGGAAAGAGGAGTTATGGAGAAAATATTAATATACAAGTGATTGACTAATAACCACACACACACACATATTTACATTTTTGTTTTACTTTGTGAGAAGTTTTATTTTACTTTGTGAGTGTGTGAGATAAAACTTTTAAAAAAGCTATTATTTAGCACTACTGTTGAGAGATCAGAGTGAATATTCGCGGAGACATTGTGCTAGTGAACCTGGTGCGTTACCTGTCTTCTAGTATTCCTGTGAAGGCTATGGGCATTGGGTACAGGGCAATAGGAAGAACCTGCACATACACTGGAACATCGGCAGGGTTTTCCAAGATGACTTCCTCCTCCTTATATGGACATATATAGAGGAGAAAACACACACACACACACACACACACACACACACACACACACACACACACACACACGCACACACACACACACACACCACACACACACACACACACACACACACACACACACACACACACACACACACACACACACAGTTAGGCAAAAGCTTTTTTAATGAAGCAACGAACTAAATCAGTGATCATTACTGTAGTAGAGCTAAAGGATCTACAGCAGGCAGGGTAGTCAACCGGAAGCACACAAACGACATGTACCATGTTGCTGGCATATATAACCAGATAAACCCGGTTATTGCGTACATTTATTTATTTCTGAGCATAAGCAAAAGCACCAATATTGTGTTCACACTGAAGACATTATTCTTTGCAGGTTAACGCAGCCAGTGCTGGCTGGCGATTAGTCAAAAACAGAACGTTTTGGGTGGCGCTGGTCCCAGTGTCTCTAGTGAAGAAACAGGCTGCATGTGAAACGCAGATGTTGGCAGTGACATTTATGTATTTATGTTAAAGCATTTGGAAGATTCACTTATCCAGAGTGAAATATACAAGACTACAAGACTCTCAAGCTAAAGTTGTTTGGTATTAACACAATCATGCAAAGAAAAGAAGCTATTTAAGGAGATCTTGAATCTCATCATCCTCTCTAAGAGCTGCAGACCCTGATAAACAAAAAATAATAATTAGTTTGTGGAGGAGTGGCCAAAGGTTTGTGGAGGAGTGGCCAAAGGTTTGTGGAGGAGTGGCCAAACTGAGACCATTTAACTGATGACTCATCAATGTGTCTGTTTAACCAAACCGTACTGCAAGAATCAGAAACCACTGTTATTTTTTTTACTTGTAGCTTAACAATTAATCAAATGACGTATTTTGGTTTGACAAAAAAAAAAGTGAAAATGTGAATGAGCATGTGCGTGCTTGCGCGCGTGCATGTGTGTGTACTCACTGAGGTGCTGTTGGTGTTGGTGAGTGGGAACAGGACCAGCTGTGAGGAGTTGACCAGCGATGGCCATGACAGCTCTGCTGAGATTTTGGCCTGCACCTTTTTCTGCAGGTCTGTGTTCACTTCAAATACAGCTTCAACCCTTCAGCAAAACACGACCATCATTTAGTTAATAATGAGCTTGAACACTATGACAAGAGAATCACAATAGTTTAAAGGAGATTTTGAGTGCAAAAATGACTTCACCGCTGCCCAGTCTCTACGTTCTGGGTCTGCACTTCACACTCACCCACCCGCTCTCCCACACAAGGACTTACTCTACACCCGAGTGTTCCTTCAGCTCTCTCCATCTTTTCAAAAGCTTCTGATGTAAATCCACATCAGCGTCCCAAATGTCCTCCTGCATGACCAAACTGTGGGTCCTTGCTTCAGCTGCCAACCCAGCAAAACAGAAGAAGCCTTAAAAGCACGTCCATCATTAAAGTCCTCCTCAGCATGAGAAAGGGTGGGGGAAACCAAACACACACACACACACACGCACACACGCACGCGCGCTCACACACGCACGAAAGGAAGGTGAACTTACATTTCAGCACAAATGGTAATCCTACATAACAGTGATCACCACACTGTAAACTTGCATCAAAATAAATATTTGCTACCTGTAAAAGAAAGAAAAAAAAACACAAGAGAGAGAGAGAGAGAAGGAAGAGGAATGAAACATGCGGCCATTGTTCTGCTGTAGGTGGTGAGTGGGCGGGGCCTAGCCGGCGGGGCAGGTGAGGCTGGGTGTGGCGGAACAGAGCCAGGCACCTTGGACTTGTGCCTGGGCTCCAGCTCCACCTTGTTACTGCGCAGCCGTTTGTAGTAGAAGCGCGAGTCCTCCGTGAGCGAGAGGATCTGCTGCAGCCGCACCCGCTGGGAGAATGAGCTCTGGATGCTGAGAGCCTGGTGGACCACCTTGCCCTGGAGAAGAGACACACACACACACACACACACAACACGCGAGACAAATGGGTGAGGCCTGGTGCCTGTAAATGGAGGACAACGTCTGCTCAAGAGAACGACGGTTTATGGCAACGTGGGCACAGTGAACTGGCAGCGAGCAGCTAAAGTGACATCAGCTACATCTACCTGATTTAATGTATTTGAAACGAAAAGTATTCCACTGCAATGCACTGATAACAAGCAGCAGCAAAAGGCCGAATAGCCAAGCATGACCCTAGAACCCTCTGGATTTCACCACAACGTTACCAAGTTAGAGTTCCTGGAATCCCTCTCACTACTGAATTTTAGCAGCTCAGAAAACATATTCGCAAGGTTATTTTGAGAGCCGCTGAAGCACAAGACTGTCTTTCTCCACCATCTCTCTCCCATTTTATGAGTCTTTTTCCTCCAAACCAAAAATCAACATTGTAGCCATTTGCTAACATCCTCACAGAAAACTCGGATCATTACGCATGCGTGGGGATATTACGTATGCGTTAGGATCATTACATATGCGTGGGGATATTACGCATGGGACTTACTGGAAAGGAAGCAGCCATGATCATGTGTTTAGGTGAACAGCTTAACGTTCCCACAGCTATGAGGGCTTTTACTGGGATGGTCAATATCTGGAAGAGTCAAAGAGAAGCAGAGTGAAATCTCAGCAGCAGGTGTCATGTCTGTGGTGGGTGGGAGAAGAGCACTGGGAGAGAATTCACATGGATCACTTACCTCATAGTCTGTAGTAATGTGAACAGCTCCGTCATACGTGCCCTCTAGGGAATTAGCCATCAGAGTGACTTTAAATGCTGCGTAATAGCCAGAGGCTAAAATGACCTGTAGACACAAACACAATTCATCACATGGCTTTGGTTTCCACAAGCTTTTACTACATAAACAATGAAGTTAACTGTACTTTTAATATATGAAAAATATGACCCAGAATATGCAGTATGTATGCTGATCACCATTCAATCCAATGGTGTCAGCTGCCTGATTATATCTCTGAGCATGAAAAGTGCAAATGGAACACGTCAGTGCAAAAACAGCTCTGTGCATTCGTGAGGAACGTTCTGTTGGTGCAGCATGCAGAACACATACAGGTCTGGGGTGTGAATGCTTGGGCCTCAAAATATATCGCCCAGCATGCTAGAGAAATCCATAAAGCAAACAATGCTCGTTTTAAAACAAACCAGTTTTGAAGTCACCTAAACCTGATGCCCAAGTTTCTTGATTGGGGGGTGTTTATATTTACTCTGCTGTAGTCTTGATGGGGGGGGTGTTTATATTTACTCTGCTGTAGTCTTGATGGGGGGGTGTTTATATTTACTCTGCTGTAGTCTTGATGGGGGGGGGGTGTTTATATTTACTCTGCTGTAGTCTTGATGGGGGGGGTGTTTATATTTACTCTGCTGTAGTCTTGATGGGGGGGTGTTTATATTTACTCTGCAGTAGTCTTGATGGGGGGGGGGGGTGTTTATATTTACTCTGCTGTAGTCTTGATGGGGGGGGTGTTTATATTTACTCTGCAGTAGTCTTGATGGGGGGGTGTTTATATTTACTCTGCAGTAGTCTTGATGGGGGGGGTTTATATTTACTCTGCTGTAGTCTTGATGGGGGTGTTTATATTTACTCTGCTGTAGTCTTGATGGGGGGTGTTTATATTTACTCTGCTGTAGTCTTGATGGGGGGTATTTATATTTACTCTGCAGTAGTCTTGATGGGGGGGGGTTTATATTTACTCTGCAGTAGTCTTGATGGGGGGGGTGTTTATATTAACTCTGCTGTAGTCTTGATGGGGGGGTGTTTATATTAACTCTGCTGTAGTCTTGATGGGGGGGGGGGTGTTTATATTAACTCTGCTGTAGTCTTGATGGGGGGGTGTTTATATTTACTCTGCAGTAGTCTTGCGAGCGTCATGCTTTCTCTTCAGGTCACATGGTCTGCACTTACGGTTTTGTACTCGGCTGCTGAGGTGTTCTGTAGCTTCTGTGCTCGGCTCAGTGCGACTGTTCTGTTCCCTTTCTCTGTGCTCAGCAGCTCCATAGACAGACTGTCCCCAGTCACAAGCCAGGACTTTATCTCCAGCTGCAGAGACAACGCGAGTCACTTCAGACATCAGATACATGGTAATAAAACAGCACAGCCACTTTCAAGGCAAAAGCAGCAGTCTACAACACCAGTAATGTCCAGTAAACCGAATATAACTGTATAACCAAAATGAGTCTGTGGCTCACGAACGTACAACTCATCCTATTAGATGTCCCAGTCGGCATATATAAGCTGACTGTCCTGCACACATAGTATCCACTTTAAACCGTTCTGGGTTAGTAAAACTGGCAATAATCCTTGAGTGCATGAGACACGGTTTCAGTGTGCATCAACCTCAGAAATGTCTGACATGTCATCTGATTCTTACCTCTATGGGGTTGCTATTGACAACCACAAACACCAAAGTGCTGGTATCCGTGGCACTGAGGACCCCGTAGTCCAGGATGTGCTCCTGGGGACTGGGAGACAGGACTACAGGCTGTTGAATGAACACATCATTATAAACTAAACATCGGCACCTGCATATTAACAACACAGAGTCAACAATTTAAGTACATTAGTTTGAGATGTACATCAAGGATTCTCTGATCAGAGCTCTCGTCTTTTGAAAAGCCTTAACCCCCATGTTGCAAAAATGTCTTATAGATGGTACTTCACAAACACCCCACAGCAACAGTTACCCCACAGCAACAGTTACCCCCAGCAGAGTTCCGGCAGCCTGTGCTTACCTCCAGAAAGCCAGTGTACGCCCTGACGGGGAGGTGAAATTTAGACGCGTTGGTGATGAGGAGGATGTTGCTGTCGATGTGGATGGAGGGGCGCACCGGCCGGAAGAGGAGGGAGAAGATGTAACGGGATTGATGAGGCGGGATCAGCACCGGTCTGCTGAAGTTCTGCACCTGAACGAGTGATCAAACCAAACCTGGTAAAACAACCACCTACACAGAGACTAATCCCAGTCTTTAAAAGGTGCCATGCATACACACCTGCTTAATCATTTTACAGGTGAGCATAGTAGCTGGGCATACTGGATGGTAAACATGAACAGACTCCACTCACATTAAACATGGTCTTGGCATCCTCTGGGAGGGACACGTTGTGGACGCTTATGGCGAAGCTGAAAGTGTTGCTGAGATAGATAGGCCTGTCCACTGGATCTACAGGGCTGTCTCTGATGTGGAACAGTGTGGCTGTGTGGTCAAAGCCAAGGTACCTGACAGACATCATGGAACAATGAGGCCTTTTTTCACACTACAGACCATCCTTGTTATGATACAAGCAAGCAAACCAAAGAAGAAGATGAAGAAAAAGAAGAAATGATCTGACCCCTCCAACACTTCTGCTTGGTAGGGAATTTCAAGTTTCGAATAGCTTTTCTCTTTTGCTTTTACTGTTATTTTACCAGAAAACTGGTCTGGTCTTCTTGCTTTTGAAGCTGGAATGACAAGATAAAAATAAATGAATAAAATTAGCTAATACAATAAAGCCAAGTTTCTGATTCAGGTTCTGACTGAGTTTTGCTGAAGATATGAATTGCATGTCAGTCTTTTATTGGCTGAGACAGTAAGAGGAAGTAACTAGCTGAACTGATGCATCACCCTTCTAGAGATCCACTTTACTAACAAGTTTTTTTTTTTAAAGATATCCTGTTATATTTCTATTTAAAGGGAGAACATTGTGTGTCATTTATATTTGATTAGGACATTGCTGAGCAATTCACAGAATAAATAGGTAATGAACTTGAGAAATTAAACAACATCTGGCAAATGCATAGATAAAAATTAAGCTCCAAGTTAATTTAATAATTAAGCACTTCACTCACCATCAAAATTAATACTCGCAACTTTGGTATATCGAGACTCTCCTGCTTTTAGTGTTATCTGTTTGAACTCGACTGTAATGGCTTCGTTCGATGGTGTTGGCCGAACACTCTGAGAAGTGCAAACATAGTGTACTGTAAATGGACATCAAGATAATGTTTAAAAATGTGCCATGCCAAGAGGAACAGAGGCAAAAAAACATACCATAATTGATACATCTTTTGCCCCGGAATTTAAAAGATGCAAATTTAACTGTTTTGGTCGATCTGCAAAAGCAAGAAAGGATAAAAAGGCAGAAATGAAGTCTTATCCATAAATGATAAACCTCTACTCTATATTCAATCTTTTCAACCAAATGTTAAACACACTTCCTCCAAATCAGCACTGAATACACACGACAGCCCCACTCCACACGACACGACTGCTATGTCCATGTGCTTTTACATTTATGGGTAAGCCAAACGGACCTACCTTGTGACCTAAGTGTACCAAAGTCCAGCATCTCTGTTGAGGAGTAAATCCCAGGGGCTGCGGAATGGAAAGCAGACTTAGCCAGAGCTTCATACGTTAGTAGCAGAAATATCAGGCCAGCTGTTCTGACTCGAGCCTTGTTGCATATGGGCTTTTATCCTGACCCGAGGTGACCTCCACTTCCACTGGGAGGATGATGAACTCGTCCTCATTCGAGGCATTGGTTTTGATCCTGATGAAGGCTGTGTGGTTGTCAGCATCCCGTGAAGAGAAGCTGGCCCTCATCACACCCTTTGTCTCGAACGGGGCAATCTCCTGCACAAACAAACATCAATCAACAGAGACTACACACTCAGGAGGAACATCTCCCCAGCACTCAAGGCTACTGGACCATCGTGGAGGATTCCGACCTCGTGCTCACCCATAATGTTTTGGTACCACCTTGCTGACCAGTAGGAAGCTCCAGGTGTAGGTCACCCCCACTTGAGTACATCTCCACGACCTGGAAGAGAATGGAGGAGATTATCGCCAAATACAACCTGGCACCTTGAGGTCAGACCAGAAACATAGCAAAACAAAACTATGGTTCAATGTGGTACAAACAATCTTCATGTAAGAAGGTAGATATTACCTGCAGTGGTTCACTATGTGGGTTAAAGATGTTTATAAGTGGAGAAAAACTGCTATTTACTGGAACTCTGGCCCCCACAAAAGGCCTAAGTCTGTAAGGGTTAGGGATTCCCACACCAAACACCTAGATATCCACCCAAAAACCACAAACAAGAAAACACTTAGAATGCCTTCAAATATTCCACACCACCAGTTCACCATATGCATTCATTTACAGAGAGGAATATTTGTGATATGACTTGACAGACACCAAACGGTATCCAATATGAAATATACCTGGTATGTGAATACTCCATGGTGAGATGTATTAATAAATAATGTATTTTCTACATTCCCTACTACTCGAGCTAGAAACACCACATCAAATGAGGTGTTTCCTCCTGGTGGAATTATCTGCAAAATACAAGAAAGAGAGAGAGTGGCATCCTCAGATATACTCTGGCAACCTGAAATGGATACACTAAACACGACAGAGTGGTGGAGAAGAACATGGCTGTTTATCAAGCCCTAATTGCCCAACTCTATTTGTTATGCAGCAATAAAGGGATTTTGTTTGTGGATTTTTTTTTACTTGTTTGGCTTTACCACAATACCACCTACACAAAACATTTTTATATTTAAGGGACATTTCTCCAAAACATACCTATTTATATATTCTGGGAGTGTGACGTGTTTCATAAGTACCCCTACTCATGTCAGAGCTATTTTGGGCTGGCTATGAGCAACCTTGCACTTGGAAATGGTTAGGTCAACTCTTCAGTCTCGATATGCTGAACTACTTTAGCTATGTTTGAGTTTTAACTACATCAAAACTGAATTCACATGCAGATGGTTTGGCTTGTTTCATCAAAACCACTGGACTTTTCTGGGCAATGTCTTTATGGGACATTTTAAAATCAGAGCCAGATATATGGTTTCATTGGGGCTGGAACTAAGCAGTGTGATATCCAAGAGCAAGACTGGACATAGCTTGACTATAGGACTGACCAAACATACCAGTTTCTGAAACCAGTTCAGTAGGTTTTCTTAGAATGGCCAATAGTGGAATAAGAGGAGCTCTAATCAGTGAGGGTTTTTGTTAAATCAAGAATGCCACATTTGAGACACAAGTGAGACACAAATTTTAAATGTAGAAAACAAAGTGTTCGAAACATTCAACAAGATCACTGCCTTTTATTGGACAGATGTGGCCTGTCTACATGACGAATCACGCTTGTTTATATAGCCTAACAACGTTCTCCAACTACAGTGTTTCGTGCTTGACTGTGGAGATACTGAGTGTTGATAAATAAATAATATGAATACTGCTGTTTGTATTAAAATATCTTTGGTTTACTGTACAGTTCTCATGTTTTATCATGTCATAACAAAAAAAAATTTCTGTTTCTCCAGCCAACGGTTCCATTTAATATTAACATCTAAAATCACCCTAAACATACCAATCAAGACTTCTAACAATCACCACCATCACAATATAGTTTGAAGACATTTCAGTTTTTACCATACCGCAATGTCATTAGGGGACAGAGCCTTAGGAAATCCATCATATTTTTGGCCGATTGTGGTAAACATTTCTGAACTAGAGCTGGATTTATAGTGGAAGATGTCTGGCCATGTTAAATGAAAGCGATAAGGGGCTTAGAAGGTCAGCACGACGTCTTAATTTATGAACACGTCAAGAACAGGTGGGATATACTTAATTTACTGCCGCCTAAAATGTATGAGCACACACTCCACAGACAATCACACAGGGAGAACACCTTAATGGACCTTTTGCCTTCTGGTTAAACTCTGTGTTTAGGTGAATTTGTTTTGAGATGGTAACATTAATACATCAAAAATATTGAAAGTTTGGAGTATTCAAAGAGCTACAAGCTTTGTGTTCAAGGACAAACGGCAGCAGCATTCCCTACGGACAGGAAGTCACTTTGGGGTGCAAAGAGGAAGTACAGAATGTCTTCTTTTTAAAAATGTTGACAGGAAGTTAACGTTAACCCATTTGTTCCAAAGCTTCAAAAACACATTTCCAACAACTTCCCTATTCCACATACAACACTGTTGACACTTTGAAGAGAGGCTCAGTAAAACATTATACTTACCCTACTCTGAAAAAATGATGCGTGAAAATGTGCCGTTGTTGCTGATATTGATATTAAACTAATTTCTTCTGAACTTGGATTGTGTAAATAAACTTTTTCCATTTTTGGCATCCCAACAGGCCTGAGACAGAAAGGGAAAAAAAAAAAAAAAAAAAAACTCAGTCTGGTTTCATGTGGGCTTGTTCTGTATTTATCCAAGACAGGTCACATCTCCAGTTCTCTCCAATAGTCATAAACGTACATTTTATGGTCAATATACACACAAATATATACTCAACACCATAGAAATAAACTCATTCAGCCTGAAGGAAGCTTATTTATAAAGCACCCTTTATTTGCCGTGGCCGCATCATAGTATTATGATGCACAGGATCTGAAGCAGATGTGTGGCAGAAAACCAGGTCTGTTATGAATGTAACATGAATCAGAAATCGAAAAACAGCACACATGAACAAATATGGCAAGCAGAGGAGAGGAAACAAACAACAAATGAATAAAAAGACACTAATGCGTGTTGTGAATTTACGCCAGTCGTTATTGCTTGCTGCTGAAAACAGGCAGGATTGCTCAAGGCTTCTGGAGGCCTGTGATTTCTTACAACCAAGTTCAGCTGATAAGGTGCAGCTTACTGTGGGCAGCAAAGAGAGTCTGGCACATGCATCTGTGCTGCCCATAACCAAGTCCTGGCTCACAACCCTCCTAGAGTGTCTCCTCTCTGTACAGGTCAATCTGGCTTCCGAGCAAGTGAACTAATGTACGCGTCATCAAATGGGTGTTGTCAAGGAAAGCAACAGTTAAGACGCATAAAACAAACGTATATGTAAGTGCTTGTTTGAGACATGTGCTTCCTTATGAACTGATGCTGCTAAATAACTGATTATATAAAATTACTGCTTAAATTAAATACATTTAAAAAATCAACTGTGTGCCTTAAAACATGTGCTTATTCAGCTGCTTATTAGTAATGCCCAATTTCCATAAAGTAACTATATATATATATATAAATTCCTAGAGTGGAGCAAAGGTGAATGCTTGTCAAATTATTTGTTTTCCTTTTCGTTTATATTTTACTTATAATTTGAGTTTTTGAACAAACTTTAAACCAACACACAGTGTTCACAGTTGGTAAAGACAGTAACAAAGAATTATACAGCGACACCAAATTCGATTTAGACCAAAACGCCTAAACATTTCCTCCCAGTGCAGGCAGCTTGAAGTCTGCAAGCTAAAAATGAGGAAGTGGCGATTGATGGAACTCAACAAACTGCTTTGCTTAACAAGGCAAGCAGGCAAAAGAAAGAAAAATGGGGAAAGCCCCATTGAAGATAGAGATGTGTGCAAATGCTACTCACTGTTCATGGAAGTCCAGCATTGGCGGCTCAAACCGTATAGGTCTGCTATTGCCCCTCTGTGAGGAGGAACTGCAGTGGGAAGAAACACCACGGGGAGAAATTAGCGCGTGCCATTTACCTCAGCTTCAGAAATATTTGGACAGCAGAAACGCTCACAGTTTTAGTCTACCCTTGTTATACAGGCCAAAGAAAAACGATCGAGGTGCCGATGAGAGAAATAAAAAAAAAAAAAAAATCACTTTCCCACCCACGTTGAGAAGCTGAAATTAAATGTCTACACATGAAAGGCCAACAAACACCAAGCATCTTCAGAAAGAGAGCATCATTATATCCCATATACAAGAGTGTACACTATTCATGAATGTTCGACACCCCAGAACGACAAAAACCTACTGTACACCCTTTTGCACATGTGCAGTATGAAATGCTTTGATCATGCATAAGGTCTGGCTGTATGATCATTATACAGCAGTACCTTATATTCTCTAGGCCACTGTGTTCTATAGGAATATCAAAGGAGGCTTTCTTGGCAAACTAACTTTGTGCAATTTCTTACCAATAGATCCAAGAGCCACGTCTGATTTCAAGTTATGAATGCACTATACATGAACATTTTTATATCACTAAATGCAACACAAAGCCTCATTGTTACTAAAGCTCCTGGTAAAAAAAACAAGCAATAAATTCTTTATAATTGCCTATAAAAGCCAAAAAGCTTTAGCTAAGGCTAAACTGGAAGTACACAAAAATATTCCTCCTGTCTTACCACAATGCAGTATCATTTAGCACAGATGAATTTCAGCAGCTTGAATGACCACAAAGCCTTGCTACTTCGGGAGAAGACTACAATAGTCAATCAAAGGAACACTTTCCCAAAGGGCACAATACAGAAGTCACGGACACCACGTTAGTGGATGGAGTCCCAGGAAACTGAGATGCACACCTGTGTCGCGCTGCACAATAGACAGCCATGTGGAGAGAAGGCTCACCGCCGGACCAAACGGATCCATTTGCCATCTTTCACAAAGGCTCCCCAAATTCCTGAAGGAACTGAATAACTACACAAACTGTACCATCTCTTCAGCTTTCCGTTTACTACATTTCACAAGTTTTAGCAAGTGTTGGTTTAAGCCTGTAACCTACTGAACAAAACGTCCTGCGGTAATGTCAGTCAACATACACATTTCTGTAGTAACCCTTGCAGTGAGACTAGCCAGGTTGTGTAGATCCCAACGCAGAACTACAACACAAACAACAGCAAAATCCATCACCCCAAAGTGTATGCAACATGGATAAATGTATTCCACTTGGCTGATGGTAATGCATTAGCAAGGCCAGGCGTTTTGGCCAAGAGAGCATCGACCTCGACTCTTGTGCTCAGCCCAGGTCAAGCTGGGATAAAGTGAGTGTTTAAACAGAACAGACAGATCAACAGTGTCAAGATAACCTCCACCACCATGACAGAGAACCACGAGGCCAGGGAAACCGCTCAGTTCACGCCCACACCTAACCCCACACTAGTAAACCAGTGATTACACACACACTTACAGTGGGTTAGAGCCCACACCTAACCCCACACTAGTAAACCAGTGATTACACACACACTTACAGTGGGTTAGAGCCCACACCTAACCCCACACTAGTAAACCAGTGATTACACACACACTTACAGTGGGTTAGAGCCCACACCTAACCCCACACTAGTAAACCAGTGATTAACCCACTGTAAGTGTGTGTATAGCCCACACCTAACCCCACACTAGTAAACCAGTGATTACACACACACTTACAGTGGGTTAGAGCCCACACCTAACCCCACACTAGTAAACCAGTGATTACACACACACTTACAGTGGGTTAGAGCCCACACCTAACCCCACACTAGTAAACCAGTGATTACACACACACTTACAGTGGGTTAGAGCCCACACCTAACCCCACACTAGTAAACCAGTGATTAACCCACTGTAAGTGTGTGTATAGCCCACACCTAACCCCACACTAGTAAACCAGTGATTAACCCACTGTAAGTGTGTGTATAGCCCACACCTAACCCCACACCTAGTGATTACCCACACTAGTAAACCAGTGATTAACCCCACACTAGTAAACCAGTGTATAACCCACACCTAGCCCCACACTAGTAAACCAGTGATTAACCCACAGTAAGTGGGTTAGAGCCCACACCTAACCCCACACTAGTAAACCAGTGATTAACCCACTGTGTGTGTGTATAGCCCACACCTAACCCCACACTAGTAAACCAGTGATTAACCCACTGTATAGCCCACACCTAACCCCACACTAGTAAACCAGTGATTACACACACACTTACAGTGGGTTAGAGCCCACACCTAACCCCACACTAGTAAACCAGTGATTACACACACACTTACAGTGGGTTAGAGCCCACACCTAACCCCACACTAGTAAACCAGTGATTACACACACACTTACTGTGGGTTAGAGCCCACACCTAACCCCACACTAGTAAACCAGTGATTACACACACTTATACACATATGCGTGTTGTTTCTTGTTTTTCCAAGTTAAAATTTCCAGTTGAAATTTAAATACAAACAAAATACATGTTTTGAACAACGAAGAAAACGAACCACCGGCTGTCGTTACTCTCACGATTTAGAACTTTCCCTGGGTCATTAATACAAAGAAGTGTAAATATTTTCTCTTCAAAATATTTCCCCAATTCACACAATGAGGTCATCCGAAAGACAGGGGTGGATACGCATGAGGCGTTTTTGACTGCGTTGGCAGTTAGTCAGATATCCAAGATCAAAAAGCTGGTGTGCAGCAGTCTGGCTGGTGAAGTGACTGCTAAACCACACTAACAGGAAGAGAGCTAAAACAACACCAGTCTCTCAAAAGCCACTCTATGCATGTGCCTTAACATCTATACGTGTGGACACAGGGCACAAAGACACATGTGTGTCTGTGTCTGCTGATAATGGGACTTTTATTGTGGTGGGAAGTCCATGTGTCTACCCACCACAATAAAAGTCCCATTATCAGCCGACACAAAGTCCAGTGCAGGTTAAGAATACAAAGCAAACATGCACTTTTCTGACAGCCAGTGCATAGCTACAAAACAATACCATTCAAACATTCTGGAAGCTAATAAATGACCGTCTTTGTGAGTGCAATAACTTATGAATATATGTAAATAATAGGACACATAGCACCACATGTTCCAGATTATTCAGTTCAAATGTGTCATAAATTGAAGTGTGTAATCTGGCATGTTGATTCACCAATGCCTATGTGATGTTAATGGCCTTCAGATGCTTGGCTTATTGTTAAGGACATTCCTCAATGGATTTCTATGCATGAGCATTAGGTTGCTCAAGGATAGCCTCTCTGAGGGTGTGTCCCACTCCACCAACAGTAAAGACAACAAGCCATAGGAAAAAAAAAACTAGACAGTGATCGCTGGCCAATGCAGGTGCATGTAGCAGGGAAGGGCATCGAAAACACCGAGCTGGACAAATCTGATTGGCTAAATGACTGAACAGGTTAGCTAGTACACAAGAGTTATTCTACTGGACTAGAGAATCCAAAACAAGAGTGACGGGACATTAAAGGCTTAAAAAAAAAATTTTTTCCCTCATAGAGAACAGATTTTTGTGCTTGTGTGTCAAAAGTTGGACTGGTTAAGGGGATGACAGCCCAAAAAAGAGATTCATGCGGTAGATTTACTGTATTTAGCCAAAAAGTGATCAAGTGATCCAGAAAAGTGGCTTATCACCCAAAAAATGTGATAACTTTATTAGCATCTGAAGATCAGCATGTATGACATCTAACATGCTCTAACATGCTCAGTTTCATTCAGCAAATAATGAGAAATATAAAACAAACAAAAAAACTAATAAATAAATTTAAAACTTAACTCTTATTAAATAGTAGTTTCAAATAAATAAAACAACTCTTACCTTTTTTGATGATATGAAGTAAGGTCAATGTCAGACTCCGTCTGTAAGGAAAGGTTTAGATGAATTAAATGTTCCTAAATGACTGGCTCCTGATAAAAAGACTTTTATTTAAACTATCACCATTTTCTCTCAATTCACACTGGATTAGATACATCTGAGAGAATGAAACAGCACTTTGAAGGCCATGGAGAAAAATGAAGCAGCAAGACAACTGAAACAAGGGGATCACAACAGTAGGACCCAAAGCTGACCCTAGGATGCCTGATCCAAATTGTGTACCACGGGTCAAAAACAGCCACTCTGTCTGTATGAACATGTACTGAGGTTTAAGACCATCTATTTATGAGTGAAATGGCGTGGATGATTATGTCTGCTAGCCAAGTTCAGCATTAGTCACTGACAGGGATATCAAATCCTGTATGTGCTAAGGTTTTATATGCACTTTCAGACGTACTTCTTTACAAACACCCCCAGGGCCCCTCAAAAAAAAAAAAAAAAGGAGATAAAATGTTAGCTCAGTAATGTTGTCTATAAGCCTTCACACAAGCAATAAGGTACGCCAACCTCAAAAACACACCATGAAGCTAGCAAACCTTGACCACTCCTAGTTTGATTGCTTGTGTTTTTGCCTCAAACAAAAAGGTGGGCACTGTGAACTCGTCTTCTGCAAATGTAAATATGCGCAAACCCTAGAGGGTTACCTGCAAGAGTCCACCATCTCCGAAATGTAGCACCTCCAGGATTTTGTTTGACTGGATGAAAGCTGTGGACAACAAAACAAAACTCTCATGAGGTTTGGGTATCGGTACACAATGGCATGTACACTGATAAGAGTGTAAAGTGGCTCGGGCGGCATCTCTTAACCAGCGGGTAACTGGGAGGACCGAAGGAAAGGGGTCCGTTACGGTCACCCTGGCATCCATCAGCACCAGCACCTCCATCTGGCTCATCATACGGGACATTTGAACTGTACGGATCAGTGTTGCGTCATTGTGGCTGTGCTCATATTCAACACCCTTTCATATTTCACACAATACATAGGAAACATCACTGCAAACGATGTGCAAGCCAAGGGTAGCCGGTGACTACGCTATTAGCATTAGCAAGCCCATCTGCGGGTGTTCTGGTTGAGCTTTTACATGTTCTTATTGCTAATTTAGTGGCAAGCAAAGTACAAATCTGGCAGGTGTCTTCATCATTACTTATTGGAATTCCCTTTTGGAAACAGGAGGACACAAACTCTCCGAGTGTCTTTCTACCTTTTGCCTTACAGAATTAGAAGGGGAGTCGGGGAAACACCCAAATAATGCTGCAGGTCTTCCTGCAGGAGCAGAACTTTGGGACTTCAAAGCTTTTGGCAGTGATCACTGCTTTTAATTTAGCCACTGAAACAAAGGCACACTGCTCCATTTAAAGGAGGGGAATACACAGTGCATGGCCAAAATTCTCAGAATAACAACATATTAATCTTGCAGCATATTAATTAATCAGACTCTATTGTTAATTCTATTTTTTTTTTTGGTCACCAAAAGATAAAGCATGTGTGTCCTGTGGGAAGCAGCAGAGCCTGAACAGTTTGGTGTAACGAAGGAGGTAAACGTGCAGGAAGAGACCCGAGAAGAGGCCACAGCTTTACGAGGCTTTTCACTGTACGGGAGGGAAAACCTGCCTGGATGGCATATGGAAAAGTTTACATTTTGACGCAATAGTTCTTATGCTTATTTTTATGAGCGATACCTACAAACTTAAAAAAAAATTGTATCTAAAATTACAGTTGCCACAGCAGAAATCAGAAGACTGGGCTTAGCAACGTCTGACTAGTCAAACCGCATTCATTGCTCAATACGGCAAAAGAAATTACGAACTACACTGGATTTAGAAGCATCCCAAATCCAGACAAAACTGCAAGAACCAAGCATATTTTTTAAACTTCATGTTTATATGCTTATATTTTTTTCTAAATACCGAATCTCCCCCACCAAAAAGAGAACTCTGACAATTTTCTGCTTTTAACAAGATGGCACATTCTGTAGCAACGGGCAGGAGATAAAACCTCCAACAGTTTCAAAATGGTACAGGGAAATATTGAGAGGTCAGCAATTACAGACAATAACTGCAGTACCAAAAGAAAATGATTCTCCATTTGGAAAGGTACAATGTTCATTTGGCTGAGGGAATGCAGGATTGTGGGAGATTCTTCTCAGAGGGAAAAATGTCCCAAGTGGTGATGTCAGCGCTGCAATAACTGTAAAATCAGCCAGGCCTGTTGTTCCTCCCTTTGGTGTCACTCTGTTGTCATCATTAGTCTTTTCAGAAGACCTCCTCAGGTGACAGGCGAGCAGCCTCCAAACACACCTGATCAGGTTACTGCTACCTGTCAGGAGGCCCAGTGTGTAACGTTCTGTGTATGTACACTGTGTATTTACGCATTCACGGTGTTTCCTGCTTCTGTCTGCACCCTTGCCGGCCTGTGGATTCACACTTTGTGGTGCTGTGTACAGTTTCTGTGCAACACCATGGACGAGCAGAAACCACGTCTCATTCATGACACTGAACATGAAGTTGTCCAACCTTCCCATTTGACTATGATGTCAGAGCTACAGGGAGAGCAAACATAGCTACTAAAATGTTATTTGAAGACCTTCACAAGCAGATATCAGACGTAAACATGGATGCTTGGGGGCAAAGATGCAATGTCTTACAGAACACCTCTACAACTCATTTCATAATCTAGTCAAGTCACATGATCTAGATTGTTTTAGGGCAATTAACAATAAACCAGAGAAGAAGAAAAAAGATCTTAGAGACGTATTAAATGTTTTTTGCTTGAGAACATAAACAAGAATGGACTTAGATCTGGGGTTAGATCTTACAGCACTATTTTGTGAGCTATCGTTATACCAACACTAAACTACACAGGTTGGGGGGAAGGTACAAACAATTTTATGTGACCAATTTGCTCATCAATGAGCATTATGCTAAAATGTAAATAAATTAATAAATATGTAAATGAATATAATATTTTAACAGCATGCAGTTTCCAACTAAGAACAGTATGGAGGACACATACTGAGTGATCCAGAGTGGGTGTGAAGTAGTCGCTCTTAGCCCAGAGAGAAGCGTCTCTGTATTTATGTATTTTTAATTTGTTTATTTTTCATGAGCCTGGGCCAGCATCCATTGGCCGGCCCAGCACATGCTCACCACCCCGCCTACCAACAAGTCCCTCCCCTCCGATGCAACATGCCACTGAATTTTGATTTCTGTCCTTCCAGTTCAGTAGTATTTCTTGGGGGCAAAGGTGAGTGATACTAATATGAAGAGTGCACAGTGGCGGAGTCCTAGTAAAGAGGAGATATTAAGTAGCACTAGAGTGGGACAGAAGGGGATACCACAGCCCAGCCCCTCAGATAACTTAACATGAGCACCCTCCACAAATCAGGGACATGGTGACAAAGTCAGAAAGCATAATAGCAATGGGTAATGTGGGCTAACATTAGTGGCCACTAATATAATATTGTATTTGAGCTGCTGGACAGCAGAATCTGAACTACTGCATGTTTCCAGTTACGATCACATGGTTGTTTTATATCTGCAGTCCATTTACAATTTTCTGAGAGTAAAAACAAAACAAAATGTCAACGTTTCCCACAGTCCAGGACTGCTCAAGGACGAGTTCAACCCACAGGCGTAATAAATAAGAACAGCTGGGTAGGACCCTCCAAAGGCAGGAGAAGTGCTATATGTTTAACATGCTAGAAGTTGGTAAATGCTATTAAGGTGCAGTGAAAGCCAAACTTGTAATCCACTGAACAATTCTGTTTTACAAAAGTGAACAATATGAGGAAAGCATATGGTTCAGTTAGCTACTCCAAGATTCCCTCACAGAAATACTGCTTGCGTAACTTAACTACTACAAGCTATGTGGTAAAATGGCTTATCTACAATGAATCTACAGCCACATCTGATAAGAGTCATCAAGTAGTAGAGCTAATAAAGCAGCTGACCAATGAGCACTTTATTCCTGTCAACAGTTTCACTTTGTTAGCAAGAGTTTGAGTAGCAGCATGAGAGGATAATCTATATATATGCACTATGCTTGATAAAATTACAAGCTATTCAAAGCCTGTAGAAAGATAAGACATTTTGAAAAGGAGAGGGGTTTCTTTCTTGAGATGGGGAGCATGCACGGAGGGCAAAACACCTGGACCGGAGTCAGGTGACCAGAGTCAGGTGACTGGAATCAGGGCGTGGTGATTACATCACTCTGTGAGCAAGTAGCTGCAGCTCTATTTCACACACAATAACAATGCAGCTAACCACTGCTAGGACTTCTAATATTTAACTAACAAGAGATTGAAGGAATCTACTGTATCACTTCAAGTGTGCACAATTTCTCAAATCCTTCACATAACACATGATCAATTTACAGGACACTGTATTCAAAAGTTGTTTTTTTAAACCTGACCCTGACAAAAATAAATGTCCACACAACATTCTGCCTGCCTGTACTTACACTACCCATTTTTATCAATGGCAGACAGAGTTACAAATTCTTTCATTACAAATTGCATGGGCTCTGTCATATCCACTTTTATATCACCGGGCTGCCAATGATCTCTGCACATTTAGCTCAGGTCTTCAAACACACACACACACACACAAATTGCCTGAAGAGGTATAAACTACTGACTACTGAACTGTCAAAGTACTAGGCCTACCCAAGGTTAACCCTGCTTTAGGCTGGAATTTTTGTGTACCTACACACAGCAAGTCTCATATGCAAGCAATCGAGCTAACTAGTCTTTTCACTCAAGTTTACACAGCCAATGAAACACATCAAACAGGTTCTCTCAATTTTGCCTCCCTGACATTACAGTAGAGCATTTGTCTACATAAAGGCGATAAAGAAGAAAGGCAACCATGACACAATTCTACTGCCTGCTCTACACTAGAGCAGCTCCTCCGCTCACAGGACAGACAGGTGTGCATGCACCACTGACTGCTGAGTGATGAGGAGGGTTTTAGACCCACGGATCAGGACTCCATTCCTGCATTCTGCTTGTTCATCACAGCGTCTTACCCACTGCAGAGACCTCTACTGCCTCCCCAGTAACATGTTCAGAAAGGTGAAACACAAACATGACCTCCATGTGATTTCTTTCAGCTTAAAAATAAATGTTTATATTTCTGATTGAAGGAAGTAGAGGCAATTTTAAGCACGTTGTTCATTTATTTGGTAAATATAATTTCACTTGGCAGCCTTGTCCCAAATGTGGGGAAAATATTTGGGGGGGGGGGGAAACCTAATTAATTAACCTGAACACTGGTCACTACTAATTAAGTATATTTTTAAAATCTTGTTCAACCGCCATCATGGATTTAAATATGTAAATAAGCCCCTCCTGGCAAATTGCTAAACTTTTAGTGTTGAGTATCTGAACCAACCTCAGAAGTTCCAGGTGGGTAATCTATGGGATATTTGATAGATCACAGCATCTTCCTTTAAAAGATCTAGACTTCGATGCATAGGGTATGAAATAACTCTACATGATGAAAACAGTGATTAGCACACACATCAAAATAACACGGCCAAACAGACCACAAAAAGTCTACGTTTTCTTTTTTAAGCCATCAAAAAATAGTGTTTGCTGATTAAATATGGTGATAATGTGCAGAGTGCACAAAGTGAAAATAAAAATATGGCAAATGTTTCAGTCACCACGCGCTTATCAGTGGAAGTCTGATTAAAGTCTGGTGACAAACATTTATATTTGCACTTTGCACTTGAGGACTAAATTTGGTCAATAAAACAGTTTAGGAAAAAAAATTATGAATTCTTGTCTGTATTTTGGTGTTTTCACGATGGTAAGAACCCAGGCCAGGCCTGCCCTGTATGGCTGTTGTCCAGATATGAGGTTTGAAAATGGCCAGGTCCAGTACTGGGGCACATTAGAATCGGACCTCGTCTTTTGCGTCTGTTCACAAAACAAAGCATTTACACAGTGAAGTGACCATGTGCAAAGGTGTAATAGTGCACTGGTGCCTCCACACGCCCAGAGGAAGCCTGGCGACCCACACAAGCTGCTACGCGTGCACAGGTTTGTTTTTGTAGCACATGGCTAATTATACATGGTTCTGTAAAATATATGGGGAAAATGGCCAGTGGAAAAAAGAATTTAGCTACACCTAAACAAAAACCTGCATCACATACTCCAGGTTTCAGACTTTGTTCATATGATCATACCTACACAGTGATACCTACACAGTGATGCCTCAGTGTTTGACCAAATAGTGTCATTGAGCTATGAAAAAGTATGGGTGACTCGAGCATAGAGAGAATCTATAAAGGATCAGACAGGAAGTCAGAGCAGAGGAGGTGTAAAGGACAACTTTCATTCTCGTGACAAAATGTCATTGCTCTGCAAGTGTTTCTTAATCTTGCATCATAATATTTTTGTTTTGGAAATGAGGATTTTTATAAACATTATTAAATAAAACACCACTAATACTTAAATGTGTAGTTTTGGGCTCCGTTAGTATTGTACTCAAACAACAGAAAGAGCAAAACAAAAAAACAAATATCTCTCTCTGACGAGCTAATTAAGTCAAACACTCAACTCTTTCTTCATAAGATGGTTTCTACCCTATCGTTGCTTAGAGAAGACTAGACAAAAAGCTGTGCCAATTAGTTAGAGACCACAAAAATCTCAACTGTGCAATTAAGGTCTATGGATATATATTTAGATGCAAGGATGAAAATTAAACCTCCGTGCTCCAAAACTGTAATGAGACACAAAATGCTGTGCTTGCTGTATGTAGAGACTACACTTACACCAAGCTGACATTCCAACACAACACAACTGTATGTGCATACAGGACCATTGCAAACATTTGTTTAAACAAATAGCAAAGCAGCGTATATGCAGACAGTCAGGAAGGCTAAGGAGTGGCGGGTTCTTACGCCTCAACCAATCCCGATGCAGCAGTGTCATAGGTGTGGGACCTGAACCACTGCAGAACAAGGAAGGCTCCCCGGTTCCATGTACTCGAGTAATCTCGCAACATAGACGTTCTGATAATCTCATGCAACCTGCAGCGAACTTCGAAAAAGACTCTGTTGCCGCAGGGAACTTCTCTTCTCCACCCCCACCGAAGTGCTTCTTTTTTCCATGGAGGATGAATGCTTCCTGCTGTAAACAAACTGACCTACATCTCTGAATGTACACCGATGCCTCCACAAGCCCCGCCCCCTCCACCAGAGCATACACAGCATTTGTAAACCAGAGGAAAGGTGGAGACTGACCTACATCAGACTGTACATATTTATCATGCTTGTTCATCATTACTCGAGTCATAATTCAGATATACCAGTGCTTCAGAAGCACTAGTACACAAGCAAAAGAAATTAGGCCTACTACTAAATAACTACTTAGCACAACGTTCAATCCTTCCATATTTAATCCTGAAGCAATTTAAATTGTAAACCAAGTCTCCACCCCTCCTAAAAGAAAATAGTGAACATACACCCTGTGTGCTAAGCAGGGGGAATATGAAACCAGTAATAATTTTTCACCTCTTCTTTTCTCCCGAGTGTCAGTAGAACACATGGGCAGTATACAGAAAAATGCTCTTTCCAAAGTGCTTCAACACTTTACAATGGCAATAGGAAAAACAAGATAAATGCACAAAATCGTCTTTAACTAAAACAATGGATTATACAGAAATTGAACAAAAAATATAACCAGATTATCTTGACAAATCATAAATCACACGCTGATCTACAGGATACTTACATTCAGTATCATATAGATTCAATACTGTATTTATTTTACACAATCTGCTTTTAGGTTCTGCAGAGACAGCCGAATCCACGATGGAATGGGCCAGAACTCATTTTTTGTTGCCAAATGATAAGAAATTGCATTCGAAAATTATCATTTTCAAGGGATTTCTGTCTTTTAAACACTCCTCGATATCAATCTAACAAAAAAAATTGCCTTCTGCCTTGTGAAAACAAGGAACACAGTCTCCACAGGATAACCCTAACCAGCATTTGAATACAGACTTTTCACCCGTTTTTATCTATATCGGAATGCATAATTTACATATTGCCACACAGGCAAAGATATTATGTGCTGAGATTCCCACCAGAAATATCCAGAATGCACTTCTATAGCTCACCTGATAGAAAAGAGCAAAGTGCTAACAACACCTAGTCATATGGATGATTCCCCGGGAGTACACATACTGTCTACTGATGAGTGTAAGTCAGTGTGAGTCAGTCTGCCAATTGCTGATAATGCAATGTAATTGGAAGCACCTACTCCCTACCATATTGGTATGTACCTAATATAAATGACATAGGCTACTTTGTAGCTCCAAAAGCAACTTTGTCAGTGAATGCAGTAACCTACATAGTTGCCCTGGGAACAGGGGTTGACAGCATGGTGCTACAGTGCAGCTGTGAGCCCAGGTAAGCAGGCCAATACCTCTGGTATTGCATTTCACCAGAGTAACATTGACATGTGCTGGCTTGTAGGCAATGCTGCTAAATGCAAGTTACTTTGTTGGTACAATGATGCTTCCTCAAGAAGAATGAGAAAGAAGTGCAAAGAACACTTTTATTTCATCCAGTTCTGATATGTACCGAACGAAGCATTAAAACATGGAATAGCGCTTAGGAAACCAGCCAAGATAATTCAGTAAAAAGAATAAGCCATATAATAATGAGTTAATAAGTTACATATAATAAGAACACACAAGACAGTTTATCAACAGTTCAAGTCTACTCTAAGCTCTACTCTAAGTATATAAGTAAGATTATATTTTTAAAAATAAAATCTGAAGACCTTGGCCAAGGAAACAGGCTGGTCACGGAGAAATATGAATTTCTGAAGGCAAATCAAGCACAAATTAACTCTCTATCGTGAACACCAGTGACCTCCGCCTACCCTGCCGAACGGGATGACATGTCACTGCCGACAACACAGGCCTAACTTCAGGGCCAACTCTGGCACTTCACTGACCAAACCAGCCGAGTCGGAACGAAAACTCGAGATGTGAAGTGCAGCAAAATCCATTCCCACAACTGCACTGACATGGTTATCAGGCTCGGCTGGTCCGGGGCTCTCGGATTTGGCTGGCTGGCTTCTAACGCTAGCGTTAGCTACGGAGCTGTGGGTCTTTAAAAACCTTCCTGGCAAATGTAGCTTTAGCCGATGTATTAAGCAAAAACACTGCCCCGTTAATATATTCGGGGAAACGTAAAAAACGTGAAAACGCCTCAAATTTATTTAACCAGGTTCATAGCAAATGAGTTAATCGAGCTTTTCAGTGAACAAATACTAACTAGCCAGCCTGCTAGCGACATCAAACAAGGGCGGTTGGTTGTTGCCTAGCTTCAGCTGCTCGGACCAAACGTATGAGTTGGCACCCATTACCTTAGCCAACGTTAAGCTAACTAATGAGTTTAACTTTTCATCACAGACACTAACCAGACAACGTATTCTGACTTTGAATATTTCTCAGTGGTTTGCCCACAGAGGTACGTTGAAACGTTTTATAAAAAAATAAATGTGTACGTAATAGTTATAAACAGAGCTTCCCAACATGCTAACTCGGTAGCCTGCAGTGAGGTTGCTAGCAGTTTAGCCAGCGAGCTACATGATTATTGATACCCCTACAATATGCGAAATATCAAGCCCCCCAAAAAGGCCTTCACGACACATACGCGCACTGCAACTCTTACCTTGTTTGTTAGCCTGCGCCATGTGAATAGTTGCAATAAATAAAACTCTCAGAATTCCGATACATGATGATGATTTTGTTCTTGGTGCATGTAAGAAACTCTTCACTCTATCCCTACTCGCCATGCTGCTGTGTCGGTGTCGGTATGTGTTAAACTGGGCGACTGTTTGCATGCTGATATAAACAGCGCCGAGCGCGCCCAAGGAGGACACTCCGTGGACATGAGTGGTAATTGATCCAAAAGTTGGCGCTGTTCAAAACGTGAAGCCTCTATGTTGCTTCAGGGTGTATAGCGTACAAGGTTTACTCACGTGTTTGCTAAAATTGAAGTACAATGTTTTAGAGGAAATATCATATCCTCCTTCTATTGGATCAGGAATAACAATCTTATATACCAACAGAATCTTAAATACCAACAGACTGCAGATTGTAGGTCACTGTTGCCATGCAGTTTATCAGCCCGTCCTCTACACTATTCGTTGCTACTCCTGACTGGATATAATTTTGGTTGTGGACCACTCTTAACAATGCAGTGACACTGCCATAACATGGACCGGGTGTACTGGCACAGACCTGTTGCTGGACTTTTTACCTGGGGACTCTGACCTGCCACTAGCAATCACTTAGTCAGAACCTGACTCTCCATGAAGATTTGGAGGGTAGCGAAAAACTAGGTAATTTTGGATCCTTTTATGCTTATGAATTTAATTTTGTAGATGGAGATTTTATACAGTAATGGCATAATAGTCGGACATTGACTATTGCAGCAGAGGCGGGTCTTGGGGGGGGGGGGGGTTGATTTGATGGGCAGTGCGCCTGTCACAACATCCAACATCCCCCCCCTCCCAGGCCCCTAAATGAGGCGTGGTGTGAGACATATCATTTTATGAATGGCGATAAAGCGGCAACAGTATTGGCAACTTAGCAATTTTGTCGCTGTAACAGACCTACTGGTTCCAGTCTGGCCCTCCCAGTTCAAATGGTCTAGAACCTCCACTGGACTGCAGTAGGGTAGGCGTTTGTTTGAGTCTATAGTGGGCGTATTTTCGAGACAATTTTTAAGTGGGCATATCTTTGAAGTCATGCATGGAAATGTAGGCGCACCTTTACGTTCTTCTTATGGGATTGATGGACGTGGTTTTTAATTCATAAATGGACATAGGCGTGTCTTTTACTCTATACACAGACAGTTAGGGTTAGGTTAGGCTTAGGAGTAGTCCATATTTAGAATCAAAAACAAACCCATCAGTCACAGTCAAAACACACCCATCCCATCTGCAGTCTGTAGACAGTCCATTTTCATTTAGGAGCTAGCTTTCTTCCCGAACCAGCAGGTGGCGACGAATAGCTTTCGAGTACGATTCAACGTGATCGTACAAGAGAGGAAGATGCATGACTCGTTTCCTTTGTTGTGATGAACCCACTACGTTAGGAGAGGAAAAAAAAAGACAGAAAGACAGGGCCTTGTATATTATTAACAGATTTTTTTTGTAAAATTTATAATATTCGTAACAATTATACACACACAGGCACATATATATCCAATTATAATCGTTTATAATGAGTGGCGGAGTATATGGAGGGGGTAAGTTTGTTTTAAAATCGGAAATCAAATGAATGAGCGCACCACGCTAGGCTAGCTAGGTTGCTTGTGAGAGGGTTGTTGTGAAATTTAGTCAGTTTAGCTAATACGTTTATTTGCTGATGAATTTGCTGAGCTTTCACTCCGTTTATCTGAAAGATAAAAAATATATTTTGTCTGAGCGTTGCAAAGTTGATACATTTGACAGCTTGTTTAGCAATTAGCTAACTAGCAGCCTAAAAACGCAGCGTTGTATGGTAACCGTTGGTGACCGACAGTAGACGCAATGCACTAATCTAGTTAAGCATGCCAAGCACCCTTATAGTGTTACTAACTAAGATAACTAATATGTTTTGACAATCTGTTGTGAACGCTTCCCTTTTTTTTCAACAGACGAAGTAGGAGCTCTTGTGTTTGACATTGGCTCCTACTCAGTCAGAGCCGGCTATGCAGGAGAGGATTGCCCGAAGGTGCGTGCGCGCATTTTCTGCACAAACAGGACAGCCAGCTAAATGGAAATGAATGAAGAATAAAATATATATATTTGGAAAATGTGTTTGCAGGCTGATTTTCCTACTGTGATTGGAGTGACGTTGGACAGAGAAGATGGCACTACTCCAATGGAAACAGATGGGGAAAAGGGCAAACAAAGTGGAACAACGTACTACATTGACACCAATCAGTTGAGGGTGCCCCGGGAAAACATGGAGGTCATGTCACCTTTAAAAAACGGCATGAGTGGGTTTTTGTTTATATTTTCTTTTACCCTAAAACAAACTTTTAGATTTGTTGAAAAAAACAAAATTAGCAAGTATTTATAAAATACGTAACAATAAACACCTGTCCAGGTGCATGGATTTCATCATTTTTTCATCTCTTTTCTTCCTCCCTTTCTCTTACACACACACTCACTCAGTTGAGGACTGGGACAGCTTTCAAGCCATATTGGATCACACCTACAAAATGCACTTCAAGTCCGAGCCAAGCTTGCATCCAGTACTAATGTCTGAAGCCTCGGTATGTCCCTCACATCGTCATGGCCCAGAACGAATTTGTTACTGAAGAGTTAAAGTGCACATGCTGCCAGCTGACAGTCTCGTTTGTATGAGTCATCTCTTCGTGCTTTGCTTGCAGTGGAACACGCGAGCCAAGAGGGAGAAGCTGACGGAGCTCATGTTCGAGCATTACAACATTCCTGCTTTCTTCTTATGTAAAACAGCAGTCTTATCTGCGTATCCTTCATGATGAGTTGCTTCACTGCAGCATCATTTATGTGTATATATTACATAGAATAATTTGTTTAAATGAATGATTTTCCCTTCAGGCCATAGTCCATACATATGCTAAAGGGAACTGATGCAAAAAAATGTTAGTGCGGCCAATGTTAGTGCGGCCCAAAGCTGGTAGGGGTGGTTTCTTTAACTGAAACGATTTCAGATTTGCCAACGGACGATCCACTGGTTTAGTGTTGGATAGTGGTGCCACACACACAACAGCTATTCCAGTGCATGATGGTTATGTCCTTCAGCAAGGTAAATTACGTTTTTGTCTCATTGATCTAGCTTTTGGTGAAATATTAAAAATGTTTAATTGTAGGGGACCTTTTTCAAATGCCTTTTCTCACAAATGCCTATTGCAGCTTGTTTTGCATACTGATTCTGGGGCTGTGTGAATAGTATGAACCATTGGACATAGGACTTTGCATGGTAGTTTATTTACATACTGCTGTAAATATTTTATGTAATTTGTACACAAAGTAATTTTATGAAAAATTATAATAATTTTATATGGGTTTATGTATATGCTGTAGTATTTGTCTTGCATCAAATGTACTTCACAATGTTTGAAGAGAAATTAAATCAAATACAGTGAAATTAGTCATGAAAAGAAACTGAAAACGGGTGAGTTTTGTTAATGAAAAAATAAATAAATAGATTTCTTTTTTTAATGTTCTTATTAATGTAGTTAGTTGATCACGCAGTGACTGTAATGAGGAGGACCATGATGACTAGAAACACCTTTGATTGTTTTTAGTTCAGTTGCTCTGGAGGCACCAGTCATGCTGAGGCCATTTGTGCTTTTACAGGGATTGTGAAGTCTCCACTTGCAGGTGACTTCATGAGTATGCAGTGTAGGGAACTGTTTCAAGAGTTAAGTGTTGAAATCATTCCTCCGTACATGATTGCATCAAAGGTAAGCATTTAAAAAGTCAGTCCATTTTGTTATTCCATATCATTTGAAATCCGAAAATTGTTTTCCACAGTGTGGGAGTGTGAGTGAAGTGGTTTGTTCGTGGTAGTTTACCCCGTTATCCAGTCTTACCATAATGTCTCTCCCCTGTGTTCATATTTAAATATTGGTGCATCACCTGGTCATATTCCATCTTATGCTAAGGGAATCGATAAAACTGTTTTTGTATATTTCAATAAATGTGGACTGTATATTTTCCTTGGTTCAACCAGTTCTGCACAGATAATTTAAATGTAGCTTTTAATATTCATTGTTCATATCAGAATGTGTGTGTTTCAGCTATTAATGGTGTATTATCATTTAAGGACTCAGTTCGTGAAGGAGCACCAGCCTGCTGGAAGAAAAAAGAAAAGCTACCTCAAGTTACTCGTTCCTGGCATAACTACATGTGTAATGTAAGAGTCTGGAATTATGGTCAAGGAAAATGGTCGTGGAGAAAATGACTGTTGCTTATGCAAGTGTTGTGTTGATTCTTACAGACTGTTATTCAAGATTTTCAGGCATCCGTCTTGCAAGTTTCAGACTCACCTTATGATGAACAGTATGTCCACTTTATCTTCTCATGCAACCCTGTCTTAAGTTCTTATTAACCCCCGTGTACTTGAGATGTTCCAAGAGACGCGATGGCGGTGCCCTCTTGTTCGTAGAGGCACAGTAATGCTTCTGCGTGTGCCTTGCAGGGTTGCTGCTCAAATGCCCACTGTACATTATGAGCTTCCTAATGGATACAACTGCGACTTTGGAGCTGAAAGGCTGAAGATTCCAGAGGGGCTTTTTGACCCATCAAATGCCAAAGTAAGCGCTGCTGATCAAATCATCAAAAAAATGATATTCTAATATTATATTTTCATTATTATAATCCCTTGTTGTGCTAATCTTGCACGTTGCACGTTTCACAGGGTCTTTCGGGGAACACCATGCTGGGAGTTGGCCATGTGGTGACCACTAGTGTCGGCATGTGTGATATTGACATCCGACCAGTAAGCTTTACTTTCTTTGTCTACTGTACGATGAGTCTTGCATGGCTCTTCATACATACAGTCATAAATGCTTTTGATGTTGGTTTTAAAATGTTTAAAGTGCAGAGCACTTTTGTCTGGAACATGTGGCATCAGTATAAGAGCAGCTGGAATGATGCTGATGCGATTGTTTTTCTCAGGGGCTGTACGGCAGTGTGATAGTTACTGGAGGAAACACCCTCATCCAAGGATTTACAGACAGACTAAACAGAGAACTCTCTCAGAAGACCCCACCGGTTTGTACTGTTTGAAAGGACCATACTTAGCTGGACATTTTAATTTAAATGTAGATTGATGGAAACGCATGAGACAGTCTAATTTTTAGTGTTATTACTGCATGTTCCATAACTGTAATGAATTCTTCATTCCGTATCTTTTTCAGAGCATGCGCTTGAAGTTAATAGCCAATAATACGACTGTGGAGCGTAGGTTCAGTGCCTGGATTGGAGGTTCCATCTTGGCCTCACTGGTGGGTACCAATCACATGGTGTGTTAAGCCATGCTCAGTCTACTCTGCTTCGGCCGCTGCTCTTACTAGTGACACAGTGTGTGCTGTAGTGCAAAGGTTTGACTTTTTCTTCCATCTTCAGGGTACATTTCAACAAATGTGGATTTCAAAACAGGAGTATGAGGAGGGAGGGAAGCAGTGTGTTGACAGGAAATGCCCTTGACCAGCCCCTGCTACGACTGCCTGTCCTTCGACCCCTTAGAGGAGAAACATTAAAACACCTCTGGTAGTAAAAGCCTTCTTAGTGGACTCAGGAACTCAAAGGACACTTGTATTATTCCAATCCCCAAAAATTAGCCCTGCTTTCTTATACTTGGTTTCATTTTATAACTATGATTGCCATGGTCTCCTGCTTTTCTACACTCACTATTTTTATATCACGTTTGGCACTTCAGTATTTCTAACCATCCATATTTTAGATAATTCCAAGTCTTGGTACATTTGCAGTCGTAATCCTATTTCAAATCAGTTGCAGGACAATTACTGGAGTAAGCAATACATACTGTTAGGACAGAGTTCCATGGCAAATTATCATTTAAGCTTTTAATTATTAATTGGCGGTTTTGAAAATAAAGGTTTTGTTACAGTTTGGTATGTTTTTGTTCACTTATTTAAACATTATTTTCATCAGCTTTGGGCATTGTATATTTTGAAATGTAAGGTTGAAACTATTTATATTGGCACCATTTAATTGGAGGGTGCAGTGTGTAGTCATCACCATGAAAAATCAACATGCATAGAATGAACAAAAACGGATTTAAAAGCTTTGTCAAATACATGTGTAATACTAAAACTTCACTGTTTCATTCTCAATTTCATAACAGTACAAACATACAAAAGTCAGTAGTTGAATCAATATTTAATATTTTTGCTCAGTTAGTTATGCCATAAACCCAACAAGTGTTCAATCACATGTGTCACATGTGTATTACAGGGTAAATTCACTAGCAGGCAATAGATCCATCCCTGCAGGTGAAGATCTGGGTCAGAATATGTGGACTGTTAGCTGCGCAGCAGAAGATTTCTGGCTTTGGTCATCTCATGCGTGTGCCGTCTTCTTGGGAAACATCTCGGCCAACTTCTTCTGCTTGCTTTTCTCTCTCTTTTCTATCCTCGTTTTGTTACGCAGATATTTTTCAATACGTAGCCTGGAATTAGAAAGTAAGATGAATATCTTTGAAGAATTTTACTAGAGGATGCTTTCATCCTTTTATGTTCGTTATGGTGTTCGTATGCAGTGCAAATGTGGCAGTTGTTCAGTTCACCTTATGTAAGGAGCAACAAAAAATGGCGTGTAGAAACATTTCCTCTTATATATCTTGTTCATGTACCATGGGACAGGATGTTCCCTAAAACGGTACCTGAAAGAGTGTTTCATTAGTATAAAATACAACATGACATTCCAAAACCCCTGTTCTATTAGGAGTCTGATCACAGAAAATGTATAGGCGGAGATCAAATATTCTTCTTACCAGAATGTGTGGCCAAAAATGTTTCTCCTCCATTCTCCTGGTCTCCCTCTTTCTTGGCCAGTTTGTAGTAAGCGGAGAGACTTCTCTCTGTCGTTCACAACTCCATCCAACCTCCTCATAGACCTCTCCACCTATTAAATGCACGCAGTCAGCTGTGGAGCAACATGTAGTCCCAGGACGAGCAGGTTCTGCGATCACGGACTCTGAGCCGAACTTTAACAAGTCAAGTACGTTTACCTTCTTGATGCGTTCTGGGCTCGGCATTTGAACACACTGACGCTTAGCCTCTTGCTCTATAGTTAGCAACATGTTCTTTTCCTTTAGAAGAACATACCTGGGAAATAAAAGAAACTGCTCAAGAATAGAATACGTGCTACTATTACATAACCAAATCCTGACAGTGTTGTATGGAATAAAACTACCTGTATGGATGTACAAAAAATGACAATATGCCCATCACATATTTCATGTGCAATACTTGGAACTGTTGGCTGATTATGTAGTTAGTTTCTTTCTTACAGTGAACATACACATGATTAAGAATTGTACAGAAATATGTTAGCCTTGTAAACTTCAAATTACAATGTCAACAGCATTTTCTGTTGTAAGTGGCAAGAGAATGCAAACAATGAATGACCATACTCAGATGTCCTATTTAACCAACCATCATTAGGCACCAATTACCTGCTGCCATGCCAACAGACAAGTGAATTTCAAAGGATTATAATTGTTTTTTGTATTGCAGTGTTATTAGTACTTGTTAACTATATGTTCTGCTAATTTTACAGTTTTGTGAAACTCCACTGTGAATATTATATTTCCTTGTAACAAAAACTGGACTTATTAAAGAGTTTTATATTAGTAGAAACGTAAGTGTACCATAGTTTGTGCAAGTCTTCATTGCTTTTTGCCCTAAGCTGTCTGGAAGTCCATGGAGCACCTATGAAAGTAGCAAAACAGTCAAACTACGTATTACTGTCAGTATTACTCTGTATTTTAGTACAGCATTTAAGTACAGTATTTTAGTATACATGTAAAGCCGCTCTTTCCACATTATTAGACCGTAATATCAGTCACACAGCTTAATTTAGCATACCTGATTTCACTGTTGGTTCGCCCCAATTTTCGGGCAAGTCAAAGAATTCTTCAAGGCCCCATCTGCTTGAGGACGTATGGAGAAACCGGTACTGCACAGGATGGCTGAATTGAGAAAGATCGTACCTTAGTTCAGAAATTGGGATGAGATCGTTTATCAAGTCCATAGTGTAGTTAATAAAAGACGCTGGATTCTTGGTTAACAGTGTTTGCGATCTCGGTTTCCTGGCTTGCTAACCTTGCCAACAACAGTTTGTATAAATTGTCAATGATTATCTTTCAGTTACGATGATATTATTACCTCTGATGACAGGAATGATAGTTTCCCAATCCCGATGATAAATATTGGGGTTTTGTCGACAAGGATATTTTAACAACGCGTTGAAATTGTCTACAAACAGCAGCAAGACGGCATGGAGTGGCGGTCGCCATTTTGAAAAGCAATGTCAACGTTCACCAGGGTTGCCAGATGTACCAAACTTCACGAAGGTGACTACAATAAGCTAAATAGACTCGTTTATTTCTTGTGCGTAAAGCTTTAGTAACTAATAAAAGGAACGTGTTGGCTGCACTCTTAGACCTCTTAGGTAGCAATAATCTTACGAAGTCCCTCAGATGTGGGATAACTGTCTATTAATGTGCAAAACTCAGAGTCCCTTCTGCCTGATTGGATGCTGTTGCAAGGCTGCAGAATTCGTCTGGTGCAGTCCATTCATGTCCTGATTTCAGGACTCGCCATTGGATCTCATCACAGTGTATGGTGCAGTTAATCTACCTTCCGTGCATACTGAACCTGTTATATCTGATTGGATATTACCGCAAGATACGGCTATGGCATGTCGCTACAGACATCAGGATGCTGGCACTAATTACGTTTCACATGTACATGTTTCACAAGTACTGTTACTCCTTAATGATCTAGAACATGTTCCTGAAAGCTTTTTGAGACAATCTATTTTTAAAAATAATAAACAAAGTTTCATTATTCAGGTAAATAAATGTATTGAATAATCTTTACATGCTTTTGAACTTTTTTTAATTCTAAGAATAATTTAGCATATAGAAAGCAATTTTATACTCAATAAAGATTGTTTACATGGCCTCTGATATCTACATTTACGCAATATGACTCTTTATCACTGTACATATTTGCTGATTTTAAATATACAGACTTAAAAGCAGCTAACTGCTAACTGAATACTACACTTTGTGGAGGGGAATTTGTAGTTAACCCAACCTGGCAACAAGATATATTTTGCCCCAAACATCGATGGCTAAATTGGATTCACGTGCTGGTTGGAGAACCAATCACTGACGTTATTTGCAGATCGTGCCCCAAACAGCCATGGCGGCCATGAGCGTTTTACGGACGGCCGCGGCGTTCGCAGCCAGATTAAATCCTTTGAAACGTGCAAATCATTCGTCGCATCTGCTTTCCAGGGCGGTAGTACGCTCGGAACAAGGTAAAGACACAATTATATCTTGGGATATTGTCGCATATCATTGTAAACGTTTTAGTATTAGCAGTGACCTTGTCCTTGCGATATTCGAGCTAAGCTAAGCTAGCAATCTAGCTATCTTAATTATGCTAGCTAGGTGCTGCTTGCTGAACCCGTCTTCTCTGGCTAGTTAGGATGGGATACCCAGCTAGCTCCGTGGAGCTGAATTTCTAACTTCTTTTCTAACTTTCCTTGTTGCCCTTAAACATGAAGCGCATTAGTTAAAGTTAGCACACTAGCTATGCACATTAAAGTCGGTTAGATATGCGCTCAGATGCCACTATCCTCAGTGTTGACCTTCCGTATCATTCTTGTAACAAAAACAACTGCGGATCGTTGTCTTCACGGGTGATTGTTCATTCCTGTGGCCCTGTACTTTATTACGGCGTGTGATATTCATTAAGATTTTAATGACCCATTTTTGTTTTCATGTGTGACCTAAAAGCTTTCCTTTTACCTATGCAGTAAACAGATAACATTGTAATTTCATTCTTTGCACTTCCTTCTTTAACAGTTGCTGTCCGTTATGGAAGTCATGGGAAGAGAATGTTTGTCATCAAACCCACTGAGTTCTATGACGGCAGATTTTTGAAATTACTGGTAAGGGGAAAAAGTTAGGTTGTTATATATATATATATATATATATATATATTCCTACACAACTACAGTTCACATTTACCTTTCTCTTTTCCACTTGTACCAGAGAAATTACGTACTGCTCACTGGGATCCCTCTTGCAGTCTTCATTACCTTTGTGAATGTTTTCATTGGTAAGTTTCTCTGACTGTCCTTTGCACATGCTCTGTCTTGCATATCTTTGGTTGAAGCTTTTGTGTAGGTATAATATGGTGCCGTACTGGAATCTCTGATTAGTTTTGGCGTTATATTTTCAATACCTTTTTAATTTAGTGTTTATTTAGATTTAATTTTGAAATTTTATATTTGGTCATTGTGATCTAGGTGAGGCTGAGTTGGCTGAAATTCCTGAGGAATATGAACCAGAACACTGGGAGTACTACAAGGTATACCTTTTCGTGTGCTACGTTGTACAAAGATTTCAGTGTACAAAAAAAAATTAGTCAGTTTATGGAAAAATCAGAAATAAAAGGGTTCATTTTGGCTAATACGTCCTGATTGTGACATTGTATGTCTGTTCAGACAGGGGGAATATATATATATATATATATATATATATATATATATATATATATGTGCTTTGTGATAAGTTTTGTTAATTTATTTTATCCAAGCATCCTATTACTAGATGGATTGCCCGGAATATCTATGACAGCCCAGTGAAAGACTATGAGAAGGTGATGGCTCTTATTCACAAAGAGGCTGAGAAAGCTCAAATGAGGTGAGCTGTTATTGGTCACCCGATCCTGCAGTATTCCATCAGAGTTCATCATTATTCCATTCTGCACTTGGACTAAGGACTAGTTGTATTATGCTCATAATAATATGAATATAAACCTTTCTTCATTGAATATTTAAAAGGTAGGTTACTGTTAAGAAATGGCTTCAGATTTATATTGTAAATTGTATTATAGTATATGATTGTGCACTATGCTGTAGCTTCAGAATGCATATAGAAGTGTGTGTACGATTGGTCAAGTTGCCAAGTTATCATTACCATATTTAGACGTTGGATCACTGCTTGTTGAACTTTATTTTATGCAACTTAACCTATGATTTCCTTATTCACAGGAAAAGAGAACTGGAGGTTAGGAGACACATGAGAGAGAGAGGAGATGGACCATGGTTCTTTGTTAACACACTTAACGAGGAGCTGATTGACCAGAGCCATAAAGCAGTACCTGATGAGTAACTGTGGGTGATCACCTGGTACCTATCACATGGAACCTGTGAAAAATATTGTCATTATACAATGTATAATGTAAATTGATATTTGTGCAAATCTATTCGTGGTGTTCTTGTCTTTGGCACCAAATAAAGTGTCATAAACCAAGATGCAGAACCTGACAGTACTTGACCTGTAGCATTCCCCCCTTCTTTATGACAATAACACATATTCGATCAATAACAGTATATGTTGCTTCTGTACACATGCATGCTTCTGTCAGTGCAATTATTTGTCATTGTACATAACCTTTAAGCAGCAATTGCTAGTAATAACCTAAACATGCAGGCCCTGTCTGCATTTGAGAGTATGTAAACACAACTGGAATAAGAGGTGACCTATATAAAATATTTTACTTATGATCTTCACTTAGTTACCCCTACATTAGGCCCGAGTTGGCATGCAAGAACATTTGATTTGGCCTGTGAGAAACCAGTGGTTTTACAAAAACCTGCGTGTCCATTGTCTGTCGTAATACATAATACAATATGTGTTATTTTGCATATGTTATTCTAAAATATTCTGCTGCAAGCCTGTCTAATTTTAGAAGGAACAGGAACAAAATAGTTACGATTTGCAAGCCGTATATTTGAGTATCGTTTTGTTTATTGGCCAGCCTCAAACACGGAAGCCTACGGAAGAAAATGTCTGTGCAATTACATAACGTCAATAATCTGATGTAAGAATATATATATATATATCAACCGAGATTTAAAACCTTCACAACAAATAATTAAAATAAACCAATGTATATTTAAATACGTAAATTAGCACAATATAATAAGTCCAATATACTCATACGCTTAAAGCCCTCAGTTGGTACAGTAGCCAATAGGAAAGCCCACATCCCTAAATGTATTTTCATAAACGCGAATTTCCACCAATAGGTGTTTAGGGGAATAGTGACATAAATATTGGCTCCTTTCTCAAAAAGACACCCGTTTCCCCCCCCGCCCCTCAATGTTTTCGTCGTCACATCCCAGTGATCCTAGGGAACGTCGGGTCTGTATGATTTAAAAATACCATCATCCCTTCTCCTCATTGACAGTCTGCTCCTGTGACACTCGCGGTATAGTGGTGCGGGCAGCAGGAATGCAAAGATGGCTACAGATCTGGGAGAGCTACTGGTCCCGTACATGCCAACCATAAGAGTTCCGCGATCAGGAGACAGGGTTTACAAGAGTGAATGTGCTTTTTCCTACGATTCTCCAGTGAGTAACATGTCAAATATTTTGGATGCATGAATGTTCAGATGCTTTGATGGTGTACCCTACCACATGTAGCTTTCCTTGACACGTGAAAGGCTGCGTAGTTTATGGTGAGATCTGGGGATTCCAGGACCACCATTCGCCTGAACTTGTACGACAGCGTAGGGAAATAATTAAATAAAAGACTGATGTTTACATCCTAGGAACGTTGTCCTTTGTTCAAAGCGATGAGGTGGATCATAAATCAGATGGCGACACTAAAAACACCCCAGAAAGCTGCCCGGTTTAAGTTGGAATTTGCCTTGCACCTGATTCTCCTCGCGATAGCTGGTCAGACAGGAATATTTATTTCCTAGCTAAATAACCCAGTCTCTGAAAACTAAAATCTCAGCGCGTCTCATTGCAAGCATGTTCGTACTGGAAGCTGACAAAGTTATCAAAAACAATTAGGCAGATCAGACTGCTAATCTGACAATGGATCATATTGCCTGTGACCTAACTATAAAAAGATTTCAGGTCATCGAGACTTGTCGGTCAACCACATTGACGTGATCCCAAATATCTATCGTAAATTGGAAAACTGATAAGCAAATGCAATTTCTTTACAACTTTTAAAATATGTTGGTTTAATGCTATAGGTCTGTCCATTAGCAATTTTAAAGGTGACTCAGCTGTTTGGAGTTCGTCATGTCAGACTATTTTTAACCCCATCGCCGTTGAAGCTCGTGTGTCACCACCATCTATTGAGAGGTTTTTCCGAGAGTCTGGCCCCTCGTCCTATTAGCGAGCTGGGATTCCTACACGGGTTGTATGTTTTGTCTTGTTTTGAAAAACTAGTCGACACACAAGGTTTAGGTCTAGGTGCTAGCGGGGCCCGCAGCAATATGTGAACATCATTTTTAGGTTAGGAAACAGTCAACAATCCAAGGTGTGTTCCAATGACAAAAGCACATGGTTATTAAACTGAATTGCAGTTTTTAAAATATTCACTTTTATTGCTTTTCATCTTTAAAAGCACATAGGTTGACCATGAACCCACTACAGTAACTTCACTTTGTAGCCTAAAAGCAGCCTAGTATAAAATTTTAGCAGACTAATCTGTTGATAAGTTTAGTCTATGCATGTAGACATTTTACATTTCTCTATTGTTTTAAATGTCAATGTTAAAACATAGGGAGTCATGGGGTGATGACTACCGTTTTTGTTCAGAGCTTTGAAATTAGTTTGGTTTTTGTCTTGCTTGTCTCAGTACAGTAATACAGGTAACAATTACAGGTCATGCGAGTGTGTGCCTTTTTCTCCCAGCAGGAGTGTGAAGGTGGCCTGTATGTGTGTATGAACACATTCCTGGGCTTCGGAAGAGAGCACGTGGAGAGACACTACCGTAAAACTGGACAGAGCGTGTACATGCATTTAAAACGTCACGTGAAGGAGGTAAGAGTTTGGGGGGGTGAGGCGCCCCAGGCATTCCAAACGATTCTAGCTTCTAAACATCTGAACATGAAAGCAAAGTCTTAAGAGATAAGACAGAATGGCAGTGTCCTGATGTTGTTGGACAGAAAAAAAAGCCCGTCTTTGTGCTCACACAGTCTCTCTGACTACCTGCCCAAATAAGGGAAGGGACATAACATGGCCTAACAAAAAAACTAAAACAATATCTTTAACGTGTCGGTAGGCATTCTTACTATACATTGCACTTTTAGTTGTTGGTGCCAGTTAAATGATTACAGTGTGTTTATGCTCATACACAACAACAAGATGACCGACTACTATTTAACAGTGTGATCTTTCTGAGCCATAAGCCTCATACAATCCCTGTGTTATCAATAGAGATTTCTACTCCAGCTAAAGATACTGGTGTCTGCTAAAAATAATTTCTGGCAACAAGAACGTGTGGTTTTCAGGTTCATGACATGTTCATGGAGGTGATGTAGTGTGCTTTTATATAGTGTGTGTTTGTGTTGACAACAACAGACAAATAAACAACGGGTGGCAGTGCGATGCTTTGGCCCACGTTGCCGTTGGCTTTGGAATGATCGCCTTATAAAGTGAGAGGACTAAAAAAGCAAAAAAAAAAAAAAAAACCTGGTTCTCTAGGTACCCTGCTCTTGCTTTATTAACCTGACCAATGGCTGTACTGTCAGAGCCATAGTCAGTTACATAAGATAGTAAATGACAGCAGTGTTAAGTTCTCTACATATTCAGTGCTAAATAAAATTATGTGGCTTGATTGCACACATTTTTATGTTTGTTAAAAGATGTAACCCATGCAACGACTATTGAGCTGGAACCTAGATGCTGTTAATCTGTATCACAACGTATGGTGCCATACAATGGTAACGAAAAGATGCTAAGATTCTGTTAGCATGTCGTTGGCATGTTGTGGGGGCATTGAAAGTCTTCAATGTGGCCCAGAAGTGTTTAATATCATCCTTATTTGAATATTCTTAGAATGTATCATGGATAATTGAGAGAAAACTTAAATGTAAACCGTTTACATTTATGGACACTTCTTACAACCTTTATTTCTTTGCACTGCTTGACCTCATGGTGGCAGGGTAGGCGCTAGTTAGTGGTGTTACATTCACGATCAGTTCAGAAACGGCTAGCTGCCTTCACAAAGCCCCTGCGTCTGCTCAATTGGCAAGCGTGTCAGCATTTTTACTCTTTCATTATTACGACCACAGAACATTTAACGAGGAGCCCTCTAATACAGCTTGATCAAGCTCTGCTTTTGTTTCAGTTAACTTGCCATGTATTCCAAACAGAAAGCTTTTGCATCCAGCAGTATGAAATTATTAGCACCATAATGGATTTTGCAAAATGTAGTTTTTTTTTTTTCTCTTTTTTTACTTACATGTTTTTTCTATGGCTGGGAGATGTTAAGGAGAGCAGTTTATGACAGCTGTTGTGATTTGGGATCGTAAATAATGTTGCTGTTTGCCACAGAGAGCCACAGGTGCTGCTGGAGGTGCCATGCCGAGGAGACGGAATGGAAAAGTATTTTTAGGTAAGATTACTGCAGACGAGATGCAAAAGAGAGCCAATCACAGTCATGCGTCAGAGCTCGATTATGGGGACCAAGTCACTGTTTTGTCTAACAGTGTAATTTTCCACGTGTTCAGAAGTTTCAGTTCTTCACAGTTAGGACTAAATATAGGTCATTTATTTGTTCATGCAGTTAGTAACTGTTCTAAATGTAAAGTGCCACATGCTTCCTCTGGCCTGATGCACCAGTGAGGAGGGTTGGTTTACAGTGGACCCTCGGCCCTGTCACTGCCTTCCCATCAGCTGCTGCGCCCTATCAACCCTCGTGGCTCCTCCACTTCTGCCATTGGGCGGCTGACGTAGGCTGTGGGGAAGAGCTGAGGTTTATTGTAATGGTGGTTTAACTGATAAACACGGGTGATCTGCAGACAGCTGAGGTACATGTTGACCGTGCCAGACATTTTCTGGTTTTTTCGTTTCTGTTTCTTTTTTTTCGCGTGTCACTGTTGTTCCCTGCCATGGCGCTGTGGGCATGGGCTGTAGGGCACTGTTTGGTTGGTGGGGCATCTCTAAACCAGCATGGTGACCTAATCACCTAATCTCCTCCATAGCTCAGAGAGAGACCACAAAATGAAACCCAAAGTGAACAGGGCAGACTCTCTCCCCATGTAGTCATGGCCAGGTCCCAGTCCAGCGTTGTTGTGCATCCTTAGCAGTCTGGGAAGGTGCGTGGCAACAGACGTCACCGCGTCTATTGAGCTTGTGGTGATAATGAATTGCTGAGCAACCTACACGTTCTGCACATGAAGTTTCAACATGGAAGTAAAAATTCTGAGGTCCAGATGTAAATTAAGATTTAACGTACATTGGGACTGTGTTCATCAGATCTTTTAAAATTTGTTCTAAAATGAATTCTGTTTGTTTTGTAATATAATGATACTTGCAGTTAGAGCTTGATATCCATCCCCCACAAGACATGGACGCATCCCAAGACAATGACACTGTCAAATATCTATCTGATCATCTGTCATATTTTCCTTTTTGAAGATTTAGAACTTAACCGTGATTTTAACGGCGATGATTATGAGTATGAAGACGAAGCCAAGATTGTCATATTCCCAGACCACTATGAGATCCCTTTACCAAATATTGAGGAGTTGCCTGCACTGGTTAGTGAGAGTGTGTTCGCATGCCTCCCTCTGCCCTGCATGCCAAAGGGCTGATGTGAGATTACAGACAACACTGACCTCCACTACAGCCCAAAGCTCTCTAGTATCAGCATCTTGACTGAAGTTGGCAGGGGGGGGTTTCCATTACTTTTTTGTCATAGTCAGATACTTAGATGGTTAGCTTCTTTGATCTGGATCAGGTGACAACCACACATGGGAATGAAGAGATAATTATTCACCAAATGTTTACCACTGCCCTTCAGACATTTGATAATCAGTCTGAAATTTCATCATGACTGCTGAATTAAAGGAACATCGAATGGTAGCAAGAGAAAATCTTTTCACTTCAGTTAAGGTAAAGGGACTGTAGAGCTCTGGGTCAAAACAGGTGCCACATTCACACTGCTTGCCTTGCAGTCATTATTTATATTTGTGTTGTGTTCGTGTGTTAATAACTTGTGCTTACATACAAGCTCTCTTTCACCCTGTGATGTCATTATATTTGCAACAGTTCAGGTTTCTCATAAATAATACATTAATGGTACTTCAGCGATTCACATGGTTTCGTATGGTTTGTTCATATTGAATAAGGATTTTTTTAGACAGTTTTGGAGCCATGTGGCTGCATAAGGCCGGTATATAGATGGTATATTAGCTCAATACATTTTCACCATAAACTTGTCAGTTATATAGTTATATTAAATAATTCAAATACCTCTGGTTTCTTTCCCCCTCTCTATGGTACTGTGTGGACTGGGTACAGGGGGACATACTGATTTACATGAAATATCGTTATTGCACACACACTGGAACAGCTAAACACCACAAGGCAATACAGGGAAACTTTGCCAGGGAACATCACAAAAGAACACTAGAACTAAACTGCAGGTTAACGGAAATAGCCGAAAGAAACAGAGAGAACAACCGTACACAAGATAACACTGTTTACATGGAACAAGCAAGCAAACATACAGGATAACGGGAGTATTAGGATGACGGGGAAAACTAAGAAGGCATAGAAACTTACAGATTATGACGGCTACAGTGCCCGACACTGGAGACTAGACACCAGGGGGAATGAATACACTGAACAAACAGGAACTCAAACAAGACACAGGTGGGAACGATAACGGGCAGGATTACAAATGAAGGCGGGACAAATAAGATGGGAAAAACACTGACACACGGAACAGGACTACAGAGATTGACAGCTAGTGGGGGGAGGGGGGACACGACAGCCACACAAGACGTATACCAAGTGTGTGTGAGAATGACAGTTTCACTGCTCACCTTTTAGCAGTTTGGTTTCTGATTTTGTATGAAGTAATATGATTATGAAAGGAATGTTTCACAGTGAAACAGCATAAATTGTTGCTGCTAATGGTTTTGAGTGCTAGAAATTTGAGTGTTTGTATGGTTTGGAAGGTATTCATATAAGAGTTATTGTCTCTAGAGGTTGTCACCTAGTCATCACATTATTTTGTTTATTTTAGCCCTGTTTTTTGCTTGTTGGGTGTATTTATAAATGGCAGATGGTGGTAATAACAGAGAAGGTCTCTATAGAAGTGACATGTTCACTCTTTGTGCGTGGCAGCTTTTGGGATAAGTAACATAAATGTGACAATGAACTGAAATGCTAGAACATTCTACTGTGTGCAGCTGTACCTGGGCTTTAAAACACCTGCACACGTGCAGCTGACGAGCTCTCACTGTCCCCTCCCCTTATGCACACACACCCTTCTTAACTGCTTGTCAGGGATTCATCGTGCATCCTCAGCTCCTGAGTTGTGATCGTTTGTAGGAGAAGCACTGGTCGCATTTCTCACTGAATGCACTAATGCTGGGCAGATCGTCTTGCTCAATCAGATGATGTGAACACATTGCAGAAGGAAATGCTTGATATGTATGTGAACTTGACTTTCACATATAATTTCTTGTCTATATGCACATACAGTTTGCATGTTAATATCAGGTGTGAAGAGGTTCTATGTCTGAGTATGTGCATGAAACAGAACGATGCTTTAAACGGGTTGTTAACAGCATGACACACCTTTATACTTTAACTTGGCTGTTAAGAATTCCGGCATGGCTTCAGTGCTTGGTAGGTGCCTGTGTCTATACAACACTGCCAATCGTATGATCTCTGTCTTGGTCATATTTACAAGTGTGTCCCCTGTCTTATTCAGGTGACTATTGCTTGTGATGCTGTACTTAACGCTGGGTCTGCATACAAAAAGCAAGAGGCGGATTCCTGGGAGGAGGAGCTTCAGGTGTCCAAACATGCTAGAAGTCTCAGACAGCATGACAGTGGGGTTCGAATTCCCCCCAGGTTAGTCACATGGGGGTCCGGTATCAGATGAACTTCAGTTGGCACGCTGATGGTAGTGGCTGGCTGGGCTCAGAAACCCCCTATAAGCTGATATGCCATCTCGCTGTCAGCTTTGCTAATATTCACATTTCCTTTAGGGCTTAAGAACTGGGAAATCCCACAAAACCCTTCATAGTGATGTTTTTTTTGACAAAAAAGATCCATGTCTGGGATAGCTTTTGCCCATTGCTAGGATTTATGGACAGTTTGACCTGGGGCGAGAAAAATTTCCAGTGACATACTAGATATATATCCTTTTCTGAAATCTGAGACTTCTCCCCTTTATAAACATCTCCAATGTGTTTGCTCTGTGCGTGCAGTGGCTGGAAGTGTGTCAAATGTGAGATGAGGGAGAACCTATGGCTGAACCTGACGGATGGCACTGTCCTCTGTGGGAAGTGGTTCTTTGATGGAAGTGGAGGGAATGGCCATGCCCTCGAGCACTACCGAGAAACCAGCTTCCCTCTGGCTGTCAAACTGGACACCATCACCCCAGATGGAGCAGGTCGGTACCTCGGACCGACATGCACGGTGTAAAACGAGTTGTTATTGTACAGAACTGCAGGTCACATGAATATAAAGGTGTGTGAGTCGTTATTGTACAGAACTGCAGGTCACGTGATTATAAACGTGCGCGAGAGCTGCATGAACGCCAGCGATTTGGCCGGTCGGGGACTTGCATCATCATTTGTAGGGACGTTATAGCTTTGTTTTCTTTTCATCTTCTATAGATGTTTATTCCTTTGATGAAGAAGAGGCGGTACTTGACCCCTACATAGCAGAACACCTGTCACACTTTGGAATAGACATGCTGAAGATGCACAGGGTGCGTGGCCTCTCACTTTGGCATTTCGTTTCTGTGCCGACTACTTTTTGATGCGTGCTACGTTTCCATATCGAATCCGAGTGACCGATCGGCCGTGTCCCACAGACGGAGAACGGCAACCACACGGATAACCGCATACAGGCCCGTGCCAGTGAGTGGGAGGTGATCCAGGAGTCGGGTCTAAAGCTGAAGGCAGTCTATGGGTCGGGGTATACAGGCATCCGTAACCTGGGCAACAGCTGCTACCTCAGCACCACTATGCAAGTCGTCTTCAGCATCGCAGAGTTCCAGCGAGCGTAAGAGCCCATTTCTGTTCCTCTTCTGTCTAGACTGTCTGTCTCTGTCTGGTCTGTCTGTCTCTGTCTGGACTGTCTGTCTCTTTCCTGTCCTTTCTGCTTGTGTACTTGCAAATTAGACACAAGTACAACAGGATATGTTTGATATTCAGAGTTTTTCATGTTAATTAAGAAGCAGCATCAAATGTCTTTGGCAAATATATAATATATTTATATTTTGGAATCTAGAATGACTTCTGTTTTTGTTTAACAGTGATTGTTTTGGCATTTATTTCTAGGTATGTGGGGAATCTGCAGAGAATATTCGACTATTCACCCCTTGATCCTACCCAAGACTTCAGTACACAGATGTAAGCAGTTAAAAAAGGAACCAGTAGTTAATGACACTTAACTGCATTAATAGTTCTGGCCCATGGATAAACACAACTGCTGTCCTTCTGTGCAGTACAGCTGACTGTGATATGTTGAGTGCTTGGTTTGTGTCTGTGTTCACTAGGGCAAAACTTGGCCACGCCCTTCTTTCAGGCCTGTATTCCAAACCTCCAATCAAATCAGAACTCATTGAACAGGTGATGAAAGAAGAATACAAGGTATTTGACTTGCGGAGAAACCGCCAGAATGTAGCTGAAAACGTATTTAGACCTACGTACAGGGAAAGGCTTGAACAGTAATTCTGTAGCTTTACCTCTAGTTTACCTAATGTATTCAACCAAGTACTATGCATTCACATGCCGTGTAAACTCAGACTCGTGTGTCAGGTGATTTTTACTGATGGCGAGAAATGGAACAGTGATGATAAATGAGCTAGCTTTAGGGCATTTGAATCTTTAATATCTTCTGAAATGTTCAAGATGTCGAACCACAAATGACTAGTCATACCAGCGTACAGATTACAACTCTACGTTGGTTGAGTTGCTGTAAATTAGTACCACATGTTTCTCTGTATATTTGATAGATTTACCTTCCATTGCTTACAATGGGTAGTGTTTGGTAGAATAGTTGAATTGCTTTATTTGGTTTATTTATTTGCTGTATTTATTCTGAGTTTTTGTGGAGAGATCAGCAGTTTGCGCCTGTGTTACGAGGCTTTGTGTTTCTGTAGTGGACGCTCCTAAAATCTTTTAATTGGCTTCCTCTCAAATGTATATGGCAGAAGCCCAAGTAGAAGAGCTGTTGTGGAAACTCCTGATGGCTAAGCACCTGTTTCCTTTATAGCAGCAGCACAGAGGCATTTCTCCCAGGATGTTCAAGGCTCTGGTCACCAAAGGCCACCCAGAATTCTCCTCCAACAGACAGCAGGACGTCCAAGAGTTTTTCCTGCACTTTATCAACATGGTAGAGGTATGCACTTTCCCCATTGTTTGCATTCCTTGAATGGAAGCGATTTTTTTCAAGTAAAAAATGACCGTTTTTATCCAGTTTTGGTAAGATGAACCAATGGAGTTGTAGCTTCCACGGTTCGTCTGAACGGTTTTCTGACATATGAAGACTCTTTGACTCTTTCTGTCGCTCGACTCTAGTTTCAGAAGGCACTTCCCTCTCCCGGTGTTGCCAGACATGCACTTGTGCTCTGAAGTGACTTTCTCAACCAAGTTAAAATTAGAACCCCCCTATCAGTTAACACAAGTCACATAGTGCTTCCTATTTACCTTGCCTGCATGACCTATGCCCAGAATGAATGGCCCAAAAAAAACCTCAAAGAAATATATTTGTTGATCACAAAACATCAGCCAGTTTATGTGTATTGCTGTGACAAATATAACAAATGTGTGTTACAGCACATTACACATTTTATATTCAACTCTGCATTTTAATATATGGTAAAAGAGTGATTAAATGTTCATATGTTCATGTTTGCATAGCGTGCTTAGGTGCATTTGGTTTTGGGGATTCAATGCATGAAATGATTCCTGACAAGGCCGAGACAGAGCTGAGTACTGAGGGGGACGTCCAGCCCTGGGCGGTGTGGCCTGGTTTATTTGCGGAGTCCTGGATGCTGAGCTTCCTGCTCCGGCCAACCAGCTCTGCTGTTGGACTGATGTTGGGGCCAAAGCACAAGTGGTGTATTTCTGTAAAGCCTCAGAATAGAGACTGCTGCACTGGGCTTCCTTACAAGACGTCCTGGGTGAACTTTTAATCAGGATCTGAACAGACATCATGATCAGGAAGCCGTGTGTATGACACACGCACACACACACACACACACACACACTCTTGCCAGCCACGTTGGATACACCTTGCCAGTACTGGGTTGGATCCCCTTTTTTTGCCTTCAGAACCTCTTTAATTCTTTGTGGCATAGATTGAACAAAGTGCTGGAAATATTCCTCAGAGATTTCTGGTCATACTGACATGATCACAGCATCACACAGTTGCTGCAGATGTGTCAGATGTGCGTCCATTATGCAAATCTTCCGTTCCATCATCCCTCAGAGGTGATGTACTGCACTCAGGTCTGGTGACTGTGGAGGCCATTTGAGCTGATTTGAGATGATTTGAGCTTTGTGACATATCGTGTTATTCTGTTGGAAGGAGCCATGAGAAGATAAAGGGACATAAAGGGATGGCTGTCGTGTTTAAACGAGGCTCAGTATTAAGGGACCCACACCATTACACCACCACCACCATTACACCACCACCACCATTACACCACCACCACCACCACCATTACACCACCATCACCATTACACCACCATCACCATTACACCACCACCACCATTACACCACCACCACCACCATTACACCACCACCACACACACCACCACACCACCACAGAGATGGTAGTGTGTGAAATCGGCCATTTCTGAAATCTTCAGACCAGCCTGTCTAGCACCAACAACCAAGCCATGTTCAAAGTCACCTCAAGCCCCTTCCATATGCTCATGCTCAGCTTGAATTTCAGTCGTCTTGACAACCTACATGGAGTTGTTGCCATGTGATTGGCTTCTTAGATATTTGCATTAATGAGCAGCTGAACAGGTGTACCTAATAAAGTGGTGGGTGTGTTTGCAGTTTTCTCTAGAGCTCATCTTTATTATAACTTTTCCTCAGAGGAACAGTGCTGGATCAGAGAACCCCAGCGACGTGTTCCGCTTCCTCGTGGAGGAGCGCGTGCAGTGCTGCCAGTCACAGAAGGTGCGCTACTCTCACAGAGTAGACTACCTCATGCAGCTTCCTGTTCCTATGGAGGCTGCCGCCAACAGAGGTAATGTCATTGAAGAGCATGGCGTTCACGCCAGATTGATACAAACAACACGTCTTCTGTCTCAAAATCCCTCTCGTTGGCGCCTCAGACGTGTTTGTGGTCATTGCAGAGGAGCTGATAGCGTACGAGGCTAAGCGCAAGGATGCCGAGGAGAACATGCGGGCCCCGCCAGAGCCAGTGAGAGCCCGTGTCCCCTTCGCCGCCTGCCTACAAGCCTTCGCCGAACCAGAGAATGTTCCGGAGTTTTGGAGCCCTGCACTGCAGGCCAAATCGGCTGGAGTGAAGTAAGCAAGGTTCTGGTATAAAGCTCGTCCAGTTCTGGAGTAGTGAGCTGAGAGAAGGTTCTGGTAAAAGCCTGCAAGGTTCTGGTATAAAGCTCGTCCAGTTCTGGAGGAGTGAGCTGAGAGAGTAAGCAAGGTTCTGGTATAAAGCTCGTCCAGTTCTGGAGGAGTGAGCTGAGAGAGGACAGGGCTCTGGCTCTTAAGGATTTGTTAATGAATTGAGATCACCTTCACTGAGCTTTGTTAAACAAGTGTGCAGAATGTTAAAATCTGGGTGAATGCTGATCTGGTAAAAGACATTCACACTGAGGTGGCTTGCTGACAGTGATGTGTTCATGTAAGCATCAGTTCAGTTTTTCACTATACAAAACAATAGCTAATATTTGTAGTGTCATTGAAACAAATATTGGGGGATATTATTTTGGATAGTGTATATATAGTATTTATAGTGTATGAAGTGTATGAAGAACCATTCATTGTTTGATTTTATAGCTTAATTGTGGCTAATGATATTTAAGCATATTGCCTTACTTAACAATTTTGTCTTTTTTTTCTCTTCTTTTTTTTTTTTAGGACATCTCGATTTACTTCCTTCCCTGACTATCTGGTCCTGCAGCTCAAAAAATTCACATTTGGATTAGACTGGGTCCCAAAAAAGTTAGGTGTGTAAAACCATGTTTTTTTTTTAAGTTAATCAGGATACAGAATCTGGTTTGATTCTGCAGTAAAGTTAATATTTTGACCTACACTTACACTTATATCTGGCTGTCATGAAGCAGAGAAGTGTTTTGTTGCCTAATGGTTGGCATCTGTGTCTGCCCATCATATGTTGTCTTGTGCAATTCAGACCCATCACATGTAGCAGAGGTACTTGAGCAATGCAACTTGCTTAAAAGACTATCAGTTTGCAAAACTTAATCACTTGGCTTATGCTTTGTAGCGGCAGTTACACTTCTGTCCTGCAGAGGGCACTGTGGCTCTATGGCTTTTTTGCTCCCTGGCGATTCAGTAAACAGTAATGTTGAGTGTTTGTTTAATCCTGCACAAAGTGCTTTACACCAGATTTGTTTTGGTATTTTGTCTGCGCAGATGTTTCTGTAGATGTGCCCGACTTTTTGGACTTGAATCGCTTCCGGGCCATCGGACTCCAAGCAGGAGAAGAGGAGCTCCCTGACCTCATGCCCCCTATTGTCATTCCCGAGGACACAAGAGGTAAACATTTTAAGCTTTATATATATAAAGAATCTATAGAATTAAAAAGAAATTGAGTACACACTGTTAGGAAGCTCTGACCTCCACTGGATTGGAACCCAGACCAAATGCAGTGTGCAGTGCTGTGGTTGTGAGTGTGCAGTGCTGTGATTCTGAGTGTGCTCTCTCTAGTGCGTTTTCAGCACTGCACTTCAGTGTTCTATGCCCAAATGGCGTTTCATGAAGGGTCACTGCTTTCTGCTTTTTTTTTTTCCAGACAGCTCGATGAATAATTCTTTGGAATGTAAGTGTCTTTATTTTTTTGCGGCTCATCACAAAAGAAATTTACTTTATTTACTTTCCAGAAATGTTCATTGCTCATTTTATTTGAAATAGTTGTGTGTTGTTAGTTTGTAATCCCAGTTACGCTTCTTAAATAAATCTTCCTTGAGATTCCCATGGTAATTTATCTTTAATGAGGCCCAATGAGAGAATAAACATGGCCGCTTCCATGGAGGCTGTAAGGCAGTTTTTCTTCTGCATCTCAGCTCCAGAAATAGACGAATCCTCCGTGATGCAGTTGGCGGAGATGGGCTTTCCCCTGGAGGCGTGCCGAAAGGCGGTGTACTACACCGGGAACATGGGAGCTGAAATGGCCTTTAATTGGATCATTGCTCACATGGAGGAGCCAGGTAATACTGCGTGCTGTTCGACGGAGACTCCCCTCTTCCAGATCTCTCGTGTGTGCTGTGTGTAATGCGCTGGAGTCATCAGTCAGGGAACCTAAACAAGCCTAATTTATTTGCAAGGCGATTGGTTGGTTTTGCATCTGTAGAAATCCGGTGTGACTTCCAATTTGTGTTTTTGCAAGATGCGCCCTAGATTACTTTTAAGGTGTGTGAATTACTCGCCCATCTCAAAGGTGCAGATTCAGCAGTAGTTGGGTTGCATTCTGGGATGGAAGGACAGAAATGTTATTGTGAGCAGGTTTTTTTATAGAACTACATAAAGTAACACTTGGGGCTGTTTTAATGGCTAGCCAGTGTAGTACAGTGTAGATACCGTTAATTGTGAAAGTGTTGGAGTCAATAAAAAGTGACACTTTGTGGGCATTTGGAGCAAAATTTTCCATAGTAAATGTAAGAGGAGTTTTCCACTTTGCCACGATTGACCATGTACATGTGGTGTTGTGGCTTTTGGCATTTACTTATGGCTAATCATTTAATTCCAATCAGTTGTATTGATGAACAATCGCACAAAGCCACTTTACTAAAGCTTGAACGAAGAGGGATCCTAGTTTGAATTTTTGACCAGACAAAGCCTTGTATATCTTGTATATCGCTGACAACCTAAGTGTGTGTGTGTGTGTTGGCTGTGCGTGTACATGCTGAGCATGACTCTCCCAGAGGAAGCAGGAAGCGTGTTTATTAGCACCGCTCCCATCTGTGTCTGATGCTCTGTGTGTGGTGTGGTTCTCCCACCTCCATGTCACCTGCATGCCGAGCCCTGTCCACCTGCTGCACCCCCCCCGCCCCAGATAAGCAAAGCCTGCGATCTGGACGTAGCCCGGACGAGCACAGAAGCCGAGTCTGCAGCGAATGTGACCCCGTTAGACCCCCCCCTGCCGCCCCCTCCCCCGCCCGTCTGGCTCATGTCTGCCCCGCCCTGACAGCTGCACCTCTAAGTCTGGAACTCTCTGCGTCTGTCGTGTATTCACTCCAGATTGTGGACTCCGTGCGACTCCTCTGGTGTTGGTTTAACACGGTGGTATAAAGCCTCCGGTCCCCTTGTAACGCAGTCTCTACTGTTCCAAGGCTGTAGTCGAATCATGCAGTGTGTTTTAATTATGCACACACTATGGCTTTGATTACAGTTGTACACTTCTCCAGGATGTCTTAAGCCCCATTCCTTGTTTGTATAATCATGTGTACGATACACGAGAAGCAAATCGCCTCCGGAGTCTCCAGACTCCCTGTCCGCACTGCACAGCAGCAAACTCCACGCTTTCTGTACGCGGCAGCGCTCCTCGCTGCACAGAGGCAGATGGACGGAGCTGGTTGACAGATGGCTTTTTGCTTCACCCGTACCTGTTTTCTGCAGACTTTGCTGAACCTCTCGCAATCCCCTCGTACATGGAGCCCGACCAGCCCAGCTCCAGCCTGGCCAGGGCCGGCCCTCTGGACAACCAGCCCCCGGAGGAGAGCGTGTCCATCCTCACCTCCATGGGCTTCCCCAGACACCACAGCATCCGAGCCCTGAGAGCTGTGGTGAGTGTCCAGCCTCCCGTCTCTGTATTCTGCACTGGGGGCTGTTTTGTGTGGTGGTCAGCATGTCTGTTGGCTTTGTGGACTGCAGCCATGATTTCCGCTGGCTAGATGCCTACATGACAGTAAAGGCTGCAAAATATTCTCTGAAGAATTTTGATGAGATGGGACTATTTTGTCAATAGTCTTGTTCATTATTTTTGTTGAGGGTTATAATAACCTGCTACTGTTTAAATGAATATAAAGTACCAGGGAGATGAAAACTAAATCGTTTTATTTGTGATGTACAGGCATGCGTTGGCTTAAGTGCATAAGGTCGTTTTGATTTTGGCACCCTTGAAGTTTCTTTAGATAGTCTTAAATTAGGCTCTCATATTCTCAAATTACACAGACTGTAAGCATGTCTGGACAAGTCAGTAGTGCTGCTGGGAGATTGGGAGATGCCCACTGGGCAGACATGGGGCGGTCCTGTTTAGCTCAACCTCTCGTCCTCTTGATGCAGTGCATGTTTGTTTGGTATTTTTAGATTATGTTGTTCATATTTCCTACTTTACAATTGTATTGTACTTATAGTAACTTATTTAACCTATTCAATTATTATTGTTATTTGAATACGCTTGGCACCTCTTGTATTACAGTAAGCTGATTGTACTAGAAAATGTCATTATCAATCCAATTTTGTTTCTTACTTTGAAAAGGTGATTATAGGAATAATGACAAACATAATTTGCACGATAATGGATCAATAAGTCAGTGTTTGAGACCTTGCCAAGTTCCATGGCGTAGTTCCATGGCGTATTGTGAAGAAGAGAGTAAACTGTTAAATATGCTGTGCAGAACATTTCTGTAAATGGAATACAAATAAGTTTGGAATGAGCTCCGTTATGCCATCTGTAACCTTATTTTAAGAGCTGTTTATTCACGTGCAAAGTGACTTGTAAGTTTGTGTGTTCCACTTCTCACTTCAGAGAATGACGGTTTGGTTTTTGTTTTCTCTAACACGGTGAGCCATGGATGGGCGAGACGAGGGCGTGGAGGGTGTCACAGCGGGGTGTCACAGGCCAGGTCAATAAACACCCTGGAGGAGGTGTTGAACATAGACAGCCCACGTTGGGCCAGAAAATGAAAGGACGTCAGGCGACATTAGCATCTGTAGTGAATCATGTGCCTGTTTCACACCAAGGCCCAAGTCTGAACAAGGCTTTTTGGCTGTGTAATGAGGACAGCAGCTGAACTGGGGACTCTGATTGAATGTGGCTGTGGCCTGTTCAGAGGGACATTGGCTTGATGCCTGAGGATATTTATAGCTTATACTGTGTGAGACAAAGGATTTTGGATGATTTGCTGTCTTGTCCATCAGCAGAATTGCAATGAAAAGACGGCTGAAATACATTCACATGTTTAGGGTGTATTGGGACCTTGTAAAGAGAGTGTTTTTGTGTGTAATTCACTGCTTAAGGCCTGGGCTTGTTTTTTGATTACAGAATAATAACTTGGAGAGGGCACTGGACTGGATCTTCACTCACCCGGACAGCGGGGAGGAGAGTGAGCTCATGTCTGACATGATGGACAGTGAGGCCAATGACACCAGCTTCTCCAACACCAATACACACAGTGACTCCACACTGTCTCCAGACCAGGGGCTGTCCAGCCCCCGGGTCCGAGATGGCCCTGGACGTGAGTCTCCTCTTCACACACACGCGTGCACACACACACACACACACACACACACATCAACCCTGCTGCATACATAGAGTAACCCTGTCCAAAAGCAGAAACCCTCTCTGCATTGATGTGACCTTATAATGTCTGCATGCGGTTCTCAGTGCCTCTGCTTCTATGGTGGCTAACGCTTTAACCCCTTTGTGTTTAACTGTAGGCTATGAACTCTTTGCCTTCATAAGTCACATGGGAACATCCACAATGTCTGGACACTATGTATGCCATATCAAAAAAGAAGGGAGGTAGGTATTTATTTCACAATTTGATATACAATTTGGTTTATGATGATTTGTTTGAATTCATATGATAATCTTTAAAAGTTTAGTTCAAAAATGAAAGTGTGTGTGTGTGAAATAGTTCATCTGACCATCTCGTATGTTCCCTCCCCCTGTTTCAGATGGGTGATTTACAACGATCACAAAGTATGTTTATCGGAAAGGCCCCCAAAAGACTTGGGTTACATGTATTTCTACCGACGCCTGTCCAGCTGTTAGAACCGGACTGTCCACCTTTAGAGCAGCATTGCCTGCATGGCTTTGAGGAGGAGGAGGAGGAGGAGGACGTCACTGACTGCTGAAATCCTGGGACAGGAGAGAGTACCTCTTGACCCCCAGCTCAACTGCTCACTCACTGCAGGCCTGGTCAAAAAGGGCAATGGATGTGTTTGTTTGGCCTGTGTGATTGTCTGTCTGTTTACTGTTAATTTGTTAGGAGTAACGTATGTTCTGTATGAAAGGTACAGAGGGATGTGTGCAATTTTGTAGTATATTATTGTCCTAATATATTCACAAAATGTTTTTTTTTTTTTCTCTTACAAAGCCTTGAGTTACCGTGCCAGTATTTTCCAAGAGGTACTTTTAAAAATGTATTTTATTTTATTTTGAAAAATACAAATGTGTGCCTGGAAAGGGAAGTTCTGCTACTGCCAGCCCTGAAGAAGACCTGCTGTAAACGCAGTTCAGTTGTTGCCTTTACTCTTCTGATGAGCACTGGAACACCTCACCATGTCCTTTATAAGACATGCACAACGAAACAAAACCCGTCAGGGTACTGGGGTTCCTGGGAGCTCGGGGTGCATCATGGGAGGAAAAAACGAGTGGAATTATGGTACTCTCATTTCAAATGGCTAGTGTGGTAGTCAACAAAGAAAAGTCAAGGATCGAAACACAAACGGTCTGTTTCATTGTAGGGATGAACCGCTGGAACACTCCTGATATGTTCCTGATGTTTTGAGTAATTGAGACAATTTTTGTTTTCATAACTTGAAAAGCATTAGCACGATGGGAATTGTAGGGAGTCGTGTAGGATTAAATCTCTGTCGTTGTTTGAGAGGTAAACGTACCAGTGGATTTGGTGTGCAATAGTAAAGTGCTTTTCCCTCATGACCTCTTCCAGTTTGCCTGACTGGACAGTGACTACAGCTTCTCATCTGACTCTTATTACAAAGGCATTACCGAACTGTCTGTAACAAGTGACTAAGCAATATGTAGTGACAAGTGGATCTGAATTTCTAACAACATATGCAGATGTCTTATACATAACTCAGATATCAGTATTTTTCAGGTCACATGAGGCCATGCACATTGAATGTACTCTTTATGGTGCTCAGTAATACCAAATCTCTCTCTCTCTCTCTCTGATTTGTGCTACCTTTTCTGGTCCCTTCCCCATGTAAGAGTAAGATGCAGAGCAGCAGTAGACACTTTCTCTTCTGTCCCCCAAATAATCACGTACAGTACTTCCTATAAATGGTTCAGTAATGAAACATTTGTACTATATAGGTATAGAGTTCAGTTAATTTCAGCAAAGCAACATGTGTGTGTATATATATATATATATATATATATATTTTGTCATCTTTTCCTCTCCTGCTCTGTCCCTCCTCACTCGGACAGACGGCCTGAGCGTTACAGGATCAATCATGTCACAAGCTGTTCAGGTTTGTTTTCCTCCTTGTCTGCTGTTTTTTTCTTTAAGGTGTGAAGGGTGATCCATTCACCACCTCCTTCTACAACACGGCCTGATGTTCTTGGCTCATGCACTAAATTTCAGAAACTAGTCATTTGATGTTTTAAAATGTATAGTTGATCTTTCGTGATTTATCTGTTTCATCATGTTTTTCAAGGTACTGAATGTCAAGTGATGCAAGGTTTTTAGTTTTTTCTTTTTGCTAAAAAGTGTGCCAACTCTTTATTCAGATTTACACCTTCTACCCTCAGCTCTTTTATAGTGGATCTTCCTATCTAAATAATACTGAGAAGAAATCATTATGAAGGCAATTGTGGGAGTGTGTCACAGTAACAGACTGTCCAGTCATACACGATTCATGTTTGAATTATTCAATAAACCACATGATTGTTAATTTGTCATTTTTTCCATATTTTGAAATGACCTTCATGTGCAGTGGATGAGGAAACTAAATTAATCTTGTGTCTGATGCCTTGCACTGATGGGGAAAACAAATATTGATCTATAAAGCAACAAAAAGTGGATATAATTACTAAACACATAAAGCACACAAAATAAATGTACAGTTTTTTTATTTTTTATTTCAAAAAATCACTTTCATATATGTTTGCTGGATGTTATATATTTTGCTATGTTTAAATATACTGCACCAGAGTTAATGAAGCCCGTGGCGTGTATTAGCGTGTACTGTATAGTTGCAGTGCGTGAGCGTAAGCGCTGATTCAGGACAAACTACTCACTGGACACTTGCTTTGCTCCAGTTTATTTTGTGTGCTCTAAAGGCTTCAGTAAATCTGGTCTTTGGTGAGAATAGTATCAATAAGTATACAATAAAGAATATTTTCTCTAGATTACTTGTTGCATTGCAAAACTAATTGCTATTATATATTAATTTAGTTTAGATAATTGCAATTACATAAAGATCAGTATGTTCTGAAATGCAAAATTGTTATGATTATATGCATGTCGTAGAAATGAAGGTTAGAGTAAAAGGCATGACAATTTCATGCATATAAATAAAGCTACTGCATTCAAAAATAAGTGCATTCAGCATGCGGTCCTCTTAAATCAGGTGGTGTTCTAGAGTAAAAGGTCATCTATATCATCTCACCTGAGATTGTACAAAGTTCTAAAAAGGGGAGATTCTTCTCAGGCTCTACCAATACAGCCATAATATAGTTTACAGTAGTAAGCAGTCAGCTAGAAAGCACAGGTTTGTCCTGAGTGCATTTTACAGTGCTCTCAGAGTACCTTACATAACCAAGTCACACAGAGCTGAATGGAAAAAAAATAATAATAATAATATAAAAGAACCCAAAAGAGTTTTTGTCACTCATTGACGTTTGCCTCAGGCATGCAACATACAACTATTTTAGGGCCATATTCAAAACTACGGAGTCAATAAACATTAAAATTGGTTTCTGGAGCAATCACATGAGCATTAGGACACAGTAATGCAACAGTGCAACATTTTTTTGTAAGTAAAAAACCACAGCAAAAGTTGTGGTACATGTTAACGCAGGTTTATAACTGTGGCATATGGAACTGTGGAGGACAGTTGCCTGAATCTTTTATGCACCTTTAAAAAAATTACTATGGCATTCAGTAAAGGTGTCCAGACAGAGAACCGTGATATTGGTTTGAGGATGACAGGATGATAATAGATGAGCTATTTCAAGAGGCGGGATAATGAGAGAAATAGCTTCCATCTGCTTTCTCATAAAGGCTGAAATAACTAAATGTTTAACATGCATTTTAAATAAGGCTTTACAGTCTGGCCTGCAGGTTATAGCAAAGAGCAGAAAAGTTATTGTTTTGTTTTATGTAGCAATGCAGCTATGAAGAAAGCCGTGGGTTTCTGGATATAAATGTAGTGCATTGAGTGTTCAATGAAAAAAATCCCCACTGAATTAATAAACTATTGTAAATTAAAAGCTGATGATGTTGGTTAAAAAACAGGATTTGAGAGTTGAAGTTTCAATTGTTTCTTAAGCAAATTCGAGCTATTGCTTTGATCTGTCTTACAATACAAATGTCTACCAACTGTATCCCTCTATGTGAGACTCAAGACTGCATCCCTTTTGAATTTCATTACACCATGTTCAACATGATTTCAATACAGGTTCTACCTCCACTGGCTTGGCTATTCCTTTTTTCTCTAAGGCAATACTTTTACAATCTTTGCCAGGCATTGTGCTCTTCAGAAATCTTACGCTGCAGTGCAAATCTGTCTAAAGTAGTCTCTCACCAAGAGATTCTCACCATTCGCATTTCTCATGTAAAGGTGCTCTGCGAAAAATAAATAGACTTGTAAAACGGGTTACGGGTCACTCCTTTTGAAGGACTTTGGGTTCTTGGCTTGTAACGCAGTCTAAAGGGTTTCCTATAGTTCACATGTCCAGATTGAAGGCTCTCATGAGTAAATCCAGATCTCCTATGTTAGCAGCCTGGAAGAGCTCTGGCTGGTCAATGTTGGAGAGGGCTATCCTCAGGGCCGCCCAAATGTTCCCGGACATGACCTGGTGTGAGAGCTGTCGACTGCTGCTCTTCCTTTGTAGACCCAGGGCCGTCAGGAAGTTGCTGGCAGCTTCCCTGCAAGCACAGAGAGCACACGGCCCCACGAACCCATATGAACCGACACACAGATCACGGCTACGCAGAAAAGCTTTCTCAGCAGAGCTCAAGTGATGGACGAATCGGGCGATTTAAGAGGTGCCGGCTGGCCGAGCTCACCCACCTGTGCGCCCCCAGGTTGATACAGCTGATGCCCAGGTTGTAGCGTGAACGTATGAAGCCGGGCTGGAGCTCCAGGGCACGGGTGTAGGCCTCCACAGCCTCCGCACTGCGGTCCCCGTTAGCCAGGGTGGCACCCAGACGGTTCCACAGCAAATAGTCCTTTTGGTGGCAAAAAACAGTAATGCTCATGTGTGTTACGTATTGCTTATGTGTAAATCCATCAAGCTGTTGTACCTTTAGCAATATCAACTGATTGTTTTTTTCTCATGCATTTGTGCAATTATATTCCAAAACAACAACAAATAACTTTTTGTTTATGAACCCAGCTCTATGTTTACTTGAAGGAATCTTGTTTACAGAATCTTACTGGAGCAGAACCGTAGCATCCCATCAGCTGTGGTTTATTTAAATGTATTGACAAGTATGACCTCTCAAACGTTTCTATGGAAACCTAGTGCACTTCGCTGCTATGGACATCTGCACTTCTCACTACAGTACAGCACTTACTCACTTGAAAAACTAAGTTTTGTTTAACTCTTAGATAAGAACTCTTCGAATTATTTTTGAATTAAAATATGCTTTCTTGTGAAAGGAAAATTTGAAGTTTGACTTTTACACGAGGACATGCAGCCTCCTGATTAAAGGTTAATTTAAGGTTAATTCCCCTAAGATCCTAGTCTGAGGCTCATTTACATGCATTTAACACTGACATCATTGGTATGCATTAAACCTCCATTTTATTTATAATATATGCATGTCGCTTATCAGAAAAAAACATCAACAACAGATCTTAAACTCTGTTTAATACTGAAAACGTTGTTTAATATCATCTAGTCCTTCTAATATCTTTGCTGTTCTATTTCCCCCCATGTACAGATAGGAAGGTAGATATGAATAATGAGTTCAAGGTGATGGGAGCTGATGCTTGAATTGTCATGGACGCCTGGTTTTAACTTGGGAACTGCAGAGCAGACATCATCTTTCATTGTATTCAAGATCTGAGCCCCCTCAGCAGGCGAGGACACATTACCAAGTCAAATAGATGGGGAGGATTTTTCGACTGTGTGTAAATGTGGTTTGTGGTCGAACAAACAGCTTAACAAGCACCAGTCACAGACAAGGTGACCCAGAGGCTTCTGGGACATTAATGGTCATTAATGGAGCAGTTTAGAGACTTGGGGGCCACACCTTCCACTCTCATCTATTATGGCTTGAGGAGTTAGTACAGAAGAGGGGCAGGAAAACAGGATCCGGGTGGCGTCTGCGCTGTTCTAGTACACTGGACCTTTCACAGAGGAGCTGAGTGATTGGTAGAATGAAGACGGAAACAGCAAACCCCTCTTGCCCACAAGGGGAGTTGTGAATGTATAAAGTTAGATGGAAATTAGATTTGGTTCTTTCGCCCCACATTTGGGGTTTCTGCGTAACTCCATGAGGATTTTGTGGTCTTGTGCTGTAGCACCTTTGACTCCATAAAGCAGCAGCGTGTTAGCCGAGCAAACGTAAGCAGGCTCACCTCTGGCCGGACTGACAGCGCAGCATTGAAGGCCTCTACAGCCTTGTTGAACTCGGCGCTGAGGTTGTACATCACGCCCAAGCCAGTCTGCAGGTCTGGGTCGATCCTGTCCGGATTCTGCAGGGTCGCTTCCACGTATAGCTCCTTAACTTCAGGCAGCAGAGAGCTTTGATAGCACAGAATAAGGGTAAGGAGGTGTGGACAGGAGATTCGCTGATGGTCTGTTTAATAGTCTTTAAAACAACATCATACTCTCTTCGGTATAAACTACTCAGTAATGATGAACTGTGCTAGGATGTCTGATCATTAAACAAATGCCCCCAGATCTGACCCTGCGTGGGGTCGCTCGTGTTCTGGAGTCCTACCATGCATCGGGTGAGGCATGGGACAGGTGGCGGTGGCTTGGGGAGCTTTGTAGGTGAGCACGGTTCTTCAGGAGATGCTTGTACTTCTGGTTATGCTTCAGCCAGCCCAGCAATGCCTCACAAGCTTCTTGTTTCATGCCTGTGTTTGTCATGCTCACTGCCAAGGCCATCAGGGCCTGCAGGTTGTTGGGGTGGAGCTCCAGACACCTGTGCATGCACATAGTGAAGCACACACACACACACACACACACACACACACACACACACAGATTGCTGGTCTGTATCAAACGCACTGCAGCTTTGATGGACACTAATTAGCTCACAGCCACCATAATGAGAGACAGATGCCTCCTGATTAGCTCTGTTTTCAATTTAGGCTGACTACCTGTGCCATCTCGAGGGACTCTTCGTGGAGATATACAGAGAGTCACATGAAGTTAACATCAAAAACTTGTGCTTCATATATTTTTCCATATAGGTGTACGATGAAGAAACGTTTTGAGCTCAAAATATAAATGTCGAAGAACAAGATTTACAAAAAACATAAAGCACAAAAAAATGTAACAAAAAAGGTGAAAAATTTTTTTTGATGATAAAACATTCCTCTTTAAAAATAATCACAGAAAGTCTATCAGCTCTGTTACAAAACTACAAATTATGTGATGTAGACATCTTTTAATTCAGAAAGCTGTGATGGTGTGCAGTGGGTTTGAGGGAGTCACTGGTAATTAACACAAGCAGATTGGGGTTTTCACCCTTGGTTGCTCACAGGAACCATGTGTGAGATTATGGCCTCTATGTCTGCTATGAATGTAATCTAATGAGTGGCCTTATGGAATGCAATTTTAATTGGGTGAGCGGTTTATTATGGCGCTCCTGAACCACTGATTAGAGAGGACAGAACAGAAAAATCTCTTCTTGTCGCTTCACAGATATTACCACAGGAAGAACTACACTGCTATGGTGCTTTACTGTAACATTCCTTTGGTTCTTGTGTGTGAATTCTACTTAGCTATACAGCAAGTTTATTAAAGTAGAAAGGGTTTTTTGTGTAATTTAAAACCCACTGAAATATTTATACAACTAATTCAAAGTAATTTTTTCTGTGACACTTTATCACATGCAATGAAGGCGGTACAAGATATGCTATAACCTGTGGTGTTTTCACATATGAATATGTCCTGCTGTTCTGAAGAACAGATTAAGAACAAAAGTAGCATACCAAGCTTTATCCAGACAGCCTCTGAACGTCAGAAATGTGCATGAACAAATGCATAAAGTGCATGAAGTTTTTGAGATGTCATTAAGTGCCCTCAGATCTTTTGTGGGTCTACTGCCTAGATGTTTGATGTAGATTAATTAAGTAATGCATCCAATGTCACACTGTGCACCTCAAACTCCAGTTCAATGAGTCACACCTTTGAATTCCCTACTCTTTGAATTTTCATAGCAACAGGGCAGTGGATGCTTTTAATTACCTTTTAATCACAGTAAAGACATTTTCCAGAATAAGAGCATGAAGTGTATAATGACATTTTCCAAAGTAAGAGCATGGGGCATTATAATCACCAGTGTTTAGCATTCAAATCTGGTTTACAATTTGAGTCCAGGGTGAGGAGTAAAAAAATATTTTATGTCTATATCACAGTAAAATATAAAACAAACAGCATTGAGAGACGTTCTAGCCAATATTTCAGGTTTTTGTCTGTTTTTTTTTTATAACATACAATTAAACTCCAGGGAGTTGTGTAATGGCGCATCCTTACCTCTGGAGGGAGACAATCGCTGCCTGCTCATTCTCATTCTCCGCCTGTGTGGTCCCTAACACTTGCCAAGCCTGAAAAGACAATGGACATTGAAGACTGAGCAGTGCGGTTATCACCTTGACTCCAGTAAGGTGGTTGTATTGTTCAGGAGCCAGATGAGCTATTCAGGGAAAAATGAGTCATTCCAGCCAAAGCTGGAGCAGCTTGCGACAGGTAACATGAATGTGGCCGTACCTGCTCGACAGAAAGAACAACTGCTAGACAATTGCTTAGGTTAGTTCTGCGTTGGACAGGGAAAATATTACCAATACCCAAGAAATTTGTGGGTAGAAATACTAGCTCTGTCTAAGAGTAAACAAGATTCTCAAACACCATGAAATGGCTGAGGAGAAGGTGCATTGTTCAGATTCCCTCCTCTGAGCTTGTGGACATCATACACATAGAGCACAATAGGTGCTAAAGCATGCTTCACCCTGTTAGGTAACTATAAACATCATCTCAACATTATGATGCTAGGCCATAAACAGTAGTTGTCTACATACATTCAACTGGCTACTTGAAATGTACTTATGATGGTTTTTGTTCTTCTTGTTTATTACTGGCTTATCTAATCAGCATGACTTTGTAGACCCAATAGCTCTGATATGTCATACTCTGCGAAACGTTTAGCGCAAAAGCTTTCAGCCCCTTCACGCGTGTGAAATGTCGCGTTCAGTGGGGAAAGTGTGTCCCTTCCTCTGTGCGGCTGCTGCAGGACAAGCTGCATGGCTTCCTGGAGCCACGCTGGCGTCGTCCTGTCGTCTGTTCACACAACATGGCCTCAGGACTTTGCTTCGTGGGGAACGTCTGCTTACTTCCGAGTCCTGAGGGTCCTGCAAGATGGCCGCTTCTAGGAGCAGGACAGCGTTTGGCAGGTCTCCATCTCTGGCCTTCCGCAATCCCTCCTCGAATGCGTTTGGCCAGTCTTTATATGGGTTGTCAGTGTGGAAGTAATATCCCTGCAGCGAATAATGCTCAAGGCATTATTATTTGATATGTCAAGATCAATAGAAAAAGCTTTTAAAGAAATTAATAAATGCCTCAAAGCATCTTAATACAACAGCAATGGCTGTAATGTGTGTGCATATGCATGCGTGTGTGTGTGTGTGTGTGTGTGTGTTGTCTGAATGTGCAGCACCTTTTCCAGGGGTGACACGGTGGGGGGAAGCTGTGTCTCCTCGTTCTCTGACAGCCAGTTCCTCCGAGCCAGTTCTTCCCACTCAGCCTCCATCTTATCCCAGAACTCCGTGTCAGACTGCAAAACATTCACGCCAAGAAGTTGAGTTGCGCGTGTGTTTGGTGGTGGGGGTGGTGTGGGGGGCGGTAGCTGGTGACGGTGAAAGAAGACAAGGCGAGTATCACTCAGCAATGTGTAGTGGGCTTCTCTTCTACATCTCCAAGTGTGAGTTCAGGGTGACTTCTGCAGTTTCTTTGTGGGTGTGTGCTGGACCCGTCCGGCTAAAAACTAGATCAAAACAAATTTTTAGATCCCAGCGCTTTTGATGTTCTAAACTGTGGCACATGAATATGAGGAGAGACGGGACGGGACACTCGTGCAGTCGTGCTGTCCGGCCACTTGTGTCCCGCTCGCACGATGACTCAGCTGCTGAAGTCATAATTTTAAATTCAACAGAAAGTTTTTTATGCTCTGAACATGAACTATATGGAACAGGATGCATTTATCTATTTTAGAAACCACAGTACTTTTTGTTGACACTAGCATGATTTTGCAAACATTTCACTGCCATGTATGCATAAGGGCATATATTTTTAAGAGCACATTTTACTGACTCATCTTGTTGGAGGGCTTGTAGAGGTACTTCAGCACTGCTTTGATATTAAAGTGTCTTCTGTCTACGTTTGTTTTTAACTGTACTGTACAGGCACAACAAGGATGCCTCTGAAATCGTTAGACACAGGCAGTCATGGGAGGCGGAAGCCCTGAATGTCTTGTGCTCAAAGCTCTAACACTGCCGATTTAAGTAATTACGAAGCCCTTCATGAACACAAAAGCACCTTGCACATATACATGCTGTGGATGGGTTTCCCTTGGACTGGGAATGAGCCATACGGCTCTATGTCATGGTGTCTTTCTAAGACCGCTGAGTCATTTTTGAGCTATAACAAATTTGATGATGTGTTATTTTGTTCAGCACTGTCCCTTGTGCCATGAAGATAATTATGCTTCCACACTGTGATGGGCACGGCTTTGCTAAGTGTCCATTTGCTATAATTGGAAGACCCCTTGTCAACTCAGCACATTGGAGGTCCAAGCAGCCAAAGGTCAAAGTTGAAAGCTCATTATCTCCCCTGTGGTGAAAATGCTTCTCTTTCAGGACACTGTAATAGGAGGTTAAGAGCATCTTCAGCAGTGCTACATGTTTGAGCTGGAGACAGAATGGACATGCTGCTCTGTCCTCAAAACTGTCTCCGCTGCAAAAACGAGATGTCCAGAGCAGTGAATCTCTTAGTTCTTTTTTTTTGTTTTCACTTCTCAGCAGCTGTATTTTTCCTTGACTCTAGCATTCTTGTTTTTCGTTTCTTGTACGAACATTCCTATCACTCAAGAACACCCAGAAAACAGTTCTTGTTGACAATAACAGACTGAGACCCTCCAGGAGTCTGTGTGGGGTCAGTGTAAAGAAGAAAAAACTCTGAAGACCTGCTTCATATGTCAGAGAGATATCATTTTAGACGAGTGCTTCCTCCAACGGTCTAGTAAGTATTCAGATAAGGACCAGAGAGATACAGCTTTATATGTGCAGTAAAGTCTGATATGCTGTCAGGGACTCAGCTGCCCGTGACAGAGGGCTTAACTGGGGTGCTGGCTGATCCTGAGTGGATGAGAGCTTATTCCCCGCCCTCTTGCGCCATGTGACGAATGATCAAGGCGATGAGGGTCCACTGGGAGGGAAGAGACTCCCTTCCAATTAGTCGCTCTGTTTCTGACACAAGCTGCACTACAGATCACAAGTTCCTTTCTACTGAAACGTGGCACAAGTCAGGCCCAGTTCTGAGCCCTGCAGACACAGTTTCCTGGTAGACCTATTAGAGCCAAAAAAAACATATTACCAGCAGAAATCAGTGTGATCATTATGTACCTCGGGGTATTAGAAATGTATGTGGTAGGTTATATGGCTGGGAAATGTTTTTCTTTGACATTGTAGAGTGGAATGGCTGCTTCAAATGTGGGTACATGAGCCAAGAGAAAATTAATATAGATCACTAGAATTTAGAGTCTGACAGGTTAAAAGCACATTCTCTATAGCTACCATAAAAGTGTGCTACCAATTAAACTCCTTTAAAGGTTGGCAGTCTAATATTCATTATTAAGGATAAACCTATTAAAGCAATGACATATTTATGAGTTTAACAAAAGACAAATTAATTTACTGCATAGGTCAATGTTGTTTTCTTGAGGAAATATGTTTATCTTACAATAAAACTAAAAGAGACCAAGGGTCAATTCAAGATTGAAATTACAAAAGGTTCCAACAAGAGGCAGACAGAAGCGTGTATGATAATCAGTGATTATTATTATTATTACACTGACCTTTGACCATGACAACTTCATGATTACAGAACAAACCAAAGTGGATCAAGTTATTCTGAGAGATGTGCACAGAGCTGAATCCTTATAGTTTAAAGCCCACGTTTTTCTATGCCAAATCATGTCCTTCCCTGCTCTCTGTCAAGGGCGTAAGCTTCCCACTACTCGCTAACGTCCCGTTGTGGATCCTGAAAGCAGTGTATTTTAAAGCAGCACATGAAATCACAGGAATCACGATTTTACTTCAAGTTAATTTGCCTGAGTTAATGTGCACTAACAGTAATTTGATTGTTTGGATACGTTGTGGAATCATCATTACGAGAAAACAAATCAGAATGTACCTTTTACAGCATCTTCTAATGCATTAGAGCCAGATAGCTAAGTCTCAAAAATTAATTGACGAGACAATGCAATTTAATTTTATAAACTTTACTCCCTTTTTCCAGCAGTGTCTGCAGACAAAATGCAAAAATCTGTAGTAAGGCAAACGGATGAGGTCAAATGTTTCTTTGCAGTAGAAAAATTAACATGATTTTCATTGAGGTTTCTAGATGACTTCTCATCTAGGAAACAAGAAATTGATGAACTGCCGCACACTTAGAGGTGTAAGGAGCCCTGCTGTAAAAAAGCAATGCGTGTCATTTCCTGTCAGCTGAACTCCAGCTCAACAGAGGGAGAGCAATTTCACTGATGATAGACAAATGTGGTGCAGCTGAGCATCCTCGCATTTCTTTTTATTTCTGGCATATTTCAATCAAACTCAGTGGTCAGTTCACAGTTGCCTTTGTCGTGGATTTGCTAATAATGCTGCTGCATGCTAGCAGAAGAGTCCAACTCTGGGCTAACCTGCTTTTCACCTCCAGCTGCATCTCCCCGAGCCAAATGAGAGCGGCACCTTCATTTGCACGTGGTCTCGTGTACGTCCCGAGAGGATCGGCCTTCCCTTGTGATCTGTTTTTCAGGGTGCACCCAAATTAAGTGTGAAAAGAGCAGTTCAGACGCTCGTCCACGCTCGCGGGTCACTACTGCTTAATAATCCCTCAGAAACAAAGGAAAAGCCCCTCAGCTACACCTTCACTGCTCTAATGTGCCAGCCAGCCTGGAGCGCCACACAGTTCCCCCTCAAGCTATTTCTCAGCTTCCGACAGCCCACAATTAGACAAATTAAATGGATCGGAACCTTCTAGACAAATGTGGTCTGTACCAGGATCGTAATTAAAACAAATGTATGCAGATATGAGGCTATAAAGAATAGATGGGCTGGGCCAGAAAGGTATCTTAAGGTGGTATCTCTAAGGGGCTCGCTGTACAGGATGGAATAATCAATCCACTCTCCATTTGCTGCCTTCTGTCCCTGGGTAATAGTACTTATTGCAAAGCCCGCCCCTTGGAGGCATCTACTGATGGGAGGCTGTACGGGGCAACATGACATCACCAGCTACTGGGCGGGGATTCCAGAGATACTATGAGGAAGCTGGTGGGAATATTCCCTTAATAGCACTCCTCTCACTTTTACTCCCCTCCCTATGTCTCCTTTATTATTCATTTGCTTTCACAAATCATCCATGTCTGTTCCCCTCCAGTACGCTGTGACGGCAAGACACGTAACACAATACCAGATGGCTCTCTTACAATGACCAGAGCACCACAAACTCCATGCAAGGCAAGAATCCAACGACTCTGATGTGGTAATAAACAAGAGTCCTAGTCTGGGGGTTTGAAGTTCATATTCCCTGCTGTTGTCTATTTACAGAACGTTAAAAATAAACTGAGACGTAATTTAACAGGCACTGCAAGGTTGTTCATTGATCATTTTCAGTCATCTCTAAAAATGAATTTTATAGTTCGTGACACTGGGAAATTATGTGCGCATGTTTTCCCACAGAGCTACAAGCGTTTTTTTTTTCATTATCGGATCTGAAACAGTGCACGGCTGTGATGATCACTGAAGCTCAGCAGCTAGTGTTTAGTGGAAAGATCTCTCCGTGAACGAGCTCTTATCTGATTACTGTCACTACTATACCCACTGCCATCTGATCCCGCCTGTCTGGAGGAGATATTACTCACATATTTTTCCTCCCCTTTGTGAAATGGAAAGCTATATATTATAGTTTGATTAGATTTCTCCATGAACATATTTCCTCACTTATATCAATCAGCCTGGTGCTAATTATCATGACATTTTCTCCATGTGATAAGATGGTGTTAGAACTGAATCACTGGGGGTTGTTATCACTGAAAGGAAAATTAGCCTTTGGTGCAGGAAATACTAGAAGTGATATTGTTTAATATGCGTAAGAGCCGCACGGAAGGCTGACGAGGCGTTTGGCAGACACCCTGTCTGTGGAGCGCTGGAGGTCAGGGGTGACACTTACTTCCACTGCTGCTTTGGCCCTCTCGTACTCCTCTTCCAGTGACTGGTTTCTAGACAGAAGCATGCTGCCCCACCTTTTGTCTCTCACTTGGCCCTGTCAAACACAGGCACAGACATAACAGGAGTCAGGGAGGGAGAGAGAGAGTGAGAGAGGGAGAGAGAGAGGGAGAGGGAGAGAGAGAGAGAGAGAGAGAGTGAGAGGGAGCGGGAGGTGTGGGAGAGGGAGAGAGAGAGAGGGAGCAGTGAGAGAGGGGGGACAGGAAAGAGAGAGAGAGCTGAGAGAGAGATAGAGAGACAGAGAGAGTGACAGTATATCTCCAACACAGCCTTGTAAGCTCAGATGCCAGCTGCAAAGGGAATGTGCTACCAGCAGCTGCTAGTACCCCACTCCTCCCTGCTGCTAGTACCCCACTCCTCCCTGCTGCTAGTACCCCACTCCTCCCAGCTGCTAGTACCCCAGTCCTCCCAGCTGCTAGTACCCCACTCTCCCTGCTGCTAGTACCCCACTCCTCCCAGCTGCTAGTACCCCAGTCCTCCCAGCTGCTAGTACCCCACTTCTCCCTGCTGCTAGTACCCCACTCCTCCCAGCTGCTAGTACCCCACTCCTCCCTGCTGCTAGTACCCCACTCCTCCCTGCTGCTAGTACCCCACTCCTCCCTGCTGCTAGTACCCCACTCCTCCCAGCTGCTAGTACCCCAGTCCTCCCAGCTGCTAGTACCCCACTCCTCCCTGCTGCTAGTACCCCACTCCTCCCAGCTGCCAGTACCCCAGTCCTCCCAGCTGCTAGTACCCCAGTCCTCCCAGCTGCTAGTACCCCACTTCTCCCTGCTGCTAGTACCCCACTCCTCCCAGCTGCTAGTACCCCACTCCTCCCTGCTGCTAGTACCCCACTCCTCCCTGCTGCTAGTACCCCACTCCTCCCAGCTGCTAGTACCCCAGTCCTCCCAGCTGCTAGTACCCCAGTCCTCCCAGCTGCTAGTACCCCACTTCTCCCTGCTGCTAGTACCCCACTCCTCCCAGCTGCTAGTACCCCACTCCTCCCTGCTGCTAGTACCCCACTCCTCCCTGCTGCTAGTACCCCACTCCTCCCAGCTGCTAGTACCCCAGTCCTCCCAGCTGCTAGTACCCCACTTCTCCCTGCTGCTAGTACCCCACTCCTCCCAGCTGCTAGTACCCCACTTCTCCCTGCTGCTAGTACCCCACTCCTCCCAGCTGCTAGTACCCCACTGCCCCCAGCTGCTGGTACCCCACTCCTCCCATCTGCTAGTACCCCAATCCTCCTAGCTGCTAGTACCCCACTCCTCCCAGCTGCTAGTACCCCACTCCTCCCATCTGCTAGTACCCCACTCCTCCCTGCTGCTAGTACCCCACTCCTCCATGCTGCCTTCACCCAAACCCCCACAGTCTCCCCCCGCTGTCTCCTAACGGCCCTGAAACTGACATGCCACACTCAGCAAACATTTCCCTCCATGCGCATATCTGAATATCGCAGACATTTGGTCACAGCATTAATCTGAATGTGAAAATAAAAAAGCCAGACTCTTCAGGAGAGGATACAGGCAGGCATGCTACACACATGGCACAGCAGTTGATTTCAGGAAATAAGAGAAAGAGAAATATCTCAATGCCTTTTATCAACTCTAGCGACAACCTGTTTCACCGAGTTCATCTTCATCTGTGCTTATGTTTATAATAACAATATATTATAAACTTAAAAAAAAGATCTCTCTCTCTAATATACCTACTATATAAAATCTACAATTTTAGCAAATTTGTATATTTGTATAGATGATACTGCAAAATATGGCATTACTTTCAGTATAAGTTGCTTTGTGCTTGAATTAGCTGTGTTTCTAATAGTACCCAGTTTTGCGGAGAAGGTAGTTTCATAAATGAACTTTATAAATGTTAAATCAGAATGGTTGCCTGTCAAAGGCAGCTAGAACAATTCAGATGTTTGGATGTCTAATACTGAATAAAGTGCACCTGTTACACACTGGATATTCATATATTGCCAGGGTTACCCCACTAAATGGATTTCACACAGGAAGCTACACTGGAGGTCTGAGAACAATCTGTCCTGCTTCAGTGCTCTGTAACCCTAGCCAGGGCTCTTCCTAATGAGCTTTGTGGAGAACTAATCCAGATGAACAATTATCCCCAACACTGCAGTCTCCATTTCTGTGGTCACCCATTGTCAAGGGCCCAGCTGTGCAAGGTTTCAGTTGATGTGGGCTACTGTGCAAAATGGTTGCCCCTTCTTGACAAGCCATCTTATGGTATCTTTAATGATATCACTTAACCGCCATGTTTCTGATGCACTGAATTGACTGAAGTCATTTGGTGAAATTCACAGTGTGTACTTGTTACTGTTAAAGTTAAACGATGAGAAACGAGACGCTGGTCGCCCCGGCACTCTTTAGCACAGCGCTGAAACTTTCCTGTGTATTTTGATCACTGGAGTAGATACTTCACACAGTAATAAGCACAGAGACGAGTTTATGAATAATTGATCAGCTGTCACTCTAATAACGGTAGATACTGTAGCAGCGGGAGGAGGATCCCCGTGTTCCTGCATGCTCTGCCAAGCCCAGAAGCATAAAGTGTTTGTACCCTGCGTCACCACAGCATAAAACAACCCCAAACACGTCTGGGTTTAGTGGATGGGTTTTGTGGTGATGCTGTTGGCAAGGTGCAAATGCATGCACCATTTAGCATGTCATATAAAAAAAAAAGCTTAGAAAGGCTTACATGTCTTCCACTAACATACTGCTTGCTGAGCTAAAATGGAAAATAAAGGGTTAGGAAAGAAAGTAGAGCAGGTAGTTACACGTGTTTACAGTACAAGATGACATTTGAAACACCAAAAGAGGTCGGATGATGAGAACTTTGATGCGTGAATTTTGTTTGCTTGCTTTCACACATTTTCAGAACAAAAATATACTGGCACAGAAGGGAACCTGACAGAAACACCTTCAGATTAAGAGTTTTTCACAATTTCTTTTTATTTTTATTTTTGTGTATGGAAGTCATTTTAAAAGTGCAACATATAAAGTTAAGGATAAAATTATGGTTAGGTTTAGAGTTAAAAGTTATTTTTTTGACTTCTTAACAGAAGACTTTAAGAATTTACAAACCACTTAATTCATTTGAAATGTAGGTACTCTGAAGCACTTCTGCCCATCTACATCTCACTGCCCTCTTCAGACGACCATTGGTTCAAATTAATATTAAACATATTAATGTCCATATTAAACTTTAATATTGTTAATGTTAAAAACAAGCAAACAAAACATGATCAGTTACTCAAACTGTCCAACAAGATGGAGGTTACTCAGTGCTGTATTATTTTATTTGCAACTGTTAAAGATAAATTGATTTTTAACATGTCTTTCCAAGTATTTTTTTACTGAGAGATATTCTAAGGGAAAGAAAGGTTATGATGCTTCACTTAGATTTTTTAGATATTATGTTGTTTTTCTTTTCTAATTCTTAAAAGGTCATAATTTTTATGGTAATGGGCAAATTATATAAATGAACGATTCCTCACTCATTTGTTGGAAGCTGCAAATTTGAAAATGATCAAGGATGTGAAAGTAAAATGACTCTTAATTAATGTTAAATCCATAGCTCATAGCAAAATACATAAAAACATACATGTACAAAACATTCATATATGAAAAGGGGTTCAAACATCAACATCTGAAACGTACAGCACAGAAAAAGTGCAAACATTGTGAGAGAGAAGAGCAACACTGAGCAGTAACACAATTACATGCTTGTTGTGACTGCTAATATAAGTGTTGTAGTGTTGTTCTTGGTGACTAGGGTGGTCGTTGTCAACTCCGCCTTAGTTAGTGACTTGATCATTCTCCGACGCTCTTCTCACAGAGAACACAGCAGTGCGAGGGTCTCCCCTGTGCCTTCACAGCACGTCCTTTTAGGCTTGTACAAAGTGGACTGAAATTTATAAATGTATTTCTTCTTCTCGGGAGCTGTGTCATCCATTTTCAGGGGTGCACTGAGCAGAGCAAGGAGGGTGTGCTCATTGCGGTCACGGGTGACACACGTCAGCCAGGGTTGTATATGCTTGCTCACCCTTGCCTCCACATCGGGTTGCCAGGCACCATAATACATATCCCTCACAGAAACTGATAAGCATCCTTTTGATTTGCATTACTATGAAATCAGGAGATTAATGAGAGAAATTATCGGGGTCATAGCAGGAAAAGGGATTAAATTACATGTATGTGCTATGGGAACTGGTCAATTATTCCATAGTCAGACCCTGACCTTTACTTTTACTTATAACACTCACGTTTTGTGATAAAGAGCCTGGGTTTCATGTTATATTATAATATTCATGTTGTATTATAATAAATGTTTTCCTTAATTCCCCATCTCTGTTCAGCAAACGCAAAATGAACAACACATGACGTGAAGGAATATTATGATAATGTGGAATAATAAATATTTATAATATGTAAAACATAAGTTGGCTTACTTGAGTGGCGTAGGATGTTTCGACATCCCTCTTATAATTTACTTCCAACGAGGTCTTCACATCACTGTCAGGCTGAGTTTTACTGTCAATGGACCTACAGGTTTATCATGACGGACAAATGCAATGAGACGATGTTTACATTTGTTGACTGCCGTAGAAATTATACAGGTTCATCACGTGCAAACATTTCAACAATCTCTTTTTTTCAGATCAAAGAAAAGGTCTCACCACATGAAGTCTCCAGAGGTTTTTGAGGAGCGTCTCTTCTCTTGTTTCCATTTCCTGTTTCCTGTTCTGTCGGAATGCAGGTTGAGCTCCTCCCATTTCTCCAGTGAAGAAGGAACTGTTGCCACCAACAAGCAGAGAGAATGTCGATACGCAGCGGGACGGGAGCATACTGTACATTTCAAGCACGTGAATGTGGTTGAATAGTCTTCTGACGAAATGTGATAAATGCTGGCTTTTATCTCCCGGTAGGTCTGGGTACCTGATTCCAGAGAATCTTTCACTGGGGTGTGAGAACGGGATGTGTTGTGTTCGACGTCCACATGGATCAGTTCCGTTTCGTCTCGTTTCTTTCTGTGAGGTGTGCTCCTCATGGATACGGGGCTCCTTCTGTCTCTACCATTACGTTTCTCTCCTGGCTCAGTCAGATCCAGCAGGTCCAGAGAGGAGGACAACACTGAGGGACGGAGAGGGGAATATAATAAAGGGTCTTCAGACGTTCTGAATCACTGAACGTTTCATCACGTCTATTATTTGTCAGTATCGAGGTACGCAGATATTGACCAACCTCAGAATTGCCCACTTGGGAGAGCAAAACTATATTTTAACTGGGAAGCAGTCGGGTTGTATGTGTATATATACAGACAGCATACTGGAATAATAATTTCGGAATTGTAAAACAAATTGGCATTTTGCCATGACAAGCTTTGTGTTTAAAAAAAAATGTGTAAATCTTTGTAAATTCAGCTTGAAGTTACTTTTGCTGGTTGTTTGCACCATGGGACAGTTGACAGGAAGGAACAGGAATCCCGTATGATCTTCCCTGTATTCCTTTGCTGCTGCTCTGACCTCTCACCTCTGTGAGTGGCCTCTGTCATCAAAACACAGCAGGTGCATCTGGCATCCAAGGGCTATGAAATTACATTATTTTTGATTTTGCTTGTTTCTCTGCAGTAGAACAGTAAGGGCTTTGAAACACATAACACACAATCACTACTGTGCTTATTAAAATGGACCCAAATGCAGTATCACAAATAGAAAACACACCCATGGAAACCTCCTGCATATCTATGACATTACTGGCTATGTCTGTCAATGATAAAGGTGCACCGGACACTTCACATTCTTCTCAGGTCATCAAACCTGCCTGGTGTTCCACCGTTCTCAACATTGATCTATCACTGTCCGTGAGCTAATTACAGCACTGCGTTTTAGACCTAATTACTGAAATCAATGACGAGTGTGAAAAAGGAGGCGGAGCATCACGTGTTTTGGTCCTAAATGCCTCCTGACTTACACCAACACCATCTGCTGTCACTCACTCTCTTTAGAAATCAATTGCGCAGTCATTAGCTGAAGCACCTCCTTGTTGTCTACTGGTCTCTGTCACAAGCAACAATACATGCACTTGTGGAAAATGTAAAAGCAATTCAAAATGACAACAAACAAAAAACAAACTTCATCCGGACGGAGCTTCAACGAGGCTCTGCGAATGCCATCGTGTCCCATGTGATCTTCTGGATTGGCTCTAGAACTTCCTGATTACATGGTAGGCCATGTGGTTAGCCCAGCTGAGAAGGCTCTCCTACTGCCGTCCACCATCTAATGTGGTCCTGTCATGAAGGACAACGGCAAGACGGACACACCGCAATACAGCCGGCAGTGTCCACAGCATGTGGTGAAGGCTGGAACATATGTAACTATTCTATGACTTAATTAAATCATAAAAGACAAAACTGGAAAGTCATATACGAAGAGTTTCAGGATGTGACCATATGGCTCCGTTAATAAATGTATAAATGTATGATTTGCTCCTGGTTAGAGTTTATAGAGGGCGTGAACTGTCTGGCAGGAACACCCGGAGCCTTCTGAAGACACTGTTCAGGGAGACTGACCTTTGACACTGAAGGAGAGGATTCTCTCAAGACACTCAGGCACTTTGATCTGTAAGTGCAGTGTAGAAACCCCGTAACATACTGTGAGTTTGGTATTTGAGTAAACACTGGAAAACAGCTCGCCAAGCATCTGAGCACACAGCTCAACGGCCAGCGCTTCAATCCATTATTTATGCAACACTCTGAAGGATACACTGCAAAACCCTTTGTTTGCAGTGAGCTCTACCCAGTCATATGTGAGTTCCACTAATCCATCAGTTCGGAGGTATCGCTTAATTATTAAGAGACTGCTGTTTTATTTCAAACAAGCCAAAGGATCTTACATACAAAATCCGTAGGCAATTAGAGCTCCGATATTAAGGACTCGTTATACATTAAAATATTATACACAATTAGTCAGCGTTCTCCTGAGCTGTGTGTGTGTGTCTTGAGTGTTTCATGCAAAGAAGAAAGAAAAAATGCATGTGCAACAAGGCCAAATTACCTCCTCAGTTACTCATTGTGCACTTGAAATAATGAACTCGTCTTAGAGTGAGAGCTCTCGGACTTCATACACCTTCATTAAGCCCTGCGTTTGACTGCTGATCGGCATAATTAAAACATCTGCCTGTAGGAACAGTGTGAGAATGTGCCACGGTCTGAAGAAGGTAATAACAGTACAGTCATGCCACGAGAAATGAAGAAGAATCCAGCAAGCCTGAAGGATCAAAGAGACGGCCACTCTGCATGACGTGAGCCCTACATCGTCTTGTCTTACAGCATGCTGGCTAAGTGTGGTAGTGTTCTAGCAGGAGAGGAGGGTGTTGAATATTTCAGGGAGGAAGGTCAGGACTTCTGTTACCTGCAGTGTTGGAGGTTATAGGGCGGGCGGGCCTGTCGCACTTCGTCTCACACAGGAAGTCCTCAATGGAGGGACTCAGCAAGGGCCGGCTCTCCTGCTGCTCATTCGCCAGCTGAGAGAAGAGACAACCAATCAAAACACTACAACAAGATCGACGCCCATGCTTGCGATGCCCTGCTCCTCCCACTGTCTGTGCAGAGGTCAAAGAGACTCCCAGTGCCATGACAGGCCTCGCTTTGATTTGTCAGTGATGATTCTTTCCTAGGCCAGCAGGGGTGTGTTTACAGAACTACAACTCCCATTCTCATCCTTGGCCCCAGCTGGCCAGCACTTACTAACCTGAAGCTACAAGATGTTTTTTAATCCTGTAGCTAGAACCGTGTTTTTTTTTTTTGTTCCGTTAAATCTACTGTTGTGGAATCATTTTCCAAAACGTTGTTTGTTTTTTTGGCATAAGAAAAATACAACAACAACGTAATGACACATTTGCTATTTCAGTTACCATGCATAATATATGTGTAATAAGCATAAGATTTCATTGCATAATATATGTGTAATCAGCATAAGATTTAATTGCTCACCCAATACAAGTCCTTGCATTTCAATTACAGTCCTCAGCTTGCACGTGTGCGCATGTTCGAGTGTGTGCATGTCCTTCAGGGACACGGGTGGCACAGCCCAGAGAAAACACATCAATCACCATGATGCTCTCACAGTGCTCACTCAGCCATGCTGGACGAACCCATGCAGAAGCTCTCTGTGTGCACTGCAAACAGACAGTGATTGTGCGTTGCAACTGTAATAGCCTCTCTATCAGGGATCATTTATCTCGATGCGTAAAGAACTCAAGTTATCTCTGATGCTAAATCTTTGGCCTCATGATCTTTTCCCCTCCCATACTACTGTACATGTTACATATCTGTGTATGATATGCTGTAGATTTGTCTAATTGAAAACCCCAGAGTCAGATGAATGCCTTTCCTGATACTGCTGGGGCGATAAATGATCTAGTGCTTTGGTCATTCAGAGTCTCCCTCCACTCAGACAATAATAATAAAACACTTTAAACTTGCTAGCAGAATACTGCTGAATAGGCGATACTTCCACACGGCATGTCTGGACATTCTAAAAATGGGTTATAATCCTTACCATGACCCTGACTGTATTAATAGAATGTTTGACAATATTTCTTCTTCCTCATACCGCCGTGAACTAAACCAAATATTCAATCCTGTCAAGACTGAATATTTTTTTTAATTTGAGGCCTCTAATCACATCTGTTTGCAGATTTGGTTATTTATTTAGAACTGAGGCCAGTATTTCAAGAATGTAAAAACATTTTTTAAATCCGATGTATATATTTCTGAACAATATGCTAAAAAATATATGCTATGTTTAAAACGAATGCTAAGTGGGTTTGGACCTTCTCATCAACATTTCAAAACCAGAGCCTGGAGGAGCTAGAGGGGCTTGGCTAGTGTGTCTCCTGCAGAGCCTGGAGGAGCTAGAGGGGCTTGGTTAGTGTATCTCCTGCAGTCTGACGACCCAGCCGAGTTAATTGGCCTGAAGGGGCCACTGTGACTCCGTAAGTGTCAGGAAGGTGATTCAACTTTTTGCTGAGTGGAATCCCTGATGTCACTTGACCTGACTTTGGAAAGGACTAAATGAAGACATTTTCACATATAAGCTGTGTCTGTAAGGGCTGCCGAACCTAAAGTGGAACAAATGATGCGATGTGTACACTATAGCACAGTGCCACAGTGCTGCCTGTGAGCTCCCTATTTAATCTGAGTCAGTCTCATTATAACAAGCATAACTTCCTCTGCTGTAACTGCCAGCAAAATATGAACCTTAATAAATGGGAGTTTCAGAAAGCCTTTCATGACTCCGCTGCTTAATTACATCATTCCTCCCTGTTTTCGCTGAAAACCCTTTTGCAGTTTTGGCACAATAGTAAAAGGTCTGCTGACAATAATGGGATAATATAGGGGACAGACCCTACCCTCGTGATTAAACCCAAATCATTCGAAGTTTCACTGCAGGGCATTATCGCATACTTTGAAGGCCTGAAGGCACAAACAGATGTGTTCCTGACATATTTGAATTATTCATGGAAAAAAAGATTTCTCTGCAAATACCGATACAGGCGTGTGACACATTTTATTAACAGTTAGTATGAGTATGATACATGGTAATATATAAGTGATCACTAAAGATCAATGAGTATGATGCATGGTAATATATGAGTAATCACTAAAGATCAATGAGTATGATACTTGGTAATACATGAGTGATCACTAAAGATCAATGAGTATGATACATGGTAATATATGAGTGATCACTAAAGATCAATGAGTATGATACTTGGTAATACATGAGTGATCACTAAAGATCAATGAGTATGATACATGGTAATACATGAGTGATCACTAAAGATCAATGAGTATGATAAATGGTAATATACGAGCGATAACTAAAGATTTACTCATTTTAAATGTCTTAGATTCAATGGAGGACTGGTTGTCAAGGTCTTCTACTTTAATTAGGACGGATCTGGTTAGTGTATGAAATCAAAGCTTCTACGATCCAAGCAGCAATGTGCTCTGACGTTCTGTTTTGACAGTGGCTTTTAAAGCTCATACAGGAAGTGACAGTGAATCTAATAATTCTGTGTAAATAATAATTCTGTCGACGCTTTTTACTCTTGCTGAGCTAGATCTGGCCTTTTGCTTTTCTGAGGCATCCACATATAATGCAGTGATCATTATGTGGCGTGTGCCTCGACTCTTTGCACGGCGCTCTGCTCATTTGTTTACGAGAAACGAAGGTCCAATCCAGAATTATGTAATGGAAAACCTCAGCTAATTGTGCTGCTTAAGCATGGTGCCTGGTGTGATCTCTTAGATATTGTTGTCAAGGGAAACCAAACGCAGTTAAGAACGCCGGAGTCCTCAGGGCCGTGTGCGAGGAGGCAGCGCATGTGAAACGTTTGCGCGCCCCGTTAATAACAAGAACTTAGCACTGCCATGCACAACTGCGATATTTCAGAGGTTTCACGAAAAAATAATCAGCACTAATTTTGAAGTCTAAATTGGATCCGTCATCCACATTAAACAGTTTTATCCTGTAATGCTTTTTTTCAATGTTGAAATTCAATCTACCTATAGTCTCTTAATCTTAAGGAAGATTAACGCCAGGCTGGGTTTTGTCCAGCTGCATCCCTGTCTTTGGCTACAGGTCCTGTGAACTGGGCTGGAGTAGAAAGATATGATGCATCACTCATCACTCAGGTCTTTACAATTTTAGAGGTAAAATGCTGCATTGTACAAATTCGTGTATTAAAACAGTTTGGAAACCAAGCACATCAAATAGTGCATGAACGCATCAAATAGTGCATGAACGTGGGCCCTCGTACAGTTACTATTCTCATCTGCTTCTTCCCCAAATCTTTTTTTCATTGTTTTGTAAAACACAGCAATATTTACAGGAGCTATATTATTGTAAATAGGACAATATTGACCTGATGGTGTTCTTCTAACACCGATATTGAGCTACATAATACTGGGCTGTCCACACAGGAATGATGATGTGTACCAGAGGCTGATTCAGTTCGTGAACTACTTTAGTGATGCTTTTCCCTGATCCAAACACTAACACACATCTGTAGCCAATCACATTATGCACAGCCTACAAATAACAGCAAAGCATTTCTCAAATTACTGAATATTTACATGTAGTCATTGAAAGAAGAAACAAATCAGTGAATTATGCGATATGCAGATGCTAAAAAAAGAGCTCGCTAACATAAATGATTACTATTGCATTCCACTCAAATAAGTAATGCATGTATTGTTATTTCGACACGCAAATGGAACAAATATTAAACACCTACAACTACACAGACACACACACACACACAAGCACACACACACGCACAAAAACACCTAAAGCATTTAAAGCACATTACAAAGCAAGCAGAGTACACTGCAAATACACACAGAGGAGAAATACATGACATTTGCTAAAACCACATCAGCTCACAGAGAAGCAAAGAAATTGGCTTTAGCACACATACAGGCCAACTGCTGACAGCAGACTCACACACAACACTTAGCTGCTTATGAGGGGCAAAAAATCCATTATGTGTGGCCATGAAATACTATGTGCTGTGAATAATTTCACTGAATGCTGAAATACTAAAGTACATAAAAGTAGCCACATCTTTCAATGTGTTATTTTTAGAACCAGAATGTCACCTGGATAAAGTTTTAACTCTGCTTGGTAGAATTAAATTGCAATCCACATGATATCTATCTAGGTAAACTAGGGCTCTCATCTCTTTTGCTGCAGCTAAGATCATATACATCTATAACAGTAAATATACTAAACAGTTCTACTTTAAAACCCCATAGAGCAGCTCAGAATGAAATAACAGCATGTGGGAATTGGTCAGTGGTGAATTTTTCGATGGCAGACAGATACTGTGGTTTATATAGTTACAAATTAGAAATGTTAAAAGCTTAGAAATCAGAAATGGGATGGTCAAAGCCTTGCCAATGGATAAGCCCAGTCAGAATGGAGAAGGCCTTCCACTCTTGGGAGAGCTGCAGTATTCTGCCCACCTTGTTTGTCACCGTGAGGAGGGGCTTGCCTTCTGGGGACGCCTTATTGGGTATCTCCTTCAGCACCATGGCAACGGTCTTATCTGCAGCCCTAGAGTCTTTCCCCTACAACAGTGAAATCAACAATGACTCGTATCAGGACAAAAACATTCAGATATTCCAATGTGTTAATCCGCCTGGGGTGTTCAGTAAAGGTGTATGAAATGGTGTGGACATATGTGTTTCACATGGGCTATCCTCATCACACAGTGACAGGTAACATTTCTCTAAGCCGTATCCATCTGTTAATGCTGCCTACTGCACACACCTCAACCTCAGGTTCTGCTCACACACCTCAACCTCAGGTCCTGCTCACACACACCTCAACCTCAGGTTCTGCTCACACACACCTCAACCTCAGGTACTGCTCACACACACCTCAACCTCAGGTTCTGCTCACACACACCTCAACCTCAGGTACTGCTCACACACACCTCAACCTCAGGTTCTGCTCACACACACCTCAACCTCAGGTCCTGCTCACACACACCTCAACCTCAGGTTCTGCTCACACACACCTCAACCTCAGGTTCTGCTCACACACACCTCAACTTCAGGTCCTGCTCACACACAACTCAACCTCAGGTTGTGCTCACACACACTTCAACCTCAGGTTCTGCTCACACAAACCTCAACCTCAGGTCCTGCTCACACACACTTCAACCTCAGGTCCTGCTCACACAAACCTCAACCTCAGTTCTACCCTGCTCTGTGACGTGCAGCCAACAGAAGCAAGAGGGAAGGGGCTGGTAGACGCTCACTTCATCTCAGCGACGAACGCCACGTCTAGAATATCAGGCATCTCACAGCCAAGTCACTACGACTCAAAGTCTACCTCATATAAGGACTCATACATTCAAATTTATATGAATGACAAAAAAAGATCCTTCTTTTCTGCTGTCAGCACACACACTGCAAAAGCCCTATTCGTATGAAACCTTTAGAATGAAACATCGCTTTATTAATGGTAGTTGTAGAGCAAAACTCTCTCTATTTCTTTACTAGAAGTTGCATATTTTGGCATTGTTTAATGTAGTGACAGTAAGCATATTTAAAAATGCAGAGATATTCCATTTCGCAGTTTGTACAGAGTACTAATTTTGCAATGTAACAAATTCCACGTAGATGGAACAAGTTTTCTATCCACCTTTAATATCACTGTGACTTCTTATTTTAATAGAATTGTTATTATGGTTAAATGCTCCAAGAACTGATGAATAGAAAACTAAGCTGGGTCAGTGAGTCACTCCCTCTGTTCCATCAGGAAGGCACATACCTGGGTAAGCAATGATTTTGGACCACATTTGCCCACTGAAAATTGCCCCATTTGGAAAGTTGCATATTTGGAGCAAATGTAAAGGCTACAGCATAGAAATCCATTCAGAGAAGACAGTCCCATAAATCTCTTCCCTGGACCAGAGAGCAGTTTGATGAATATGGCGGATGTAACAGAAACAGGTATATTTAAACTCTACGGCTATTTTTAATTTTTTTGTCTTTTCTTTCTTTAAAAGCAGATTCACTTCCTGTTGGGCCTTGTTGTCCTGTCCTAAAGGTGTGTGTGTGTGTGAGGGTGTGTGAGCCACTATATGTACATGGCCTCAGGGGTGTCTCTCTTGAGAGTTTAATCTTTTAATGGAGCAGAAAAAACACCTGTGTCCAGACAAACCAAGTCAACTGAAGGGTAAGTAAAATAAACATTGTGTAAGGTTAAATATACAGTGAAAGTATCTCCTACCACATCTCAATGTCCTTACTGAGTCTCTGTGTTCTTAAAATGCCTCTTACTGTGTGCATGTGTTATTACCCTGCCTCTGCATTATTACCCTGCCTCTGTGTTATTATCCTGCCTCTGTCTTATTACCCTGTCCCTGTGTTATTACCTGGTGCGTGTGTTAATTACCCTGTCTCAGTGTTAGTACCCTGCCTCTGTCTTATTACCTTGTCTCTGTGATAAAATCCTATCTCTGGATTCTTACCCTTTCTCTATGTTATTATGTGTTCTTACCCTGTTTCTGTTTCACTGCCCTATTTCTGTGTTCTTATCCTGTCTCTGTGTTCTTACCTTGACTCTGTGTTATTACCCTGTCTCTGTGTTATTACCCTGTATCTGTGCTATTACCCTGTCTCTGTGGTATTACCCTGTATCTGTGCTATTACCCTGTCTCTGTGCTATTACCCTGTATCTGTGCTATTACCCTGTCTCTGTGCTATTACCCTGTCTCTGTGCTATTACCCTGTCTCTGTGCTATTACCCTGTATCTGTGCTATTACCTTGACTCTGTGTTATTACCCTGTCTCTGTGCTATTACCCTGTCTCTGTGCTATTACACTGTCTCTGTGCTATTACCCTGTATCTGTGCTATTACCCTGTCTCTGTGCTATTACCCTGTATCTGTGCTATTACCCTGTCTCTGTGCTATTACCCTGTCTCTGTGCTATTACCCTGTATCTGTGCTATTACCCTGTCTCTGTGCTATTACCCTGTCTCTGTGCTATTACCCTGTCTCTGTGCTATTACCCTGTCTCTGTGCTATTACCCTGTATCTGTGCTATTACCCTGTCTCTGTGGTATTACCCTGTATCTGTGCTATTACCCTGTCTCTGTGCTATTACCCTGTATCTGTGCTATTACCCTGTCTCTGTGCTATTACCCTGTATCTGTGCTATTACCCTGTATCTGTGCTATTACCCTGTCTCTGTGCTATTACCCTGTATCTGTGCTATTACCCTGTCTCTGTGCTATTACCCTGTCTCTGTGCTATTACCCTGTCTCTGTGCTATTACCCTGTATCTGTGCTATTACCCTGTCTCTGTGCTATTACCCTGTCTCTGTGCTATTACCCTGTATCTGTGCTATTACCCTGTCTCTGTGCTATTACCCTGTATCTGTGCTATTACCCTGTCTCTGTGCTATTACCCTGTCTCTGTGCTATTACCCTGTCTCTCAGTGTGTGCATACATGACAATGTAGCATGATTTTGTCCTGCATGTAAAGCTTTGTAGGTATACAGCATCACACTATACAGAAAAATTAGGAGACTCTTATAAAAGACTCTTATAAAAGACTCTTATAAAAGAATCTTATAAAAGACTCCTATAAAAGACTCTTATAAAAGACTCAGGTTTTTGTTCCAAGCAAGCAGAAGCACTTTTCCACTTTTTTAATCAGCTGCTCTCAGTCAAAGTCAGACACCTGAGCAGGTGTGCCCCTGTTGGTATAGCAACCCATACGAGAGAAATGAGCTGAGATTTGCTGAGTACTAAGGTAGTTACTTCCCAGTGGGATGAGTATATGGGCTATGGACACTATCATACATATGGGCTATGGACACTATCATACATATGGGCTATGGACACTATCATACATATGGGCTATGGACACTATCATACATATGGGCTATGGACACTATCATACATATGGGCTATGGACACTATCATACATATGGGCTATGGACACTATCATACATATGGGCTATGGACACTATCATACATATGGGCTATGGACACTATCATACATATGGGCTATGGACACTATCATACATATGGGCTATGGACACTATCATACATATGGGCTATGGACACTATCATACATATGGGCTATGGACACTATACATACATATGGGGCTATGGACACTACCATACATATCAGGCTATGGACACTATCATACATATGGGCTATGGACACTATCATACATATGGGCTATGGACACTACCATACATATGGGCTATGGACACTATCATACATATGGGCTATGGACACTACCATACATATGGGCTATGGACACTATCATATGGGCTATGGACACTATCATACATATGGGCTATGGACACTACCATACATATGGGCTATGGACACTATCATACATATGGGCTATGGACACTACCATACATATGGGCTATGGACACTATCATACATATGGGCTATGGACACTACCATACATATGGGCTATGGACACTATCATACATATGGGCTATGGACACTATCATACATATGGGCTATGGACACTATCATACATATGGGCTATGGACACTATCATACATATGGGCTATGGACACTATCATACATATGGGCTATGGACACTATCATACATATGGGCTATGGACACTATCATACATATGGGCTATGGACACTACCATATGGGCTACCATACATATGGGCTATGGACACTATCATACATATGGGCTATGGACACTATCATACATATGGGCTATGGACACTATCATACATATGGGCTATAGACTGGGCTATGGACACTATCATACATATGGGCTATGGACACTATCATACATATGGGCTATGGACACTATCATACATATGGGCTATGGACACTATCATACATATGGGCTATGGACACTATCATACATATGGGCTATGGACACTATCATACATATGGGCTATGGACACTATCATACATATCATACATATGGGCTATGGACACTATCATACATATGGGCTATGGACACTATATGGGCTATGGACACTATCATACATATGGGCTATGGACACTATCATACATATGGTCTATGGACACTACATATATGGACACTATCATACATATGGGCTATGGACACTATCATACATATGGACTATGGACACTATCATACATATGGGCTATGGACACTATCATACATATGGGTGGACATGGACACTATCATACATATGGGCTATGGACACTATCATACATATGGGCTATGGACACTATCATACATATGGGCTATGGACACTATCATACATATGGGCTATGGACACTATCATACATATGGGCTATGGACACTCATACATATGGGCTATGGACACTATCATACATATGGGCTATGGACACTATCATACATATGGGCTATGGACACTATCATACATATGGGCTATGGACACTACCATACATATGGGCTATGGACACTATGGACATACATATGGGCTATGGACACTATCATACATATGGGCTATGGATGGGCTATGGACACTACCATACATATGGGCTATGGACACTATCATACATATGGGCTATGGACACTATCATACATATGGGCTATGGACACTATCATACATATGGGCTATGGACACTATCATACATATGGGCTATGGACACTATCATACATATGGGCATATGGACACTATCATACATATGGGCTATGGACACTATCATACATATGGGCTATGGACACTATCATACATATGGGCTATGGACACTACCATATATGGGCTATGTACACTATCATACATATGGGCTATAGACACTATCATACATATGGGCTATGGAAACTATCATACATATGGGCTATGGACACTATCATACATATGGGCTATGGACACTATACATATGGGCATGGACACTATCATACATATGGGCTATGGACACTATCATACATATGGGCTATGGACACTATCATACATATGGGCTATGGACACTATCATACATATGGGCTATGGACACTATCATACATATGGGCTATGGACACTATCATACATATGGGCTATGGACACTATCATACATATGGGACAGAATTCAAGTCAACTCAGGAATCTTGCTAAAGACAGTAGAAGCTGTTTAGATATCTAACCACAATCTTGTAAAAGACATGAAAAACAACACATCACAGCTTAGTGATATGGTCAGGAGAAGTACAGACATCTGGCTACATTCACAATCTTTGGGTTCACAATATATTTTGCCATTAAGGACAATTACTCATTAAAAATCCATATATACCATATAGCATATAACATCTGTGAAAGGAATATTTTGGGGTAGTTCAAAAACATTAGTCATACATATTATTTTAATAGCAGGATATTCTCCTGAACCATATTATTGAAAATGTCAACTTAATATATGATTATTAAAATACAATTGGTCTTTAAAGTTAGACTGGCAGTTGGAACCCTTGAAGTACATTCTAGGTGTTTTTCTCTCAGGGAAGCGGGAATGGTAGTTATGCCACATGTTGTCATTCAGTCTGCAGTGCCCATCACCGTCTGCTCACTGATTTGATCCCAAACAGCAGGGGGTAGTCTGACTACTTTCCCTCCCTATGGGGCGGCTTGCAGAAGTTGATAACAAACCATCGCTAGAAATACTTTAAAAGTAAGTTGCAAAAATTACTTATGACAAACCAGTTTAATGTACTCAGCCTTCGTAAGTATCAATAAAATGTTTTTTGAAACCATTCCAATAACTGCATTCCTATTGCTAAAAACTAGCTAGTATTTCTGTTGTGTCATGTGCAGCTCCAACATTACACATATTGAAGAAGGCAGAATAGTATGGACTCCATCACTGGGAGCTCATTAAAGCACAACAGTTCTAGCAAAGCTGAACACCAGCGTTTTGCACTGAGTTCTGTAATTTTGTGAAAGTTGTAAGCAGTATGTTGTTGCAGTTCTTGTTTCAAGTACTTGCACATCACTTACAGTTTGCACAATCCGTGTAATTTTAAATGATTTTCAATGATAAATGAAAATAAATACCTTATAGTTACTACTGCAGTATGTACAGTCAACCAGTCGCATGGGTGAAATCATATTACTACAATACACCAATACCACTACACTGCAGAACTGGTATTAATACAAGCCTAATGTATCAAACACTAGACCCAGTATTTAAAGTGCAAGATGGCCCAATACAGGGTACTGCCAATACTAGTAGTGTAATCCTACTTCTTACAACACTTTACAGTAGTGGCTTACAACCTTACGGTTCATATTTCTGTTGCATGTGGGATCTCACTGGGACTTTGATTGGGATTATGTAAATAATATGTGAAGCATGCAACTGAAGTGTTGCACATGAGCAATCATGTGGTCGCCAACCGTGGCAATGATTCGGTTCAGCAGCCTCTTCTTCATGGCGACACTGCAATGGTTGGTGCACTCTGTATACTCTCAGCATTAAATATAACCACGATGTGGATGGTACAGGATTTGGCTCTGTGTATTCAATTTCACATATACACCCACTGCTTCAAAGAGAAATCATGTCGAATTGCTTTGACTATGAGATTAGGTATAAATGTCACATGATCCTGTCTCTGTGACTGAATGGCGAGGAGGAACACTGTGTTAGCCCATCCTGTTCTTGGTCCATCCCGCAGAACCACAATTTATGACGGTGCACGGACACTATAGACCCTCTCCGCTGGGGGGAATAAAGCCCTTAGTTGAAATGCTCCATGCTGAGGAATCTCCTCTGCCCCCCTTTAATGGCAGCTGAGGTCATGTATGTGAATGAATAGGAACTTCACAGTTGTGTCCCAGTACTATGCAGACGAGAGTTCCACAAGATGGTCACTCAGCGAGGTTTCCCGTTAAAGGATGCTTCCATGCCACCAGTACTTAAAGGTATGTTGTTTGTTTGTGAAGATTAAGTCCAGACTGGTCTAAATGTAGTAATATAGTGATCTGGACCTAAAGTCTGGCCAAAAGTCTGCAATCTACCATCAAATGTCGCTGTGCTGTTTTCATCAGGCATCCACAGTACAGTTCCTGGTGCTTCATAAAAGAGAGTCTCAGTCTGACATAGACAATGAGTAAGTGTCATGTTTAACACTCAGCCCGGCATGGACAGCAAGTGTCATGTTCAACACTAATAAGGGGATTTAGAGTGAACCTCTCTGTGGCACTGTATATCACATGGTATAAATGTTAATACACAGGTGAGCAGTACAATAATTTATTTAGTCAATGTGCAATAACTTAAATCTATCCAATGAAACATGTAGTATTTTGACCTAAATACATAGCAGACTGTTTCTCATTCTAACCAATTTCCGTCTGCTTCATGTTCTGGGTGCACTCGAGGCTATGTGCTAATTAGAGTGGTCACAAAACTGTACCGATATTTAGAGCATTCCTTAGCAAATCCTTAATAATCTCTGACTAAAAAGCAAAACTTCAATGTTTGCCTGTATCAGATGATGTATTAAGACAAATTCAGGTGGAGATTTAAGATCATTAAATGGTTACAATCAGAGTTTTTTAAACCACAGCACTGTGTGTGCTTGGCACGTGTTCTTTTAGTGATGCGCTTGTCAGATTTACTGTAACACAGAGCTTTGTTTAGCTGATTGTGAAATCTCTCTCCCCAGTGCTTCCAGAGTTTAGCGTTTAACCTGTCACCGAGGAACAATGCCAAAGCAGGGAGAACGATCTCATTCACAGTGCCTTAGCAATCTTTCTTGCTTCTCTTCTGTGGAAACAACGGTTTCTGGACTGTCACTCTGAATATTTCATCACCAAGATTACCTGTTCTTTACTCAGAGGTTCAAACTAAAGATACTGACACAATGCTGTGCGTAATTTGGGCCGTGTACATCACATCTACGGGCATCTACTTGCTAATGCAATGAAGCACTTTTTGTAAGTCGCTCTGGATAAGGGCGTCTGCTAAATGCCGTAAATGTAAATGTAAATGTAAATGTAATGCCTGCAGAGGTCACCGGACGGACTGTAAGTACCTGCACGCAATGATCTTGATCAGCCCCTTTCTCTCCAGTAAGATAACGCACGTGAGATGTTTGAGCAGGGACCCTAATCCGAGATTCTGGTTTCAGACGTGTTCTACTCTTTAAGTAAAGAAATTCATATTTATAATGTTAAATGTGTTCATCATTCCTCACACATTTATGACGTTTATTCATCAGTCTTGTGGATACCCAGGACACTTAAGCTTCATATTCAGTTACACAGGCAGGAGTCCTTCTGACACAAGATTTGGATACATACCCTACTTGTTCAGTGAAGCCCTAGTCCTAGAAACATACAGTCTTAGATGTTGGCTGTACAAAACATTTCTCTGAAGGTTTCTGAAGGTTTGAATGATTTAGGGAAGGTCAGTACTGATTTATTTATTTATTTTATTTGTGCATAATGCTTGTGCAAAACTGTTACATAGATAGTAACAAGAGGTCCTTTCTCTATTACACTTTCCGGTAGCAGAAATGACTTAATTTCCTGCTTATCAGAAAGGCAACAACAAAAAAGAATGAATGTCAAGAATTAAAATAATTTCATGGAGAAATAATTATGGCAACACAAACTCATTTACAACCCAAGAATGATGAACAACGTGCAGGGCTGGAGCCATCTATTTATGCGAAGTAATTGGTTCATGCCTCAGTATGAAAGTGGTGTGTGTTGATGATGGTGCAGTAGAGATTTATCACACACTCACGCTGCTATGGAGCCAGGATGCTCATTAGGTTGCATGGCGGGGAACTGTGAGGATGTTCAGTGTAACGGTGGTAAAGTTCACTATACATTTTAAAATTCAGTTAATAAAACAGAACGGCCATAACTTGGCTATGTCCAAAACGCTCCTTCTGAATAGCACAGTGTTCTCCCTAGCCAAACAAATCCGTGAAAATGAGGGTCAGACTTAATGCTACCGAATGACCTTCTAACGGATTTGTTGTCATTTGCGTAATGAGCATATAATGTCGGGGTGGTAGCTGATGTTGAACAGGTACTCTCTTTTTTTTGTGGATGGATAGTTTTGCTGTTTGAAACTGTGAGATGCACTTTTCTGACCCCGTGAATGACCTGCACAGTTGGTCGACTCTGATCCCCTCACACAGTGCCAATAAGGCTCATTAGCTTCAGTCCTTAGTTGGCCTTATTACCTTTACCTGAGCCTATTGTTACTGTCTTAAGATCTCCAATGAATCAGTTAAATGATCTCAATTAATCAATGATATCAATTAATCAATATCTTAATTCTGTCCTCTGGGTTTCTGAAGGATCCTGGATTCTTTCGAGTTTCCATTACTTGGATTTGTCCTTTCATGTATCTCTGGAAATGCACAGAAGTGAGAGGCACACACACACACACACACACACACACACACACACACACGCACACACTGGGCTCTTTCTGTAATAAATAAAATCTCAGGAGACTTCACCAGGATGCTCCTGAAAGAGGCACGAGGCACTTGAGTCTGGTTCATGAGGAGGTAGCAATTCATAATAAAGAGGTCTCTCAAGGCTTTACCCGACCCTTGTTTTTACCTGTACCTTTAATTACTTTGAAAACCCTGAGCACAGCAGAAAACACTGAGTTCTCACAGCACATCCAGGGTTAGCAAAACAACCAGGACACGCAAACAGCGCAGACCAGGCAGATCAGCAAGACCTGTTCTATTCAGTTCATGCAAAAACAATGAATGAGATAAAAATAAATTACGTCGACTTAATGGATAACAATGCACAGTCCACTTCTTTACAACCAACATTTCAGCAATAAAGCATACAACTGAGATGGTGTGGGGGAGGGGGGGGGTTCGCGGATGAGTAGTCCTATAGCATACAGTCAATACCAAACTCCCTGACACACATGCAGAAACCCGTTTGTTACAGACTTATGAACTTGTGCCTGAACGCGTGTCATTCTCAGTGCATCACTTATCATTGCTCAGGAGACGCCCAAGATGAAAGTTAAAAGCTTCCTGCATTTTGCTTTTAAATATTAAACACATAGTGGTGTACATGCTCAGGCGGAGGTGCTGCTGAAATAGCTAATGGTAATGGTAGTGCTAGTATCTGATCAGACTCCTGGATGGTGCTCATTCAAAGGCAGAGCTGCCTTTGTCAAGATCAGAAAAAGCTTTGCAAGGATATTTCACTGGTGACTGAACACTTAATTAACTGGAATAGGATTCTGCTATAAAAGGGTGTCCTGATTTATTTGAGCTTCGGTAGGAAGCTACATCAGTCATATTTAGAAAGGAAAAGCTCAGCTGAATTGACTCTGGCTTTACTGTGCACTTTCAAAGAGAGCACTAATGTTTGCTTAATAGGTGCGTCATCTTTGCTGAAACAGGATGGCCCTGGGGTTCCCTGCTTCCTCTTCTGAGCATTATGGAGTGAACTAATGTAAAACATCAAAGCCAATCCACCCTCACCCCTCCAACACTCCCACCACCACCCCCGAGAGTTTGTGGTGTCACTGTTGTAAAAAAATTGCCAAATTGCTATTGCCAAAATTGTAAAGTCTTTTTTTTAAGGGACAAGGTTGTACCAGCAGCAGCAGTCCAGTTATGATTTGTTCAAAATTAAAAGAACAAACAAGAAACAAATTAGCATGTGTTTTGAAATGTGCTGTGAAATATTAGCTAATACTTGTCCACCAGTTATGGATAGAAGCCACAACTCTCTTAGGGAATCATGTTACATAACATTTGGTCGCTGAAGAACTGGGAACTGTGGGTTTAGTAACATCCACATTGCCCTGCAGAGATTTTCAGGTACGTTTTGAGAGCACAAAGGGAAAGTCTTGAATATTCAGATCCGACCTCACAGATGGGCTTAACCGAAAGATCACAGAACATTCTGTTCTTGTATCTGACCTGACTTATCCCGTCTTCTCCAACTCTCGGGAACCGAGAGAGATTAAAAGGCCTCTGTAAGGCACACGGATACCAAAGGATTTGCCCACTGCTGTATTTTACAGCAGGAAAGGACTGATGAATCCTGCTCACTTGGAACTTGCACCTCATGTATAACTGCAGGTGAACCAGACAAATGTCACTTTATATCTGTGTGTCTGTGATCCATCACCTTCAGCCAGACAAACCTAATGGTTCTCAGGAGCCATATAAGCTCTATTTACTTTCACATATTTCAAGGATAAGGTCCTAAATACAGTGACACTGATTCTGACAGCAACATCTAATGATAGCTGATCGGTACAGTATATCAAGAAGGATCACCAGAAAACTTGATCTGAACCAGGACCAGGATTATTTCTTTGCCTTTTTTATACCAATTTTTTAGTTAGTTATTTAATCTACAAACAGCAACATCAATTGAATTTAATTTGCATCTAATTAAAAAAAACAAAACATATTTATTCTTGAAAAAAAAAATCTTTTTCAAGTGTAATGGCTCCTTCATCGATAGAAATTAGAGGGATTTTGTCCCAGTGTTTATGCCAAAAAATCTAAATATTTACAATTCATTGTTTATGTAAAAAAATCATTGTACTTAAAATGCTTGTCCTTTGTGCCTTTGGCTATTGGTTCTTACATCCTGAATTCTGCCTATGAATGCCAAGTTTGAAAGGCCTCCAGCACTTTCCTTCCATGGTTCATAAAACTCTGCCACGAGGTCCACTTTGTGAACCTGAGGCCCTTGCCTGCAAGCAACCAATCAGGCATCAGACTGCCTGGCTCATTACTGTGCACCTGAGAGTCCCTCAGGAAACCTACCCTGACTGTCGATCTAGGGATGTTGTGTATTTTACAATATGGGGCAGGCAACAGGAATCTGCCTCCCTCATTGATAACTCTGTTAAGATCGACACTGTGTCAAGCATGCTGTCTGTCCTCTTAGCTGATCCGCTCTCACTGGATATGGGACAAGAGGTAGACCGTGCAGTTCAAGCCGGATGGTGAATGCGCTGGCAAACCGCCGAGCAGGTGTGTTGTAGGAAATAAAAGCCACGGAGGGGCACGATATTATTCTGTGTGCGTGTGTGTGTGTAGTGGGGGGAGGGTTTCAAGGTTTTCTACCCGACCTGTACATTACACTGACAGATGAGATCAGTCTTTCTCTCAGCTTTGGTGCCTCACAACTATTCATAGGCAGGATCACCACAGTGCACCCCCCCCCCCCCCCCCCCCCAAAAAGGAGAAATAAATGGTCCAGGCAAAGGTCTAATTAAAAGTTTTCGAGTTCAATTTGAGCAGGACAGGAGTGCACAAGAGTTGTTTTGTCGTTCTGTTTGTGACCATACTGTATTTTAAAATGGGGGGAGTTTGTAGGCATCAGAGTTTGCGTTTATTAAAAAAGGAGTAGCAAGCACTTTGATGAGGGTTCTACCCTTGTGACAAATGCTTTTTGTTTGCTTAAGGTTTGATATGTTCACTGCAGACTAAGACCTGTCTCTACTCCACAGTTTGGATTATGGAGATATTTTCAGTGAATATAACATGAAAATGTGGCTAAGCATTATTCTATGTTGTACTGTACAAGAACTGTGCCAAGAAGTCCTTATAATAATAATAATTATTATTATTATAAGGTAATACTTAATTTTTTACTGCAGTTTAAATAAATCAAACCTACTACCTGTTACCTTAAACGTTTCAGACAGAGTAACACTTATTTTTTTCATGGTCATAAAACTACAGCTCAACCACAGCCTTTTAATGGCTTCATGGGTAGATCTTGGGTTTTGAACATGGGTTTTGAATTTTGAATAGCTTGCATTGCTCCATAACAAATTTGGAAGTTTCAAAAAAAGAAATAAAGAAACAATAAGTAAAAACAAATGTGTTCAAATGCAGTGCTTGTTTGCTAGTCGTTTTTTTTAAGTATGCATTTATGCCACAGCTAACAACAATGTGCATATGCAACTGTTTTGCTTTTTGCAAACACATATTGTACCGTGAGAACATTTCCTAATTTAAATATGTTTTTCATTTTGTCTTTTTGACATACAATACAAACTTCTGAATGAAGACAAGTGGCTACTGTACGCACGTGAATGCAGTCCACACTCTATTCTTCTCCAGTATGTTTACATTGTTGTATTTCCATTAAACCCTGTGTTAAGAGTGTCAAAGCGAAATAAAGTCTGCTGTCCAATTACAACCTTATACATGACCTTTGGAGCTTGACATGATAGGCTCACAGTTTATCTAAACGACAGGGTATCACTGGTATGTCGAAGCAGCACCTGAGCTTTGCTTCAGGTGGAATTTAGTTATCGTTTTACTGAAGTGAAGCACACACAGCCAGCTGATGTTTCAAATGCTCGTGCGGATCACTTGCGGAAAAATGTCAGACAAAAACATGAATATTTAAATGATGTGTTCAGCTTTGGCAAGAAGAAGTACAAATGTGTATTATTAATTTAAGAGGATTGTGTTTTTCTGTTATGGTAACTAAATAATGCAGAAATGCAGGTAAACTCAAAGGGTTGACAAAGTTTGCAGCTTTAGATATATGATCTCATAGGTCATAAAAGTGGTCTCACCCCTCCAGTGGATGATCCTATGTTTTTCTCACATTTGGGCCTTCTACCAGAAGATTATGAGTGACCCCGTATTTTCACTGTTCCTAGGATTGCGCTGTTCAGGACTAATCTGTTGGAGCCACTCCACCAGTTTAGGGGGTCACACACCCACGTGGCCCCATCACCACTGGGACAAACTTGGTGTTAACCTTCCACATTCTCTCTACTTCATCTTTCAGCCCTTGGTATTTTTCCAAGTTCTCATATTCCTTCCTCTGAATGTTTCCATTACTTGGCACCGCCACATCTATTACCACTGCGGTTTTCTGCATCTTGTCTACTATCACGATGTCTGCTTGATTCATCACTACTTGCCAGCATCTGGCCTCAGAGGCTCCTCTGCGGAGTTTGATTTTTGAGTCTTTCCTGGTGTGACACATATCTGTTTCGATTGACTTAGTACTTGATCTTGTGCTGCCATGATTAGCGACTCTGTGTTGCCCTGCAGTTCTGCATTGTCCAGCCATGGTTAGGATTGTCTTACGTGAGCCACACCGTCTGTTGGTCAGTGGTACGTTCCTGTGAGAGGCGTATGCTGCCACGACGACCCCTTAAGGTCTCACTGTTGTAATGCTGAAGGCGTAGAGGGACGAGGGGGCGGACACAAACGCTGAGAGATGCGAGATTTATGTGTACGCGAATCCAAACTCGAAGTCATATAAACGGTCCATGGTCATATCGTGAGAGCAGTCTGACAAAGAAACAAAACTAACACGCAACGAACCATAAGACATGATAAAAAAAACATACTGAATACACTTTACCACAGGGCTTGAATAAACAAAAAAAACATCCACACATAGAAGAAAACACTGGGCTTATATATATATATTTAAATTCAATAAGAAGCACATTGCTCCACTAACGAGGGGCGGGGTTACAAAACACAAGGAGGGACTAAGACTGACAGCCCGCACGTGGATGGAAAACATAACTGACAGGTGGGGGCGGGGCTAGACGTGACACTCGTGACCATGTTCTCCACCTGACTGAAGCACTCCCTTGCCAGCTCACACTTGGGGGCCATAGCTTGGATATATCCATGGATGTTTTGTACCTCAACCTGGATAGTGGATCTTATAGTTTGTAAGCCTATAAGCCTAGTTTGTAAGTTGGATGTTGGATTGTGGGTGGAGTGCCCCGTGCATCGTGGAGGGTTTTCTGTTCTTGACGTTGGCAGCTTCCAGCTCTTCTCTCCCACGGCTTATTGTGCCTTCTGGATATCTGATGACTGTCAGGACATACGTGTTTGTGGCTTTGATCGTATTGTTCCCATTCAACTGAGTCTTGAGGAGTTGCCTTACCCTATGGAGCTACTTGAATGTTGCTTCTCGTTTATGCCTTATGGTTCCAATGTGATTAGAAAATTCCCAGGTATGTGTAGCTTTCCTCTAGGTCTGTTATATTGGATTGTGGAAATTCAGTTCCCTCTGTCCTGATCACTTTCCTCTTTTCCAGCCTGAGAAACGTTCCTATGTTCCAACTATATACAGGTCTAGGCATTCAAATATCCTTATCTGTAGCTTATATGCATATGCAAATCATCCATCTCCTTCATGACTTGTGTATATATACAACTGATGAAGGAGATAGAGGATATGTAGGCTCTCCTCCATCATCGTGTACTATCACCGCTGCCGAATACAATTGTTGCTCCAACTACTCTTATCACACAACTCATCATTCCTTGGCACCGATGGATTAATCAGCAGACGACCAGTCGGAAGGCCATCGCTGTCTGAGGCAAACAGAAAGGCAAGATTCCAGCTGGCAAAGACAGTGTAAAAGTTGGATCACTGAGCAGTGGAAAAATGTCGCCTGGTCTGATGAATCCAGATTTGTTTTGCACCATTACTGATGGGACGGTCAGAATTGGGGCAAGCAGCATGAATCAATGGGCCCTTTCTGTCAGGCATCACCAGTTCGGGCTGGTGGAGGTGGAGTAATGGTGTGGGGAGTGTTTTGGTGGCGTATCCTCCGTTAACTGACGTTTGGACAGTGGGGCTTTCCTGAACATTGTGTCTGACCAAGTTCATCCCTTCATGGCAGCTGTTTGCCCTGTGGCAGAAGGACACGTTCAGCAGGACGATGCACCATACCACAAGAGTCAGATAGTCATGGACTGGTTCCAGAAACGTGACAGTGAGTTTTGCTTGCCTCCCTGGCCTTCACAGATCTTAATCCTGTAGAGCATCTCTGGGGCGAGGAAGAACAGGCTGTTCAGTGTGTGCGAGAGGTCAGTATCTCCATCTAATTTGCAGCATGTGCGAGAAACAATTCTGTCCGTATGGTCCAAGATTCCAACACCTAATAGAATCTGTCTAGAAAGCTGCATTTCTGAAGGCCAACATGCTATTAGGTGCCTGTGTGCCTGTCTCTAATATTATGACCAGTCAGTGTTTTATATGTGTGTATATATATGTGTGTGTGTGTGTGTGTGTGTGTGTGTGTGTGTCTGTGTGGTTGAACATTTTCTGCAGGATGAAGGGATGAAGACATAGCCCGGGTGAACGAGTGTGTAATTAAAATTGGTTCCACTGTGTGTGGTTATCAGCAGCCTCCTTACATGCCATCTTCTCTTTCAGGGGCTTGTCGAAGTTACAGACTGAGCTCTTCTCTGCTGGAGCTTCTCACAGCAGTGAGAAAAAAAAAGTTTTCCTTTTGTTTAAAATACCAGCAGATAAAATAAGAGTCCTCTCCGTTCCTCACCTTTGCTGCGGTATCCTGTTTCTCTACCGAGACCAGAAACCACCACAATATATAATTAGCAATGGTTGCTAAGTGGAGCAGGGTTTATGGTCAGCAGTACCACTGCACTGAATACAGATACTGAGTTGCTGGGTGATGTAAAGGTTGGTTTTGTCTTATTTTGGCCCTCTTTAATATTCAGGTTTTTAGGAGAACACCATATCTGGCTGCACGCTTAGAGGCACATGCAGTGAGGCACATGCAGTGAGGCACATGCAGTGAGGCACATGCAGTGACGCACATGCTCTTTGTATTTCTACTTCTACTGAATTATATATCAAAATTGTGCAAAAATGCATTTCATTTGCAAAAGTTGCATTACAACGAGTGAAATTACAAAGCAAAAATGTCTTTGATTTTAGTTTCACTTCTGGCATGAAGAAAACATGGAGCTACTAATTGTGGTCAGAATTGTTTTATGAATACAATGCATGTAACCTTTTTTTTTAGTACTGTACATGACAACTGAACGTAGTGTATTTTCAGCATGGTCATAACTGTATGTGAACATAATTAAATACAACAATACAAGTGGTGGTATCTAAGTGTATCTCAGATAATGACACATGAACCTGACATCAACTTGAACTCTGCAATACTTTTTAGAGTTCAGTTACCTCACGGTTGCTATTTGTATAAGTAATTGTTCCTGATGTGATATTTAAAAACAACTAATCCCTGGTCACACAGGCTGAGCTTTTAGAGGATGTACAGACACAGGGCAGAGGAAGAAGCTTAAATCTAAGTGCCTTCTGCCTTGTGCTGTGAGCCCATTTAACTCACATCTGCTGCAGGGCAGAGAGGCCAGTCACAGTTGGGGAAATGTTCAGAGACTGGACTCTAATACCCAAGCTCTCCTCTCCCCCACTACTGCTATTTGCTTGTCTCTCACAAACTCACACACGGAGTGGTTGGATGACATGTGACTTACCTTGAGTATCAGTACAAAGTAGCAGGCAGCCTGTGCCAACACCAGCACACCATCGGACTCAGCTGTCTACAGTCCTACACACTTTATAATGGCTGGCCGTTAAAGGATCCTGCCGTGTAAACAAGATATTGCTGACCAGCACTTTGGCTTACTGTCCAGGCTGGTCCCATTGTCCTGACTTTACTTTCAGGAATGTATTGCATCTCTCTGTCAAAGTACATTTCATCATACATACATAAGAGAGAGAGAGGGAGGAGAGAGAGAGAGATAGAGAGAGAGAGAGAGAGAGAGTAGTCTGAGGCTTTCTTGTGGAGCTTATTTACATTGAGATATCCGGGGAAATACATCAAAGAGGACATTTGAAAACTGTCTTAGTCTTAGAAAATAAAGTGGTCGGTAATTAACTCAAGTTTATGTCTTTAATTACACACGAGTTTGATTTTCACCTTCATCTTTTTCTTTACTCAAGGGAAAAGATGACGGCGATAGCTGCAAATGTCATTCTTCAGTATGTTTCCAGACGACAGACTGCCAGGGGATTTGGTGATGGATATCACATTCAGGCCAAGCGTTAGAGTTATGGCCTCACAGTCGGTTTTATGTGATTAAGTAAACACTTTAAATCCCATCAGCTGAGAGGATGCCAGTGCTCCTGTGAGAAGTGTCACCAAGCTTTCTCTTCAAACCCCACTGTGATTCTGAATGGATCCCTTTTGAATGGATTGAAATGTTTCAATCATTAGAAAATTATCAATTACACATCTTTTGGCATAACACTGCATTTCTGATCTGAAGCGTCTCCTGTTTATATGCGAATGTGTAGCTAATATCTTTTAAAATAGTTACTTCCATGTTTTCAGCTGGATTCAACAAATTGCACCACTTATACCATAAACACTACATCATTGTATAGCAGTTCATATAGCAGTTCAACTAGGTATACTAAACATATAACAAGCACAAAACACATCACCAGTACTCACCAAAACAAACATCCCATCTAGTAATATAGAAAAGTACATATATGTCAAATGTCATTTCTCTATACACTTGGGTATGAAAGAGTTCTTCCGTCACCATTGGGAGCCTAAATCGATGTCCAGAAGGAAGCAGCTGGAACTCAGAGTTAAGCAGATGCTCTGGATATCTCCGTATCAGTGTCGCTTTCTGGGTGACATGACAAATGTAAGTTATTTAAGGGAGTTTGGATAACACCATCCTGTTTGCCATACTGCTGTTGATTAAATGATTCTTATCTCTCACATTTAAGATACCAATCCTAGCTATCATAGAAAAAGTTAAAAACAGATTCAGTAAGTTACTTATTACTTCCTCTTGTCCACACTAAACATGTTTAACTTCCTTAAGAAGTGTTAAGAAGTATCAGTATTCACTTTAAGGGGCAGATTAACATCAATAACTATCCCCACGTATTTATAATTTCGCAAAGTCAACTGCTAATCCACACAGGTCATGGAACATAGGACTCTTGATGGATGTCTCCATGTCATTGTGTTTGTATTTGTTATGGTTAACTTTTAGAATATCTGGACACACCAAACAAAGTTTGTCAACCATTGAGTCATGCTCAGTCTCCCTGTCTTGTGGAAGGCTTAACAATCACTATGTCTGTGACGAGACGACGACACACAAGTCCATGAGAAGGTACAAAGTGGTCACAGTGGTTATGAATGAAATCTCACAATATACACATCTGTGAGGTCACAATGAGGTCACAATTACAGACGAAGGGTGGAACTAATATTGGTTTATTTATGCACACTCATTGGGAAAGTAACTAGACGCAGGTGTAAGCGGGGAAGGTTGCTAGAGGGGCGTGGCAACATGTGGAACAGGGAAGTAAACGAAGGGCACATGGAAATATGCTGAAAGGAAACATAATCAATAACCACGTGGAAAGTCCCATCGCAGCTGAAGAGATTTCAGAACATATAGGTCTTGGAATTGACTTCTTCAGTGATTTTTGTTAAGAATACACACGAGAGGAGACCAAACCTAGCCATGTGGTGAGCCCGCGGAGTTGACAAGGTATTGAGATAAACCACTGCCCTTAAACTGCTGTGGCCTTCACATTAAAAAAGTCTACAATCCTAAATGCTACATTGGAAGCAATATTAAATTGTACTAAACTTTTGTTGACTAAAAAAAGCTAATTTGAAGTCACATGCAAGATTCTTGAATCATTTTAAGGTGTCTGTTGAGGTTCATCAGAGTAACGATAGTATGGCCTACCCTTCATCTACTGGCTGCACACTGCATCGGGTCTAAATACTCCTCAACTAAACACAGTAGCTTCTTTGTAATGTGTTTCTCAAATGCTTTCATCAGTAATGATGTTAGGGCTACCTGGTAAAGTTCATTCAGTTCCTTCACTGATTTACATTTACTGGAACAATAATGCACCTTTTCCACAGAGCGAGGATTTAGATAACTTAAGAACAAATCACTCGCTACTCCACAATGCATTCAGAGGTTTACTTGAGACATAACCTGGTCTGGAACTGACACAATGAATTTGCTTTTTTTAAAGCATTTTTCATACTAAGCAGAAATAATGAGAATGCTAGTTCTTCTCTTTCTGAAAACACTCTGCACAATCGGCATAAGGAGAGTGAGGCTGTTCATATAAAAGCCATTAAGTGCCTTAACAGGTCCCTCTGCAGCCAGTCATAGATCTCATCCTATCTTGTTCCATTATTACATCATTACTCCTAAACATATTATCGATTTTATGCTTGTGCTTTACTTTCTTAATTTCTGATCTCTTTACATCCCATTTCTCTGTCTCTGTCCTGTTATGGTAGATTTTATGTTCCTTTATTAGAAGTTCTTCAATATTCTTTGTGTCTCATGGCTTGGGTGCAGTTTCATTTCCCTTATAGGGACAACAGCTTCTTCACACAATGAAATATAGCCAGATACATCCATCAGTTCAGTGATATCTGAACAAGAGAAAGTGACCAATTTGTGCAATCAAAAGAACTGCAGATACTTTACAGCATCGATAGTCTACTTTACAGACAGACACCTTGGCCTTTTTAGATAATATTTTCTTTATCTCTAAAAGGCTTCTTGGGCTTCCTGGACAGTTTATAAGCACTTTTATAGACCCATAACAAAGATCCAGGATGTTGTTTACCCTCTTTGAGCAAGTGATGTATTGCTGGAAACTGCTAGGAGCCTTTCTCATATTACTGGTGATTAAAATCTCCTAGTATAAAACTTGGGGCATCTGGGGAGAGAGTCTTTAGCTTGTGTATGACTCTGTAAATCGTGTCAGTGGCATGTTTAGCACTGGCCTCTATATGAATATACATAGAGTTAAAATATTTGAGGAGACGTGCAGGGCAGATAGAACAGACGGACCTACACAGATAAGAGTTTAGTGTCCACCCATGGATATCCTCTCCCTGACAGACGCATTACTGCTCCAGAGCTGACTCATGTGCAGATCCCTCCGCCCTGGCCTTTCCCTGTACCACGTGCATCTCTGTTCAAACCAACAGGTTCGTTCAAGCCTCTTATCGCCATAACAGAGTCAGTATCTATAGCCATGAGCTAAGTTCCTGTAAAGGCTGTAACACATGCTTTTCTTTATCGTCAGTCATATGCCTCACATCTGCTTGATGTTCGTCTGCTTCATGTCTTAGAGACTGAATATTTGTAAGGATGACAGCTGGTAGCAGAATGCAGATGAGGTTCTGGGTTTAGTCTAACTCCACCTCTTCCCCACTCATGCTTTCTGGTCTTATATTTCCAGGTATGAGATACTGGTGGCAAACTATCAGCATTAAGAAATTCGGTGTCTGGAACAATTGTCAGAATTCTGTAGAAACAGCTCTGGATAGTTATATTTCAACTGCTGAGTACTGAATCCAGCCTGAACCATAGCTTTCTTCTAGGCTGAGGGCTTAACAAAACATTACCACAAATTATTAACCACTAAACTAACCACTAAGCATTATTAAACAATAACCACTGCAAGAAATTCCATTGCAGTGCTTTCTTTCCTTCTTTCTTTCATTCATTTATTCTTCTTTCCTTCTTTTTTCTGCTGCTTTAATGCCATTCTTACTGCAGGAATGTGCAGAAGTCAGCTGGAACATCACCACACACAACACTGTGGATATTGTTCATAATTTTACAGCATTTGGAAGTGTATCTGCTTAATGTCAGTAATCTCTTCAACTTCCTTTCTCTTCCTGCCATCTGTTTAGTAAAACATTCAGACCGTATAGGCAGGGAGGCACAGTGTATTTAAGCATGTTTTTGGAAAAATGAAAATTCATTCTTTAATGACCCCATCTCTGCTGAGTTATGAAAAGACAAACCTACAAAGAACCCAGCTCCTATTTTAGCTTTTTCCAAGGTACGATATGCAATGGCATTCACTCAAACATAATGTGTGAGTCATTTCAGGAATAATAGAGACTTCGACAAAAGCAAAAACAGGAAATGAAATCAGTCAAAATGACATGGAAATCACCCCTGACATAAAATGGGACATTTTTGCCACTAGGAATGATTGCTGTTATTGTATTGGGCAAAGACATCTCACTGCAAGGGTTTCTGTGAGAGGAAATTGAACTCCTCCATGGGAACAGCACCATCATATTACTGTATACTCACACCTCTCTCTGAGCACCAAAAAAACCCTGATGACAGAAAAATTAAACCCCTTCTCACTGCTTTAATGCAAATCTGCTCGCATTCACTCCATATGTCTTCATATGCAGACCGATCTGCCATTCTTTGGGTTTAACCAGAAACAGTTCAGTTCTCAGTCAACAGTATATTTCTAGTCCATGCCATAATGTAATGCTAGATGCCTCCAGAAACAGAGCCTACACAAGAAAAAATCCATGCAGGAAATTGGGAGAAATTCAAGTCATTGGATACTTTTGTATTAATTACACTGTATATCCCCTTGACATATTAGGCAGGGTGGCCCATGACCACTAGCGCTGGAATGCAAATAATGAAGGCAGACTTTGATTGCCTGTCATGCATCGCCTCAAAAATAGTCCTTAAGCCACTGTGCCCAGCCCTCACCCCAGCGAGGGTGCCCGGCTTTGTCAGGGAGCCTGATGTCTCGATACAGCCGCTCTGTATCCAGCATCTGGGAAGGAGATTAGGAGAACAGAGTCCATTCACACAGACCGCAGCGCAGGGCCAGATTCCGGTGAGCACTTTATCACCCATTTTCATGTACTGTGCGTCAGGTTGCTGCGAAATCACCGGGTCACATTCACAGCTCTAAGCGACAGCAGCACATTCAGTAAAACGGCACTAGACAGGCTCGTTACAGTGACATCACATGCCTGCCAGTATTCTGAACTCAGGGCCCAACTAATCAGCATTTGGCTTTTGTCAAGCACAGTAGATTGCTTATTTATTGTCATGATTAATTTCTCATGTTTATTCACTCACATCTCGCATAATTACAGTGATCTATTAAAATCTCAGTCCTGGCACGAAGGTTTGCTGAGCAACCTCAGATATTTCATAATTCATGTACAATTATGTCCATCACATATTATGAAGGCTTGAATAATATATACACTGCAACTTTTTTTGTTTTCTACCTGCTAAGCTTTGGTCAATGCTAGATGTGTATACGGTCAGGACTCTGGGTAGGAAGCTTGAGGCATCCCCCTTTGTGCAGTATGAGCAGATTTAGAAGACCCATTGACCTGGCCAAGTCTATCATTTCAAAGGTACGGAGTTTGAAGACGGCTTACGGGGATGCAGCTAATTTCATGCCTGTTTCCAGTTCTGAAACTGAATGGGATGTTTTCCTACGCTCCACTCTTTGCTTTAACCCTCGCCTGCACCCATCCGGATCACCCCATCCACTCCGTCACTCCTCGAGTGACAGATGCGCACAGCTTGACGTGATCTGTTCATCAGAGCGGCATTGTTCTAAGAGACTGGAGGGGAAAAAAACACACACACACAAAGTGCTAGATGGCAATCAGTCTTCAGGGGGCTGGGAAAGGAGGAACAAACTCTCCAAGGAGTGAATGATAGCGCAGGGTGGAGCTGGGAAGCAGTGTGCTCACTCCTGTGCAGGAGGGGGTGAGGGGAGAGAGAGGACTCTCACTGCAGAGTAAATGTCAAACTGTATGAGCTAATCACTGAAGCTTCACTTGAAGGGTTCATCATGGAAGGACGTTTTGTAAAACTACGGTTGTTCTGAAGAGACAGTGCTCCACTCAAGATTAGAGAACTACTGCGGTCCTGATTGCAAGTCATAAAGAGACACCGGTAGTCATGCCAACTATCCTCATTCCCACAGCAGAACCAGCCGTTCGCATGGGAGATGTAACTTTACTTTGAACATTTTCAAATTTGAAATCAAAATTGATTATATATAAACATCATTTATCTTTGTCCTAAAGATGCATGAATAAGCATGTTTATTATCCGTTTCACATTGTATGTGAGTGCATGTGAAATATGAAAGAAAGAACTACTGAACTGGAGAGAAAAACGAGTTGGGCTGGAGAGTCCAGAGTTGGGCTGTGATGTCCAGAATTACTGTGGCATGGCGGCCAGACTGTATGAATGTGGTAGGACTGAGCAGGTCAGACAGATGTGTGTTGTGAGTGCAGTTCTGAAGTGTTGGTGCAAGTCGCAGTACTGAATGGAGTCAGGTGTGGTTCTGTATGGAGTCATGTGTGGTTCTTTATGGAGTCAGGTGTGGTTCTGTATGGAGTCAGGTGTGGTTCTGTATGGCTGGAAATTAGCCAGAGGGGAACTGTGGCCTTTGTGCTCAGACCCTTTAGTTTTATCTGACATAACGGCTCTAAAAAGAGCAGAGCAGTAACCCAGTAAAAATAAGTGGGGGGAAAAATCTTGAACAATAGAATACAATAACTATATTCTATAGAACAAAAGAATACAATAGCTATATTGTATAGAACAAAAGAATACAATAACTATATTGTATAGAACAATAGAATACAATAACTATATTCTATAGAACAAAAGAATACAATAGCTATATTGTATAGAACAAAAGAATAAAAAAACTATATTCTATAGAACAATAGAATACAATAACTATATTGCATAGAACAATAGAATACAATAACTATATTCTATAGAATAGTAGATTACAATAACTATAACCTATAGAACAATAGTATACTGGCACAAACAGAACAGGCAGAACATCTCCCTGAATTTGGCCTTCAGTTTTCAGCTTTTCCGTAAGAATAACAGGCCTAGGAGATCCTTTCATTTTATATTATGTGCCTGGTGTCAACTCTGTAATTAATGGAAAGATTACCCAGTGATACCAGGAAAACAGGCAGAGCCGGATAGACTGCAGGGATTTGGACAGGACAAATAAACGATACAGTGGGATGCTGATGTTTTCTTGCTACCCATGTTGCAGGTCTGTGGGAGTCCATGCCAAGATTGAGCTTGTGACTGCCCTTTTCATAGCAGCTCCAATAACTACCAATGAGACAGTGTGCCTGAGGGATGGATGTAACCAATAGGGAAGGCTAATGAGAAGTCGCAGGGTGTCACGTCTGGCTCCGCCTCCCTTCCTGTCAGTCATGTCTTTGTTTTGTTCTCCATGAGACCATGTTTTGGTTTGCCTATGTGTTCCCCTGCCCTTGCCCCTGTCATTTGTAACTCCGCCCCCTCGTCATTGTATCCAGCTGTGTCTTATTTGGTTGCTTTAAGTTCCTTTAAGTCCTGTGTTTGGTCTCTTGTTTAGTGATTTGCTTATTTATGTCTTTGTCTCTCTTTTGCTTCCACGTTTCCCAGATTCTACGTACTAGTGTTTTCTGTCAGTATTATTTGGTTCTCGTGGTTAGTGTTTGGTTTGTCTTTGTTTCCCGTCTATGTGCTTTGTGTAGTTCTGTTTGTTTTCTTATTAAATCTCCTGAATATCCACACTTACATCCAGTCTCCAACTACCCAATGTCACACAGGGAAGGTTGTTGGGCAAAAATCAAGGGTTTGGCAGGGAATGTGCACTGAATGTAGTGTGTCTAGTAGCAAACATTGTCTCTTGAAGCACAAGGAAGATTTTAACATTCATTTAAACAAATTCATGAACTCCAACTCTGAGTCAGTGTGATTGTAATGGACTGCAAATGGCATCATTCAGCGTCTGTCACAAACAGACTGCGTTTCATACGGCGTTTTCCCTCCTGCCCAGTTTCATCCCCTCAAGAAATAACAATAGCACAGTCCTGGCTGTCCGTGCCCACTTTACCGCTACACTGCCTCAGTTTTGTTGTCTATTTGTGCCTATCCTCCATAGGTATTATCTTCTGCCAACAAGTCTTTATGATGAGAGTGCAGTAGTCTGCCTGCTCTACAGACACAGTCAGAGAAGCCCTTAAGAGTCACGGGACCTCTGCATGTGACGCGCCAAAGACAAGATCTTTTCACTGTCTTCCACTTGAGTAAGTCTAGAAAATGTATTTAAAGCCATAGTTACAATGAAAGTTCATAAGAGAGTCATAAAAACAGTATATGTCCAGGAAGTAACTGGTTAAAAGGGTGAAACAGATTCAGTGGTAAGAATATCCAGGAGCTATATATAAATCCTCTCCGATCTTAAAAAATGGGTGTTCTGTAGCAGAGGACTCTCAGGTAGAGATTTATTGTGGTGTCTGTGTTAATTTGCTGAGCGTGCGCATTTGTAGAGTTAAATTGGTTTGGCGCAGCAAACAAGCTGTTTCATCAGGAGGAACTCCAGAAGGAAAGCAGGCTTCTAGAACAAGGGACCCAGCAACCGAGAGCCATCTGGGGGCTACGACTGGACCAGTCTCACAATAACAGACAACCTGTGAGGTTAGGGGGACACATTCACAAGCTAACACACACATTCAGTCTCTCTTTCTCTCTCTATCTGTCTCACACACACACACACGCTCAGTATATGAGGACAGCTTGCACAATCTTCACGTGCATCTTTACCAGTCACCATTTCTCTATAGCTCTCTCAGACACATGTACACACACACACACACACACACACACACATATACATATGCGTGCGCGCACAAGCACACACGCAGGTGTGCATTCTTTGGTTGTCTGTAATCTAAGTGATTCTCGGTGATTGATGGGTGTGCAGGTGCCGGACTACCTCGGTCCTCTCCCGGCTGTGAAGGGTGTGTGTGATGCTCTGTGCATTAGAGGCCAGTGAGAAATGGGATGCTTTATCAGACCAAAAATAGACGTGTGAGCTGTCGGCTGCCATGCTGGAAAACAGAGCACCCGCCATGCCCTCAATAGCACCTACATTTGTTTTCCGGTTGCTTTCCCATAAGTGTTGGTGCCATGGCAGTGGGGCTCCAGCCTGCTGTGAGTCACCGTGTTTCCTCCACTGCCTCGTTGAAGGGAGGTCAGATAAGATGAATGAGAAGAAGCTTCACTGAATAAGCCCAGGGCGCTCATGGGAATGTTTGTTGTATGCATTCAACTCTACGTGATTTGTTTTTTATTGAGTGAGAAATAATACACACCCTCGTGTTCAGTTTTTCAGTTTCATTACTGGAGCGTTGGCATCTGTGATGTGGGAAACGTTTGCACAGCCCTTACCGTCCTCATCCTCATTGGCCACTCTTCTCTCACTTCCCTAACCACTGTTCTACAATTACTGGTTACACACACACACACACACACACACACACACACACACACACACACGAGAGTTTTCTTTACCCTTCAGCAACTGAGGTGGGCTTGGTGCCCTTTGACCTTTGATGCTACATGCCATAGGTACCTCTGTTGCCCTCTTGAAGGGAGGATGGAGCTGTTCACACCTGCACCAGCTGATAACAGCACATGTGGCCTGGCCAGGAACAGATGGGGCGGCTCTGGGGTTTGGGGCACAGCTGTGCTGCAGGAGGACACTGGGAGCCGGGATGTATCCCCCATGGAGAACGCTCTGCTTATGTACCCTTGAAGCTCTCTCTGGAGCTGCTCATGGAAATGACCCCAACCACCACCGGATAGCACCAGGGTTGCTTCCTGTACTTCGGCCCTTGTTATAGCAGAGAAATGAGACAGACGTGTGCATATTTATGGAGCTGCAATTCCCCCTTGCCCAGTCCACTTAACAGCGAGAGGAGGTCAGCCTGCGTTGCTCTCCTCAGAGAGCCCCAGAAAGGAAGCGGATGATCAGCAATTCACAGATACAGAGGTGGATGCCAACAAAAGTTAATTTGGCGCTAGAAAAATGTCTGCCTGGGTATTGCGTGTATGAACCTGAATGGATTTTAACACTGATATCTGTCTAAAAGAAACAGACGTTGCTATGTGAAGCGCTTCATATCTCCAAATGGATTTGAAGAAGCTTTGGCTGCATCTTTGTTCTTGCACAGTGACAAAGGTCTCGCTTTTAAGACTCGCGCTCATCCTCTTTCACAGTAAATTATCTGGAGTCTCTCTCATCATGGCCTCTTTTTCTGCCATACATTACATAACAGTGCCTCGAGACCAATTATTATGTTTGTGTCGTAAATAAGCCCTTAAAAATTAATTTGCAAAATCAGAGAAGTCTTTGTTTGTTCTCCCCTCTGATCTCTGTGGAGTAGTTCAGAGATTGACTGTCTTCAGCCAATTTGTAATGGTAGAGGAAATCAGGCAGAGATGGAAAGAGTTTTCTCATCAACTCTGTAATATGAGATATGGATAATTATTAATAACGAAATTAGAATAACAAAGTGACACATGTACACTCTCGTTGTCTCTGGTTTGGCCAGTAGGTGTTTGAGCTATCACAGCTGATCTGACAAAACAGATAAACAAGCTTCTTTCTTTTCCTGTTTGTTTGTTGCACAGTGTAATTGAATGTCCCTACTACTTACTCAGCTAATGGGTTTCATTCAGGAAATCAGCCTAAATACTGGGAATAAAAAGTGCTCATTGTAAGGGTTCTCTGTGAATTATTTCTATTAATTATATGTCAGGAATTATTGATGATAATAAGACTAATAAATGGGGCACCTGACAAACATGACAAAATGGTCCCAACAAAAGAGACACACTTGATGATGATGTAACCAAGGGAATAGTAATAATTTTCTCCATATCTGAAGGAAATTTTGATCACTCCAACTGAATGGAGTACTTATCCTAGTGGTTAAAGCTTCTGTGGCAAGAGATGCACACACACACAGATAGAACATTATCAACGTTTAATAAAAAGCAACTGGAAATAAGAAACAAGAATTATCCATATAAAGAAATCAAAACATCAGTTTACACCAGTAAAGCTACAAAGCTGAAATTCTGAGGGTTTTTTTGAGACAAGATTACTTGAAAAAAACAACTACAAAGAGTAGGACTAGTTTAACAGACAATGGCACCACTGTCACTCTTTACGATCTGTATAGCCACAGTGGTGAGACTACAATACCATGGCAACACTGGAGAAGACAAACTGGGAAAAAGCTTACATTTACGTTCGGGACTGTCCTTCAGATTACAGAGTAGGAGTCTCCAGGCAGATCCAGTGACCACAGAAACACTGCCTTGTGCACTTATTCCAGACTGAAGCATGCTGCACCTTGATGAGCATTAGTTCAGCTGACTCTGAAGAGGGTTCAGCTGGGGAGTTCAGTTCTGGACCTGCTGATCAGAGACCAACACATCTCCATTGCTGAATTCCACCGTGAAATGTGAGGTGTTGTGATTTATAGGGTTGTAGGACAGAAGATGTCCATCACGTCTGCACGCTGAATGGTTCTCCTTCCAGAAGCAGTGCGCCCCCCCCCATGGGCCTGTTCTTTGATAACTTGATATAACATTTCATTTCATGTCCTTATTTTGTATCAGGTGTGTCACACATCATTGAAAATCATCTCAATTCAGGCAGGACTTCACATTCCATTGAAGAGGAAATTTGGTATATCTTGTATTTTTCACATACAATTCAAGAAAAGGAACAGAGTTTACTGTACCACACAATATCAGTACACAAAATTATTAAATGCAGGAGACACAATGATGCAAAGTGAATCTCAGATAGACCAGGAGGTTCAGCCATACAACTTGAAGTGCTCTGCAGCGCCTCTGCCAACAGTCTGTACCCTGGCAGTGGTGCGTACATGTGGCTTTGTGCTTATCTTGTGCTTTGGTTTGGTGCTGCACCCCTCACAAGTCGCATCTGACGAAACGTTACCCCATCAAGGCCAGTGGGGCAGTCTCTATGCTCTTGGGATGCACAGTGTCATCATGGCCAGGGCATTGGGTGGTGCAGTGTTTACTGTTCCCTGTGCCTGGGTGGGTGTGGTGCACACTCCATCCGCTCCCCTCCTCCCGCAGGATGGTGTAGAGGTGTGCTGGTGTGGCCATGATGCCACCACTACCCACTGTGCTTCCGCATGCCTGTGTGGTGGTGGCTACCGTGACACCGTCTCCCAGCCAGTTGTCTCCAATGGGCGCTGAGGCATCCAGGAGGCCTTTTGTTCTACTGTGCCTTTCTGGTACACGTTGTAAGCTTTGTTTTGAGTCACGCCTCATATAGATGGAATGTTTCGAGTCTTCTCCGCCATGTCGCCTGCGTTGGTATGGCTGGTTTGCGGGTCAATAATGTTACGTTGGCTTTCTTTACTTGTAGTTTTTGTGCACACTTGTGTTCGGTTTCGTATTAATGTCCTCTTCGGTTGGAGAGTTGTATTTGCTTCAATTTGAATCATCGGCTGGCTGCCTGATGAAATAAAGCTGTCACTATCTGGAACGTTACTGTACTGTAAAGTAGAAGTGGCATTACAGGAGAACAATGTCAAATATGACGAACATTTACGTAAAAAAAAAAGTTGAGATGAAAATTTTAATGACTGCTAGTCACCTGAAATGTTTTTTTTGTGTGTGTGTGTTATCCATGCAAACTCAGCCATAGCGACTATGGTGGATTCAGCAGTATCCCAAATTGGAATGGTCAGATAGAAATACTTTAGACTAAGAAGATCCAGGAATGGGAACAAACTAGATTTGAGGTTGCGTGTGCTGGGGCTGTCACCACTGTCCTAATGACTTATGCCTGAGCAAACGAGCAGCAACACGGCTAAACTTGCCACTGTAAAGGTATTCACGGAATTTCATGCCACCAAAAATCAACCCCAGGGCCCCCTTCTCTGTTTGACTGCATTTCTGCTCTGGTTTTGTCAGCGTTCTAGAAGTGAAAGCGATGGTCCGCTCGCTTCAGTCTTTCATTCTGCATGAACGGACCGCCGTGACTCCTGCAGTAGAGGCACGACATGGCGACACCAACTCCGGGTTTTAATGAACTAACACTTCCACAGACTAAGTGTGTCTTAGCGTCGTCAAATGCCAGTTGATATTTGTCTGTTCACAACCATTTTGACTTTTTCTGTAACACGATTGTTATGGGTTTGATTATTGTGGACAAATTAAAACGAAACCTCCCGTAATAGGATAGGAAATCTCTAAGTTCAGTTACATTTCACTGAACAGCTGCTTTTTCAGTAGTCTCTGTACTCTCTCTTAGGTTGATACATGTTGTATTTATAACATGTCCCACCACTCTGCAAGAATTTACACCTGTCTAATTTAACCATGAGTCATGAGAAGTACCTCTTCTATGTTTTTAAGATGGCGCTTTGTATTCCTACTAGTTATCACGATTGTCACGGTGAGAAGGCGGGATCGCCACCAGAGGGCACCCGCGAGGACACCTCGTACACGTCACACCCTCACTTGGCACCGACACACCCCCCACACAGACCCGGTCACTCCCACCTTCCCACTCACCTGAGTACTGACACCTGTGCACGGTATTCAAGGTTATTATTTAAGCCCACAGGTCCTGTCGTTCAGTGCTGCACATTGGCCCTACCTGGAAGGAACCCACTCTGCTGACATTCCAGGAGTTCTGCTGCTGTCCTGAACGACACCTTGCATCTACGAAGACTCTCCTTATTGTTTCTCCTTTTTTGGGCAGAGTGCCTATATTTGTGTTGTACCTTATTCTAAAGAATGGAAGATAATAAAAGTCAAGGCTCGCTACCCTCGCCTCCTGCTGTGAACCTAAACCCGTTACAGAATGTGCAGCCTGGTGCAGCAGGAGGTAGTGAGCCTTCGGCCATTGAAGTATTAAATGCCCAAGGCATTGTTCTGGAGCAGCACCATCGAGAAATGGGTGAGTTGCGAGCACTAATGCAAACTCTAACCACCTGTGTTCAGACGTTATCTCAGCAGGCTAGTAATCCCTCTACCCAGCGGATTGAGGGGGTAAGACTACCTCTGGCACCCCCAGAGCCGTACGACGGAGACCCTGAAAAATGCGAAGGATTCCTGGCCCAATGTGGTCTCTACTTCCGGTATCAGGAGAATCTCACGGACCAGGCGAAAATATCCTTCGTTATTTCAAGACTTAGCGGTAAGGCCCTGACTTGGGGAGCCGCGTTATTAGCAGGGGAGTCGCCCCTCCTATCTAGGTTCGATACATTTATTAATGAACTGAAAGAAGTATTTCACCACCCACGCCAAGGGAGGGCGTGTGGTCAAACCCTATTAAACCTGAGACAAGGGAATAAGACGGCCGCTGCATTCGCCCTCGAATTCCGCACGACAGCGGCGGGGAGCGGGTGGAACGATGCGGCATTAACCGACGCATTTCTAGCGGCATTAAAACCGCAACTACGAGCCGAACTCGCATGCAGGCAGGAGGAACAAACATTCAACTCGGTGGTCAGAATGGCCATCACATGCGACCGGCTCCTCCAGGAGAGGAGCTTCGCTGGAGGGACGCGAGGGCATTCAGACCCCGATCACCCCCTGCACCTAGAAGAGACTGGAGACCGCCAGAACCGATGCAGCTGGGCGCCACGGAACCAGCAGAGGAGGATCGTGCTCACCCGAGCAACGAAACGGCCCGGGTGAGTAGATCCATGATGAACCAATTGCTCACTATAAAGGTGGAAATTACTTACCAGGGGGATGTGTTGTGGCGTTTATGCCCTAGTGGACTCGGGAGCCGCGGGGAACGTGATGACCGCGGACCTGGCAAGGAAGATGCGCTTGCCGTTGAAGGACCTGGAACGGCCGAGAAGAGTGCGTGCACTGGACGGCAGGCCTGTGGGTGGCGGGGTTATGAGTCAACACACCCCCCCTCACTCTCACGGTTCAAGGGCACTCCTCGTCACAAATATTTTGCGTTCTTCCCAACTTAACTTATGATCTCACCTTAGGGCTTCCCTGGTTCCGACAGTTCCATCCCATCCTTAACTGGTATGACGGTCACATTTCACACTGGAGTGCACCTACAACAGTCACACAGAGCCCTCCGAGCCACGCCACTTGCTACTGACTTCCACCACCATCGAGAGTCCTAGCGTGGCAAGTGAAATCAAGATTCCCTCCCAGTATAAGGAGATGGCCGATGTATTCAGTCCCTCGAAGGCGACTCAGCTCCCTCCGCACGCCCATGGGACTGCAAAATTGAGCTTAAAGAGGGCAGTGTTCCCCCGAGAGGACGGGTATATCCTCTGTCGTTGGAAGAGGAGAAAGCCATGCAGCAGTATGTCCAGGAGGCATTAGCGCAGGGCTATATCGTCCCCTCCACCTCGCCTGCCTCAGCCAGCGTATTCTTTGTCAAAAAGAGAGGCGGTGGTCTGAGGCCATGCATGGATTATGGGGGGCTCAATTCCCTCTTGGTGAACTACGCTTATCCGCTGCCTCTGGTGCCGTCGGCGCTGGAGCAGTTGCGAGATGCGGTAGTTTTCACCAAACTCGATCTGCGCAGCGCCTACAACCTCATCCGCGTACGTGAAGGGGATGAGTGGAAGACGGCATTTAGTACCCGCTCCGGGCACTACGAGTACCGGGTCTTGCCATATGGCTTGGCTTCGGCTCCGTCGGTCTTCCAGGCGTACATCAACGAAGTTCTGCGTGAGTACTTGAATAAATGTGTTATCGCTATATCGATGACATCCTCATTTATTCTTCCTCCGCAGAACAACATGAGCATGATGTGCGGGCCGTCCTCCGCACTCTCCTGCGCAATAAACTATATTGCAAGTTGGAGAAGTGCGAGTTCCATCTGCGGAATTAAATTTCCTGGGCTACACCATCAAGCCCGGTGCCGTGCACATGCAAGCCAGCAAGGTGGAGGCGGTGACTGGATGGAATCGTCCTCACACACGTCGCGAGCTGCAGAGGTTTCTGGGCTTCGCGAACTTTTATAGGAGATTCATCCGCGGTTTTAGCTCTATCGCGAAGCCGTTAACGGACTTGCTGCGTGGTGGACTCAAAAGTCTGGCCTGGACAGAGGAGGCTGAAAACGCCTTTTAACGCTCTGAAGCAGGCTTTCGTCACCGCGCCTGTCCTTCATCAGCCTGATCCCACGAAGCCTTTTATAGTAGAGGTGGACGCCTCCAATGTGGGAGTGGGGGCGGTGTTGTCGCAAAGATTCAAGAAAGGTAGCCTCCTAAGACCCATCGCCTTTTTTTTCTCGTAAGCTTTCTTCAGCGGAGCGAAATTATGGAGTGGGCGACAGAGAGCTGCTGGCGATGCGTCTCGCTTTTCGCAGAATGGAGACACTGGCTCGAGGGAGCTAGGCATCCCTTTCTAGTTCTTACTGATCATAAGAATTTAGAATATTTGCGAACCACCCGAAGAATGAATGCCCGACAGGCACGCTGGTCCTTGTTTTTCTCCCCCGTTTCCAATTCCAGGTGACGTACCGGCCCGGGAGAAAAAATACACGCCCACTATCACGTTCATTTCCAGGCAGTGCGGACTCGACCAGTGATGAACCTGTCCTACCTCCCGAATGCTTTGTTGGAGCTCTTCAATGGGAGATTGATCGGGCTATAGACGCCGCTAATCCTCATCCCAACTGTCCTCCGCCTCGTAGGTATGTGCCCCCCCGCGCAGCGCACCCCTCTGATACAGTGGGCACATGCTTCTCTAGGCACGGGACACCCGGATCCACCAGAACCTCCCAGCTTCTGGGCGCTCGTTATTGGTGGCCTGGAATGCATCGGGACATCCTCCATCACGTGGGGTCCTGTGCAGTGTGTGCGCCGCAGCAAGGTGCCGAGGACGCCGCCCGCGCGGTAAGCTGCTACCCCTGCCCATACCCAAACAGCCGTGGACGCACCTAGCCGTCGATTTTCTCACTGACTTACCGGTTTCAGAAGGCAATAACACCATCCTGGTTGTCGTGGACCGGTTTTCGAAGATGGTGCGCTTCCTACCCCTGCCCGGACTGCCAACTGCCTGGGAGACTGCGGATCTCCTGTTCAGGCACGTGTTTCGGCAGTTCGGCTTGCCCGAGGACATTGTGTCTGACAGGGGACCGCAGTTCACATCGCGAGTCTGGCGTGAATTCCTGTCTAAGCTCAATGTGACCGTCAGCCTCACGTCAGGCTACCACCCCCAGGCAAACGGGCAGGTGGAAAGGGTTAACCAAGAACTGGGAAGATTCTTGAGGGCATATTGCAGTGAACATCAGGAGGCGTGGTGTTCACTACTAGCATGGGCGGAATACGCACAAAATTCTCTCACACAGGCCAGCACGGGAAAGACCCCGTTTGAGTGCGTGTTTGGGAGACAACCTCCGTTATACCCCTGGAACGTTGCCGCTTCCGACCAGCCTCAAATAGAGGACTGGTGTAAGAGGAGTGAGAGCGTATGGGAAGATACTCATCAACGGTTAAGAACAGCGGTGAGGAGGTTTCAGAGAAAGGCAGATCGCAGAAGATCCGACGCGCCGAATACAAGGTGGGCGATAAAGTGTGGGTCTCCACAAAGGACGGTAGGCTGGGAGGCTCAGGTAAGCTTCAAGCTCGCTACGTGGGGCCGTACACGATTACGCAATGCATAAACCGTGTGACTTTTAAGGTGGGTCTACCAGGAGATCGCCGAGTTTCACGAGCCTTCCATGCCTCCGCCCTCAAGCCCTATAAGGAGGGTCCGCTCGGAGAAAGAGAGGAGCAACCTCCCCCGTCTCCGACGATGCTAGAGGACGGTCCAGTCTACCAGGTCAACAAGCTCCTCGATTCCAGATACCGGCGAGGAGGTCTTCATTATCTGGTAGATTGGGAGGGATACGGGCCGGAAGAAAGAAGCTGGGTTCCCGCATCACAGGTATTAGATCCCTCCTTAATCGCCGACTACCACCGCGAATTCCCTAACCGGCCAGCTCCGCGGCGCCCGGGAAGACCCTGTGTCAGACGCCGGGAGGAATCTTTGAGGGAGGGCTCTGTCACGGTGAGAAGGCGGGATCGCCACCAGAGGGCACCCGCGAGGACACCTCGCACACGTCACACCCTCACTTGGCACCGACACACCCCCACACAGACCCGGTCACTCCCACCTTCCCACTCACCTGAGTACTGACACCTGTGCACGGTATTCAAGGTTATTATTTAAGCCCACAGGTCCTGTCGTTCAGTGCTGCACATTGGCCCTACCTGGAAGGAACCCACTCTGCTGACATTCCAGGAGTTCTGCTGCTGTCCTGAACGACACCTTGCATCTACGAAGACTCTCCTTATTGTTTCTCCTTTTTGGGCAGAGTGCCTATATTTGTGTTGTACCTTATTCTAAAGAATGGAAGATAATAAAAGTCAAGGCTCGCTACCCTCGCCTCCTGCTGTGAACCTAAACCCGTTACAACGATGGCATCTTAATTTCAATTCACTCCCTCCCTTCACCCCATCTAGGTCCAGAAGAATCTGGTCCATCATCCTTTAGAAAATGGCAGGAACAATAACAACCTCATATGGCAAACAGGTGAATGAATGTAACCCCTTAAGTGCACCGCTACTCATTATAGTAGGTGAATTCCTGTTTATAGGTCTAAGATAAATGTAGATTAGAAAATGTCTGATTCAGTTTCTTCTCGGCTTCGTATGGGTGTAAAGGGTGTAAAGGGTGTAAAGGGTGTAATGGGTGTATGGGTGTATGGGCGTATGGTACCATGTCTGGATCACAAAATTCTGGTACAGTTTTTTTTCCACTGCATACAGTTTTGCCTCAACCACCTTTAGCATCTCTATCCCTGGTGTAAACATAGATGGCTACCTTACACACACACCATCCTGTTCACTCTGGACAAGCTACCCCGGTTTAGCTCCAACTTTCTGATACAGTCTCTACCCATCGAAGCTGGGCTACCTCCCTCAACTATTCCTAAGGTGCTGGTGCTATTCCTATACTTCAACTTTGCTGTGAATTTATGCTTCAGTTTCAGTGATTCTTTACTGTGGGTCTTCTGGTGGGTCTTTTTGCAGATCTAAACCAGCATTTGTAAAACCTTTCTGTTATTATAGAGACAGCTGTGTCATTGTCTAATTCCATTTTTATTCAGACACCATTTACTGTGTTATGCACCAAGTATTTAACCCTAATACACAAGTGTGTAAGATCTCTACCTGCCTCTAACGCAGTTGTGCAAACAATGTCCAACTGGTCACTTTGTGAATCATGGCCAGGCACTCCTGTGCTTCTGATGGTTTGTCATAACCTTCTATTTGTAACTGGAGAGTCCTGCTGGTACTACTGGCCTTGAATGCTGGAATAGTATTGCTGTTTCTTCTGACATGCTTGGTCCACTTGACATGTCTTTCTTTCCCGCCTCCCTAATGAGCTCTGATGATGGGGCCCTTTATTCCTGCATACTCTGCATTCCACTTCCTTGAATCCGAAGTTGCCTTTGTTTCGTATTTTAGGTTTTGACATGTTTTTTTCTCTTTCAACTGTGCAGGCTTTGAAAGCATCTGAAAGCATCTATTTGGTTTAGTGACTTCAGAAGCCAGCCCCGTTCAAAGGTGAGAGCTAGGTACCCTTTTGTATGAGAGGACTTGAGTAGGCAGTCTCTCACCTCTAAACTTTTTACACCACAGGGAAAATGGATTCATCTAGACATTATTCAAAATGACATTTTGCAGACAACTTTATCAAACTTGCAGTGTACACACTGATTAAGTCTCCATGCTGGTTCCTTAAGCAATAAATAGTCTTTGGGAACATAGAGCAATTGCAACAGGTCAACCAGGTCTTTATATGATTTTTCTGACAGTTTCAATGGTGCAAATGAGTCCATTAGCAAACCATACACCTTCTTGCCCATCATGGTGCGAACAGCCTTCAAACAACTTTCTCTTCTCATCCCCTGGATTAAGTCTATTTGCTTTGAAATACTATTCTAGTATTTTTCCTCTCTTTTCTTGAAGTGAAAACACCATTCTGACTCTGGGAGAGATGTCTTCACTCTGTAATGGTGCCTCTTTGCCAGGAGACTCCATCAGGCAGGGGTGCCGTATCATCTTAATGTTTGTTAGTTATGTCTTTTTGATAGATGTATCTGTGTTTTGGTTGTGTACAACACTCCACGCAGGTAATGTGTGTCCGTTTGCTTCATTCACTACTATTACGTTATTGCATTTTATAAGCCGATGTTGGTCATTGAAATTTCGTTGCCTTTCTTGAGTTTTGGTTAGATAGATTTTGTGTTTGGTTTCATTTTATTTAATTAAACTCTTCAGTTGGAGACTCATGTTTGCTTCATGCTCTTCGCCCGTGACACTCTCACTCAAACTCTCTCCTTTTTCTCCACACTATTCTTGAAAACTTTATAGAAGCTCATAAATCTGTTATTGTTTGCTTCATTTTGATTGGTTACCTCGGGATGAGTGTGCCACATGAAGCATTGTTGGATTGCGCATGCGAGTCAGTTCAGGAACCGGATCTGTTCAGACTCATGTCAGATATAGATCACATTCACAAGATCATTTTGACAGTCTAATAAAAAAAAAATGTTTTATTATTTAGTCAGAAAATCCTATTTAGGCAACTTGTACCTGTTGAGTGGAGTTGCTTTCATATGACTCATTAGACTCGTGATTGCTGTGGTTGGCTGAAATTTCAAGATGAATGTATAATGTGAAACACTGTTCCATTGTGCATGTGGGTCAGTTCAGGCATACAATCTGTTCAGACTAATGAAAGATAGAGGCAACATTTAACAATCTACAATAACAATAAAAAACAAACAACAACAAAAAAATGGATTTAGGCCCCATTTACCTGCTGTGAGAACAAAGTCCATGTGACCTGAGACACTCCCTTTACCACACTCAGTCCTTCTCTGTCCTTAAATATTCAATGCCTCAACACATTCCTGAAGAACAGCCTATGCACTAGGTGAATCCCATTGCTGTTATCAGGGAGGCTGGCCTGGAGCAGGCTGTGTTGGCAGGGGGGGTATGGGCCAAGCTTATGGGCCAAGGGGGTGTGGGCCAAGCTTAAAGCTCACAGGCATTGGCATAAAAAATAAAACCTCTCTCCCCCTTTGAATGAATTCTGAGTGCAATTAATTATACACCATCACTGATGGACACCTACTTCTTTTCACACACCAAAATATATATGTAAAGTGAAATTAGAACTGTATATGGTCCACATATTGCTCAAACAACTTTGTTTCCTCATTTCATAACAACAGCTATTTTTAAGCCCTCCTGTTCAAACTATTATTTCATAAATTATCCAGTTACCCTGTAGAAATTACATGGTAGAATTTCACATTTTTTTTTGTGACTCCCCCCCCCCACACACACACACACACACTGCTCTAAAGGTTTCCTGCTGATCAGGTGCTGAGCAGTCCTTGACTTTAGTATTTGCAGGAAAGAGGCCATGAGTGACATGACACATTCTTTTGCTGCCCCAATCAGCTTTTACGGCATAATAAACAACACAAAACATTTCTCCACACCTCTTAAGATTTTAGAGGTGAGTCAGCATTTTAGAAACTTACAGTAAGAAATATAGCTAAAGGATGGTAGAAGCATATTCAGTGCTGTAATTATGCTCCCTGTCAAGAGAGTACACCTTGAGAGAGACAGATGGTCCATTGATTTTAATGCCTGAAATCCTGTCATCCACCTCTGTTTATTATACAGTTATCCCCAGGATCAGTAATTAAATGTTCAAAAACAGCAAAGTGTCAATGTTTATTTTTCACTAATCTTACTGAAGTATAAGGGAGGGGCAGCAAACATAATGCTGCTTATTAGCTACTGATTAATACATAAATGTCTCCTGTAATTTCTGAATGCATACTGCATATTGTGTGTTCTCCTTTGTAATGCAATCATAGATGTTTTGTATTGGGTCTAGGAGCACTTAAACAATGTCTCAGTAGCTAAATATTATATCTACATACATAGATTACAGCTGATGTTACAATATCTAAATAATTTGTTAGCCACATCAGTACAAGTACAAGGCAGCAGACCACTCAATTACAGCCATGTCAGTTCAGGGAGGTTCAGGTCCAGCACAGAGATTAGCTGATTTTTTAGAATTCCTTAAGAGTCCCATCAGCATCAATGTTCAGAAACCTTATGAAGCATATCTCTCTATAAAAGACAGTGTGAAGCATATCTCTCCATAAAAGACACTATGAAGCATATCTGTCTCTCTATCAAATACATTTCCGGCTGTTTTCGTTCAGTCCCTCTTATAAGGCGAAAGCCCCAGATGAATTGCAGCTCTTCCTCCCAGCATGTGCTACTTGCTCCATCACATTCATAGCTGGGCAGTTAAAGCCAACATCAAAGAGCCAGTTGACCCCGTGCCTGCTAGTCTACTGGAATGGTCCCCATGCCTTCCAGGGTCTTGGAGCACGCGTCCTGCAAGCCAGACTATCAGAGCACAGGGACCCTGTTTTGCACATTCAAACTGCCACGTAGCGGCACACCAGACTACAAAGGCTTGAGAGGACTGTATTCTCAGCACAGCCAGAACATTCAGAGTGAAAGTTTTTAAGCAGAGAGGTGCCACCCGAGGTTGTTGTCAACCAACAACAAACTATATTAGTTCCCCTTTTAGTTCCAGTTTAAATATAAATACATAGTCAGCATGATCTGATGGCACAGCAGATGTTCGTGTAACAACCCTTTAGCACACAATTCCTTTCAAACAGAATGACTTTGCATCCAGTCAAGATGAGCATGCGTCTACTGAGAAGGAAAATAACCCATGGAAAAGGTTTCAGAAAAAGACAGAAACACATAACTGGAATGCTGTCAAGAAATTCAACCTTGAGCAATATGAAAGGATATGTTCAGTCTAAGCATGGAATAACTGATTTGGTGGTCTTCAATATAGAAAACAACTGGTGGAAACCATTAAAGGCAGATGCTTAAAAAGATGAGTTGGCCTATAGTTAGTATTGGCAAAGACAACTAAATGCTCGAACTGAACGCTTTTCAAATATATAAACTGATACTTCAGGAACAGAGATGAGTTTAAGAACGTGACATGAAATGCTGATTATTTGCTTGTGCTAATTAGGCTAAATATAAGGCATTAGCAAATAAGACACTTTCTGGTGGATTTCCTTATGAAGCTTTGTCTCTGCCAGACAGTTTGAAACATGGCACAGATGCCCAGATAGAAACAGGCAGATTACCGACACAAATAGCTACTCTGACCACCCATGATGTCCACCCTGACCTGCCTCAGCCAACTTAGAGTACTGCTTTGGCATAAAATATAATGACTTATACCCTAATGCCTATATAATTGCAATAAGCAGTAATCTTCTTAGAAACTAGTGATGGTAACGCAGTACATTTGATATTTATTTTTAAAGATATTTGTATTAATTACATGTTCATATATTTACTCAGTATACAATAAGCTGCATACAGATGTTAATCTATAAAACCAGAATAGGTCAATATTAATTTTGTGAAGCCCCTTGTTCTAGTGAAAGTTTGTTTTGATGGGGTTACTGTACTTGGCTTTTTACTAAGCATAAAGGGACACTGACATATTGCTCCTCTCTGATAATTAAAATTTAAATGGTGATATTGAATGTCATATTGTTGTGGTTAAAAAGTGACATGAAAAGGAAAATTCAACAGGAGGCTGTCAGTAGAAAGTATTGATTCTGAATGCCTTCTGTGTTTAAAATGAAGTACACGTTTATTATTGCTGGGTTAACGAAAACCTGTCAGCATGTAAACAGAGTCTTGATCTCCTGAAGAATTTGCAACATTCTTAAAACAAAAGATTAATGTCTCACACCGTGTTGCCCTGTCCATACCCGAGACCCCTTTTCCTAACCTTAACGCTTTCTATGAGTTTAATGTGTACACATTCCTAGACTACATTTCCTTTGTATTGGTAGTTATAATCCATGGACGTTTCTGTTATTACATACTATAGCAGCATCTGTCCATACTGCGTAAAGCATGCTGACTTTGAGTCCAGGATGCTGACAGAAAGTAAGTCATTACTGGACCATTGTTCCACCATGCACATGTCACATTCGTGCAAACCCGCCATGTAAACACTAGGGCTGACCAGAAAGGAACGTTTTCCAGGGGCACTGAGACCAATGGCCAATCTTTACGGTCATAAGCGCATCTGTTTAGAAAGGAGGAGCTGTGGATACACCAATGAAGAACAGATACGGAATCTGATGTTGGTGTAGAGAACATTTCCTCCTGCATCTCCACATGATCCCATTCTCTCTTACTTTCCACTGTCTGAAACGAAAGACGCTAACATGGTCAGTGGAGTTATGAATAGGTTCATATGACACACCAGTAGGTCTTGGATGACATCCATGCACCTGCCAACTGGTTTTTGTGTCTTTGAATTGCAGACCAGCTGTACCAGCTGAATGATAATGCATTTTTTATTGCATCATGTCTATAATTCTGCACACCGGTGCAGAAACTATTTTAGAGATCTTTAGTTAGTCCCTGTTGGGAACTTGATCTGGTGTTAGTGAGAATTGTTTTATTGAATTTCTATAAGAAATTCTTTCTTTATTTATTTTTATTGTATTATATGCTATTTTTGATACACTAACCTATACTTTAATCAATGATCCACAGCGTGTGCAACAGAAGCTTAGAGGTCTTGTCTCATTAGAGAATTCTTATCGTTGCTTTTCGTTGTTTCATTAAGCTTAAACGAATGCATACAGTTTAATAAATATTGTTTATACATGTAATCTAGTAAGTTGTTCTTTCTCTATTTCACAAATGATTACAATTTTGAAGTTGTTTATACTGCAGTTACCAGGAATTACAATTTCTCATGATGCACGAAAATCTTGCAGAGGTGTTCGAACGCACAAACGTCGCAAATGTCACAAAAAGACGCATCCACTACCTAAAACTCACATTACACCAAACACAGACAGAGCAAATATAACTGTTATACGCCACCACGCTATGAAACTGTTAAAAGTTTTCAAATAACCCGAAACTGCTTTCAATTAATCGAAAAACAAGACAGTAAAAGAGTTGCCGAGGTTAAATGTGTCGTCGTGCGTGTTTACAACCAATTCTAGGCTATGTATTATTTCAGAAATAATATTTTTCATTCAACTTACATAAATGTAAGCAGGCCACAAGAGTTGCTGACTTCGCCATTTCAATCAATTAGATAGACGCTTCACAACAACTACTCTTTTTTATTCTTCTACAGTTCAACTAGTTAAAAAACATTACAGGTCAGTTACATAGGTTCAGGTAAATAACACGTCTGTTCACCAGATAGCTTATGGTGCCACGCCGGAAATACATTGGAAATGCAGTGAGTTCAGGGACTTTCAACAACCAAGCTCAGCACAGTCAGTGCTGGTGGAAAGGGAAAATAATCAAGGAACTCTTAAACCCCACAGGCAAGTTGGTGTGCAGCAAACGGGAAGCGTGTCTAAGCTACTTTCAGCAACTTTCTACTTAACACTTCACGTTGCAGTCAGCATGCACGAGAAATGAACATTGACCATGCGTATTCAATGGTTGCACTCGCGACACTTAAACAACACTTAAGAGCGTAGCTTACCTGCAGATGCCCCTGGTACATATTGAGCTGAGAGTATCAATTCAAATTTCCCCCGACTAAGGATGCCAGTTAGTTGAACGCCCGAGATAGCATATGTTGCCAGTTAAAATGCTCATGCGTGCAAAGTGTTCAGAAACTAATAGAAGATACCCTCTTGAGACTGGGTAAGAAGTGCAGGAACCGGTGTGAGGGATCTGTCCTTCTTTCAAGTGCTGAATTTAACGGCACTCGATGTTTCGCGTCACCGACACTTCGTAGAAGGTGCAGCGCTTCAATTACAATCTCAAAAGAAGTGCTCTATTAATATTCGATAAGCCTAAATTGCTTTGGTGCTTACGCGCACGAAACATCGCGAATCACGCTGTAAACATTACCCCTTTGCTTCTCCTGCTGGTTCTGTAGTAGTTGCTGTGACGCTTCAGAGGTTATTCCGTCTCCTTAGCCTTGTTCGACTCCTCCACTCCCCCCACCCAGCCCCGTTTAGGCGGAGTCAGCTCCTGGGCTCACGTGCAAAGTCTTCACATAGAAACACACGTACGTTCTCACAGAGCCAGGCAGAGGCGAAATAAAGTTCAGCTGCGTGACGTGTCTCTTTGGCTCTAATGTAGAAAGGACGCATACGTCTCGCAGTCTTAGTCTCTCGTACGCTGTTTCTTTTATTTCTGATTATGAGATCTGAAACATGTTTGATGAATTGGAGAGACGCCAGCTCGTAGTTACTGTTATTACATAATGCGTCCCTGACAGCTTCTTTTAAGGTGTATCCTATGAAGGAAGTTCGCGTACAAAGCAAACACACAAAATGACAAAGAACACCCCTCCTCTCACACACACACACACACACACACACACACACACACAACACAGGCCATTCTTAATATGGCGTGAAACCAGAACAACGGTAGTACAGTAACGCACCCTGTATTACACTGTGGAAAACAAATACCGCATTGTAGGCTGTTGTTCTACTACTGTTCTACTGTTTCGAGGGAGAAAATTATTCACAACCTGACAAATTAAGGTATGTGTACATTCTCTTTGGTTCTAATACACTTCAGAATTAGTTTGTACAAAATAAAAACAACCAACCTACCAAATAACCAACCAAACAAATGAATAAAAAAACTAATTTAAGCACAATATCAAGCTTTTGGAAAGTGCTAATGGTTTGCTCTGTCAGGGCAAGTTTTTAGCTAGGACTGCTTATTCTATAGAGTTTACACAACTGTCTAACTTTAATATCACATACAAATGGGAGAATAAAGACAGGTGCTTACAGTGCAAAAATATTAAGATCCCTTAAAAGTAATCAGATTTCTCTGGATTACAAATGACTTGTGGAAGGTCCAAGTTGACATAACTCAAAGATATTGTCCCACAGCTGTCTTCTACAATTTCACCTCTTCTGGTTTGATGAACCCTTAATTCAAGTGCTATTTGTCAGACACTGAATCTGACGGAAAGGTGAGAAAATGAATCACTCTGAGGAAATTAAAGTAATAGACATGTACAAGATAGGAAAATGCTACAAAAATAGCTAAGTGAGGACTGCTGGGTCAATTGTGAGGAAATGGAAGTTGTATCGTAGCAACAAGGCTACCACCCAGTCTACCACCCAGGCACTGACCAGAATACCACCCAGTCTACCACCCAGACACTGACCAGAATACCACCCAGTCTACCACCCAGGCACTGACCAGAATACCACCCAGTCTACCACCCAGGCACTGCCCAGACAATAACACCCATCAAGACTCAGCATCAGCACAAGACAGAGAGCTACGTAGAAGCCATCACTTTGAAGGAGCTACAGTGCTGAGATTGGAGGTGCACCAAAGGCCATGTGGAAGCAGGTTTGCCGATTCCCCGACTCTGACAGTGTTTCTGGATGCTGATGCTCACGGAGTTCAACTGGATCTTCATCTTCATGGAGCAGGTCTGGTATATGTTGCAGGTGTTAGCACCGTACAGATGCTAGTACTGGAACATATCATCGTTTGCCTTCTAGAGGGAATGGCGGAAAGTGTTCAGGAAAATCGCCCAGAGTCCCTGGAGCCAATATGACCTCCCCTCAAACCTCTCCATGCACCCTGACTGCTTTCAAAGTCTGTAGCCCCTCATGGAGGTGCGGATCCAACAATGGCTTGGGTCTCTGTGGAATCTCATTCTGAGCAGGAATAAACCGCATACTACCATCCACCAAAGCCTCATTCAAGACAAGGCACTGAAGGCAGCATGTCAGGTGAAGATGAGGTGTGTTCATGGGGTTATTCACAAATATCCTCTACTGCCTACTGTCACCGGGTTAGTTCTGGTTGTGGCCCATCCTCTAATTATGGGCACTGATTTGCTACAGTTTTCATGGATAGAAAGGCAGATGCTCAGGTGTGGCCCGACCTAGACATGTATGCCATCAAGCTACAGCCACTTCTGGGGGACATGCCATGCACAGCCAGGACATGAGAGTCTATGGGGCTGCAACTTCTGAGGCCAGGTTGATTAAGCCTGGGTTCTATGTCCTGTATCGGTTTCCCATTGGTCTTCCCACAAGTCTCAAGACAACATCCTGAAGCACAACTTCAACCAAGTAAAAGTAATCAATCAGGTTCTTGAACTGGGAATTGTTCTGTAACATCTGCATTTTTCGATTATAACTGACAATATGACATGATTCAGGACAAACTGAAGAGTTACCCAGAAAGTCCCAAAAGTCCCCAAAAAGGCCTTTGAATGCATTTCCATGTGGCTCATAATAATTCAATGGCAAGTTTGTTTTTGCAAGATAAAACATTGAACTGCCAAATGACCAACGTTTATTGACTGTACATTGGAGGTGATGTACGCAGTGGTTGTGCGTCATGCCATGAATGTCAGCTGGTTAATCGCCTGGCCGTTCCCAGAGTGCCATTGTGTGTCCTCCCTTTGATCGAGGTCCCCTTCAAAAGAATTGGTATGGACCTCGTCAGTCCATTAGAAAGGAACACGCAAGGGTACCACTTTGTATTAGTCCTGGTTCCCTATGCAATATGATATGTCAAAGAAGTGCCTCAGTATTCATTGTTACATCTACCAATTTCCTGTGCTGCCAAGGGGAAGGGGAGATGGCTGGTGAACGTGATCTGCAAGGTAGCGGTATGGCCCAGATGAGCCAGTAGAAAATTACAGTTGGTTGTTGCTGTGTGTGGTTAATGGCAACCCCCATTTTTAATAAAGGATTTGTTGACAATTAATTTTGACTTTTAAAATTTCTTTTGGAGGACATTGGTTTGCAATAATAAAATACAGACTGGAACTAGCAATCACTGTTGTCACGGTACAGCAGCGGCAGTACATGTTGTCCTGTTGTTGTTGTGTTCGTCCCTCAGGTGGGCGGGGCCTGTTAGGATACCCGACACCTGAGGGTCGTTTGTCTGTCTATATATGTCTTGTCTTTATACCAGTTGACTGCTGGCAATTGTATCCTTAATTTGGATTATGTCACAGGTTTTGTGTTGTGCACTTTATCCATTAAATCTCCCCTTTCCCTGAGACTGGCGTGATCGCTTCCTTTTAATTTTGCACACCTCGCCAGTCACAAGTATACATGTCATCTGTAATCCAGATGAATTTTTGCAAGGTACTGTTACTCTAATAATACTACAAATTGATATTCTTGAAAAATACTTACATAAGCATTCTAAACCATAAGAGTTGTATAACCTTCAGGCATTGTAATTTATAAAACTGTTACAAAGCTAACATCAAGCCTTCAATGGATTGTTGAAACTCAACATCAATGTGCAAATGGTCAAACTCTCCAAAAGAACAGAATGAGTCTAATAGTGTAAGATTAGTGCTGTAAGTCCCAATATACTTAAATCCAGGGTATTGCTACCAGGGAGTTTTGGCCCCATGGTATCACATCAAAGATATCACATTTGACCCCAATGTTAAACAATTACCTGATGTTCTAAGAATGTTTTGGGCCCTTTTCACAGACAGAGCTGTCCTAACATCCCACCCCCCCTGCCCCACTCTTGCCTATACCTCCTTTTCACTTTCATTGCAGAAACTGGAGATTAGCTGTTTCAATTATTTATAAATGGGGATAAGAATAGAAAGTTTGGTTCATTGTAAAGATTTGTCATAAACTTCTAAAGTCATGCATTGCATGCAGTTGTTTTGAGTGTGATAAATGACTTCCATTAAAAATTTACAACTGCTCTATTTTGGGTGGTACTTCATATGGTTTTACGTCTTCCCTAAAAGGAACAGACTGATATATAGTAATTACTGTAGGCTGGTGGTGTCAGGCACAGAGACTGATGTTTAATATCATTAATTTGTTATTACACATATCTGAGAGAAATGGATTTGACTATAGCCTGATTCTCTCCTTGAAAATGTGGGAGTCCAAGTTGATGGATGTCTCAGAGGTTTAATTGTTTCCTGTTCCCATGACTCAATCACTATGCAGCACTTTCCAGTGCAGTGCACAGAACTCAGCCATTGTTTGCTGTCAGTGTTTCTGTGGCTGCTGTTTGGCTATTAGATAGTGTGATGTCAGTGACAGATCCATGGTGCATGGCAGAGAGACAATAAACTTGGAGTGAAGAGTGCTCAGAGATGGATGGGGAAACTGTAGGATGACAAACAACCTAGTTAGAGTGAAAAAAAGATGGAAAGGGTCGCAGGGTTCACCGCTGACTTCACGGCAAATGAGATTTTGCACAGGTTAGCTCTGTTTTATGAAAGACAGGTTCATGAGTTTAATCCTAGGCAATTCTGCAATAGCAGGTAAGTGTGTAACCACAGATGGCAGCCTGTAACTCAAACATTCTCTCAATGTATAAGTCATGAACAGATGGTCCTTTAAAACAACTGTGGGTCAATATGAGTCACTGAACTCACTCTACAGATATGCAAAAACAATCTCTGCTTTTTAATCATTTTTTGAGAAGAAACAAATTCATTGATTCGTCTCATTTATTCTCTTTGGTTCTCTTTGGTTCTCTTCGGTATGTGTTTATTTGTGCGTGTTGAATTGCAACAATTGTGTTTCTTTGCTTCAATCTTGTGTTGTGTTCTTATTATTTACAGTACTGGAGACATTGTAGACAGTGCACATCTACACAAATGTTGCTGCACTGTCAGATGTGCATATGTAATGAAGACACACATTAAATAATCATTCCCAACAGTGACTATAAAATGCATTAAATTTGGAATTTGTGCAGTCTCACTGTGGAACTAATGGAGGTACCAATCATATTTGAAACATTCACTCATTTTTTTTCAAATTTCAAGCATCTACATGCATAGCTTAAAGTCTTGTGAAAATGTATTTGAGTTATTCTCTCCTTCAGTGATAAGTGTATCGCTTTAGATCTTGTTTTCTCGTGTTCATACTTTCCACTGTCTTTAGTGCATCTGAACCCATGTCTACTCAAGGAGAGGCAACGTCTTTAAAATATTTACACAATGCAGTGGCTACACCCATCTCATCAGACAAGTTTACAGCACCAGCTATGGATAATTCATGTTTCATTCAGATTAAGTGTCACATTGACTATGGGTAATAATGCCTCTGGCCACCAGAGGTCAGCCTCACCAGAATTCAGATTTTTTTCCTCTTCCCCCTGGTTTGTCTGATCAAGATTAAAATCCAGCAACTGGTTCCTCAGCTCTTCGTCTGTCTCCTGAATGCTAAAGAAGACTTTGCCACCATGTAGGAACCAGTGGATACGCAGGTCTGCGTTCACTGAACAAGGTATTCTGCTCATTGACCACACCCAGCAGCTACAACACATCTCTTCGGTCATCCAAGAACCCAGAAAAGTACCAAGGTTCTGTCTTTTGTTGACTGCTAAGACATTGTCACTGCTTTGTACCATGAGTAAACAACACTTAATCAGCCTCATCCCACATTTGACACAGAAGAGAAATGTACCAAGAGAAGATGCTGATGCTCTTCAAACAGGAGAGAAAACATCTGAATACTGCAGATGATAATTCTGGAATCAGGAAGTGGCTCGAATGAAGCAGCGATGAAGACCAGATGTAACTAGCTTGCCGAGATTTGAACCTGAATATATGCAGTTGGCTGTAAGGACACACACTGTGTTGCGAGCCCAAGACCCTAAAAGACAAAACCTCAGACGGCTTGCAAATATGAAAGTGCTCTATGCCCATTGGCACCATAGAAATCGCAAATGCAAAGCTTAGCCTGAAGGTAAAAGTTGCAGGACGTCACTGTGTTTATGCTACTGATGAAGTGATTTGGGACATATTAGAGTCCAGTGCCAAGATGCAAGTGGGTTCCTGTAAATGACCCTGTTGTTGACCCTATGGTTTATAGTACCTATAATGCTGCATTGGCAACATGCAGGTGTTCTCCTCCAGCACTAGTGGGAGCTGTAGGAAACGTCTTGGACAACTTCTTGAAACTTAAAACAAATTTATATTTTCCACTTTCCGTTCTGTTGCAGGCTTATCTTCAAGTATTTCTTCTTCAAGTATAACACCATTATAATTGGACATTAAAAAGGACCAGTCACGCTGTCAAATAGTTTTCAATAATTTTTCAATCAATTGTCACGGTGGCGACGGAGGGGAAGCCAAGAGAGCACTGCGCACAGACGACATTTATTGTAGCGACAGCTACACTCATTGTGACAATAACATTCAAAGACCGACAACGAAGGGCAAAACATGAGGGTTTAAATACACATGTTAACAAGGATAACAAGAGACAGGTGCAACAGGCTAACAGAGGGTAGGCTGACACGGGGGACAGCACAATAAACAACAACAGCAAACACGCACACAACAAAGATGCACACGGCGGACCATACCAAGGGCGCCTGGGTGGAGGGGTGTGTGTGCCACTATAGTACATATCTCCCCCCCGAAGGTGGGGCTCCCAACACACCTTTGAATGGCATGACTCACCCCGGGCTCATGGTGCCCGGGGGCCTAAGGAGCCTCTTACCCTTGGTACACCTAACAAACAGTGAAGGTTTGGATGTGCCATGCATGACTATAAACATTTATGAGTAGTTACAGAGGCTTATAATCAAGGTTTATAATGCATTAGGAATACTTTATAATATATATAATTTATGAATGCCCTTATAATTATGGATACCAGATTCATAGAAAGTGTTACCCTGCATGGCTTAGATAGAACCCAATGGGGGAAGGGAAAGTTGTGCAGAGTACCATCTGTATACCCATGGCCTCAAATGTTTTGCATAAAGAGTTGACAGAATCCCTTCCTAGCCTGTCACCCAATAGTGCTCTCGTCTTAGCCTGGTCACAACCACAACCCCAGCTACAACTTTGCTCCTGGGATAAGCATTGTACCTTCTAGAAGATCAACCACAATACAAAAGCCCTGCGAACATTCTTGTTCACCTCCTGCATATGCTGACCCATCAGAGGTTTTTTAATTGACCTGAGCCACAACTCATCTCTCTCACAGAGTTCGGGTCTATGTTACAGGATTCCTGCTCAGAACACCACCTCCTTACACCACCCTTGTCTTGTTTACAAACAGAGGCCATGGATGAATGAGAAGGAATCACAAGCTCAAGGTTTTATTCAGCCATCTACCTGCTTGGGTGCAGCATGGCAGCATGAGAGTGTCCCAGAAAACTCCCATGTACAAAGTCTACCAAAAAGGAATTCAAAGCATTGAAGGTCAGATTCACCACCCTTCCTTAAACAGTAAGACCTTTTTAGTTTGTTGTGGAGGTTGACACCTCAGAACTGGGGCTGGGAGCAGAGTTATGCAATTAAGATGTTGGGGACAGGGAGCATCTACCTATGAAGGATGCCTTCGAGGAATGGTTAGTGGGAGGAATGGTTAGTGGGAGGAATGGTTAATGGGACTGGAACAGCTGTGTTCTTAGAGCAGTTTTGTTCTTACAGATCATAACAATTTAGAATACATCGTCAGCCAAGAGGCTGAATCTCCATCAGGCTGAATCTCCATCAGGCTAGGTGAGCCCAGTTCTTTACTCTGTTCAGGTTTACTCTACTTTCATCTTGGAAGTAAAAACATTAAAGCCGACACCCTGTCTAGACAATCAGACATGCTTACTTTCACCAGAGACCATTCTGCCCATGGTAATGAGTCATAGCCTCACCAGAACTCTGAGCTCCCTCAACATTGTTTGTCACCCTATTGTCAGTGTCTGCCTATCCATTATCAACATAAATCTCTCTTTAAATCAGTCTCTTTGCCTTGTAGACTGCATTTCTGAACATCTCTTTTGTTTTTGTCTATTTGCCTGTTCATGAGCATTACTTTGTGATGTCTGTTTGTTTATTATTTATCTGTCAGGGACAACGCACATTGATCAAAAGGATCATTTCCAACTGTAGTCCCTGGAGCTAGGTGTTAAAGCCCAGGTAAGAATCAACCGCATTAACATTAAAACAACCTATGCACAAACACAGTGTTATCTTCACATTGGAATTATCCCTCTGGTTTTGTATGTGTTCATGTTTCGTCCTCATGGTGCCATTGGACCTTTGCTTCTCACTGGACTACTGGACTATACAGCATTTGTGTATTGGATTTGTCTGCTCATGATTAAAACTTTGCACTTAGTTCCTTAACTTCTATTAATTCTCCTGAAAGTTAAAAAAAGTGTCCGTAAACGTCACCCATAAGAAACAGAAACCAATTATTTTATTTTCCAAAAAGAGCAAAGTATAATTAGTATCACTGTAACTTTATTCTGTAGTCCTCAGATATGTGTATTCACAGCTATACCGTGAGCATTTTATACTGTGAGTTCTGAACTGTATTTTTATCTTTCTTATGTATTATGTTGTTTATCATAATTGTTCAATATTGCTCCTTCATTTGAAACATCGGCATGTACAGATTAGTCTGTATAGGTAATGTAAGACTTATTAATGTGTTAAGTAAAAGGATGAGAGGATGAGAGCAAGTCAGACCATCTATCACTGTAATAAACACTGTCTGCCTCCCTGATCAAACTCTGTAAACTAGATTTATCCACCACTAATGCTTTAATGTACTGCCTAGGATAATAGCATAATGGGTCTGTTGTTGGAGCTTGTTATCATTTTGCTCTAAATACCTGTTCTTGCAACAGATTAAATGTCGTTCGTTTTCAAAAATATCAACGCTAGGTGATCTACACAAAAATAAATACGCCGAATGTATACTCTACGTCCTAGCACGCGGCCCGTCTGTAATGTTGCAATGTTGAGCATAGTGAAATCTACACCAGTGCACCGTGAGCCCATGTAGCCAATATCACAGCTCAGTTTACAGTTCAACAGCAATACCCAGCGCACCATTACTGTGTGCAGTCTCACAGATGCTTGAAGACAACTGGCATAGGATTTGACACCTATTAGGAATGAAGGAATGAGAGAAAGAGAGAGAGAGAGAGAGAGAGAATGGGAGACTGTGTTGGAAACAGAAAGGCTCCAAGCATAGTGTACCTCTCTCCCAGTGGAGCTGATCTATGTATGATGAATCTAGTTCAGTCACTAGGGATCCAATCACAGTGGATGCTGTCACTCAGAAACACTCTCCCAACCCTCCTAACAACACTCTGACAGGCATAATTAGCTTTGCCTACTTACTGTCCTATCATAAACACACACACATACAGACACACACACACACACAGTATGCTCTATATATTTTGAATGAGGAGAGAAACAAATGTCAAAGTATAAGGTCATAAAATAGTTTTCTTCTTTCATTTTATAATTTCATTTTAAGTTATTTTACTTAAGTTTGACGTCTGACAGTTTGAAACTGTTCTGCCGTTTCTGCCAGTTCAACAGGTAAGACATGATCAGTGTTTGCAAAGCTCATGGCAACACAACAGTTATTTAACCGTCACCATCACCAGCATTGGACAACTTGCTGGGTGCTTTGTTATATTTTTCAACTGCCATTGCTTTAACTGATCAAGATAAATAAAGGTTGAAATAAAGCTACATAGGAAACCAGAGGAAACCATGGAACCAGGCATGTGCTGCCTGTGATCTCATTATCTTGTGTATTTTTATGACACATCTTGGCCCTAAATATCCTGAACAGGAAAAGCCTGTGAAAGCCTGGAAATGAGTCACCGTGAGGAACACAACCCTGTTAATGAACTTTGAAATGAAAGCAAGCACTGACGATTATTATGCCCCCCGAAGACGAGCCATTCAGAAGTCATTCACAACGGTCACACATCTTTCTGCTCCATTACAATGCATTATTTCTGCCCAATCACAATGCCTTATTCCTGCGCAATTACAAAGCCCTATTTCTGCCCAATCACAGTGCCTTATTTCTACCCAATCACAGTGCCTTATTTCACTCATACTGGAGTTCTTTAGGCAGCCCTCATCAATACAACCATGAGGATCAGAGACCTCAGCAAATTATCGTTACTTATGACATTCATCTCCTCATTAGCATATTTCGTTAAAATAGAGCATTAATCATTGCATTTTGTTATTGTGAATATTCCTCTAAAAATAAACCACTTGTAGCCAGAATGTTAGCAAACACCACAGATAAAAAAAAATGATAGTATGAAAAGCCAAATGTTCTGTACACTTATGAATGGAATTTATGATCAAGTAAGCGTTTCATGTCCTTGAAGGTTGTACGCATGTTATTTCAAGTCATATCCCTTCTGCTTACGTTTTATCTACAGTACCTTCAGTAAATAAATTCTTTTCATTTATTTTTTTATTTTTTTATCTTTTTTTATTTAGAACGGTATTCTTCAGTTTCTAGAAGACCCAAGTTTGCACATGCTACTCTGACAGTAAGGTAAGACACCTTTCATATTTTGCCTATTTCAGAGTTTCAAATGGTCTCAGACCGCTGAGTCATGTGAACATATCAAATGAAGTCAATGGACCCCACAACAAACCGAGCTCCACTATCTCCTAAGGTGGTCTCAGTACAGCTCATTTGTGTTTTGTGTTGTGATTAATTCAAGCATTTTGAAAACAAATTTGCCCTCTGTATCTGTCATTAATTTGTATACAGCATCAATCTTCATGCGTAAAAACTAACTAGAGAAAAAGGCCAATATGGTAATGAATTAATATTTAGATGGGTTAATGAGTAGATTTCTTTGAATAAGGTCTACAATGGATAGCATCAATAGAATGCATAGACTGAATGAATAGAATGAATAGAATGCATAGACTGAATGAACAGAATGCATTGTAGGCCTATGCATTAACTAATGACCATGTTTTGAACTTGTGCCCATGGTTGAAGATGTACAGAATGCCAGCTATGGTAAAAGGCACATGTTGTACTTTTTATAATGAACGTTGATATGTTTTATGCAGTTCTGTGCAAGAACAATGTTGTCACACTACAGCCCCTGACCCCTCCCTCCAGGTGTGTGTGGTTATTAGCATTAGAAAACGTATCTCCATCTTTGTTCTGAATTTTCTGATATGTTTCCTTCCTTCCATTTTCCCCAGTAAAACTGTTGTCTTGTTTGTTTTGTCTTGTGACATAATTTCTTAGGCTAGAAGATACGATTTAAGTGACATTGCAAGAATGTTCAGGAACTCATGAGCTTTAGGGTGGGTAGTACTGGGTAGTACTGGGTAGTGCTGGGTAGTACTGGGTAGTGCTGGGTAGTACTGGGTAGTACTGGGTAGTACTGGGTAGTCCTGGGTAGTACTGGGTAGTATTGGGTAATACTGGATAGTACTGGGTAGTACTGGGTAGTGCTGGGTAGTACTGGGTAGTATTGGGTAATACTGGATAGTACTGGGTTGTCCTGGGTAGCACTTCTATAGGAACAGTGGCGTTTATGTGAAAGACATCTGTGATATACCAGCGCACACTTAAAGCAGTCCTGGAGGCATGTAATGGTTCTAAAAATGTTTCTTTCATTTGTATAATAAATGATGAAGGGACTTTATTGCGATGAAGTGGGACTTTTGCATATAGATCTAATTTATGTGAGAATGAAATACAAATACTGTCTCGTTTGCCGCTCCCAGGTGTCTGTTTCTACGGCTACCCTGTCTCGTCCTTGTATATTCATCTTAATTCCAGGTTTTGCTACATGTGCGTTTGTGTTTGTGGTCTCCTTGATGCTTTCACCTGTTCCTGGTTTGTAGTTCCTATATATATGCTCTGTGTTTTCTCAGCTCTTGCTTATTATTGGCCTTTGTCTTGTGTTCTGGCTCGTGCAAGTGCTGCTCTTTGTTAATATTCTGGGTCCCCTTACATTGTGAACATAAACACAAAGGTCAATTGGAGCTTGTTCTCTTTCTGAATAACTTTAATAGAACTGAGTTCAATTCACTTAAAAAAGAAACTGTATGTGAAATCTGTATGAGTGAAATGTCATGATTAGTCCAGTGAAGCATGTGGATTAGTCCAGTGAAGTGTGTGCAGAAATGATTAATTATGTGAGCACATCTGTAGTCTTGCACAGAAAGTCAAGGAATTCTTAAACTTGGCTAAGCAATATCTGACACTGCACAGTAAGAGTTAATGGATTGCTCTTGTGCTGAGATCAGGCACTTCAGAAAGGGCAATGAGAAAACTGTATACTCCAGGCCTAATCTGCATGATAAATTAGCACCCACATGACAGGTTTTATTCCTGCCATTGTTGAACTCGAGCCTAGTGCTGAAGTGTAAAGGACCTGAGAGGAAGGGATTAAGGAAACTGTATTATACAGAGCCACAACAATCTCCTGAAAATAATGGAGCCCCAGCACACAGCTAGGTCCTGAAAGTAGAATGGAAGTGTCTTAGTGAATCGCCAGGCGCAGATTAATAGTGGGAAATTTATGGCAAGGGTGATTGCAACGGGAGGGGTAATTCAGTGCTGTGGGGAAGAGTTTGTTAAAAAGATTGTCACTAATTCACCTTAAATCAGCACTTACTTTTGAGAAGTGCATCTTGTGGGAAGCTTAGTTACTGCACATCTGCTTTATAGAAAGCATGCTGAACCATAGGACAGTAAAATGCTTCATGAGGGGTAAAAATAGCATGACATAGCAGAGCTGCGGAAGAGATGGTGCAAGCACTTTTGATTTCAAAGGCATGAGATCAATAATGTGCTATCTTGAGCTCAATTGCTTCTTCTTACATACGGTATGTCAGTGTAACTGAGATAATGCTAAAAGAGAGAGAATGATTAGAAACAGTTCCAGCAGAGGAACAGTGGATGGCAACTCTTTATAGTTTTAACTTTGTTTAATTTTCAGATTTTTAAAGAGGTTTTTTTTATAATGGAGTGAGAGAACACACTCTCCGTGACACACCTATTGAGCTTCAGAGAAATTTTTGTGCAGTCTTTATAATTGTTTGTACATTGCCATCTCATCTAAATTCGGTGTATATTACCATAACTAGAAACAGAACCTTTCCATTCAAGTGCTCTCCACTCTTTCCTAAAGACCTTTCCACTCTTTCCTAAAAAATTCTTTGATTTTCCAAATATTAAGTTCCACATAATTTCATTGCCCCAAATACCACATTCCTGTTCAATTCATTAGCCATTATTACTGCAATCAAATCACTAATCAAAGTGGTTCCACAATGTCATCGTTGGACAGACAATCGTTGATATGAGTTGATATATCGTTGATAATCGTTGAGTAGAGTTTATATGCATTGAGTAGACTAGATAGTACAGAGTTTATATACACTGAGTAGAGTAGAGAGTTCAGTTTACATACACTGAGTAGAGTAGAGAGAACAGAGTTCATATACTCTGAGTACAGTAGAGAGTACAGATTATATACACTGAGTACAGAGTTTATATACACTGAGTAGAGTAGAGAGAACAGAGTTCATATACTCTGAGTACAGTAGAGAGTACAGATTATATACACTGAGTACAGAGTTTATATACACTGAGTAGAGTAGAGAATACAGAGTTTATATACACTGAGTAATTAGAGATGTAGATGTTTACCATGCACTGCCTACTCCACATTCTCATTGCTTTATTTACCCCCATATCCATTTATTTAGTGAAAAGCCTGTCTGGTTTAATAGCATTAAATGCAGAACTACAGTCTACAAAGCGAATAATCACACATGACCACAAGTCTCCATACACCTAGCAGAGTAATAGAGGTCTAAAGAGACTGGGTCATTCACTGCTCTGTTCTTCCTGTATGCAAACTGATACTGGTCAAGACTCACATCAGACAGATTCGTCTGTACCAGTTGATCAAACACTTTCTTTACTACTAAAGTGAGTGTCATTGGCGTTTAAGCACTCGGGAATATGATGTTAGTGTTCCTAATGAGAGGCACCAACATTGCAGACTTAAGACAGGCTGGTGTCTTGCAATGCTACAATACCCTTTTTACAGAGCATGAGTGCAGATCCCTCCCTTTAATCAAGGCAAGCAGTTTGCTTGTTCTCTTTTGTTAAGCACCTTTGTTGTGTAGCTAACGAGCATGCATTAGCTCTCCACAAGGAAACATATGATGGGATCAGCATTAGTTCTGTCTCCAGCAGATGGTTCATGCCATGTCAGATTAATACAAAGTCCTGCACTGACCTTTACCAGACATCTGGATGCCAGCCACACAAATTAAGATTTGTAAATGCAGGGCCAGACTTCCAAATCAGGGTGCACTAACACTAGGAGTGCAGTACTGTTGTTTTTGTGGTATACAGTACAGTCACACCATGGACATGGGACTTGAAAGCAGTGCTTTAATTAGCAGAGAAGGCTGTTTGGTTAATTAGTCCCCTTTTCCCTGCCTAAATTGCAATAAATTATAAATAAACCTTCCATGTGTTTACCTATCACAAAATGCATGTCAGTGTTTGAGTTAGAATGCATTACCTTATTTTATACATTCGACAGAGTGGAATAGAATTAAGGCAAATGGAGTTGAGTTTCTGCATTCTCTTTGATAAATTAATCAGCACTCTCAAACTCTGGATGAAAAATCCCGGAGTGAATTTAGACCCCAGCAAATACAATAAGACCTGCAGTAAGAACATAGTTAATTTAAATAAAATATTGAGCATTTCCATTAAGCCTTCAACAAATATGTTTTATTACTGAAAAAAAAAACATTTTATTACTATAGCAATATTAAACAGGGTTGAAAGATTGCCAACAATGTTATTTCCAGTTGAAGCAGTTTAAATAATATTTAATGCACAGTGTATTGCACTCATTCAGATTCAAGGCTTCTTGATGAACAGCTGTAGCTGTCAAAGCAGGTTTTTGGGTTTTAAAACACCAGATGGTTTTTAAAACCACAAGTGCTACAGTTCATGTGTAGTAGTATTAATAGTATTAGTACCAGACTGAATATGTACCATTTAAATCTCTGATGATCTTAGTTAGTGAATTCAGACTAAAAAATAACTCACAAAGGAAAGCATATTCATGACATATTTCTCTGAAAATGTATGTACTAAGCTATGAATGCAAACATTTACTGCCTGTTGCATAAAGAATTACATTCAAAGACTCAAAATTGTTAATGCAATTAATGTTTTTTAAAAATCTGTAACAAAAATGTTCTTTTTTGAGCCACCATGCTGTATGAACGTTATGCTTAACAAAATAACTGTCTAAAATGTTTCTATTTACCAATCCAGAGATGAATAGATTCAATTTATTGTAAAACAAACTGTTTCTACAAACCCTTCAGAAGGAGATCTGGGAACTGTCTTAGGTAATCTGGCAGCCATTGTGGAAAAGTGCTTTCTGTAACCACAATGTCACAAAAAAGTGGAAAAGTGACATCTCTAACTACAGGGTTGTAAGTTGAAATCTCCTCATGGTACACCAGCTGAATATGATCATTTGTCCAAGAGCTTCAAGGTCTGATATTAGGTGCAGTCTGGCTTGACATTGTTGAATATGGCATGTCCTAACACTGTAATGCAAACTTAAAATTGCATTGAAGTACCCACCTCTGCACTTTTTTATGGAACCCTCGATCTTCAAAGAAGGACCATTATATGATGGTTCTTCTCAGAACATCTCTGAGAGGTTCTTAACAGCAAAGAAAGGGAGTGTTCTACACAACTCCTACTGAACTATCATCCTATAGAAGTGGTCCTAATCTAATACAGCTAAAATTGGTGTGGATCCTAAAGCCTTTTCAAAGCTTGTCCACACTAGGGATGTTGTCTGATAAATTTGCGTTTCATTGTGCTACAAGAGTGAGATTAAGGGCCCCACAGTCTGCAGTAGGGTGTTACTCAGACTGTACATATACTGTAGTTGGTTTCATTAGTTCCTGCCAGAACTAAACCAAAAATACACCTTTTACTTCCCTGCAGATGACTGTGACGTACGCAAGTTTGAGAATGTTGCTTGATATGGTATGTATTGCAGCAAGTGAAATGTATTTCAAGGTAAAGTGAAGCATTTAAGTGAACTTTCCATTGCTTTGATCAGACACTGGTATAGCGTTACCTTGGAGGAGTCCAAGGTAACTGCTTTATATTTATAGGTCTGTGTGATATTTTAGTGGTAAATGCTAATTCGTAGTCATCCATTTGGAATTAACCTTTCTCCTGCTTTTAAGAATGGTGACTAAAACCTTTGAGGATGCCATTTTTTCTATTGAGGTCTAAGTTTCAGGTATATGACACTCAGTTGGTTTCCCTAGGGTAATATCGAACTCTCCTGACCATTCATTCATTCATTCATTCATTCAGGATTCAGTATTCAAGATTTATTTAATGTCATTCATCAGCACATAAAAGTGCAGGAGGACCAAAAGACGCCTATTCTGGCTCAGTAGTTCAGTGTAAACATGTAACAAGAGTTGTGTGAGCAAATAATACAGTAAGGCTGTGTTCGAAATAGCCTACTACATACTACTGGCGTACTGCTAGGGCCCCAAATCAGTATGCCGTATGCAGTATGCGAATAAAAAGAATTTTTCCAGTACGCGAAACATCCCTGGATGACATACTACTTCCGCAAAATATTCCAGTACGCGAGCAGAGCTATCTTGGTGGTGTACTGCATCCCATCATGCAACGCTACGTTCACGTGACCCTGTAGTATGCTTTGCTTTTGTCGCATACTGGAAACTGCACAGCATACTACTACGAGGACCAGTATGCAGTATCCAGTATATACTGAGTGCAGTATGCAGTATGCCGTATGTAGTAGGCTATTTCGAACAGAGCCAATGTATAATATGTTCAGACTTTAAATAGAGAAGAAAGGTCCTAAAAATATTGCTGTAAAAAATTAAACAAGTATCTACTTTACATATTGATACTTAAAACAGTATACTGAGCAAAGTGACATGTGGAGCAGTAAACATATCCTAATTAATGTGCAGATATGGCTGACAATGTGCAACCAAGCGGAATAGCAATATTGGATCAGATTGTGATGTTGCCAAGGCAGAAAGCTTGAGGATAAAACTGTTCCTGAATCTGCTGGTTCTTTTTCAATGTTCTGAAGCCTCTCTGAAGGCTGCAGGGTAAACAGCTCATGATCAGATTCATGATCAGATCAGATTCATGATCAGAATTATACGACATTTTCAAGGACTTGTGAACACTGGTTGGGGACTTTTGCATGATTTATGGTTGAAGTTTGGAAAAATTGGGGATTGTTTGTTGGGTTGTGGGACTGGAAGTAAAAAATACAATATTTATATCCATTTATTCTCAGCCTTGTTTTCTGTTTGATTGTTTGTTTGTTTGTTGTTGTAGTTTTGTCCACACCCAGCTGTGTTCACACCCTGACCTCATTTTTTCTGAATTAACCTAAACCTCACTAAGGTAAAAAAAGTCATTTTCCAAGGCATTGGAAACTAGAGACTACAATGAGACCATTCTCCCAAATATGTCACAGGTATTATTTTCTTGTGGACTTAATTTGAATCAGTATTTTGGAGGTAGCTGGTCTAATGCTTCCTTTCCCTTTGAGGACATCATGAATGAGCTCAACAAATGTTATAGCCTATTTTGTCTTTTTGTACAAACTAACCTACTTGTCCAGGGAGGTATTTGGGATGTTGATGATATAAACTACATCAGAAAGATTTTAGTTTTTTTCTCCTTGGCTCACATTTGATGTGGTTTATTTGTCACGGTGTCCTGTGTAAGATTGAACAGCATTCTACATTTACCACATTTGGCAGGCCATTGAAAAGGAAGGGATATGTGCCAAGACTTCTGCCTTCAGATTTTAAATGCATTTGATCCCCTTCTGTTTATTGCCAGCATAGATGCTTTACAGAAGCAGTAGAAAAGTGCAGAATTTCATAATATTGTACTGAAAATGTACAAGATATTGAACACCAACCTCTATGGAACAATTAACCTTTTTTCTGCACTTCTCAGCAGACACTCTTATCTAGAGTGCCTTACATATTAAATGGCATTGCAGTGTGTGTACATGGCCAGCTGAAACCATGAGTATGGTGCTCCATATAGTCTTAGCAGTCAGTATTATTGACGTGGATGCCACTGTTTAGATAACAAAGGTCCGGAGGACTAAATATGAAACTAAAGAAGATGGATACAAATGACCTCAGCACAAGAATGTTATTCACCCAAGACCACAGTGTGTTTGAGTGTGACAATTCACCTTTCAACTCATGAAAGCTAATCCAGACTACTTTAAAAATGCTTTACAAGAGTTCTCTAATTAGCAAGAGCAAAGTTTATACAACACCACCATCATCATCAACAATAATAATAATAACGATGATGAAAATGATGATTATGATAATGTTTAGATACTTATTACCACTAATATATAGATGCTTATTATTAAGTATTATTAGGCTTTCTTTCTGTGGCACTAAGATCATCATAATAACAACATAACAAGCATTGTATTCCACAATGACAAATGATCTTTCTACAGGGTGTTTTAGAGCCTCTAAAGACAGCTCGTAACATTACTTTACACTAACGTATATTCTCAGGCTAGAATGGCTTGCTGCCAGAAGAGGGCAACTGAACTGCGATGCAGAAAAGAGTTTGGTGCACTTACTTTGAAGAGTTGGATTTACTGCCCTTCTTTTAAGTCATATCTACATTAGTGTAGCGCCTTATGGCATGCCAAAGAGTTATGCTCACTTAGTCTTTATAAATTGCCTACACAGTAAATCACTAGTCTTTATAGAGTGGAAGAGTCAGTGAGGAGCTGGTTGGTAGGCCAAGAATAGATCTGGGATGGGACATTCAAATCAAGTTCATTTTACAGCACCTTTCGTATATACATACAGTAGCAACAATTCAAGGTGCTACCCATAAGACACAGAAGAATAACAAAGCTTATTATATCATGATATCACCTCTGGAAGGTGTTTGCAAAAAAAATTTAAATAAGATGTTACAAAATACAATTTATTAAAATTAAGTTAAAGTGAACTGAAGTTAATTTAAAGAAATAAATCAACAGATTAAAGAGATTGTAATGGGCAAAGAATGTGCAGAAAAATGAAAGTGCCACATTTTGTTCCACTCTGGTTTTGTCAGGAAATATCTGATCCTAGTGATGTTCAGTGATAAAATGCTGATTTAGTAACTGATTTGATGTGACTGTGAGATCAGAGTCCATCAGTATGCCAAGGCTACAAGCCAGCTCTTTAGATTTTATGTTTTTCAAGTCCAAAAAGGACTTGAGAAGGAGAACTGCTAGTTTGCACTTCTCATTTGTATTGCTAAATATAATAATCTCTTTTTTAATTCAATTTCAGAAAGTTTGGCCCATCCAGTTAGTGATGCACTCAAGGCACTTACAAAGAAGGCCCAGGGCACTGAAGTTGTCTGGGGAGAGAGATGAGTAAATCCGAGTGCCGTATGCATAACTGCGGTAGGATAGCTCAACATCTTGTATGATTTGGCCAAGAGGAAGCTGGAATTAAATAAGAAGTTAAATAAAAGTGACCCAAGATACGAACCCTGGGGGACACCACAAGTTACTGGCACTATTTCAGAAACATTATTTTCTATTATGACAAAGTAATTTCTGCCTTGCAGGTATGAATTTAACTATTCCTCAGAGTCCAACCCACTTCTCATGTCTATGAGAAAGTGAGAAAGTTATGGTCTATGGTATCACAAGCTGCGCTCAGATTGAGCTGTAGTAAAACTGATACTTAAGCAGAGTCTGTATTTAAACAAATGTCATTAATACATTTAATTTAAGCAGCCTCAGTCATATAAGTAGATTGAAATTCCTTCCAGAGGTTTTACTACTGCATGCGAAGGTTGGTACATGATACAATGCAGACGAGTGCAGATGAAACTAAGCTTTAATGAAAAGAATCGTAGCAGCCAAAATCCAAAACGTAATCCAAAAGACAAAGTCAAGGCGATCGAGAAAAATGATCCAAAATACGAGTAATCAGCAACGGTACCGGGAGGGAAGTCCAAAAGGGGAAACAAGATACAAAGCCAGGTCAAACCATGCACTAGAAAACACAAATAAACGCTCGGTATACATAGTCCACAAGTGATTCAGCAATACTTCGCAAAGATCTAATGGCAAGCAGGGGTTTATATGAATAGACCTTAATGAGACACAGGTGTGAAATAATACTGAGGCGATGATGAACGAGGAAGCTGTCGCAGGGAGTTCTGGGTAGTGTGGTCCTCCTGGGTACGTTGCATGACACTGCAGTTTTTAGTGAGTTAGGAAAAAGACCGGATAAGAGTGAGGTGCTAACTATCTGAAGACTTTACTGAGTAAATGTAAATGCAATTTTTGTCAATTGTGATCTGCCCCTTTAAGAAACTTTAAGAATCTAGTCAGTAAGGCATCAAGGCTGCAAGTGGATGATTTAAGGTAACTCGCTGTATTGTTATTAGCACTAAACAGGTGGTGATCTAATGGTTTGTCTGATATTGAGAATTTTTGTGCTAAAATGGATGCAAACTCATTGCATGGGTCAGTTGATACTAAATCAGGTGCCATCTGCGTTTGCAGATTTGTTGTCAACCATTGCAAAGAGAACCATTGCAAGTTTTGGTGTTAGGGCAATAGGGTAGAGAGTAAAGCTACAGGTGCAGCTTCTTCTGGGAAGGTCTGGGGGATACAAGTGGAAAAGAGGCAATGCATGAAAGTGGAGGAAGAGCTTATTTCACACTGTAGCCGAGGGCTGTCGGACAGGGAAAGCAAAAGGCTCATCCCAATACCCGCTTCTCCACTTCTCCACCGTTGCCTGGGAGGTTCAGGTTGGGTGAAGGGGGAGTGGAGATGGAGGACAGTGTAGAGTCCTCTCGGGTTTGTGGTGTCCCCGGAAGCTGATAAGCTCGGTCATCATTGTGGCTCTCTTCCAGAGGTCTGCAGCTCTGTCAGAGGACCCACAGTGGGGGGGGTTGTTTTAGCTCTGGGGCAATAAAGTCTACAGAAGCAAGGGAGTCCTTGGATGTTTGTGCCAATGCATCGCCACTAATGGGGGTGGATAAATTGTGCACCGAGTAAAAATTAAGTTCTCTGTCAGAATTTTTGGCACCCGTCTTGTTTGTGTGCAGTCTATCTCACCTACAACATTCTCTCTTCCCAAAAAAAACAGGTTAAAATTGTCAATACATTTCAGGCAGTTTGATCTATAGCTTTTGTATAGTCAATTGTTTAATACAAGTATCCTTGAGAATTTATTTGTACTCCTTGCAGACAGGACCACTGATAAATGTTTGAATGCTGAGTTTGCTAATGGCGTTGAAGAGCTTATTGAAGTCCCTTTTTAATAACTCAGATTCCTGCTTTCTTGTCGACATACACAATAATCTACATCACTGTTGCGTAGTCAGCCAGTGTTCCTTGGATCCTTTTCATTTCATTTAGACACTGTGATGTTCAGACCATATAAAACTATTTCTGATATCTCATGCAAATGACAGTCATCCCTGATGATGGGTTGTCTGCTCAGGTCCTGTGGCTCTACTGGGCTGCTAAGGCAGGCTGGCGTGTATTGTTCAAGGGTGTTGGCTGTGTCCCCACATGGAGGTCCTGCGGCTCTGGGCTGGCGTGTATTGTTCTTTCAGTATTCATTTTGCTGCCTTTGCAAGGATCCACAGTGAGGCTTTGCAGTGTTTAGAATCTGTCCTGCAAATGAAGTGATCTTGTTTTGTACCCCAGACTCCGAGCAGCTTTAGCATTAGCATTAACAGTAGATGAACGTGCGATGCTAGTGGGGCTGGAAGACAAGTCTACAGAGCTGTTTGTAGCATGGCGTTTGGCTTTGGCTCCAGGACCCACTGTTCATTCCTGACGTCTGTTCTCAGGATAGCGGCTCCGTTTGTGCGCTCCGCTGGCCCGGCTCTGTGTGTTTTCACTGCTCGTTGCTCCCCTGATCTCCCGGTCTGTGGTCTGCTGCCAGTACGTCCATACTCAGATGCTCCTCACACAGCAGGGGAATGCCAGCTCTTAAACTCAGACAAGAAGCTCCGAAAACTAATTTCCAGCACTGTCATTTTCTGTAGAAGACTGTAAAAAGTTTGATAGTACATTTTTTGAAACCTGGGGAGCAATTTTCTGAGTATCCGACATTCCTGTTCCTACATCAGCAGCACTAATCTTAAAAAAATATGAAAAACATAGCAAAAATTTCACTTTTGTCATCATTTTTCTGGCTTGGAAACTTCTGAACATAGAGAACAGAGAATAAAAATCAGAGCTTAGCAGAGAAGCATCTATACAGCAAGGAACCCAGAAGCAGGACCTGTAGGGAGAAGTGTAGACATGAAGGAGTTTGGTGACGTACTGTTGTTACATCATGGATGACTTATTAAGGCAAGAGCTCACAACCCCATACACTACTGTACCAAAGTTTGAAATTACCACTCAAAAGTTTAGAATGAATGCTTTGCAAATATAGAAAATATTTTTTTCCATATATATGGATATTATTCTAATAATATTCAAATAAATTATTCTAATACCATGCTACGATGCTACGCCCACTGAAAACCATGTTATAATAAAATAGTCCTCATAATTGGAAAGCAGTGATCAAGTCTCAGGGGAGATGAGAAGAAATTGCTTTACATAAATAAATGTAATTATTTATCATTTGAACTTGTTGATTTGTTGACTTTGCAAAAAATATCTGCTATGACTCACTATAACACCAGAGTTGAAAACAGGCTGGTAAAAGGATCAGCAGGTTTATTAATCCAGTGAGCAAAACACAACGAAAGGACAAAAGGGGGAAGCCCAGAAGTGAATTCATAGGTAGATAAATACAGCTACTAAGCCAGCAGATGTACTGAAGAGAGCAAAAAATATTAAAAAGGCTTTTTTCAAAACACGAAAAGGCAATAACAGGATGATTAGTAATCAACAGCAGGGTTACAGATACAGTGGCACTACTAAGATTTCACAGTAAGTACAAAAACTATCAGGCCTTAAATACATGTTGTAATAGCACAACACAGAATAGGCATGTGGTTAATAGTCCAGAGAGATGGAGAGAATAAAAGGTGGAAGGTGGGCTCTGTAATAAGGGATTCTGGAAATTATTGTCTAGGCCATGAATGGGATGGTGTGACAGAAACACATTTTTTTTAAAAATAGTTTTTAGTGTTGTATGAGTACTTAGAGAATAGAACAATGAGTTTTGAATAAAAAACCAAACACAAATAAGTGTATTGTTTACTTCGGAAAGATAGCGTAGCTCCTTTAACTCTAGAATTATTCCCCACAGCCCCAGGTCTGTTTGGCATCTAAGGATGGTCCCAGTCCCTCTTCCCATCAGTGATTCAGACGGGAAACTGTAACCTGTAAATTAGAAGGCTTCCTGGAGTGGAGCTGCATGCTTTAAATGCTAATAACACTTGGCTACACCCTGCTGACACTGCAGCATTCCTTCTCCACCCACTCCAGGTCACCTGTCCCCACCTTCGGATATGAACTGTGTGTGTGTGTGTGTGTGTATATGGGGTGGGGGATCAAAACACAGAGTTTTCATTGTAGCATGGACAGATGGGGAGAATGGTTTGATTTTATTTTGATCCTCTTTAAATTATTTGTTAATTAGGGTCTGTGCCAGCACACTGTGGTCTTTGTTGTCTTTGTGTGGTTTCTGGAGATTGATTAGTTGCCCCAAAAAAAGGATGAACAACAAAGAGCTTTTATTACAGCATTGTTGCATTACTGTACGTTAAAAATGTGTTATTGGTGGCTTTAAAATACTGCCAGTAATCCAACAGTGGCTCAGTGCTCATACCATACTCAGTCAGTAATTCTGTAATTCTGTTCCTTTATATATTATTTTATGTTTGACTTCAGAGGACTGAACCAGTCTTAGCCGCACAGATCTTGGGGTCTTATAAGATAGAAATCAGACCAGAGTGACAGGCAAACTGTCCACTGGATGTTTAACTGCAGGCCAATTCACATTATGAGCCTCTGTGGTGCTACAAGGCAATTAGCACAGACATATGCCTGATGACGCAAGACAGAAGCATGATGGGAAAACGACTGTGACCAAGGTTAGGTCTCGTAATGGTTTTCTTTTGCTATGGTAGTGCTGCTGGTGGGAATAGATATATAGTCGTCATCCACCTGAGGAGCACAGCAAATTTGTCTCTCTTGGGTGGTTCGTTTCAACATGGTGCAGAGCAGAAATTGCAAACAGACTCTGAACACTTGGGAGGAAGACGTATCTCTTGTGTGTGAAGCAAGTCACTACAACTCTGTCGTTTTGCCTTGAAGTGTTACTAAGAAATAGTTTGCTCACTAGAATCTGTAATTCAAAACTTCATCCACATCTATGCTTATATTCCATGAAAATTCCAGTCAAACCAAATTAATTACAAAGTTATTAAAAAGGGGGGGGATATACATGCCTATGTGTGTAGGTAAGCTTGGAGTGGAGTAATTCTTCCTATATTTGTCTCTTGAGACTCAACTAAATTACTTTTGGATTCAATGAACATTAATTCTACAAATTGCTTTTTTCATTATCAGATGAGGCCACCTAATTCACACATAATCCTAAATGTTCAGAACCATTTTGTCTTAACTAGGTATTTCAGAGTATGCAGAAAGTATTAGAAACACTTTGTTTAAGTATGACACTTTGTATGGATATGTTGCATGATACTGTTACTTTTCAGTAAAAGAAAGTCTAAAGGCCCAGGGAATAATTAAGGATTTACCAATCCCTAAATAAATTATAGATTAAAAGAATAAACTGTAGCAATGATGTGCTAATGCTAAATCCAAGAATATACATACATAAGCTCAATTACACAAATACATCTTCCACAAAATAGTTATTTAGAAATGTAACAATTATTATTAGTAGTAGTATTATTATTCTGCAGTCTATTAATTTTAAATGTTCCTTTTGGTAATCACTTATGTGCATAAATAAAATATCACAGACACAAAATTTTGAAAATGCATAAATCCAGATACTTATTATGAACCTAGTCAGAATGAACCTAGTCATATACTTTTGAAAGTCTGGAGACTCTTTATTGACTCAAAGGTTATTGAGCCTAATGCAACACAGGAAATCTACAAGTACAAAAATAATAACAGCAACATATATGGCACTCCTGTGCCACGAAGGTCATAATAGAGTCCACAAATCAGAAATAATCATATGGGCCATCCATTCAGTGTACCTATTTTTGCAGGTCTGTGTAATGGTCTGTTGTAATTGTATTCTATCTTTACGTGATTTTAAATTGCATAATCCAATTTCCATTTATATTGCCACTTACAGTTAGACACCTAGGAGAGGTCAGCGTGGAGTTCACATGGCTACTGTATTAAGTCCTCTACCTTGCTTGAGTAAGTACATTTCCCAGTCTCTCTCCTCAGTGCTCAGCACTACCCATGGGTGCCCAGTTCTGCTCCTGGAGACTTACCCTGCACAGTCAAGTTCCAGCCCTAGTCTGACATAACCTGACTGAAATTCGAATGATCCTGAAGCCCTACATTAGCTTAATTAGAGAAGGGATGGAACTAGACTCGGGGGAGTGGTTCTTCATAAGAACAGATGTGGAATGTCTGCTCATAGCTGGAGATTAGTGGCCTACTTTTGTTGCAAGTGCATCCAGGCGTTTAGTTACTAAGTTAAGCCAATAATCATGTAAGAAAGGTAAACTGGTGGAAATTAAACTATTTTTCATTCACCACCACCCAGAATATGATAAATGTGTTTTTCCAGGTGTGATATTCACTGCACACAGTGTCATATTGGTGTTGGCCCCAGAAAGCACAGGCCTGATTTAGATCACGGCACAGTGGGATTACAAATCTATTAAAGTAGAATTACGCCATGACGTCCTTCGCCATTTAAACTTGAGGATCAAATGTTGACATTGACCTTTCTGTGTTCCTTGGATTTCGTCCCATTTGGTTGTATGTTACCTCGAAAAGCACAATAGCACTGCAGACCATGTGTACAGACAGTTGCTGTAGCACACTATGTGTGAATATTGTATATATATATATATATATATATATATATATGTGTGTGTGTGTATATATATATATATATATATATATATATATATATATATATTCTGTTTTATGCGTATGTATGTATGTGAGGCAATAATTCTATGAACCTGAGCTATGAGCACATTGTTACAATAGTGCTTATGCAGTCTTAGTGATACTCAGGCTTCATTGTGAACACACAATGTCAATCAGCCAGAATAAAATTAAGCAATTTGAAAAACCATTTAACATTTCAAGAAAGAATCTTTAGGCTTTTTCCGAAACATTCAAAAGCCAATGCGTCACGCAAAACAGCCCTTCTGATATAAGTAGATTGGGCGTTGCTTTTATATTTGAAAGTACAATTACATTTCTTTCATTATTCTGTCCAAAACTCATCCCTGAAAGGGTACAAATGCCATAACATGTGTTCATGAAAATATTGCTTATCAGCAGAAAATGTGAAAGAAGTAAGGAATTAAATAAAATGGCAGTCAGTCAGTGTTGTACTTTCAAGTTCTGTAGTTTTTCTAAGCTGATATTTACCATATGATACGCGTTTTTTAGCCATTCTGTAGGAGACTATACAAGCACTACAGTCTACAACTACAACTACAACTGCACACTTACATACAAAAAGCACATAAAGAACAGGTGTACCTAATAAAGTGGCCAATTAGTGTGGGTACACTTGTAAACTTGATGGTGAGAGCATGATCAAATTATTTATAGTTTAACTATTTGACCAAACTGTTAAATTAATTCACTGACATGTTTTCTATGTTGCTTATTTATTGTGCTCTTTTCAGTAATTTGTAATTGCAGTTCAGTATTTGCATCATTCCTCTTGATTCCTTTGTGGAGGACAATTCCTGTAGGTGCCCCCTACACATGCATCTTTGTGCCCTGACTTACAAACATTACAACAGCTTAAAGTGTAGCTTGCTTAAAGCATAACATATTAATGTGTAATTGAGTCAGTCAAAACAAAAGTGTCACAAAGTACCAAAATTCCAAATCAACGTGCCAGTGCAGTTTTAGTGGTGATGCATTTCAACAGGCGGTGCACTGCTTCCTTGCTGAGGGGCTCAACCATACTTGCAGGAACACACTAACACAAACATTTACCCAGCAGACATGGAGGCGAGAGGGGCCTCTGCATACCTTCCCACCTAATGAGAGCAGTGCTAATTATTTCCTAGTATTATTCAGTCACCACTGACAAATGTGACCACTTGGGATTAGACACAGTGCCTTAGTTGAATGAGCAACTTGGGAGCCCTACAAAATGTCTTTAATGTGATGTGCATGTAATGTAATAACTTACTATTCATATCACATGGACAGCTGGAAGAAACGTCCAGAGCAGAAAGGCAAACGGACTTGAGTTGCGCATTTGAATTGAGTTGCACATTTGAGTTGAGTTGCACATTTGAGTTGGTCATGTCAGGAAGTGAGTAGGGATGCAAGAAGGTGAGGCTGGTCATAGCAAAGTGGGCATCCTTAGGCGAGCTTCAGGGGTCTTCAGGAAGCATCACATGCCTCTGTTAATTAATTGCTATCACTGCAGGGTCTTCTCCATGACCTTGCCCTTCAAGTATAGCTTCATTCCCCTATGATAGATCTAATCCATAGGGTTCTGCATAGTTTTCACTTCTAATTGTCAGTGTTTTTGAAGACATGCCCAGCAAGGTTAAGATGATGCCTGCAGTAGATCTATAGATGAAAAATCCCTAATTTGTGGCTGGTGCCTCAAACGTTGAAGCATTTCAGACATCTACAATTTAGGGTCTCCCCTCCTTTCACTGCATTGGCATGGATCCTGAATGTTACACTATAGCAGAGGGAAGTCAATGAGAATTGGGAAATGGGAAAAAATTGTTTTAAGGACAGATAAGGTCAGTTAAGGTGTGCATGTGTGTGCAGGTGCCCAAATATCGCTTGCCTGTATACTAAATCGTCTTTAATAGATGTGCTCATGCAATACAAACAAACACCACAAAATGAACAGAAAGCATGAGATTAGCTAAAACCGATTAAGAACCAGCTTGACATGCAGAAATGGCTAAACGCAAAAGTTCTTCACAATAAGGTGTTTGTTGTAGCACTCAGTTAATCCAGTACTTTAAAAATAGAGCCAGTATTATTCATGCACTAAACGATCAATACTGAGCAATCGCAGTGATTGCACATAATTGTGGCATAATTCACACTTAAAATCTAGTTTGTAGATTAAGGGTTACAACTGTCTCTCCCATGCATCATTAGATCTCAGATCAGGTCACACTGATGTGTCTGTGTGTGCCATTTGTATGTAAACACTGTATTTCTCCCCACTCAGTTCTAGTTTGAAGACTAATTATTTTTGATATCATGTTTGCAGAAGCTTGCAAATGTCCACATATGGAATATGGCTGTTGGGTTCTGTGTGCAAACCTGGGCGAAAATGGACTTTAAAAGAGCAGAACTAAAATTAATTGTGCATTTCATGGTCAGTAAGTCTAGAATCTTCCTTTAAATTCTGCTCACTTATTCTGATCAAGACTAAGTGTCCTGTTCACTTATTCTGATCAAGCCTAAGTGTCCTGCTCACTTATTCTGATCAAACCTAAGTGTCCAGCTCACTTATTCTGATCAAACCTAAGTGTCCTGCTCACTTATTCTGATCAAGCCTAAGTGTCCTGCTCACTTATTCTGATCAAACCTAAGTGTCCTGCTCACTTATTCTGATCAAGCCTAAGTGTCCTGCTCACTTATTCTGATCAAACCTAAGTGTCCTGCTCACTTATTCTGATCAAGACTAAGTGTCCTGTTCACTTATTCTGATCAAGACTAAGTGTCCTGCTCACTTATTCTGATCAAACCTAAGTGTCCCGATCACTTATTCTGATCAAGCCTAAGTGTCCTGCTCACTTATTCTGATCAAACCTAAGTGTCCTGTTCACTTATTCTGATCAAGCCTAAGTGTCCTGCTTACTTATTCTGATCAAACCTAAGTGTCCTGTTCACTTATTCTGATCAAACCTAAGTGTCCTGCTCACTTATTCTGATCAAGCCTAAGTGTCCTGCTCACTTATTCTGATCAAGCCTAAGTGTCCTGCTCACTTATTCTGATCAAACCTAAGTGGGTCCAGGCTGTATTTGTCTGCAAGTTGATTTAAAATGCTGACACAGATCCAAACTACATCCTCCTGTTGTGCATTTTTTGTTATGCATTGGTGGTGCCCTGAATGGCAGTTCACTGACCCGATGTTGGCCTTAAATTAACAAACATCCCAAGTATAAATTGAGCTGAGCCTCTAGAATGTCCTGAACGAGTTGAATTTTAATCTTAGATTAAGTCCTGAGAACCTGAGGAGAAGACTGATGTATTCACGCAGCATGGCATACACTAACTAGACATTTAATAGAAATTCTTTCACTCCTTCTTACACATACTTACATCTCCACACCTGAAAGGTGTATTTCATTATAGGGGTTTCCCACTGTGGACAAGGGGCCCTGTGGCTCTGCCTACCTGATTCAGCCCTTCATGAGCTGGATCATTGCTGGAATATAACAAGCTATTGCAATGAGGAGTCGTAGAATAATATGTCTCAACTCTTCTGTCTTTTTAATCCAACACACAGTCTGCATGAATGTCCACAAACATCTGGACGGTGTAGGCTGAAAGCAAAAACTTGAAAACACACACACACACACACACACACATACACACAGGTTTTACCACCCCAAGTTGGCCTGCTGTTCCTCTGTCCCTGCCTTGCAACAAACGCTCTGTGTTTTCACTTAGTCTTTGCCAAAAGTCTCATTGTGCATGTTCGGGCCTTATTATAACTCCTAGCTTTCAAGTGTATTGCATACTGTTAACCTTCTGGTGGTTTACTACTAATCCCTGTGTTTTAAATCAAGTTAATGGATATATCTTAGAGTTCTGTGCTGTACCTGAGTACTTAACTTACCAAACTCATCAGCAGGTTTTGACAGAGAGAATCCTGGTATGTCTACAGCTGTGTCTATTCAGCCTGTTTCTGTATTCTGCTATTCCGGACATTTGACACAAAACCATGATACAAAGACTTTGATATCAATAGGATGTATTTCCTAGGCCCACGTCATTTATATGTAATCTGTTAGTAGAATTGAAATATTACATAAAGACCTGGAATCTGTTTCAGAAGACCTGGACTCCCTCCCACCAATCACATTAATTGGATTTCTTGCATTGGTATCCTATGAATATAAAATACATGAGCCACATGAAGTGTCACCCTGTAATGTGTTCACCACTGGTCAAGAACAGGAAGGTGAACATTCTGAGGGAAAAAAGTATGAACTGATTTCGGTATAGATTTTATGAAAAACTAAATGATTATTGATATTGATTACATTACATGATCTATACAAAATATGTTGACACTTCAGATCAGTCTCCAAAATTGAATCTCATTATGATGCATACATTTTTGCAGCCATACACATTTTTCAAAGGTCTGACTTCTATTCTATGATGTTTATGTGTCCAATAGTACCTTCCCTTTGAAACCTTGATAGAAGAATTAGATGCATATTTGCGCTCTAACAACTGAGGATGTTCAAAGAGTTCTGTCTCTCAGTTCATGACACCAATGGGTTTGCACCTGTTGCATTCAGTCTCCATGGATACATTAAGCACATCCTCAAAAGCGTGTGCAACTGACGAAGCTCAAATGCTGGAAATGCTTTTCATCTGATCACTAATCGTGTTCTACACTACACTGCCATGGAAACCAAATGCTTAAAATAGCAAACAAATAGCAAAACTAGCACTACATACTGACCTCTGAACTTAAAACCCATCTTGCTCAGATTGTCTCAGATATGGCCAAACATCATATCTCCATAGCAAAACATGTGCTTATTTTAGTGTGCTTTTTATTGCTTGGGTGGTTGTATGTTGCAACTCTGAACAGATACTATTAAAAGCCTGACAGAGACGGCCCTTCTAGTTCCAGTGAGAGCAGCGTGTGTGTGTGTGTGTGTGTGTGTGTGTGTGTGTGTGCGTGTGCGTACACACAGCTGTGCTGACAGGCTTTTTGCCTGGGCTGAACGCCTCTCCAGAGCACTGATGCAAACACACCACACAAGCTGACACAGCACCTTAAAGTGTGAGATGTGAATTGCCATTAGTGCTGAAGCTCTTCACGCCAGACGCTGCACTGACGTACGAGAGCGCAGGATGACTCTGCTTTCAGCAATGCTGCTTTTGCTTCCCACAAAGGGCCCCTGCAATGTCTGTGTTACATTTAATCATCATTTTTTCCAATACATGTAGATCTATATGGTCTGCAAGGAGAACACGGCACTATAATGTTCTTCTCCGTACAGCAACATCATATTAAGATAACTTAGCACTGCTCTGTAATTCCCCAGTTCAGCCGACTCAATCAACTCTTTATAAATAAAAACGAAAAAACTCAAATCTAACATGCTCTACATTGCTTGTGTGAGTTAGGCATTTCTGTTTCATCAAGGCACCTAATTAATTTCTAAATAACAAGACAAGGCCTTCCCATATGAAATGGAGTCACCCTGTAACCAAACCCAAAGTAATTTTACGCATCACCTGCATATTGAAAGAAATGCAGTTAGAGTACTTTCCTCCAGTGCAATTGTGTTAAGGTACAAGGCAGATTAGAAACGGGGTTTCAGGAGTAATTGGTGCACAGTGAGATTGAAGCAGTAGAAAATTTTGACTGTATGATGAAATCACACTTAAGGTGATGGACTCTTTTCTCCTATAACAGCACATGAATAGATACCTACACAATGCTCAGTTGACCTAAGCTTGAATACATGCTGATTTGTTCCTTTAGACCTGCTTAGGAAACATTCACAGTTCAGACACCCCCCACCCAGGACTGCTGATTAGAACGTAATCCCTTGTGCAGTTCCAGTTAGCGCTTATCTGAGCAGGAGGAGTCCAGTGTCGAATGTTTGACAAAGGTTTGCTGATCAAGGGTTCTTAAAAAAAAACAGACATTTTGTGCATTCATCTATTTATCTAGTTCAGACTATGATGCATTGTACTCAAAACACTTTACATTTATGTAAAAGTCTTTTATATTTGTTGCGTGGGATGAGAATGTTGGACTCTTAATATGACATGACGTATAATATTGTTTAATATTAGTTTAAACACTAATTATGTTGTTTTCATGGAATATAAACAGACATACAATGGGATTTAGCATCAAGTAAATACATTTTCTCATTTACATTTTCTCATATATATCTCACATTTCCAATCTGATCACAGATTGTGCTTCTAATGCATTTTACGCTTTTGCTCATCCTCCTGTCTAGCTCTTGTATCCTCAATGTTTTGTCTCAATGTCTCATCGAGAGGTTGATTTTATCAAGCGTATCCCTCTCTCTGCTGCTGATGTTGTCACTGTGCCTAGCATAACACAATGAAGCAGACTGTGAAGAAGATGCTGTAAATGTATCAATTACTGACATGACACACATCAAATGTGTTTGAGAATGAGTCATGATCCCACATAGGGAAGTGCATGGATGGTGATGTGCATGCTCTCACACACACACACACACACGCACACACACACGCACACACACGCACACACAGTAAATTGAATATAAGGAAAACCAAATTAAAAACCTCCAACAATGAAGTCATGAACTTAACCTAAGGTGCTCTATATGAAGAAATTATTACTGGCTCTTTGAAGTAAATGAGCATGACTTGCATTAGCATTCTATTATAGAAAATTGCACATGCTTTAGGTGTATTGCACCTTTATTGAACTGTAGCCCTCTTTGGTGGTTGGCTGAGCAAATACCAATGAGAGTGTTATGTAATTTTGTAAATGACTCCTAAAGTCACTGCTGCAACAATGAGAGATGAAAAACGGCTCATATCTTTGGGGCCTATGTTAATCATTTAAAGCCTTTTGCTTTAAAATGTGAAATAACACGCATAAAATAGTTCCCATTTCCTGGATTCCGCTCGCATTTGTCTAAAGCACATTCGTTATATGTACAAGCTGGGTTTTTCCCATTTAGAAAATGTAAACTCTTCTGGAGTCAGGCAGGGGATCACTCTGTTGTTCCAGTGATAAACTTTGCTATGCACGTGTGATGCATTCCCTCTATGAACCATGTTGTGCCCAGCAAACCCCGACAGTGCTGCAACTGTATAAACTGGGAGCAATTCCACTCTCTACAGTCCTTCACTATAATGCACATACATCCCAAATGTCCCCATGTTTTTGTTGCTTTATCTATTTTTTCCTTTGGAAAAGCAAAATGTATGACTAAACTATATGAAACAGCAGCGTTGGGCTGCCTTTCCCGCTGGTTAATATTGACCTACTGACAATCATTAAAATGTGCTTCTTTAGGCTGCTACAGCTCATACAGAGGAGAAGGACAGTGATGGTCAGCACCTTTTCACCACGGCTCCTCAGTGACCTTTATCAGCCTGCTGCTGAGAGCCAGGCAGAAGCAGTTGGGCGTCACTGCACCTCTCTCTACTTCCATATCACGCTTCTCACCCCTCACCACTCCCATCTCACACGTCTCACCCCTCACCACTCCCATCTCACACTTCTCACCTCTCTCTACTTCCATATCACGCTTCTCACCCCTCACCACTCCCATCTCACACGTCTCACCCCTCACCACTCCCATCTCACACTTCTCACCTCTCTCTACTTCCATATCACACTTCTCATCCCTCATCTCTCCCATCTCACACTTCTCACCCCTCACCACTCCCATCTCACACTTCTCACCTCTCTCTACTTCCATATCACGCTTCTCACCCCTCAGCACTCCCATCTCACACTTCTCACCCCTCAACACTCCAATCTCACACTTATCACCTCTCTATGCTCACATCTCACTTTTCTCACCTCTCTCTTCCCATCTCACTCTTCTCATCTATGTACCCAATTGTGCTTTGTAAAACATCATTCAGCAAACCATGAACCCATCAAAGCCCAGAAACATTCCTTGCTTTTGTGACTGATAAATCACTTCTACTCTGCTCAGAGTATAAAGACATTAGATGCAATCTGGATGATTATTTGACCTGTGTGCATGTGCGCACACATGCACACACACAAACACACACACATACACACACACTTACCTTCAGACCATCAGGGGCTGATGAAGATGTCTAAAGCTATGGCTATAATTCACCCGATCATCAACGCCAGTCTTTGTTATGTTCAGCCTGCAGCAAAGACAAGCATAGCAGGTGGTTGGAAACAAAACATTACCACAGCACAGCAGACATCAAATGGATTCTTCTGAACCATCCTCAGAGGGCCACACAATATATGGTCCTTACATTTACATTCTGCCTGTGCTGTGGACATGAATAAAGCCATAATGGGAAACACATTGAAGTGTGGGCAGATTCCCAAAAATATTCAAATATATGATGATAATCATCCATGCTGCAGAACTTTTTATATTTTATTTTAGTTTATAAGTATATAATTATAATTTATAAGTATCTAATTAATTAATTATTATAAAGCTATTAATTAATTAGAAGTGCCCTTGTAACATACATTGTCACACACATCTGTAAGTAGACGGAAGAGACTGAACATGTCTTATGTGTCCTCCTTCTCACCTTTCCATCAAACAATATGTGCAGAACTGTGTCCATCGATGCTTGATTGAATAATTGATGATGTGACTGTAAACCAGAGCAAAGGTGTTACATTTTCACATTGAGCACCACCAAACTGTGGGTATTACAAGTGTTAAGATGAGAATGCTCTTGGGATCCTTTGCTTACAGAATGACTTCTGCAAGAGGCCAATTTATAATATTGTTATTTGCGAAAAAGAGTGCGTATGTGCAAGGTGGATTAGAGAAAGCATCAGCTCTTCCTCAGATTGTACAGTCTCCTAGGAGACATCAGACACCTCTCAAAGCATACACGAGCTTTTGAGAGACACCTTCCATTATGTAGCACCTCTTTCATAGTACTTTTCGTGTAATACATTTTTAATAAGTTCATACGTTTTTGAGGTGACCAGCATTCCTGACATATGCTGGTTATCTCATAAACCTATTAACTCATTAAATCATCAATGTTCTAAACTGGTGAGATGATTTAAGAATAACATACACACAGTAATGAAGGTTCACTCTAAGGTCCAATGCTATGAAGTATAGTATATTTGTATACAGTACAACATCCACGACACAAATAATCACATGTATTAGCTAGATATGTTATTACAATAAAATATATCTCTTAAGATTCAACACTTAGAATTCAAATGAAGCAAAAAGATGGTAATACAATGGGATCTGAGGAGAGACCGGATTTTTCAGACAGAGGTCTTTCATCCCCTGTGCAAGCAAAGTGCTTTATATATAAAAAGACTCCCCACACCTCCCCAGGCAGTGTTTTAACTTCAAGCTCAGGTCCTCTACCAGAGACCAGGGAATGGCTGCTCTGCTCCGTAGCTGGTATCTATAGCCAGATGTAGGTGTTGATTTCACTGAGCGAGTTCATACCCACACAGGACAGCTGAGTGGATAGGGGCTCTCCTTGGTAAATAGCACACTTGATGGTGACTCATGCTATTGACCTGAAGTTGGCCTCTGGGGTTGTCTTACAAAGCTGAGGATGAGGCTTCTTAGTCCTGCTGATGTTATACAGCCTTAAACATTTCACAAAAGTAAGGAATAATAGCATCATAAACACACAAAGAAAGTATTTCTCTATAACACAGCACTTGAATAACAAACCGACTTTTATTGTTCACGAGTTATTTTGGACGAGTCCGAGTCAAGTCGAGAGTCATTAGGGACGAGTTTCAAGTCAAGTCTGAAGTCTTTTTGTGGTCGCTCACTCGAGTGCCCATCTCTGCAGCCTTAAGTGTCTGTTTTATCCATCAGTAGCTCGTGCTTGGCTCCTCTGGCGTTCTTATCAGTGCCTTTATGTACTATGCTCACGTATTGAGACATGTGCCTAATGGTCTTAGCCACCATGAGGCCCAAAATAATTTTTTATGTTTTCCCGAGGAAGGATATCAGCCAGTAGTTGAATGGAACCTCCTTTTTGAGGGAACTTGAGGATCAGGACTGCCCGGACTTCAGTTAGCCGTTCAGGGTGAGCTCCATCCATTTGAAGCTGGTTCATCTGTGCTGCCAGGTATCCCTGGAGTGCATTTATCTTCTTCAGCCAGTAGGCCATGACCATGTCCAGTAGGCAATGACCATGACCAGTAGGCAATGACCATGTCCAGTAGGGGGCAGTAGCCTAAGCAAAGAGGCCCAGGTTTCCCTCTCCCCAGCCACCTCTTCCAGCTCTTCTGGGGGGACACCAAGGCGTTCCCAGGACAGCCGATATAATAAAGAGATTTAATAAAGTGATCACAAGTAAAGATTTTAATTTAAGATTTGGGGTGTGTGGATGATGATATCCCTCTGACCTTTGATATCCCTCCCACGTGCCGTGGCATTCATGTTGTACCTTGTCGATCTCTAGTTGTGACAGCAGTTGCTACTTGCAGATGTTGGAACTGAGCTACTAGTAGTCTCAGTGTTAGTCTAGTTGTTGGGTTTCAAAACATCCATAGTTCCCACACCCTGTACCACTGGGATTGCCAGTGGGTACGTTGGCCAACCACCTGTGTCAACCATACAGGTATTATCACATCTGAAATTAGACAGAATATCTCAGTTTATATCAAACATGTTGATAAACTACCATTGTGTAAAAACCTAATTCAATTAGCAGAAGCACAGCTGTGAGCTGCAACGCTAAACACTCTTCCCAAAATGGTGGCTGTGGGGTAAACTGAGCCAGAGGTTTGGTGCTGAGTTGAACTGCTGCTCCATCTGACCTGTTCAGGTTCACACGTGTCACACCCACTGCCTCGGAAATCAGCTCCTATGTTCCACCTCCCCTGATTACTGTTTCACCTGTTCACACCTGCTATTTAAACTGTTTCCTTCATTTGTTTCTTTGCGATGTCTAGTCCACAATGTAAGTGAAAATCAAATAATATGTGGATGTTCATCCAAAAAAATAAACTACCCTGTCTATTTATTAATCCTGAGGCAAACTATCATCAGCTTTTAAAACCATCATCAGCTTTCAGAACAGTCAACAAATTAGTAATTTATACGCATTTCATGAACACCAGTACGATCAGTACAATGGGGGTTTAATTATGAATGACAAGATTTGCAATTATACTTTAAAATCTGGTTAATACAGTAGATAGAAACTGGTTTCTCTGATGGGTCAACTTACCCTATCAGCCGGATCAGCTTACCGCTAATATAGGCAAGTTGAGCCACAAGACACCTTTCTGGGGGGGGGACCCGATATTTTGTTATCCGTTTGAGTTACACTGCTATGGTTTCAATTGATGAGACACATCCTGAAGTGTTGTGTTGTGTGCAGTAGGTCTGTTCCTGTCTCATATTCCCTTGGCTATAGGTTGCTTTAAGGACCAATCTACCGAGATGCTCATCCATCTTTAGGGTTTGCAGAGAATGGTCTGAAAAAGAGGAAATGAACAAGAGCAAATATCCAGGATATACTACTTTATTGTGTCATTATATACATAATAGTGATGTGATGCTTCTTGATTGGGAAATACTGATTATATTTAGAATACAAATGAATATCTACTATACCACTATTAAGCATACACTAATTATGCCCCATGGGGCAATATATAGGTGACAATCTTGGGACCACATGTATCTTTGATCATCCAGCATCGGTTCAGGAGCTACAGGAACCTGCATGTATTCACTCAGGTTCGCTCAGGTAATTTTGAGCATGGACTCCAGAACATGATGTACCTGGAGCAACATGGGGATGTGATGCAGCAAAAGCAGCATGTCTGAATGATGGAAGTGAAACTGAAGGAATAATCGCTGTGAAGCAGGGTGAGGACACAAAGTGTCCCGTCCGAAACTTGGAAACTTTGCACATTTAGACTTAGAGAATATTTTGCGGTTTAAACTTTGTACTGTGTGAATGAGATAGAGTTGGGGTGATATGGGGAGATAGGGCACTGTATTTTGTATCTACTGTGTGGTTTGTGTATTGAGTGCCCAACTTGGAATTATTCTGCAGGGATAATTAAGGTTTTATTTACTGATTGATTGACAATTCCAGGGGCATTCCAAGACTTCCTAGTATGCTAATATCTTAACCTCACATTAGCATCACTATACTTGGATTATAATTAGCAATGTGCTTGCTTACTTCATTCTTATTTTAAACAGTTTTTATAAGCATTGATGATATGAAATTACATCTACAATGGAGTCAGGTACCTACACTTTTTAATTACAGCTATAAAAAGTAATTTACTAGTTATTTGTGCCTTTCTTTGAATGTTTCCATCACTTGGCACTGCCACATACATAACCTGCTATCACAATGTCTAGTTGGTTGAACACTACGTGTTTGTCTGCCTGGATGTCAAAGCGCTTTTTACAACATATGTTGTCACAAAGCAGCTTTACGATCGTATGGGTCCAGATCCCTAATGAGCAAGCCAGAGGCGACAGTGGCAAGGAAAAACTCCCTAAGATGGTAAGAATTTAGGAAGAAACCTTGGGAGGACCAAGACTCAAAAGGGAACCCATCCTCCATTGGGCGGCCCGCCACGATGTGGAAGAAGAAAAAACTATTACTACCTGGTGTATGGCATAGACAAATCTGGATCTCTGTGCAGCATCCAGATGGCTGAAGGTGTCCCACCTTTTAAAACCTGGTTGGTTACAGGTTTCAGCCCACCCCACATTGATCTGGGAACATCCCTCACTTGGCAAAATGAGGGCATGAACCTGAGAAAGTGCTTGGTGGTTACCGATAACTTTCACTCAGGTAGGGATTTACAAAAAAAAATAGTTTTGTAGAAACAATATTGCTGTAAGAGTCCAGACTGGGGTGTTGATCATTGGCTAGCCACACTTTGGCCACAAGAGTGAGGTGTAGTGTCACTTCACAATGGCAGACAAAGTCACAGGTCTTTGTTCAGGCATAGTTGGTATTTCAGGCAGACACCTTGAGGGCTGATCTTTGAGAGGAGCTGTTCTCCTCTTCCTCTCTCTCCTCTTGAGCTTCTCTACAGCCTACAGCTCTCCCCCTTGAGTTCCCTCATCCCCTCTTGAGTTCACTTTACCATTGCCAGAGTTGTCCCCTTCACCCCTTGGGGATTCCTCTGGCTTTGCCTTGACTCTTCCTGTCTTTCTTTAGACTTCCATTTCCTTGGTAGGGAAAGTTTTAGTTTTCCTTTTGTTTGAGCACCTCAGCCCACTTTTTCCAGGCTTAGTTGTTTTTGTGTTGTGCTCTCTTGTGCTGTCTTATCGGTGTGCTAGTAACATGTAGGCTTGGCAACCGTGAGTTTAGTGGTTCACTTCCTGCCTCGACTATGTGTTTTTTCTCATTGGAGAAGCTCCACGGATGGTCACCCAGGCCCAAGTAGTGTTCACTCCCCATTTTGTTTTGTATTTTGTTCCTTTGATTTGATTTTTCAAGCTGTTCAAACGTTGGGCTCTCACTCTCCTGCTGATGGACGCCTCGGTTTACACCAGTCTCCTGTTTATAAGGGTTTGTATTTGAATCCCGCTCAGGACGAGACTCCCTATTATGTCTTTTTTATGTGTGTGTGTGTGTGTGAAGCGAATGAGTGCCGAATGGTTGTGTCTATCAAATGAACACATTCATTCAAGTGTAAAACTGATGGTAAAGGTTTGCCTTGAACTCCAGTATGGTTCACTGTAATTGCTTGGCATGTTGTTGTGTTTTTTCCCATGTAATGTGGCTAGTTATAGTACAATACTTCATATAGTAATCTATAAAGTGTACTCTGGTGGGCTATGAGACTGTTATGAAGGCATACATGGCTCATCAGGACCAATTCAAATGACTTGCAGGGGGTGAATTTGCTACACATAAATGCATAATCAAAATCTTTATTTATATCTGAATTACACACATTGATCATTGTATCTCTCTCTCTCTCTCGCTCTCTCTCATATATATATATATAGGCTATATATATATATATCCATCCATCCATCCATCCATTGTCTTCCGCTTATCCGGGTCCGGGTCGCGGGGGCAGTAGCCTAAGCAAAGAGGCCCAGGTTTCCCTCTCCCCAGCCACCTCTTCCAGCTCTTCTGGGGGGGATACCAAGGCGTTCCCAGGACAGCCGAGAGATATAATCTCTCCAGCGTGTCCTGGGTCTTCCCCGGGGCCTCCTCCCAGTTGGACATGCCCAGAGCGCCTCCCTAGGCAGGCGCCCAGGTGGCATCCGAACCAGATGCCCGAACCACCTCAACTGGCTCCTCTCTACGTGGAGGAGCAGCGACTCTACTCCGAGCCCCTCCCGGATGACTGTGCTCCGTACCTTATCTCTAAGGGAGAGCCCAGACACCCTGCGAAGAAAACTCATTTCGGCCGCTTTTATTCGCGATCTCATTCTTTCGGTCACTACCCAAAGCTCGTGACCATAGGTAAGAGTCGGAACGTAGATTGACCAGTAAATTGAGAGCTTTGCCTTTTGGCTCAGCTCTCTCTTCACCACAACGGTCCGGTACAGCGACCGCAATACTGCAGCCGCAGCACCGATCCGCCTGTCAATCTCTCGTTCCATCCTTCCCTCACTCGTGAACAAGAACCCGAGATACTTAAACTCCTCCACTTGAGGCAAGGACTCACTCCCGACCCAGAGAGGGCACTCCACCCTTGTCCGACTGAGTACCATGGTCTCAGTTTTAGAGGTGCTGACTCTCATCCCAGCCGTCTCGCACTTGGCTGCAAACTGATCCAGCGAGAGCTGTAGGTCTCGGCCCGATGATGCCAACAGGACCACATCATCTGCAAAGAGAAGGCGTGGAATCCTGAGGCCACCAAACCGAACCCCCTCCGCCACTTGGCTACGCCGAGAAATTCTGTCCATAAAAGTTATGAACAGAACCGGTGACAAAGGGCAGCCTTGGCGGAGTCCAACTCCCACCGGAAACCAGTCTGACTTACTGCCGGCCATGCGAACCAAACTCCTGCTCCGTTTGTACAGGGACTGGGTAGCCCGTAGCAACGGGCCCGTACCCTATACTCCCGAGCACGCCCCCCAGAGGAATCCCCGAGGGACACGGTCGAATGCCTTTTCCAAATCCACAAAGCACATGTGGACTGGTTGAGCAAACTCCCATGCACCCTCTAGGACCCTCGCAAGGGGTGAAAAGTTGGTCCAGTGTTCCACGACCAGGACGGAATCCACATTGTTCTTCTTGTAACTGAGATTCGACTATCGAACGGACTCTCTTCTCCAGAACCCCTGCATAGACCTTACCGGGGAGGCTGAGAAGTGTGATCCCCGATAGTTGGAGCACACTCTCCGGTCCCCTTTCTTAAAAAGGGGAACCACCACCCCGGTTTGCCAATCCAGAGGCACTGCCCCCGATGTACACGCGATGTTGCAAAGACGTGTCAACCAAGACAGTCCCACAACATCCAGAGCCTTAAGGAACTCAGGACGGATCTCATCCACCCCGGAGCCTTGGCTCCAAGGAGTTTCACAACTACCCTGGTCACCTCAGCCCTAGTGATGGGCAAACCCCCGCCCGAGTCCTCTGGTTCTGCTTCCTCTATGGAAGACGTGGTGGTGGGATTGAGAAGATCCTCGAAGTATTCCTTCCACCGCCTAATGACATCCCCAGTCGAGGTCAGCAGATCCCCAGCCTCACTGTATACAGTGTTGGTCGGGAAACGCTTTCCCCTCCTGAGTTGCCTGACGGTTTGCCAGAACCTCCTCGGAGCCGATCGAAAGTCGCTTTCCATGGTCTCACCAAACTCTTCCCACACCCGAGTTTTTGCCTCTGCAGTCAAAGCCGCGATCCGCTTGGCCCCCCTGTACCTGTCTGCTGCCTCCAAAGTCCCACGGGCCAACCAGGCCCGATAGGACTCTTTCTTCAGCATGACGGCCTCCCTTACCCGAGGTGTCCACCACCGGGTTCTGGGATTGCCGCCACGACAGGCACCGACAACCTTGCGGCCACAGCTCCGATCTGCCGCATTGACAATAGAAGCACGGAACCAAGCCCACTCAGACTCAATGTTTCCGGCCTCCCTCGGGATGCGGTCAAAGCTTTGTCGGATGTGGGAGTTAAAGACCTTTCTGACAGGTTCCTCTGCCAGACGTTCCCAGCAAACCCTCACAATACGTTTGGGTCTGCCAGGTCTGTCTGGCATCCTCGCCCGCCATCTGATCCAACTCACCACTAGGTTGACAGCTCAGCTCCTCTCTTTACCCGAGTGTCCAAGACACACGGTCGCAAGTTCGACGATACGATTACAAAATCGATCATCGAACTGCGACCTAAGGTGTCCTGGTGCCATGTGTACTTATGGACACCTCTGTGCTCAAACATGGTGTTCGTTATTGACAAACTGTGACGAGCACAGAAGTCCAACAACAGAACACCACTCGGGTTCAGATCGGAGAGGCCGTTCCTCCCAATCACACCCTTCCAGGTCCCACTGTCATTGCCCACGTGAGCATTGAAGTCCCCCAGCAGAACAATGGAATCCCCAGAAGGGGCACCTTCCAGTACCCCCTCCAAGGACTCCAAGAAGGCCGGGTACTCGAACTGCCATTCGGTGCATAAGCACAAACAACAGTCAGAGCCCTTTCCCCGACCCTAAGGCGCAGGGAAGCAACCCTCTTATCCACTGGGGAAAACCCCAACACACAGGCAGCGAGCCGGGGAGCTATGAGTAAGCCCACTCCAGCCCTCCGCCTTTCACCCTGGGCAACTCCAGAAAAGAATAAAGTCCAGCCTCTCTCGAGAGGATTGGTTCCAGAACCCAGACTGTGTGTGGAGGTGAGCCCAACTATATCTAGTTGGTATCTCTCAGCCTCACACATCAGCTCAGGCTCCTTCCCACCCAGAGAGGTTACGTTCCATGTCCCAAGAGCCAGCTTCAGTAACCGAGGGGTCGGTACGCCAAGGCCCCCGCCTTCGGCCACCGCCCAAACCACAATGCACCGAACCCCTAGTACTACCTCTCCCACAGGTGGTGGGCCCATGGGAGATATATATATATATATATATATATATATATACAGTATATATATAAGGGTTGTAAGAAGAGCTGCTAGAAAAGATGAAGGTTGGAAAGTGAAGATAACAGTAGTTCCCATGGTAATCAGAGCAGTAGCTGGCTATGACCCCCAAGCTGGGAGAAGGTCTCCAGCAGAAGGACATGAACAACATCTGAGATCTCCAACCAGAAGAGTGCAATCCTGGGAACAGCTAAGATACTATCCAGGACCTTGTCCTGGCAGAGGACCTCAAGGGAAAAGTCCACCTGGAGGAGGGAAAGTGTGTGTGTGTGTGTGTGTGTGTGTGTGTGTGTGTGTTTTAGAACCAAACAGGTGTCCTTGGAGAACTCTGATGGACAGCATTTTGGTTGTTTATGAGCAATGCCTTAAGTAGACAAGAACAGTACAGATGGCATTTTATGCACATGAAGAGCTGACGACTTGTTTCAGGTCTTTCATATAACAAAGATTCTAAATATTCTTTTAAAAAACTCATGGTTGTAAGAGGTTGCAGAAATTCTGTGCCATAGTGGTCAGAATAGTAAATACCAGCTGGTAGCAAAAGTCCTTACAACTGTAACTGAATGATCTATCTGGAATGTAATGGTTAATCTATAACGTTTATGGCAGCTCATTTACCAAGAGTTAAACTGAAGCATAAAGTAACTAATTTATTTACTGTAATTTTTACTGTTTCCTTTCAGCACCTAAATGATCTTGAAGTGAAAATTTTGCTTTCACTTCTACAGAATTCTACGTGTAAACAGAAAACTAATTTACATCACTTTGCATTAATGTTTCAGTGCTTTTCCAGTAAATATATTTTGGAGTCTATTTCGACTTCTCCAGACACAAATCTGTCTTTTCATTTTGATTGTAACTGCAGTCAGTGTGATTAGTCTTTGCTGCTCGATAACTCCAGGTAACGAGCTGTCTAATATGGCCGTCACAGTCTGCTTCTCTTCCAGCTGCAACAACCAGCTTTAATGAGCTTTACTTAATTTTCCCACTTTCTTACTCACTTTCCCATTTTGTCTCCCATGCATACCATTTTCAAACACACACACACACACACACACAATTACCTGTTCAACTCAATTTCCAAATAATATTGAAGATAATTCTCGGATCATCTCTGCCTGGAAGAGGGAGAAAAGCTTAGAAAATCTTGTGCAAGTTAGAAGCTACAAGCTTTGTAGACTTGGGTCTAAATTATTACAAGAAGACCAAAAATTACCTATAGAACAGAGACATGTAGTAAAAGTGACAGTAGCATTAAGTCACTATTAGTGCAGAGAGCTTCCCTTACGTGAACCAGCAGTAGTAACTCCCCTAACCATGTCCAAAAACAAAATGAACAAAAAATGTAAACAGTTTGGGCCACAGTGTTATGTTTAAAAAAAGTAAACAAAAAAATGACATGTCTCGTTGCAAATAAATAATAAAATGATCCATGCTCATTTTAAATGAGTGGGATAGGGATAGGGCAGAATATGACATTCCTTCATCTGAGCCTCTTTATCTCAAAGCACACATGTAAGAAATGTTAAAACATTCATGCATTCATTGTCTTTGCTAAATCTGCTTTTGCACACATTGAATTTGTTGGTTTTCTTCCAGGGGCTTCACGGTTTGGTAAAGTTGTATGGAGTTTGGCTGGCATGACACATTTTATAAAAGTAGGAAAAACTACAGATATCAATTATTCATTAGCCTTCTACATGCATTATTCTGCAGAACCTAGGCATGTATGGACATTTTCTCTACAGAACACAGTTTCAGCACAGAACTGAATATGGCATGCATAGTGTAAATATCTGTGTCTGCTAGTGTTACTGCAGCTTCTGAATGGGTAGGTCAAGACCTACTCAAATTTCAGGTTATTGTGAAAATGTATATTTTGATGGATTTTAATTATTACTTATTATTAATTATTATTTTATGATAATTAAAATGTTTTTTTTATTATTCCTAAGTTCTAAAATACATGAAACATCACTTTTATTATCTCTTGTGATATTAATGCAGTAATTATATTTGTTGCTATTGTCTTAACTATTTAAAATACATGTACTAAAGATAATCTAATACTGGAATACTGAACACTAGAGAGTTTCAAAACTATGACATTTCCGACTACAATGTTAATCACTTTACATATTCATGCATTCAATTTGACAACCTGGAGTCTTCATGTACATTTTAAAGCATGGTTGTTCAGTGATCCTTTTATAACCTCACAACATATCTCCTCTCAGATATGGAAAAACTTTGTAGAACAAATGAAGATCTGGTGTACCTTCAATCTTAAAATGGACTAATACAATGTCACGATATTGCCATGATGGACATTTCAGAGCCTAATAAAGTAGTCTGCTTATCTTGTGCTATTGCTCCCTCCTGTGGACATGCTGTGTTTTACAACTCTATTGTTCTAATAGAACAGTTAGGCCACTGTCAGGTAACTAGCGTAATCATCATAAATGTATATGATGAAATACTAAAACAATAAGCAACTAATGAAAGCAAAGAAAGTAATAAAGAGTTACCGTTGTGTAACACGGTGTCCGATTGCCTCTGAATATAAACCATGAAGACCTGATTTTTTTGCAAAGCTTATAGGGTGTCTGAACCAGTTTAGCTGTTATTACTTTCTGCAATTTTTTGCAATTTTATTGAAGACCAAGTTTGCTCTAAATTACTTTCAGATACAGAAAGTTTTTAAAACTGAACTGCACAGATTTTTAACACCTTCAATTTGTTCTTTACATGAGTTGTTTTCGTTCAAATAAAATTATAGAGTGAACTAGAAATAATGCATTGCCTTGCAACAGATATTCTGTGCATACAGAGTCTCCCCTTACATATTTGACTGGTAAAAACTACTGAGGGTTAGAGTCATCATGTCTGTAATTTGCAGTTGATTGTGATCTTCTTAGAAATCTTTGAGATGGACCATCAACATGCATTCGAGCACTTCTCATCTGAATATAAAGCACCTCTCCTGGTTAGGTACAGAATGCTCCCTTCAGGTGAGATGAGAAAATGTGGCCTTTATGGAGGACTTTAAGAATCTCAGGAAGGAGATAACGAGACTGATGACTGGATCAGTCAATCAATTGATCATCACAATCAATAATACCATTAGTAATACAGGAAAAACATTTTCTAAGTAATCACAATCAACATGTATAGTTAAATTGTCACTCAACGGTGCCCCCTCACTCTCCTATCTCTGTCTGACACACACAGACCTACAAAAAAGTTCACATAGTTCAGATATTCATAGATTCGTTTCATATTCAGAATTTTTTTTCATTTTAGAGTAAACTTAGTAAAAGTACAAATGTAAAAAGCACAATGTTTTTGTTGCTCCAGTATTTGCTCTGCATAATATTTGTTGACATTTAACATGATTGCTTGACATCTTCATTTAAATATAAATTTTTAGATACTTTTTATCTACAAAAAGTAGGTTTCTTTTAGTCCAAAATCTTCTAGAAACAAAATGAAAAATAATGGGGAAAAATAAAGTGTTTTGTCCCAACTAGTCTGCCGTAGTTTGCATCAAGAGGACCTTTCCAGTTGCCACCGGTGACGCGTCCCTGGTCAACTAAGCCCCTCCCTTGTAGTCCTGCCTCTCCACTGTTATTGGTTCATCCTTCTCAGGCCTCCAGAGGATCGCAAGGTGTTCGGTCGAATTAGCTGTCAATCTACGACGGAAATCTATTTACAGTATCTTGAAAAGGAGGATCAAGTGTATCTCTCCAGATTAACGAATCGCTCTTGTTAAAGTGTGCTATCCAAGTAGCTAGGTACTCTGCATTTCATTCTTTGTAGGAGTAATTCGTCAAAGTCTGAATATTTTAGTCATATTTTGGGGGTGCACTTTTCATCCACTGACGCAAAGTACTTTCGAAACGATGTCTTCGGACGAAGACAGGGCGAAGGAGATCCTGAAAGGTTTTAAACTGTATCCTTAAAATACCTTAAAATACAGGCTAGCAGTGCTGGCCACACTGTAACTGAGCTAGCTAGACTAGCCACCCAGATATCCTAACGCTAGCTAATTGAAAGCTGGTACGATTGTAGCCAGCGTTTGGTCCGAATGGATGGTTTAATTTGTATGTACTTAATTAGGCCCCGTAACGTTAGCTGACCAGGTGTAGACGTACAGCTAGCTACATAAGCTAACTAAGCCAGCTAAGCTAGCTACACTGCTAATTAGGCAGTCCTAACCATCGGGTTATAACGCGTCGTTCATGGTTGTTCTGTCGTTAATTGAATGGTGGCTGCAAAGTAACATTATTTACTTGGCTATTATCAACTGATCGTGTAGTTATCTCTTAACTTCGCTTGCAACTAGTATATCTGTGGTCCTGGTTATCGGGTGGTCAGATTCTTTTTGCAACAATATTTAGTTCTATTTGTGCGATATACACACACAAGTTTCTGTGTGTCTGCAATGAGTATGTTGCAAAAAATATCTGATTACTTATGGATTATTTAGCAAGTTGTGTTGCAATGTAGGAAGCTGCTAGATGCTTGTGGGGACCTGGTTCATGGGATTGAGTGTTGGTCATGTGAAATCACCTCACACAAGTTTGTGCCTGCCTGCTGCTTTAAATAACATTAACTACTTGACCTAATTTCACTGTTGTGAAAGGTTTATGCACTGATTAAGAACATTATGATCTGCACTGATGGTCCTGGTGTAGTTTTGTCTTTTTTTTGTCATTTCCTTGTGTACATACTATATGTATTTGACCTCCTTTCAGAAGATGGTGTATCTAAGAGGCTGGTAATTCTCAAGTCCTTGATTTCCAGGCACAGTTGCCTTATACTACTTTGATCTCTTGTGTATTGTCTCTCTGAAAATATTACTTATCTTTTCATATAATTAGTTTTTTTATCCAAATATATGTAGCTTACCATTCAATAATAAAATTCAGGTTCTGGTATCAATCAGTCTAGGAAGAATGATAAATATGTAAGCATGTTTATTATAATTAGCATATTTTATAATCAATTTACACATTTTGTGAATATTATAACAAATCTGTCCTTTGGTTGTCAGTTTATATCAGTCTTTTTTTGTGTACATTTGCTGTCTCACAGGCCTTTTGCAACGAACAGTCTAAACATTTCAGTTATTACAGTACAGTAAAAAAAAAAACATTTGGTTCACAATTACAAAATGATGTCTGTCTGTGTGGCATATCATGATCCTATTGTGTTGTGCATCTGTGAATCTCCACCCATGAGTCCCAGAGGTGGATGTGGTATACAAAGTAACGTCCCCTTAGAGTGGCACTAAAGCACACATACTCAAATGAGAATTATAATTACGCAAACAAATCTTTAGTGTTTACATGTGTTTCATCATGTAGAATGCTTGTTACATGTATATCTGATTTATATGAAATGCTTTTCAGCGTTGTGCTGTGACTGTACAAGACGAGTGCTTATGTACTAAGCTTTGAAATGTTTGGAAAGAGCTGAATACTGAACTGTCTGTAGAATCATTAGCTGTTCTATGCTGAACATTTGAATGGCATCCTTGAATGGAGTGTTGTCTGCTGTTACACTGATGCCTTGTTTTTTATCCCCACATGATTTATGGAAGACTGTAAATGTTTATGGAAGACTGTAAATGGTGGCTACTTGAAACAATGGGTAACTTTAAGAAGAAAAAAAAAGATGTCTCTTCCATCAGTGTGGGGAAGCCTTGAGACTAATTAGGGTGACCGTGTTATTGTTTGTGAGTAAAAGGGTCTCTCCCCTGTGACTCACTGTGCATAACCAGTGTGCTCAGTAAGTGTCATCTCCAACACCTGTCTCCACTAGTCTACTGCTATGGCTGACTAGATCAGCAACAGTGCAATCCACTTAAGGAGGAGTTATTCAGTGTTTTGATAACTGTGCTATGACTTAATTCTACATGAAATATTGCTAAGTATGGTTGGTAATTGAGACATGGTTTGAGGATCTTTTTAGATGCCATTGTGCACATTTATGTCTGACACCTAATTCTGATTGGTTAATTCAAATGCATGTAGAGGGCTTTGGATGCATCGTGTAAAGACTCCTCTAGTCCCTAGATATAGATCCTTTAATGATTGGTTACCAAGGTGAGGCTTTGTGTTGTAGACTGCTGATGACACATTTGGCCCACTGTCCCTGTGCGTCTTGTAGAGGATGCTGGAACAGACACAGCTGGTCTGAAGAGGAAGAGGTCAGATGTCACTCACTTGGAGCACAGTGGATTGCCATAAGCTGTTGTTCTGGTGTCTTTAACTTCAATAAGGTCTTAACTAGTGTAGCACCAAGCTGTTGTCTGTGCTCACATGCTCTTATAATTGTACAAATAACTAGATTTGAGTTAGAAGTGAATAATTCAAATTAGAAGGATAGGATTGGCCTGCAAAAAAAGCTCTGAAAGTGCACTTCTAACTTTATGCCTGATGTTTTCAAATCTAAACTTCAACAGAGAATATCGAGTCGCCCGATATTTGCATTGAATATGGAGGACCTTTCCCTTGTTTAGACTGCAGATGCCTTAACATGTCTTCAGAAACTGGATGAACCTGAGGGATGCAGAGACAGGGAAGGTTCTCTGGCAGGGTACTGAAGATCTGTCTGTCCCTGGTGTAGAGCACGAAGGTATGAAAGTTCTTTGCACTTAAAAATGTGTTAACTTACCTGAAAGCTGCTTCGGTTCTGTTCTAGGACTTGGAGTTCATCGGCGGGTCAGAGGGTTATCTGTGGGTGACAGGAGAGATGCTTTAGCTGCAGACTGAGTGTGTTTTTCCATGCTGCTGTTCTACCATGGCTCTAACAGTGTATTGTTCTTTATTGGATTTTTCGACTTGTGGATCCTCCACATTAGTAGATCTACTTTCTATTTTTTCCTCTGAATTTAATTACAGGAGTGGATCAAGGAGACTCCTAGTGGACCATAATGGTTTAGTCCATTGTAATTTGGTGTATTAAAAGGCAATAGATCCATGTTGTACATTTAACAAATACTGTTACCAATATAACATATACTGTTACCAATCATTTAGCATGTACAGTTTGTGTTGGTGGTCACTCAGCTCATCAACCGTCACATCACTGCTGATGGTTGGATGTTTTAGGCTGACACACCTCTCAGTTCAGCCTGTAACGGTGATGCACGTACAAGGTCCCGCAACACTAGTGTCTGAAACCTGTGCCAGTGCAACAGTCCCAACCATGTCCCTACCGTATTAATGTCGTTAACCACCTAAATGTTATCTGGTTGAGATTATTTGGGATGAGACATGTAAAATGGATCGTGTAGAGATGGGTGATGAGTTCAGATGCAAGGTAGATATTAAGTTATATTAATATTTTGAGTGGTGAGGTTGTGCAATAAGTCTTTGTCTTTGACTTTATACACAATGTTTATACACCATTTATTTTAATTCAGCTGTTATCTCTTTTAATCTTTCATATTTCTTAAAATGAACTTTCCTTCATTCTAACATTTTATTTTAACAAATTGTATTTAGGTCCTTCCAGCTGGAGAAAATAAAAGTATTTTAAATGTGAGCTAGTTATTTACTTGTAGTGTGACATGTGTAACTTCGCCTGCTCGATTGGTCATGTGACCTTCAGTAATCTGGCATATGGGTTTGCCCTAATGTAGTTTAAATGAAAGTTAGACTGCTACTTATTTGAAAGTGAGCAAAAAGAAAATGAAATGTTGTAACATGATTAAACGTTACACCAGATATCGATATTGATGTAAAAAGTGTTAATGTCAGTGGAATGGCTGGGAAAACAATGACTGTAACATAATGGGAAAGAAACTACAAATCCCAAATCTCCAGTGCTAGAATGGAAGTTTAAGACTTTGAGGTGATTGATCTCAGGATGTAATAACTTTTATTATTCTTCTGTATCTTATGTGAAGAACTTTTGAATTACCTCCATGTATGAAAGGTGCTATGCAAATAAACTTCCTTTGCCTTTAATAAGTGTATGAAATGTTTTTGATAATTTTGGCACTTGTAGCTCGGGTTCCCAAGAAGATCCTAAAATGTAAAGCAGTCTCCAGAGAGCTCAACTTTTCCTCATCGGAAAAACTGGAAAAGTTCCGTCTGGAGCAAAAGGTTCTCTTCAAAGGCCAGTGTCTAGAAGGTTGGGCTGCACCTTTATTACTACTTTACCTTTTGATGTTCAATCTTGTGTTCTTTGACCTATAAGTGTGTGATGAATCTATCAGTTCTGATGTGTTTTAGTTATATGAACATAAGGTTGGTTATTTAAATGTTTTGTGATTACAAAGTTTTTATATTTATGCTAATATGTACTGATTTTGTTATTGTTTGAAGCATATGGTCCTACATGTCCCTTCCGTTTTCCCTCATCAGAGTGGTTCTTTGAATTTGGCTTTGTGATACCCAATTCTACAAACACATGGCAGTCCTTGATAGAGGCTGCACCAGAATCACAGATGATGCCTGCCAATGTGTTAACGTAAGATGCATAAACTGATGAATATACTGATCAATACTGTTTTATATACTGATAAATTAATTTTTTTTAAGTATATTTCCAGCTTCAGAAGTGTTTTGTAGCATTTTATTATGCATTTGGTTCCAAGGCCTTTACAGCCTTAACAAAGTGTCTCTTGTTTTCCCCCTCCTCCACTTTGCAGTGGAAATGTGGTTATAGAGACAAAGTTCTATGATGATGATCTTCATGTCAGCACCTCCCGAGTACGGCTATTCTATGTCTGAGGTGGGAAACGTCCCCTTTAAAATAAAAGTCATCCAGAAGGACGCACACATTCCTGTGAGCTTTTACGGCCAGAGGAGACTCTGCATAATACTGTTGTCATGGTGCTATGGCAATGGTACGAGAGGGAACAATTTGAGCAAACCAAATTTCAGGTCAAATGTTGACACCAGTATAATGGCATATAAAGACTTGTATATAAGAGCAGTGATGCTCATTGCTACCCGTCCATGTACATTTTCATTTGTAACTTTTCCTCCTTTTATCTAGTTTTTTTCCTGCATTGTATACTGCTTCCTTGTCCTCTGTTTCTAAACATTTTCTTCCAGGCTTTGAGGTTGGCTGAACTTGTGTTTTTTTTATTATTATTATTTAGGAAGAACTGTAAAATAGACAGTGTTTAAATACATGATGTATTTATGGATTAAAACAATGATATCCTAGAGCGATGCCCCTTTTCTTGTGTGTCTGCTGTTTCTCAGTCATTCTGTAAAAGGTGCACTAAAGTTTCTTTCTCTGTTCTTCATTTATCTGACCAAGCTCCTGTACTCAACACTGCTCTAATTCAGTGCTGTCGCCTTGATTTCTATGCAGAACTAACTGGAATTTGTCCTTCCAGCTAAAGAAAATAAAAGTATTTTAAATGTGAGCTAGTATTTACTTGTAGTGTGACATTACTAATGTGTAAATTCGCCTGCTCGGTTGGTCTTCAGGTATCTGGCACATGGGTTTGTCCTAATGTAGTTTAAATGAGAGTTACAATACTACTTATTTGAAGGTGAGCAAAAATAAAACGAAATGTTTTAACATGATTACATTTTATACTCTATATTGATGTAAAAAAAAAGTGTTAAGGTCGGTGGGAAAACTTGTAAAACAATGGGAACATAATGGGAAAGAAACTACAAATCCCAAATATCCGGTGCTAGAACGGAAGTTGACCGGGGCGACCTTGGGTGTCAGTTGGTAAGCATGGCGAATAAAGATCCAAACGTAAGTACAGTCGGTATTCTTGCGTGTAGCTAAAAAATCCGTTAAGGTTCATATATGGCATGTTTATAAAACAGTGTCAAATCGTGCTTTTATCCACAAGCATTAACACCTGCGACCCCCCGGTACTTGGCTAATGTGTAGCAGATACACATCTAGCTGGGATAGCAAGTTAAGATACGCCGGAAAATTAAAGACCAACACGTTCTGTATTTCAGATGGCATTTGCTGTCATTTAAAGTCGACACTATAATTTATAGTTAGAGATGCACAACACTGGTAAGGTCAAACCTGCTTTTGGAAATGTACAGAACTCTTGCTAGCTTGCTAAGCTAACCAGCTAGCTATGTTGGGCTACGTAACTTGCTGGCTACTTATCAGTCTGAAGATACCAGACAAATGTAAAAAGCAGCATTAAGCAAAAATGTTCATGGGGAGATCATTATTTTGAATGCAGTTTGTATAACGGAGTATATATATTTTATCTCCGTTAGAGCAACCAAAGCTAGCGTATGGCTCCGTTAGCTATGTAATTGAGAATTTGCTGGCGTTAGTTCAAATGCATGTTGTAGTTTTTGTAGCATAATCCCAATGGATTATAAATTGTATAACTTTTTCAGTGCTTATGAGTAGCTTGGACATTCTCGTAAATTAGTGTTGGATTTATTTAAATAGCTAGTTGTGTTATTTTACTAAAGTAGCCAACTAGCTTAGTACAGTAATCTGTCCACGGGCATTCAAATTCGTTATTGAATACAGCAGGTGGCGCTGTTCCCTCACTGTGTTTTGAGACCTTTCCGAAGCCGGCGGTTCTCCATTTGTAGACTGACCCCACGCTAACAACTTTTACAGCTCAGGTCTCTGAGTAAATCCATATTAAGTGGAATGCAATAAGTATACTTTTTCTTTTGCAGGGGTTCCTTCAGCACCTGAGGGACATTGCTAACCGCCTGTCCTCTGGCTCCAGAGGAGTAGGGATTGGATTTAAGTTACTTATTGGTGCTGGTGCTCTTGCCTATGGAATCAAAGAGGCCACATACACAGGTATGTCTGTCTCTGGGCTTTCTGTATATCCATTTCTTTTATTTTCAGAACCCTGCTCATTTCATTGTTTTGTGATGTTTTGATTGTTCAAATGTAAGACAAAGTAATGCAAGTCTGTATCATAGAACAGGCAGTAATGATTTTGTGGTTTGGAAATGCAGATTTCCATTATATACTTCATTGAAGGTTTGTAGGCAGACATGGTTGCATCATCTTGCAAAATCCGTATAGCAAATTGGGCCTGTGCATGGATGATTCTGTTCTGTGAGAACCAGTGTTCTGTTGGATTTCGGTTCAAAGTCAGGTCAGCTCAGGGTATTTTGATAATGTCCCGAGCATGACAAATGAATGGGACGTGGTATGCGTGTTACGTTTTCAAATTTATATGTATATTCGAGTCATGCATATTGTTAAGTATTGTGGTGAACATTTATGATGCTCTTTCTGCAGTGGAAGGGGGTCAGCGAGCAATCGTCTTTAACAGAGTTGGTGGAATACAGATGGATACAGTGTTGGCTGAGGGGCTTCACTTTAGGTAAAGCTTTTAAATAGTGTTTATATACATTTAAGCTTCACTTTATGAATGTTTTATTAATCTTACTGCACCCATGTCAGTGATCAACTCTTTATGTTTTAAGGATACCATGGATTCAGTACCCCATTATATACGACATCAGAGCAAAACCACGGAAGATTTCCTCTTTGACTGGAAGTAAAGGTAAATGTTTTTCATTGTGAAGACATCGCTGATATAACTCTGAGTTGGTTTCATTAGGGTTACCTCAAGTACCATCTTCCAAGAGAGTTTACATATATTGCCTGCTTTTATAATGAACTCTAATGTTCCTCATGCATATTCATTATATTTCATATGTGAACCTAAAACACATCGGGCGTGGCCTACCAAATAACATACATACTCTGATGAAGCTTACTATACTTTCCTACTTGAGATAATTGGTGAAACTTCTCAGGTCTCCATGGCATACCACACACTTGTCTCTTATTTTGCTCTAAGCATTTTTCTATCATCTGATAATTGAAAATGTTCCCACACTGACTTGTCCTCTCTAGTGTGTTGTGCTCTGAGGCAGTGTGTTGAATTAGTAACCCGAATACTCGTACTGCTCATTTTATAGTCATCGTTCCAAATATAGCCGAGTCAGGGCCGTACCCGCCGGATTCCAAAAATAAGACCTTACAGTGTTCTAATGTTGACGCCCTGTCGTTTGTGGACCAGACCTCCAGATGGTGAACATCGCGCTACGGGTTTTGTCACGCCCCATGGCCTCCAACCTCCCCTCCATGTACCAGCAGCTGGGGACGGACTACGACGAGCGCGTGCTGCCCTCCATCGTTAACGAGGTCCTGAAGAGTGTGGTGGCCAAGTTCAACGCCTCGCAGCTCATCACACAGCGAGCCCAGGTAAACGCCCACCTGCCCACCTGCCTGTCGCGCTGTCGCCGGTGCTTTTCATCTGGAGAATCTCACATTTGTGCCTGGAAAAATTTGGCAGTGTGTAGAACAGTGTGTAGAACAGTGTGTAGAACAGTGTGTAGAACAGTGTGTAGAACCGTGTGTAGAACCGTGTGTAGAACCGTGTGTAGAACCGTGTGTAGAACAGTGTGTAGAACAGTGTGTAGAACAGTGTAGTCATTTTTTAGGTCAATTCATCTGCAGTGGTGCTTGATGCTGTTTTCTGTATAAAATAGTACAGATGAGCCCATCTGAGTTGCTATATTGCGCTGATTGTGTCCATAGAGGACTCTTATTTTGTATGTCTGTGTGTGCGCGTTTGTGCCATCTGAGTTGCTATATTGCGCTGATTGTGTCCATAGAGGACTCTTATTTTGTATGTCTGTGTGTGTGTGCGTGATGGCAGGTTTCTTTATTGATCCGCCGGGAGCTGTTTGAGCGAGCTAAGGACTTCAACATTATCCTTGATGATGTGGCTATTACAGAGCTGAGCTTCAGTAAAGAGTATACAGCAGCAGTGGAGGCCAAACAAGTTGGTACGTTGTAGCCTGATATCTACACCTGCCTCTAGTAGTTCTCTCATCAGGTTTTGGTAGGGCCTTCATATTGACAGCCATGTTCTCCAGCCCAGCAGGAGGCGCAGAGAGCTCAGTTCTTTGTGGAGAAAGCCAAACAAGAACAAAAACAGAAGATCATCCAAGCAGAAGGAGAGGCCCAAGCAGCTAAAATGGTACGGATGACGTATACAATATGTCCCATAAACCATGGAACGTAAACACTGTTGTGTTGTAAATGTGTTTTACCATATTAAGGGTTTCTAATCTGGGATTGCTGATTGCTTTGTCTCTTACCTTCTTGATGGTGACGTGCCAAGGTGCTATTTTACAGTTGGGCGAGGCGGTCACGAAGAATCCTGGTTACCTGAAACTTCGCAGAATCCGGGCAGCTCAGACCATTGCCAAAACGGTACCTCACGAATCCTCAATGATCGTTTTGGCTGGCATCCATACTCGTGTCTCTTGAAGTTTCATGTTTGTTTAGTTTTAAGCTTGTTTTTTCCCTCCCTCCTTCTCGCTTTGAGATTTTCTTCTCTGTAAATGTTGTTTGCACTGTTTGACCAAGACTGAGCTTGTATTGGATTATGTTATGTGATCATCATGTGATTTTTAATGTCCTTTTCTGTTGCAGGTTGCCAGCTCCCAGAACAGAGTGTATCTGAATGCAGATAGTCTAGTCCTGAACCTCCAAGACGAGTCGTTTAACAGGTACGTTTTCAGTTCTAGTTTGGTTGTTGGTGAAATAACCCCATCGCAAATAATTAACCATGTGTTATTGTATATTTTATATATTTTATACATTTGTATATTTAGTATATTCCATGTATATTATAGTCTATATTTTAGTCTATGTCTATTCTATTTTTTTTATCTTATTCTATTTATGTCTTGGGGTTTAAACCGGGACCTTGGGTACAAAATTTCGTTCCCACCTCATGTACGCATGTGTGTGTGAATGACAATAAAGTCTCCTTGAATCCTTGAATCCTTGAATGTGTGTTGGGTAGTAATTGACATTGTGTTTTTGATATTTGATATGACATTTTCGTTTTGCTTCTAATACATCTAATAATAAATCATGCAGATGTTGATCTGCTGTAGCCATTCTCCCATTTTTGGGGGTCACTTCCTGTAGTGCTGTGATTACCACGGGAACCACCATTGCCTTCACATCTTTTCTAGCTCTTCTCTCAGACTTGGGGATTGATGCATCACAACAGCACTTTTCTGCAGCCTGTCCATCACTACTATGTCCTTAGTCTTTTATCATTTTGTCGGCCTGTATCTGGCCGTCCCACGGGATCTTGGCATGGTCGTACTCGGCACAGATGTTTCTGTATACTGTGCCAGCCACTTGGTTATGGTGTTACACGTGTCTAATGATCTTGTGTTCAGAGCTTGTTCTTGATGCCATGATGGTGCCTCTGCTGTCTTTGAGTCCAGCCTTTTCTAGCCATTGATCAGCCAGTGGTTCATACCAGCCATTTATTCTCTCATAATAGTTCCTGCTCCTCCTCATTCCCGTCCTCCCTGGGTGTCTGCTGTCTGAAGAACTCATTAAGTATTCAATCACTTGGGGCCATCTTCCTGGTGTACTATCCTGGCAGCTTGATCCTGGAAATTGGCTCCAACGCTCAGTAGTCCCCGAACCCACCCACCCCCCACTGCCTCCACTTAGTGTACAGTCTCCGAGTGCTGGATTTGAGATCAAACCCTCCATGCATTGTGAGGAGTTTCCGTGTCTTGATGTCAATGGCTTCCATCTCCTCCTTTGGTCAGTTTATTATGCCAAAGGAGTATCGGGTGACTGGTTGAGCGTGTGTGTGTTTGTGTATGCAAGCTTTAATTATGGTATGCCTTGTGGACATTCAGAAAGTGGCATTAATGTTTGTGTTCTATCCCCCCCACACACACAGATTGTCACTGGGGAAAAAGTAATTTTCTCAGAGAGGACTTTCAACCCAGAGCTGTCTGTAAGAATTGGAACAATTTTTAAGGTGCCAAGGAAGTCTCTGGATGCTTCTGGAAGTCTCTGAATGCTTCTGGAAGTAACTCTAATTATTCACATATGTTTGTCAGTCTAAAACTATATGATTTTTGTTGTCATGACCACTGTTCAGGCTCATGCTACTGTTATGTAATCTGTTGCTGTACATGAACACACACAGAATATGTGACAGAAATCACAATTTTGTTCGCCTGCTAATTTTCTGTTGTTGTGAAAAATGACATCTTTAGTGCTGTAATTCATGAGATGAAGGCTGGACAAAAATGTAAAAAATAAAAGGCCGTCCATTCACTGACGAATGATGAGTGTCTTTGCTGAATGTGTGACCAATCTGGTGGCACAATTGTGACAGGACAGCAGAATAAAAGTCTTTTTTTCACCCGCTTCTCAAAGGTGTACCTTTCTAATTCTTAAGTCTTCATCAGAAACATGATCCAATGCCGGACGTCTATGTATTGGCAATGGAGGACGGAAACGGGCTGCATCAATGCACATAAAGGTTAATCAGTAAAATCTAAAAAATACTATTAATCTTCTGCGATGTTCAGGTTGAAGGGGAACCTGATGTTTGAATCCTTTTGAAGTCTGAGCTGTGTGTCTAGGTGAAGCTTTGCTCTCCCTTGGGACAGTGAGTCCTGGCCGAGATCCTGCTGGTCTGCTAGTCTGAACACGTAGCTGCATTGGAAAAAGAGTGTGAGGCGTATGCTGATCCTGATTGGTGAAACTGACATTGCCATGACTACACTAAAAAAAAACATTGGCAAAAGCAAAAAAAGATGGCTTTAAAAAGTATTAAAGGAATTAGTTTCTTCTAGTTTTCCCTTCTCTTAATGGTTGGCTTTAGAACATCTATAGGTTCTCAAGGTTCACCTTTTCCACCTACTCCTGTTTAGCCGCTAGAGTTTTTACAAAGCTGCTACATCTGTATGTGTGCTTCCCCTTAACTGTGCAGGAACCGAAGGTACAGCAGAATAAACAAATAAAACACAGCTATAACTGTGTCTGTCTCATGTTTAGCCTGCCACATCTGTATGTATCCCTTGCCTTACATGTGCCACATCTGTATGTATTCCACCATAAAAACACTACATTTGTATCTAACCTTTTAAACATCTACATCTGTGTCCTGCTTAATCCTCTTAAACCTGCTACATTTGAGTGTCTCTCTCCTCTCAAACCTGCTAAATTTGAGAGTATCTCTCGAATCTGCTACATTTGAGTGTATAGCTCACTGTTTCCTCAAACCCTCAACCATTGGCTCCCTTTCACTCACAATTAAGCCGTTAAGTCACTGAGCTGATTTTGGCTCGTTTGGGTTCAGAGCTTCAGTGGTTATGTATTATGTTTGTCTTAGAGTATCATCCTGTTTTTCCTGTTGTTTTAGGATCTCCCTAAGGCTTCTATACACAGCACAGATTATTTTAGTATATTTATAAATACACCACATACCACCACCTTCAAGGGGTCAAATGAGAACACGCTAAAAATAATGTATTCCTGTTCTTGGTTCCCTGCCGTGTTCTGTGTGTGGATAAAGGTGATGGGACTGTGTCTCAGTTCCTTAGTGAGCGTAACAGTACACTTAACGCACGAGTCAACATTTTATTTGTTGGCCTAGAGCATTTGGACACGATTCCCACAACAGAGGTAAACATACCTAAGGTAAGCAGATAAAGGCAGCACATTTGCTGACTGTCTGCACTTTTTAATGGATCATACAGGGTTCCAGTAAGGCTGTTTAACTGATCCTTGTTGTCTCCATTATAATTGTCATGCGAAGCGTGTTCATGCGAAGCCCGTGTAAAATGGAGACGCAACTGAACATCACTTGCGCGAGCTGAGCCTTGCCTGTCGTGCCACTAGGTGGCGCCAAACACTAGTCGGATCAGCGTCAGACGTCATTTGAAACACAATTGTAGGCGGGGTTTCAGATTTATGGACTGTAGCAAATTCAAGTGCTGTTCGCAAGCTGGATCCAAAGCCGTGGCACATGCTTGTGTTCAACGTGAAAGGACAGCATGTGTTTGCTGCCTCGGGTTTCTAAGGCATGTATTCATCCGTAATGGGCTCCTCACAATGCTTGTGCAATGAAAAGCTCTACTGAGGCAGGGGTGCTACAGAGGCCGTGTTCAGGACCATAGCACACTCAAGTCCTTTGCCCTTAAAAAATTCGGAGTTGCAGTTCTAATTTATCATAGGTGTCGTTTGATGTTTACGAGAGGGTTAATTGTCGCACATTTTGAACGCTGTTTGAACACTGGATTACAATAATGAAGAGACAAACTGAATTACTAGCATGACTGTTGTCCTTCACCTGAACACACGAGGGGAATGAGGTGGTTGTTGGCCGTGTTAAGGTGCCAGTCCTGGCGGTGTCCTTATAACGTTACTCACTGGTCCGGGCCCTCCCGCTCACTAGCCCACTGCTATAAAAAAAAACACCCAAGGCGAGCTCAGCTGGTGTGTTTCCATGGAAACTCTGACCTCATGCTGCGACAGGCAATCTGGGTTGGTTGTCATGGCAATCCATTGTGACATCAGATCTGAGCTCTAGTTGCTATAGCAACACACCTACCGGCTCAGCAGCTATTTCTGTGTGGTGCTTTTAGCCAACAGGCAGAAAAGCTACAATGTCAAATGTGTATTTGTGGCTGTGGTGTCGACTGTTACTGCCCTTTACTATGCCAGCTCGTGTAGTTTGTGTTTTCCTATGTCGTATTTTACAGTGGCCTTGTGCCGTTACAGCTTGGACCTCCCGAGTACAGCCGCTCACTTTCAGAGGCTATTATCTCTGAACATGTTTAATGTTTGTAAGCTTGGCTGTTCTGTTATTGGCTGTTCTGTTATTGCTGATGCTTTAACCTGACACTGGTTAATCTGACACTAACGGATAGATGGAGCCTCTGGAAGCCTCCCATTAATGTTAGACTTCTCCTTTCCCTCTTTTCACTCTGCTTTTTATTTCTATTTACAATTTTTCCCATGTCGTAAAACAGATGGCTTTGACATCAGTTGTGTTTATCACTGTGTGTGATTTTCGGTGGGTGTGTGTGTGCCTGCGTGCAAGAGAAAAACAAGTCAATTTCAGCAGCAGAGTGTATTCTGAATTGTCCCTTTATGCCCTTCTTGTGTCCTCGGGGTTCTCCAAGGAGACTGAACGCTGCATGCAGTTCATCTAAAGCTGGTATGAGCCATAGGATGGTCAAAGGCACAGCCTTCAATATAGTCCTGGTTTACCTACTGAGTAAGCAGCACAGAAATGCAGACTGCTGTCATTTATGCAGTAATTTCCTTTACCTGATTTTCTCTGTAAGCAAAGATAGTTAATAGAAAGCCTGAAGACCATAAACCCAGGGACAAGGTTTAATGGTGTGTGTGTGTCTAGGGGGAGACAGAGAGAGACAGACAGACCACATCTCTTGGTGACAAGATCACGTGTATAGTATGTGCCAGCATGGTTTCTCTGGCTCATTAAAGGTGTGTGTGTGTGTGTGTGTGTCAGGAGGCTGGATGATGGGGTCTGCGTGGTGGAGGGGCATAGTGCAGGCCCCTCCCCTCTCCTCCCTAGCGCAGTGATAAAGTAGGCCCCTGCATTTGCTCCTTCCTGCTGGTCCTCCCTCCCTCCCTCCCTCCATCATCCTGCACATTTCTCTTACACTTTCTCCCCCTTTATCGTCACCTTCTTCCTCTCTCCTTCCCTGTTTTCCTCCTCCCTCATTTACCCTGTGTGTGTGTGTGTGTGTGTCCTCACCATCAAAAAGCACATTGTAGAAGCTGGATGTGTAAACAGGCCTAGCCTGATTCAGTAGTCATCCTGGCCTCGGGATGGTCACACATCCTGGCCACACATGGTGCAGTGACCTGGTGCATCCATCTTTCTTTGCCCTTTCTCACTCAGAGTGGCTGCAAAAACAGTTGCTCTATGTCAGGGATTGCATGCTGTAATGTGTGTGTGTGTAGAAATGTGTCAGCGTGCAGTTTTGAGTGGTCTTCATCATTCTTTAAGGTAAACTAATTAACCTCCCTGACCCCAGCACGCCTCTCTCTGGTCATTAAATGAGGATTGGGGAATTGTGTTCTAGTTCGGAGTGCATTGCTTGTGGCATACTCACAACAGACCTCACACATGGATGTCTGTCCATCTACTTAATAGGACATAGCAAGGCTGTTGTGCAGACCCCTGCAGTAATTTCTGAGCAGAAAAGACACTGATTGTGTGTTGTTCTTAATCTGAATACACTGCATGATGAATGAATGCTAGGAATTTTAAGTACCAGAATATTCTAACACCTTTTGATTGCCCTGAGATGTCGAGGAGAGACTGATTTCCCTCCTGCAAGTCCTGAGCTAATGCAATGTGGAGTGTTTTAGGGGATTGGATGTTTCATCACAAAGAACCATGCAAGAAAATCTGTTCTTTTTTTTTAAACAGAATTTAATAAGCTATGTATACAATTAAAGCTTGAGTGTGCTTTGAGAATCTCGCCTTCACACAGCAGCTGTTTGTGTGCGTATGTGTAGGAGAGCTTTCTGCTGCATGGCCTGGCTTCCTGGGGCTAGGATGAGGAAATGAGTCTTGAGTAACGTCAGCCCATGTGCTCCTCACTGGAGATCCCTCGCGCTGTGACAACCACAGTCTGAGCCTGTGGGCCCTGTAGGAGGTGTTCAGTCTGAACTGTCTGCTGATGCCTGATCCAAACAGATAGGTGATGATGGCGATCCCGTGTCCTGTGCTCTCAGACTACTTATGTGTGAGACGTTCTGGCTCATTCGCGGACAAGCGCACCGTTGTGCACCAGCTCTGAGCTTGCATCATAGTGAAGAGCTTACGTTGTCTCCACATCCCAGTGTCGACCTCTGGCTGTTAAATGATAGCCCGGCAGCCGAGCTGTAGCATGGATGGGGGTGACTAAGTCGTGGGCTGCTTGCAGAGTCTCTGCTAAGGAATGGCTGAGGCTGGGTTCACCACTGCTCCGTCTCCCCGGAGACACGCCTGGCCGAGTGGCCATTAATCATGCTGTCTGTAGGCGGTGCCTTACTCTCTCACTACTGAACCGCCTATATACACTGCTATCAGCTCTCTCACACTCTATTTTACACACACATACACTGTCTGTCTGCCTCTCTCTCTCTCTCTCTCTCTTTAGCTTTGTCTCTCTCTCTGTAGCTTTGTTTATCACTCTATGTCTAACTGTCCTTTTCTCTTCCTGTTTATGACCTCTATCAGTACTGATGCCTTTACCTTTCCAAATGACATCATGTCGGTTGTCAAGTTATCGACACACTTCTGTCACATGTTTGTATGTTAAGCTTACCATAATTTGCATGTGCTATAAGCCACATACGGTGAGCTTATATAGACTAATTCACTGGAAAACTGTATGTTTCTGTAACACGTGTCTATGTACCACGTTTCACATTTCATCTCTAGATCTTAATAAACACAAACCTAAATAAATATCTTAAATAAGATATTTATTTAGGTTTGTGTTTATTAAGATCTAGAAAAGATGGAGCAGCTCTAAGCAGTACAAAAAATATCAAGGTTTCTTTCATTCTGCTGATAAATTGTCTATTCTTAGAGAGCTATTTTCTTTTTTTTGATTTTGTAAGTGAAAACCTATGTGTTTTTTTTGGTTTTACAGAGGAGATTGGGAATATCAACCTGAGAACTGGACCAGGTATGTGTGTATCCACCCTCACGTTTACAAACCATGACCAGGTATGTGTGTATACACCCTCACGTTTACAAACCATGACCAGGTATGTTTACAAACCAAAACCCTTGCACAGGATATGCCATGAGGGTGAATATTAACTAATACCCATTTTCCCCTGCGTGTCTTCTTTTAACCACGATGGTTAGTCATGTGGAGTTCATGTTGTGACGAGGTAACTGAAGCGGACTTCAGGGTTCAGATGTTTCAGTGTCTCTCACTTGGCTGGTTGGAACAGGCCTTCATGAGAAACAGCCAAAGAATCTGGTGAATGTTCAACTATGGACTGCTACCAACGTTCCTACAAAAGCACCATCATCACTTTTGTTATCTGGGGTGAGTGTGTGTGTTATATGTCATTTGTCTCAGTGCTCAGTAAAGGCACTCGTCATATTAGGAGCTGGACTCCATAACCTCACTTTTGAGTTGCCCCATTCTTGGGCTAAATATACCTCTGGTGGCTGAAATGAAGAACAAGATGTGAATTCATGGAGGTGAAAAAGGATGTAATTCATGGTCTTGCACTGTTTCTAGCCCTCTTATACTAAACATTTGATATAACACCTTTTTCAAAACACTGACTTGCTTTATAACACATTCAAGACACACCAAAAGAAAAAAATAATTATTCATATGCAGTTAACATATTCATGCCCATGAATCACACATCACACATGAAAGTTAACGGGGTGATCTGTACCAGAGTGCTGTGTCTGTGGTCTGGTGGTCAGGACACGTTTAGTGCACCCAAGGCTATGGTTCAAGACGGCGTGTGATTGGTTCCCTCAGCCTTTGCCCTACCCCTTTCTCTGGGGACTGGTGTATCCCACTCACATTGCAGAAAGCTAGAAACAGGAAAGGTGCACAGTGCATCTTTTGTGTCATCAAACATGAATATGTATTCCCTGCGTGCTCATGCTGTTACTGCCTCTGTCCCTCCCTTTCCCCCCTGCCGACACCTTCTGTCTGTCAAACATCCACATTTCCCAGGATTCACTTTCAAGTCTCTCTTTGTCTCGTTATCTGGTATCCTCATTTATCTGATGTTGTGTCTGTGTTGCCAGGGGCAGCAGAAGCGCTGAAAAACATATTATCATCCTGTCAACCCGTACGGGAGCTTTGAACATGCCGAGTGCTTTCACCGGTGTCTAGAAGTGCGAATAAGAGAAAGTGAACTGTAGAGTTTAATTTGAAATGTATACCGGTTTGCCCTCATACCTTGGTACTGAGTCACTGTGCAAATAGAGCGGTAGATGCTAGTTTAAGCAGAATACTCACCTACATCAACTCCAGCTTCAGGTGTGTAGAGAGTATTTTTTTAAGAAGGGCGTTCCCTCACCACGAGGTTAAACCCTGCTTTGTGGGGCTGCTCAGGGGTCTGGAAAAAGTCAAACAGCAAATACAGAATCTACAGTCAAAACCTAATGGAAACCTAATGGAAAGCTAATATGGCAATATGAGTTTGGAGCTGACTGAGTTACATATTGTAATATGCATTTCCAGTGTTATAATGCTGACGTCCTGCTGTAATAAAAATATATAGTTAAGCAAAATGTGCATAACATAACAATTCCCTTTCTTGTTTTTAAAATCTCTTGAAGGGTGTTTAGCAGCCTGGGGGGTTTAATCATAGCCTGTAATGACAGCTGTTCAGCCTCTGGCCTTATGTGTAAAATGAAGCTGCAAGAAGTGTCTTGTTAATTAACTACTGTTCAGCTGAACAGGGCTTGTTGTGTTGAAATGACTGGTTGGTGTTCTCTGTTGTCTAACATAGTATGGTGGATACAAAAGCATGTTTCCAATTTCAGTGCTGTTTTTGGAGACACTTAAGCCTTTGGATGTACTCTATGTTACGTGACCATTCATGAGATCAAGACTGGTACAGCTGTTTTAAAAACAAAAACATGATTTCAGAGGACACACCGAATATCCCTGATCAAAAGGTTTAATTTAGTGGATTCTATTTGTCAATGTTTATCCTCATCATAGAAGGTAGCTCTTCAAAGCCTGGGGGGACGGCCACCCTTGCAGGGTTAGCTCTGTCTAGCTGCTCTGAAGGGCCCTAATCCTGATTTAATACTGTGTTTACAAAAAGGAAGAACATGTTGTAATTTTTTAGCTCAAAATGACGGCTTTTGACATTTAATGATTGCAGCTGTTAAATGACTTGTTCTTGTGGGTCCACACTTATCTGATTGAGGTAAAAAGGACAAGGCAGTTAATGTTTAACAACAATAAGTGGGCCAGTGACTGTTATGGCGGTATATTTTTTATCTGTGAAAGCTATGTGACTCTAAAATGTTAAATTATTTGTACATTTTAAGGCACTGATAGTTTAACTCACTGAAAACTGGATATCAAATTACTTTCTTTTTTTTATTTCCAGTTGTTGGGGAGACGGAAGTTGGTGGTGAGGGTTGTTCTCCAGTTGAACGTAATTTGACACCTGTTATCCTTCACAGAAGAGCATTGCCTCCACCACCACAAAACAAAGACAGAGCAGAGCGATTGTGTGCAGTTAGACGTTGTTTATTGGTCTCATCTTAGCTGCAAGTACCTCTACAGTTCAGTTGAAAAGGTCCGTGTGGGCCAGTGCATCCCAACAGAAAACACGTATATAAAGAGACAAGGAGAAATGCAGAGTCATTACATAACGCAGGTCAAGCCAGATTGGTGCTGTTCTTGATGGCATTAAAATGAGAAGTGCTGAGATGGATGATGCACAGCTGTTTCTATCTCCGCAAATGTACAGTGTAGACTGAGAGAGACATTAGTTAGGAGAGATTGATTAGCTGTGTGCCAATACTCTGTGTCCTTGTGAAGGGCTTCCTGAGCAGTTCTTAGATATATATATTCCAGGATCACCAATTTATTTGGCTGTGTTTAGGTCCATAAACCTTGGTGTACCTTAAAAGTCCTGGACCCAGAACGATACAAAAAATATATGTTTACAGTACTTTTGCTTCATACTTGTGTCAAGTGTTTTGTCCACATTAGTCAAATTAATGTTATGATGTTGGTAGAAGTTCCAATACAGGGTATAAGGTTCATGTTCATATAGAGTGTGCAGATATGGGAAAATACAACCAGTGTTGGCTTAATGCCTCTGTTTCTGATATTTTGTTTTATTTTAATTTCAGCTGATTAGTTAATTGATTTATCACTTACTGTGTCAGTGTTCATGTGAAACAGGTAAAAGCCTACAAGTCTGCAACCGCATACTCTTGATCTATATGACCTTACCTGGTCCATATGAGATCTTACCTGATCCATTTAAGACCATATGAGATCTTGCCTTATTGATATGAGATCCAAACGAGATCTTCCCTGATCCATATAAGACCTTACCTGATCCACAGGAGATTGCACCTGATTCTAGAGCAGAACATTTTGGCTGTGCAGCTGCCACCTGTGGGCATCTCCATCCTTGACATTCATCCTGTCTGCCTTCCCATCTATGTTCCTATATAAGTTACATCAGATTAGGATCATTCGATTTTCTTTAGGTGGGCTGGAGTGTATATGCTACTCCTAAATGAGAAAGTGAAACCAAGGTTAACAGATGAGTGGGCTTCTTCCTGTTTTACACGCCGCTCCCTCAAAAGGACGCAAGAACACGGGGCACGGTCACTTACTGTAGCACAGTGCAGTGAAGTGACTCGCTGACGAGTCCTCGAGATGGAAATGAAAGCATTACAGTTACATGCCTTGTGAGGATGTGAGAGAGCTTTCCACAGCCCAAAGCCCACTTCCTCTGCCTGTTCCATTTGCAGGAGTCTCATCGATGTGATGAATCTACTCACCCGTGTAGCAAAGATTAAACAGCAGCGGTTATGACAGCCAGTGAGTCTGCGTTGCTTTAACCCCTCCTCTGAGTGCTCCTGGAGATCTGAGTATTCTAGCTACATTTGCCCAGTTTTCTGCACTGAAATAGCAAATTTAGGAACACTGTTAAAAATAAAATGGCAAGTGTTTGTGTGTGTGTGTGTGTGTGTGTGTGTGTGTGTGTGTGTGTGTTGGGGCTTTTCTTTTGTCCCCTTTTTAGCATGTAAACAATCTTCAAGTCTGAAAAAGTTGTTTTCAGGCCAAGTTTGGGTTCAGTTAGGCTCAGCTTCTGGATGAACTCAGTGACTACTGTTGTATGGTAGCATGATCATCACTTTGCACATTCTCTACCATGTAACACTGATCTTCAGGATATGAAATACGAGTCAGATCTAATCAGGTTCTGAGCAACAGTTTCCACCTGCAAGTCTCCCACACCTGAATAAGGTCAGGGTTCATGAGGACAACACTGCAAACAGCAATGAGGCTGAAGACACATCCAAGTCAAAACACAGAATTTATAATATTGCTTATTATTATATGGATTCCGAAGATCATAGTGGTGATGGCATTGAATCAGGTTTAGCCCGATGTACTACAACCGGTAGAAGCAAGTGGTGTTCGGAAAGTTTTGTGCAAGATAACGGAAAAGCATCTTTTAGTTGAAGTTTGGTCATGCAAAAAAGAAAATGATCAAAATTACTAATCTGAAATGAATGAGGGAGAATTTCAGATGGTGGAGTCTGGAATGAACCATAAGCCAAAATGCCTGAGAAAAGCATGTCATGATTCAGACTGAACAAACACCACAGTATTAAAAGTTCATAGCTGTGTTTATTATTCCTAAGGGTTCCAACTGCTTACTGAGCAAGAATACATTTGTCATATAAGGGATATGGGTACTTTTCAGTAAATAAATTAAATATGTGTGGTTTATGTTTACCATTAAAATATGTAAACAGTGTCAGCTCTATGCCAGGGTGCTTTATACAGGCCCAATACTGGACATGTGTTGTGGGTACAACACATGTCCCCTTTACACAAAGTGGTGTTCTTCCTGGTCTCTCTCATAAACATAACCATGGTCAAAATATCAAAACATATCTACAATTTCAATATTTTGAATGTGCACTTTGTGATTTATAATGCACAACACAAAACTTGTGTTTCTTCCTGTTAAATTATTAATTTTTGATTCCATCTATTATGATAATAGCACAATGGTTTAGCTCGCTGTTTATCTCTACCCTGCTGATAATAAAATGCTAATGGACAGTGCTGCCAAATTACTCATAAAAATATGTTTACCAAAGGAAAGAAAATAGCTGGTATTACTTGTTTTACTTGGGAAATGTTACAGTAATTTCTCAGGAACACTGTGTACAATACAGTAAATTCCAGAGAAATTATGCCAACCTCAGGCAATATCAGTCAACTGAGGAAAAAGAGGCAGAGGTGACTGGACCAGTCTAGTGCATTTCACTCTACAACACTTCTCATAGTCTCTGACCTTGTTTTTGATTTGTAACACCTGAGGGCTCTGTAAAATATATACTGTCATTTGGCCCATCTCCTCCTATTGCAGTTCAGATTTTTTTTTCCTGCTCTGTTTATAATTCAGTTGCTTCGACACCATGGGGCTTTTTGTCAACAAGGTGTACTAAGAATGAGACATTTTGTAGCTGAGTGAGATCATGCGCACCTGTAACAGTTAAACTTTTATATCCACACCCAGAACGTCCAGTGAACTCCCTCATAGCCGTCCCTGACACGGCAGACACTCGAGCCCTTCCAGGCTGGGGGAACGAAACAAGTAACGTCGTCGCTGCACAGCAGCCATAGTTCCTGGGTCATGTTTGTGCAGCATATTTAACTTCACACCTCTTTCCCTCCCTCGTAAATTCCTGGCGATGAGGAGCTGTAATTGGGCCATGGCAGAACAGCTCCACTGACCCTCCTCCTCCTCTCCCACGGAGCCATCTGACTGGCAGTCCTCTGCTTCCTGAATCTGCTTCTTGTGCTTTCCTCTTTTCCTCTACCAAGTCCATGTATGGTAAGAGACTGACACAGTAGAAAGGAGGAGGTGCCGCTGAGAACAGTCAAGGCCCCAGTGGTAAAATTAACTCAAGCACAACTATTTACTGAGGAGCAGCATATTAAAGACAGGAGAGAAATATGAACATTTGAAGAAAAATAACAATACTCTTGTTTAAGTTGTATAATATACTAATAAGACTGTTATATTACCGCATATGACTTGAGCTAACTCGTAGCATGTCCAGTGTTCTCTGAGGATCCCATTAAATTACTAGTAAATAAAATGTAGACTGTGTATGGGTATTGTCATGCGAGTCTAATAATTTAAGTCGGAGAACCTTTCTCCAAGTGTTGGCAATGTTTGTGTTGCTTTCCTCTACAAAACTCCAAGATGACAGGACTGAGAGAGTTAATATTTTTGGTATGGGTTAGTTCAACTCCTACTTGGCATGTCTTGGCTGGTATGAGACTCCAGCGAGAATTCTCTGAAAACCCACCACCATGTCAGGAGGCCTAGTGCACTGCAGCTTGTTTCTGTGGTTAGAAATGATTATCAGCATTTAAGACAAAACTGTATTTGTGAACACACACACGAACCTCTCATTTTCAAAGGAAATTACCATTAGTATTCCTTCATTGGGTAAACGTGCTTGATTAGACGTGTATTAACCACGTTCTTTTGATGTGTTGCAAGGACTGCGTTAACTCTGCCATTTTGTAATCTTTACTGGAATTTTTGATAATTAGAGGTAGGCCATTGACGCCAGTGCAGACTTTGGGATCTCTGTGTATCCATGATTTGAATTAAAACCCACAAACCCAAAGAACACAGTAGTTAAAAGAAAATACAGACTTCATAAACCACGTTTCACTGATATATTAATGACTTTTAAACTCCAGTTCCGATGTTACTTGTAGTTTGTATTAGGCCTGTACTGGCGTTTCTTGTCTGTTGTTGTTGCTGTCTAGTCGCATTAGTGTACTTTGGGGGGTTTATTTTATGAGCCGAGTAAACTGAAACACGACACTAAGGTGAAATTTAAAAAATAAAAAACGGAGCCGCAAGAAGTCAGCGGGAACTGCATAAATGAGCACGCCATTATTCCGCGGCCGTCCAGATCCATGTCTGGAGTTTGCTCCATCTCTTCGTTTTCCCCTGGCAACCGGCACTTGCGCAGTGTCAGGTTTCTCCGTCCTTGCCTCCTACACAGTCCGCCATTTCGCATTATCCCCGGACGACACTTTTCGCTCACTGTGTCATGGTGGAACAACAATATGATGGTGTCAGTCTTCTGCGTGTAGCTGTACTGCAGGGCAGGTTGCGATGCCAAAAGGCGGCCTTAGTGAGAGTTTTTCTAGACTACAAAACTGTATTGATGTTCGGTATTATTAACTTTATTACAAATGATCTTGTTTAATATTTGGTCAGCTTTCTGTAATTATGACTGATTTCATTGGAAGTATACATTTACACGGAGCTTTTCAAACATTAAGCCCACCTCTCTCATTTTCGTGCCATTGGTCCGCTTTTATCTTCAATGTGCGCAGGTGTCTTACAGTTGTGTGCCGGCTAAAACCGATGCTCTTTAAGGACATGTGTTTACCAGACTTTTACGGTACCCTTTCAAGTTACAATAAATACAAGACGTGTGTATTATAATTCACTGAAATTCTCCAAATAGCCCAATTAAACCCGAGAATGATTGGATCTCTGCCTATTCTCGCAGTCTGCTTTACCTTAGGGTATCATCAGAAATAGGTTACTCCTCACTGCAGTCTACTGCTGCAGTAAGAACCACCATTCCTCTTAACAAAACAATTAGGTTATGGGCGGCAACCTTGAAGTCATCTTGAGGATGAAATCTCATTAATCGTCCATTAACAGCAACAATGCATATGCAACAAAACTGCATGTTTCCTGTTAAAACGTTTGTAAAAGGGACCAATGTAAGCTCATCCTTATTAATGATATACTAATCACACATTATCGCCATGAAGCACGGTGAAACCTTCCTCTAAAGTCACTGAAAATGCTGGACGTTGTTAGGGGGATAAGTATTAACAGCAAAGACACATTAAATTCATGTATAATGATCCCTGTATTCCTGTAGTCTTCTAGTGCAGTGGTATCTTTGACTCTAACTTGTGCTGGTTAAGATGTATTATATGGGTTTATGACAAAGCACTTTTGTAAGTCACTCTGAATAAGAATGTCTGCTAAATCCTGTAAATGTAAATGAAATGTTCTTTCTGGGGTTTAGCAGGCACAATGATGGAAATGCCTTTCTACCCTTATCATTTTGTCTCCACAGACTGATACCATAGGGATTTAGAAATACTTGAAAAAGTACATGACTTGTTATTTATAAGCACTATCAAAAGTGAGGTAGAGATGAATTTACTACATAAAATCTGAAAGTGATTCACAGGTGTGGGTGCCTCGTTATAGGACGTTCTTAGTATAAACATGAGCGTTCCTAAGTGTTTCAGAGTAGCTAGTCTGGGTGTGGTCACATGTTGCTCTAAAACGTGATTACATAATGAGAGCTAAAATATCTAATGCTGGAGGAGGTTCAGATGGAGGTTCTGGCAAGAGGACAATATCTAATGCAGTTTTAGTAATGCTCCACTAGATGGAAGCAACCTACAACAAGCAATCTGTGTTGTAGCATCATGTACCTCACCAGTCAATACCGTGACCTTACACGGTCATTTCAGGAGTAAAGAATAATTTTATTTCTGCAAACTAGCTCATTGCAACAATCACTGCAAGCCTTTTTTGCCCAGGATTTGAAGTCTATAGTCATAAGCATATTTATAAAACAACCCAGGAAATACCTTGTACCCTAGTTTGAGGTCTTTACTATTACACCCTAAAAAAGTTCAATTCAAAACATGCTAGGTGAACAATATAAGCACCTAAGAGGACAGCAGCATTTGATTTTTTAATGCCATTTCATATGTCTGAGTGAATGATCAAAATGAGGCCATGAATATTGCACAGGCCTGTGTAGCCAGTTAATAATTTATACCGTTAAGGGTTCCAAACATTAATAAAAAATCCATATAACATCACATACATTAGATGTTCTCTTCTGAATCGCATATAATGTTTCTTATTTATTTATTTTACAACATGGGTCTTAAAATATGCGATCAGCTGGTCTGAAGGTAGCACTACGTTTACCCACTGAAAAGGTGTAGAGCAGTAAAAGGTCTTCGTTTCTGCCTTTTTCACATCAAATCTATTTGCATTTACATGTGTTTGCAAATATTCATATAAGCAGTTTGCATGTGTAAAGAATGAACTGCTTAACCAAATTGTAATGACAGTAGTTTTTAGATGCCTGAGTACCTTAAAATACAGAGCTGTCAGCAGCCAGACCAGCAGAATGGCATGGGCGACCCCCTCCTGGAGGCTTTCTTTGCTCTAACACACTTGATATGACTGATAAAGCCTGATCATTAGTCCACTTGAGTGCATTAGAGCAGGAAACACATTAAAGTCTTTAGTGCTGCAGTCCTCCAGGACTGGAATTACCCACCCAGCCTATTCTTCCAGAAGCATGTTCGACAGGGCATTCTGTCACTAAAGCAATCATGGATTCATCTCAATGTCATCAAAATGCTACACGTGAACCCAGATACCAGTCCTGTCCACGTATCTGTCCTTGAGTTAAAGACAACATGTTTCCTCAGTGTTATTCACTAAAAATATCTAAACTAGTAATAGGCCAATTGCCTGACGTGCACTGTTCAGTCTGCTCTCTGCACAAGCCCACTGAGATGAGTCCTTCTCAGCGTGCTGACAGTGTAGTAATGGGCATTACTTGTCCTGCCACTAGAGGGCATTAGAGCTCTGATGATATGAGGACCTGCTGTTGGCTGCTGTCCTGGTGTCCTCTATGACCTCCATGTCCCTGAGTATAGTCCTCTCATCAGTACCCCACTACTGACAGTGTACATGCCCTTTTCCCTGAAGTACCACACACCGTATCAGACATCAAACACAACAGGACACTATAAATGGAGCTCAGGTATTGTCTGGCCTCAGGTTTTTATGTTGTAGGTAAAGGTCATTAAGCTGGCCTGGCTTTGGATACTTCTATCGATGTCATAGTGTGTGTGGGGTGAGCAGATCAGAGCAGGGCTGTCCGTGCCTACGTGCTCTGAAATGGACAGTGATGTCTGTGATGGACAGTGAATACAATCATCTCAGAGTCAGAATCAGCCCACAGCTCACACAGAGAGAGAGAAAGAGAGAGAGAGAATTTCAGTCTGCTGTCAAAATTCACCTCTGTTTACACATATGGTATCACTGCTCTTATGCTGTTTTTTCAGAACTGTGCATCTTCTGTGAAATCTGAAATCGGTTCTGTTTCTCAGCACCAGGAGATCCTGCAGAGACTTGGTTACTTATTCAAGCCTGAGGGGCCAGTCTCCCCCTTTCTCATGTTCTTGTAGGCAGACGAGGCGTTATTTACTCTCAGCAGCTGTTATTGTTCTCTTATCCTCATGTATGGCAGCATGTCTCGGGTTGTCTGAAGTGCAGACATACACGTTAGGGCAAGAAACAGCCAGGCTGAAAACATTCCTAACATTTGCAGTGGCTCATAGCGTGCTCTCAGGACATACTTCCAGAGAACGCCTTAGACACACTTGCAACTCACCAGGGTGTGTTCCTGGTCTGTTTTGCTACTCTACCTGTTTTCTACTTTCTAAATTATTTTAAGCATATATACACCACATTGGACTCCAGCTGCAATGCTCTTTAAATGTTATGATCATAAAGCATGTAGTACTGTAACACTTTAGTATTTAGTCAAAGTAATACAGTAAGACCAACATATTGATGAAAACAGTCGTTTTCACTTAACTGAATGTTATAAGCTTGCTAGGCTCTGAAGCAGAAAAGGACGTGCCTCAGCATAGCATGCCAACTTGCTGTTTATTTTATTCTTTTTATAAACCCGCCAAGGTTAAAGTCCTCGTTGCGTCTGTGTGCTGTTTGAGGCAAGGCTGCAGTCATTATATCACAGCTGTTCCGGGGGGACCTGGTCCGTAGTGAAAGGCAATCCTCCCTCTTTAACTAAGATGTATGAACATTTCCATTCAAACAAAATGCTGAGCTAGTGAGCCTGCATCATCGTTGTTTACGTTTAGATGATGAGTTGTTGAGGCGTAAGAGATTCATTGCTTCCACTATGGCTAATTTTAGTATCATTACCACCCAATGCTGTGCTTATTACTTACAAGCACTGTTAACACTACTTTAACCTCTCATTTTAGTCACTGAGTGTTTACACTAAGATCTAATGGAGCACTGTGTCATAACAACATATCTTTCATCTTTTGTATGTGCACAATGCACAAACCTTTTCAGTGTTTGCTCATCTTACATTTCAAACTGACTGGTAATGGTCTACTTGGACAGTGTGCACAGTACATATCAGGTTCTGACATGGCAAATGTTCCATTATAATACATTAGCTAAGCGCTCAATTCTATTTTTTTTCTGAGCAGATCATAGAAGTAACTCTGAGTACATTATGGAATCTTTCAGGCTCGTGTATCAGTATGAATGAACAATCAACAGGGCTTCTTCACCTTGACTGGTCATCTGATGGTAACTTTTGAGTCTCCATTGTCTCCTGATATGTTAATTATGTTATGCAGTGCGTGATTGACTCACTGAAGAAGGTTCATGTCAATAAAATATGGATCACTGCCTTGAGCAGCTTACAAAATAGTTGGAGAAACAGCCCTGGTCACCAGTCTCACTCCCCAGCTATAGTCTACAACAGGTAGTCTAAATGCAGCAATCAAATAATTGTTATTTTCACTGTTGATGAAGTGCTCTGTCCACAAATCACAAATTAAATTTGCATGTATAATCTCTAAAATTAAGTTAGAATTAAACTCACTCAGAGTGCTGAAAATAAAACTGGGTAAATTAGTTCTACATATTTGATCTGCTTACTTATTCTAGAGTAACTGTAAGGCAGCACAGGGTAGGGCCTTGAACCGTCTTTCATGTATCTGAAGAGGAGAATCAGCAGGATCCACGTTTATTGAGCACACGTTTTAACCTACAGCTGTGTGGCATCTAGATAAATGTAATGAATGTTCTTCAATGTTTTGCTCTCTGAAGCATAATGGTGCCCCACAGAGCTCAAAGCAGCAGATGTTTGAAGAACCCAGTGCTTTCTAAGAACCTACTGAAGATCACTAAAGAGCAAGAGACAGATATACTTATGCAGCTGTAGATACACACACACACACACACACACACACACACAGAGCAGCTTTTCTGCCACTTTTTCTCGGACCTATTCTACATGTCGTGAAATACCTTGTACCTTTTTGACATCATCATGAATTAATATGCTTATTTTGCTGACTTTATACTATTTAAAGTATAATATACTTAGGCCATGATCATCTATATATACTTTTTTGGAGGTGGCAAAATGTATGTGTACATCATGTATATGTTCATTGCATGCAAACAATGGAAAATGTCACTGCCTGCAAACTGCCTTGAATAGAATGAGTGGAAATAGAACCTTGCACAGTGTTTTCATTTCTGTTGGTAGAAGAGCAAAAATATATTTAGCTTCCCTCTGTCTTTTCTCTTTCTCTCTCACCCTCTGTCTCTCTCTCACCCTGTCTCTCTGTGTCTGTCTCTCTCTCTCTCTCTCTCTCTCTCTCTCCTCTCTCGTAGTTCTTGGGTCAGATCCACAAAGAGCAACTCAGTTTCCCTTCAGCTGAGCCAACACTGTGGCTAAGGAACAATGTTCCAGTCATGTAGCAGTGAGGAGGAAGTGGGACAAACAAAGCACCTTTATCTGTGCCCGGTGAGAGCCACGCCCACCGACACGGCGGTCCTGCTGCTCGCCGCCCTGGCTTACATCAGCCCTGCGTGATGCTGCACCTCTGCGGTCGTGACCTCCAGGCGGAGGGGAGGGCTTTTCCAACCACACCACTTCTCATCACCTTTATTCATTTCCAGCAGGTTCACTGGGCTCCCACAGCTCTGACTGTGCCCTGACTGACGGATGCATGAATAACAAAAATTGTGGCATGTCACATTTGGTCCAGTCTTTATCCAGATGACCTTTGAATATTAGACAAGTGCATGTTTTCTGCTCTGGTGGTTATATAAATATTAAATGTTAAATGCTTAAAATAATGGCACATGTATTGTCCATTCACATTGCACACCACTATTGCATTATAGGAAACGCCTACCTATGCCTTTGCCCACTTATTAGATTGTTGTTTACGCATTTCTGTATGTATTATATACACATATCTTACACTGGACGTTTGTGAGTGTATAGTGTTCCTGCAAAAAGAAACTGACTATTGAAGGATTAGAGGAAACTGTAGATAGATTGGCCATACACTGATTAAACACTGATTATACAATGACTATACAGTGATTATACACTGACTTTACACTGGCTATGCACTGGCTATACACTGGCTTTACATTGACTATACATTGGCTTTACACTGGCTTTTCACTGCTATACACTGGAAACAATGGCTTAACACTGGCTATACACTGATTATACACTGGCTTTACACTGAATATACACTGAATATACACTGACTGTGCACTCAGTATATACTCACTGTACACTGTAACTATATACTGTAGTTCCCTATGTGCAGTGCATCCAAGAGACACTGCTGAGTTGTGTAACTGCTCCAGATGCAACTGCTGCTTAAATAAGAAATCCTGTTAATTACACTACATGTTCATCAGACAAATATCTGCTGCATTTGTGCTATTATATGTAATCTTGGGATATTCATGATTATGGTGTAACCAGGAACGCCCTGTACAATAACAGCATAAACACAAGCCATTGGGTGTGAGAATTACTTCAGTCATATTTGGTGGCCATTATACAATTTACCTTCAATCCCTGTTATCTGCTGTGATTTGCCACAGCTCTGCGGCGAGACGGCGAGCGAACTCCGACCTCCCAGCGGTGTGTCTGAACATGCCACTCGGCGGCACGTGGCACGGCCCAGCTGAGATGTCACACGGCTACTGGCATCGGGACTGAGGACGAGGGGTTTCCGTGAGTGGTCTTCATCGCTGCTTCTGCCCTGGCCTCTGTGGGAGGGGTGGGGGGTGGTGAGCTCACGTTTAAATGTGACCCTGGGCTTTGCTGGGGAGCAGGAGTGTCTGATGTGGACAAGCAGTAATCTGACCCATAGTTCTCCAGCCAAGTCTGGGGAGCCACAGTTCTGAACTCCACCTATTAGGGTAGATCTTAGGACAGATTTAGAGCATAATAAACTGTTTGGTGAGCGGATTACACGAAGAACACATCTTAGCAAGAACTGAAGAAGGCGTGTTTTGTCTTTGAAGTTTTATGAAAAGCCTGATGCTGCCATATGCTAGACACTGATTTTCCATCTTTTCTAACTGGTGAACAAAATCAATCGTCATATTAAACCAGATTCAGACCGGTTTACCCACCCAACTGTAAAAAAAATTAAATATCCCAACACAGTTCCCAATTGCCAAGAATAGCATTCGCTTAGGAAAACCGCTGCTCCACACAAACACTATTGTGATGCAAGTGTTGATGTTGGTTGCCATGGCAGCAGCCAGCATCATTTCCCTCCTGAATAGCAGTTCTGCCCCTGTACCATCGCACCCCTGTGCTTCATTACACCAGCATTAGTGCTTGAAATGGGATAGCATGATGTAATATTTGCTGGTAATGTCTCACATAAACCAAATGTTCACTCTGACAAGCTACTGAGTGTTAGATTGCTGTAACCACCGGAGAATAAATAGGTCAGTAATTGATCTGTAATATTAAAACTGCATCCATTATCAGGCCTTTATGGACTGTAAGTGTATCTTGCTTTGCGATGGACTTCATAGCCTTGTGACTGTTATTTGACTATTTTGAGTGCTGCTGGGTCAGGCTGACAGGCCCCTGAGACCTGCAGTGCTTGTTTCCATCATGCCCAGAGTTTCCCTGAGCGTGAAGAGCGTTTAGGACTGCCAGGGGGTAGTGGTGAGGAATGGGTTGCCATGTCCTGTCAGTATGCTGCGTCTAGAGGGAGGGAATGGTTATTAAGGAACTGGTTATTAAGGACTTTTTCCTTGCTACAATCACACCTGGGTAGAAAAGGCTGCTTTGTTTATTGTGAAAAGTGCTTTATGAACATAATGCGCATGATATGAATGAAACAGAATTCCTTCTTCGTGCATGGCTGAGCAGTCATTCAGCATGCAGAGTAAAGTGTGGGAGCACACGCACGGATCTCTCTTCTCTCACTAGTGTCACTCCGTTTGGACGTGGGGTGCGCTGCAGGGAAGGGTGTCCATGTGCACCTGGCCGAGGCGTGAGAGCACACACAGACACACGAGGCCTGCATCCTCGCCATAGCCACGCCATCACTACTGCTGAGTTACCAAGGAGACGTAAGACAGTCGGACTCACGTAGGCATAAAACTGTCCCTTTCCATCCACTTAGCCTGATGCAGGGAGTGAAATGTGATTGGCACTAAAATGACACGCATTTCTATTTGATTATACAATACAATCAGGCTTTTATTTTTTACAGCAATAATTTAGGTTGATGTTCCCCATATCATGATAACACAAACACCCCCCATAATGGTATAGAGAGGGAATCAGTGTAATGATGGTGGTACCCTCATGACTGTCAGAGAGATAACACATGTAATGTTAACATAAAACATTTTCTAGTTTATTAAACACCACAAATAAAGGAATTAATTTAATACGTGACAGCAGAACGTCGGTATGAATAATTGAAACTGTATGTCTGACACTGTGAGCATTGTACTCACTGTAATGAGCATTTATCCATCACATTCATTAAAACAGTACACTGATTCATCAACCCTTGTTTGCCTTGACTGCTGCTGTTTCACATGTGAAGTTATGTGGGGAGGCAGTGACGTGCCTGTAGACTTGTGAATTTTCTTGCATCCAGCCATGCAAAAAGCATGAAGAGCCCATTGGTTATGGAAGATTAAAAGGTCAAATGTTTTAGCCACCAGCCATAATTACAGCGCAATTGTCTGCAATTTTCATCTCAGATTGCCACTTAGTGAAAAATGGCTCCTGTTTTTGTGTCAGTTGCTTTTGATCTGGATGCATATACAAATGCAACCTGACAGTGATGTGGAACTGTTGTCAAATGGGCAGCATATTTTCCACTGGTCTGTGCCAAAGTCTCAGCACAGCAAGGCTGCTAAGGGATCGTGCTCTTTGCTCCACTTACGACTCACTCCAAGGGGGGCACGTTGGGAAGGCCCTATCAGTCCTACACTCAACAACTCCAACACAAAACAAAACCAACACTACTCTTCAAAGAGTACCAAACTAACATGCAGATGTATTTTCAAATAAATGTCAATGGGGACCCACACAGTGTCGGGTCCTGGGTGTGAGCCTGCAAACTGCCTATGTCAAGATATTTCCGATGACTTCCACCATGTGGAGCTGGATTAAAGAATGAGGCGGCATAAAAGGCATTGTGAACAACTTACATACAGAAGATGGTCTCTTTCTCTTTCTCCCTATCCCTCCTTTTTCTATTTGTCTGATTTTCTCTCACATTGTATGTGTGTGTGTGTGTGTGTGTGTGTGTGTGTGTGTACACTTGCGCTTTGGATTGTTGCCATCTACCTCAGGAAGTCTTGATAGGACCAGCCGAAAGCAGACCTAGGAAGCAAAGAGCCACAGCGATTAGAGAGACTTAGGAGCTCAGTATGGGGAGAAGGTAGAGTGTGTAAACCGTGTGCATGTGTACCGGGTTATGTGGCTGAATGACAGTGTATGTCAGAGAGAGAAAGAAAGAGAGAGAATTTTATAGATTTCATAGATAGAAGTTTTAGTAATGTCACTCATAAAATGGAAGTTCTAGAATAGGCTTATTCTTGGTAAAATTAAAGTGAACTGCATTTTACTGCTCTGGCTTGAGTCGCATCATTTTAAATAGTGAAACCGATCATCTGCAATGTATGCAACATTCCATCAGTTATCTCCAGTGTATGCAACAATTCCCCCAGTCTTCTCCACATAGGCAGCATGCTACACATACACACAGCTTAATCACACGTGCTTATGAGACCGAAAATGAGGAGTTAAATATAATACATATGGGCACCAATAATACAACATATCCACATAACAGAATGATGGTTTTAGGAAATGTGAACTTTAAAATAGAGATGCCCAATTCGAACTACTACTATATGGAAATATCATATAGCGGAATCAATTAAATAAATAAAATAGAAAAGTATTTACATGATGATTACATAATGTGCAAATGTACAGCAACTTATGAGCTCATTCTTACATTTCTCTTATTAATGTACTTTAAATCCAATGTCAATGATAACCAAACAACTGTAATGAGAATCGACTTACCCAGTTATACCACAACAGTCAGAAAGGGCAGGATCTCTATGGAGTCACAGGGACAGTCCTGCCACACTTGATGACGGCTTGCTGTGAACAGTCCTCTTACCTGTCACCCCTGAATGTGAGCTTGATACTGTGAGAGCTGCAGCTTTGTGCTGCTCCCAAAACGCTCAGTGCTCATCAGCGCCATCTAGGCACACACTCAGGAAAATCTGGTTGGTTCTTATATTGTTTAGGAGGAGGGGAGAACATTAAAATCTGCTGTTTGTTTGCCAAATTCGTTTATTTTGAGAAATCAGAGAGGGATACAAAGGTGATGCATACAGTTTCTATTATACTTATTTGAATGTACTGTATATTTACTTTGACAGAAGACTGGGGGCAATTGGGTAATGTAAATTCTGCCATTTCTGGTCATATCATATGTGCAAATGTTGTCTGAAAAACACCGATTTGAAAATCAACAAATCTTTCCATACTGTGTAAAATCTGCGTTTGCGTCAGAGACAACAACACACACCCTGGATGGTATACTGATGCAGGTGCTAGGCTGACACGGGAAAAGCCTGTAAACCACTGACCTCCCACGGCTGCCTGTGACGATTCTTTTTAACATGTAACACTTTGCACAGGAAGTATGAACATCTCAGTCATCAGCTTCAACTCTGTTCTTTCAGTTTCACCTTTGAGCACGCGGGGGGAACCTTGGGTCTCTTTCCCGATCCAGCCTGCGACATAACAGATAAATAACAAGTTAATACGCAAATATGAAGTTAAGCAAAACTGAGAGGTTTTGTATTTCACAGCAGCTGACATTACCCCTCCTCCATACACACTCAGTGAGTGCCTGAGGCAAGCTGCTAGCCTGCTCGATTACAAGTAAAGCGCACACAACCTTGCCTCAGGACCGAAGGTCATAGGGTCAAGCCCCTGCAATCTTTGTCACAATTGATTTTCTCCAACTGAACGTCACGCTTGGGAAATGTTTGTCTAACATCTCCCCACATCATGAATCACCCTGAGGAGAGGGTGGGGTGAAGTGTCACTCCTTCCTGTGCACCTTTTCCCTAACACCACTCCTCCACTCTGGAGTACCAGCTTGGGGCGGGGTAAACAACGGGTGCGGGGGGGGGGGAAAAAGCCCTCATGCAGTAATAATGGACATGCATCATGCGTCAGGCTATTCCTGGAGTGATGTGTATTGTCAGCGTTTGTTTCTATGAGGGAGGGGGAGCAGGAGCCAGTGGGCACCCAGGTCCAGGGTGTAGAGGACGGGCCTCTCCGCTGTCTGTGGGAAAGCTGTCGGTGCAGCTGCAGGAAAACAGAGGGCTATATTTAAATACAAATGAAAAATGAGATGGGGGGCGGGGTTAGAGAGGCTGTGGGGCGGAGTCTTGGCATTGCTACTACTACAGTGGAAGAGAAGGGGGGGATAGGAGGAGATAAGAGGGCCTGTTCTGCCTTGCCTGAAAAGGGCAGAGTTAAGGTTGTCTGAGGGAAACTAAGAATGCTTAATGCAGACCAAAGAAATGTAAGATCAAAACCTTCATAACACTGGCATGTAATGCTGGATCCCTGGGAGCTGAAACACTAAAAATAACCACACTACACTCTTCTACGCACTACTTCTAAATATAATAACTTCTAAATATAATATTAGTAAGTGGGTCGTTTTTTTTTCTTGTCTCTGTTTCTAAACCAGAAACAGATTTAAATGTGGTGACTAGATGTGTGATATAGGTTTAAGACTTTGTACAAGACTATTTAAGAGCAACTTAAGTATCTGCTGTAGATTTACAGGATATATAGTATGTATATATATGTGAATGCCATAACATGGATTGTTTTACCAAAATGTTTATTCAGTTTCACTATGCCTAAGCAGACAGCTTGTGCGCTGATGCTAAAATATTTCTGATATCACACAATGTTCAATATGTACATAAGTGCTTTATTGACACGGTGCATAATCTAAAAATTGTACTGCATTGTCATATCAAAATGTCATTTTGAAAAAAAAAAACGTGTTACTATCAGTCTCCCATGTGTCCCACATTTCACCAGACAAACAATAGTAAATCATTATCTCACTAAATGTTTTCAAATAGTATATGTAGACTGGTTACTTACCCAGGCAGTCATTGTTCAGATACTGTATTTGATGTGAATAGCTAGTATTTTTATAAACACAGGGTCCCCTAGGTCTCTCCCCTGAAGGCTTTTCAGAGTGCTCAGGGGAAATGAGATTGTCTTTGAGGTGGGGGTGGTTGGGGGGGGTTACTAAGTCGTAGCTGAGGAGAAGGGGGGGAGGGGGGGGGGGCAACTGAACTGTGGGGGCCTGGGTCTAGTTATGATCACGTGACATACAATACCAGACAGCAGCAAGACAGGGGGATTTCCAGTGAGGCTATTATTGTAGTTGACAAGAAAATAGTACTTATCGTAGGAATCAGAGATCCCAGATACTGCCCTCTCATGGCGTGTCTGCAGACTAGCCTGTCTTTTTTTTTTTTTTTTGGGGGGGGGGATGTTAAACGGTTTCAGTTTAACAGTAGAACTGAATTTGTTTATCTCAGTCTTACCTTTCTCATGATCTATTATAGATCAATTAATGAAGTACAGCTTCCGATTTTCAGTTTTGCCCAAGTCATAAGCAGGAGATGAAAAAGATTTTAACTGTAAAATGTGCACACATATTTCCTTATTATGTTAACATCTAAAATTAATGTACTAACCTGAGTTAATGTTCCAACCTTAGAACAAAAACACATTGATACATCGAGATAATCGAGATCTTTAATAAAAGATATGCAGGACCTTTAGGTTGGCATTTGAGAACACTGCTAAGAACTCTTCTAACTTATTCTTTTTCTCAGTGTTGTTATTCTGAAAATGCTACTATTTTTCCACCAGGGGGAGAACTAAATCAGGCAAGTGTGCAAAGAACAACAATTATATGAAATTACTCCGTCAACATGGTGTCGACAGAATACTACGTCTCCCATTTAATGTATTAACTGATTCAATTATATTAACTAATCCAATAAAAACAATCACTATAAAATTAAAAACCGTACAATTTCATAATCTAAACTCTTTCCTCACACAGGCGCGCGCGCGCACGTACACACACGTACTTACACATGTATACATTAGCTACCCATATGAGGGGATAGTTTGCAATGGACATACATCATTACCAGTCACATAATTACATTTTATACTGCACTGCACTTTATAGACATCTGCATACTGAACTTACAAAGCCCCACGTGCCGGACGAGCGTTAACTCAACATTTATATAAAATTAAAACATCCATACAGATACTCAAATGAAGTGTTCCTTTCCACAGTAAAGTCGTTCTAAGAATCGGAAGTAAAACTTGTCAAATGAGCTCTGTAGACAACCCAAGCAGTTTCATACATAAGATTCGGTAGTTTTTGGTCAGTTTTGTAGACTACCTAATTTCAACGTGACATTTATACTGTACGGAATGGTTACTGTAACAAGACTAATCTCTTCCTCACTGTTGTAACTGTTGATCCGTATTACACGCCGCCTAAATTAATATTAAATGTTACTAGTCTCTGTATCCGTGTACCTAACTCAGAATGCACAGACCCCACGAATAGGCTGTTTATGAGTATCGTTAAAAAACTTCAGTCAACGAACGCAACAAATACTATTATGATACTCTATTCTTTTGAATGCAAACGTTGTTCCGAATGAACAAATCCCGCTCAATAGGAAACGCTTTCTCGGTCCGCCATACCAACTACAGATCACACACGTTCCAGAGACCGACACCCATTCCAGGTTTTCCAAGAACCTTCGTCGAGGTGTTTCATTTGATGGACGTCTGTAAAATCGAATCAGCACTCGCAAAGCGTCAAGACTGCGTTCGTTCCTCTCCATCATCCAATTGGGAGACTTCAAGACGCCATACGGCATTTTATTTGGCCATCTTGGTGAGGAACGTTTTTTCCCCTTTTCAAATTTTATTGTCAATATATTTCGTGAATTTCTCCTATACATTTGACATGAAAAGATTATGTCCACATAACTCCAAAAATGCACTCAAACTACTTTGTTTGAGCGACTTATTCTATCTATTTTATCAAAATTCATAGAGTCGTCCATATTGGTTGTTGCAACAATTATTCAAAACCAAGAAAAAAAACTTCAATAAGCTTCATCTTCTGGGTGGTTATTAATTATTCAGACATTTTGACACAAAGCCAATAAAACTGCTTATAGGTTAATTTTTCGTCGTGCTCGTTCTCCTTTTTACAGTATTTTTCATTACTGTCTTGCACGTTTCAGGGTTAAATCTGACCTTTTACAATGACTTAGGATCAGCTTCTTCCCACCCACATCTAATATTAGCCAAGGAAAGAAAAGCGACAAGACCGTTCTGAGATCGGAGGAAAATGGCATTTTTCACCAAGTATTCACTATGCACTAGCGCCTTACTTCGTTTCCTCGCAAGGCCAATATTTTTTAGTGAGACGCTTTGGTAAAGGGGAGGGGCCCGACAACTGTCGCTCAAATTCGAGAAGGTTTAACCAGGGGAGTTTTACTAAGTACCGCAATTTTATCCTTTAATCTTTGAATATGTGACCTTATTTATTAGACAGCAAGTTTATGTCACCTTCTAAGATAGGAAGGTGTGTGTAAGACCTCAGGAAACGGACGTATACTCTCCGAGTTTTGATTATGTTCTCATTACAAGAGAATATTCCATAAAAAATTCCATGTAATCACATTTTCATATATAGGTTTAGCTACTCTCTATACCCTACATATAACACCACGTTCAAATCAGATGTAATAACACCGAAATGTTACCCGCAGATGTTATAGACTGTTAAATCTAAAAGTGTGTAAAAGAAATGCTTAATTAAAGGACAGCTTTAACTGTTTTGTCAGATGGTTATCAATAAGAATAAGACGGGACATCTTGATAGTCTAGAGTATTATCTTCTCAAAAACGTGTAGCCTAGATCTAGACACCCTAGTTTTTTGTTTGTTTGTTTGTTTTTTGGTGGGGGTCTCACATTAGCCGTCAATCAGAAGGAGACTAGTCAAAAGAGTGCAGCGACAGTTACTAGTCACATAAATGACTCAGAAAGGTTGGTTTGCAAGCGGTTTCCCTCAGTGTAGAAATACTGTCCATTGTTCGAGACTGGCGAATTAGACATAGACTACAGATTTTTCTTTATATCGACCAATCATTTAAAACTGCCCGCCTTTAGACTCCGCCCATTCCTCTATATTAAGGACTCCGCCGTCGAGTGAGTTTGCCACAGGCACTAACTAACCCTTTATCTTTATTATAAGCGTTTTGGACCCCTCTTCACATTATTTTGTTCCGTGACCGCATCACATTTTCACGTTTAGGCAGAAATGGCTGACACAAAAGTCGATACCAGCTCGGAAATCTCCGCAAAGGTAGGGAATTTATTATGTAGTGTAAAAACTCGAAAAACGCGGTTTACGGAATTTTGAAAGAATGGACCACATATTCTTATGGAATAAGGAGTTCTGTGTGGAAATTGTACAATTGTCGTATGGGAACAGTGGTCGTTGAGCTGCATCTTTTTTTGTCGTTGACGTGGACGCATAATGTTTCTGTGAAGACTTTTCTGGATGGAAAAATGTAACATGCACTCTAAAGTTGGGTTTGCTTCAGAAACATTAGTAGCCAGAGCTTGCATTGTCCTGAGCGTAACAGTCTGCGCGGGTTCTTTGTTAGAAGCGTTTCGGTTCCCTTTTGAAAAAAGTACCTTGAGCTGTAGACATAATATCTTAACATCACCAACTTCTTTTTGAACTAGTTATTGAGTTTTTTTTTCCACCAGTGTAATCGCTGATAGGAGAGCCTATTGCATTTAGGAGACGCGGCGATTTGTCAATCCACAAGCCATTGCCTTCCTTATTCCGATATGACAAGTTAGCTTCTGCGCTGGAGGAACCTTGATGTCTCCTTCTATACGCTTCTTGATGAATGATGCCACAGACGAGACTGTGGTCTGTTTGTCAGATTATTCTGTTTGTATCATGTCCCAGTTATTTCGTGATTATTTACATTCATTGCAGAGATTGAGAGATATTAGAAATTTGTCGTAGTTCTTTATTTCTCTCAAATATGGTAATCTGGTTCTAATGAGGCACATCGGCTGTTTGGCGGGGATTTTATCTCGAAGCGGCATAAATGACGCATTTATTGTGGAAGTTGTGGCAAGTTCAGATAATGGTGAACCCATTTTGATAGCGAGTAAAGGAGCGACCTATTACTGTTATTGATGAGTACGTTGTCTTATTTTGGCTCCCGGGTACATTGCTTGTTGAGTAATTTTCAGATGTTAAATCGGGGACACGGCGATTACAATTTCGTTTTTTTAATCCGCGCTTTTTCGTCTGCAGGTGTAAATAGGGAGCCTCTCGACACCTCGCACTGACGAAGTTATCCCGCAAAATTTGGCTAGGCAACCAGTGTAGCCCAAACGGTTTACTCCGCAACGCTGGTTGCGGGCTATGTGAGTTTACAATAAGATATAACAAATGGCCAACGCAGAATGTGAGCACAGAACAGAAGTTACATTGCATCAGTGTGAGCGTCTTTTCCAGCCTTTCCCCTGCTGTATAAAAGTTTGTCACTGGTAACAAAAAGCGAAAATCTAGTAACTGGGGAAAGACAACACGATCTATGACCATTTGTCCTTTGTTAGGCTATTGCAAAGCACCGCTCAATAGCCTACCTTGACGAGGATATATCCCGTTAATCAAGTTCAAATGTGTAGATTATTTCTGTTTCAACTGTCGGTAACCGGCCATGCTGTTCGTCAATTTTATAGCCTATCCACGGCGGACCGTCTTTTTTTTTTTTTTACTAGAGAACGCAGGGAACATATCCTAGCCTGGATTATTCATCTGAGTCAGTGACGCTTAGTGTTAGTCTGAGACTACAAAGCACTGACATGTAATGTGATGGTGTAATGAGACGTTGCTATCGTGCTGTACTACTAATCGGCTTAAAGACTAAGGGTTACGACCTAAATGCATTAATTCAAGCGATTTGCCGCACTAGAACATACTCTGGGGTATGACATAGGCCTGTTCTGAAGGTTAAAACTGTTTTTTATTAGGTGGCAAAAATAAAGTGATTTTTACAACCGTCTGAACAAATTATGTTCAAGGAAGTAGGTAGCGCCACAATAACTGTTTAAAATAGATTTGTTAAAATAATCTCCATATGGTAAAGAAGAAAAACCTCTATGTGCATGTCGCTATTGTTCCATCTCGGGTTAATCTATCGAGCCTCTTTCTGGTGGTGTTCGTTCCAGCGTTCTTATTGGCTGTGTTAAAATAATCTGTGTATGCAGGCTGGGAGTTGTAGTTTTTCCCCGGGCGTGTCTTCGACGAAACCTATGGTGTAGATTATTTACTGAACTACACAGCTCGTTGGCGCTAACACCACCGACGTATCAGATTACAACACTTCAGTAAGGTATTTTAAACAAGGCGGAGATGGAAAAGGTCAACGTCCAATGAGCTTTAAGAATTGAAGTTGATCTTTTTTTGTGTGAAACAAAAAGTAGTGTAAGACCTTTAGAGTACTTATGGGGTTTCTTACAAACATTTGAGCCCCCATCAGACACAAGTTCAATAAATATTATGTTTTATTTCCCAGGACCTTAAAGAAAAGAAGCTGGTTGAGGAGGAAGCAGAAAATGGAAAAGCTCCAGCCAATGGAAATGCAGTAAGATTTCCTTTTTTGTTTTGTTTTTATTGGATATTCATCAGACCATGAGATCAGAACTTCAAATGCAACCCCTCGTAAACTTACGCTATCAGTACACATGACAACATTTGGGCTGATCTTTCAGAATGTTGTCAAAAACTACATTTTGAAATTATAATACTAATATTCTTTAGGATAATGAGGAAAATGGGGATCCAGAAAATGAAGTAGAAGAAGAAGAGGATGATGTTGGTGAGGAAGAGGACGAAGAAGATGAAGGTAACTCGCCCTGTCATTCAAATTAACAAAATCAAAGTGCCTCTGCTGTGGTTACTCTGTAAGAGCTTCACTGTGAGTCAAGCAACGCAGTAGGACAGTAACCTCGCCTGACTTAAAACTCACATCATTGCAGGTGATGAAGATGATGAGGAAGACGAGGCTGAGGGTGGCACAGGGAAACGGGCAGCTGAAGATGATGACGAGGAAGTAAGTGCCCTTTTGTTAGGAACATTTTTACACCAAGTTCATTTCGCAGATTTTGTGCTGTGAGGTCTAATCCTTTGTTTTCAGGAGGACGTTGAAACCAAGAAGCAGAAGAAAGATGATTAGGAGGGTAGTCTGCTGAACATCCTGTCTACCCTCCTCTCCTAAACTCATCCACTGGGGGAAGATAATGTGGTCATCATCAAGTAGAGTTCGGCATCTGTGTACACACACATAACTGCAAATTTTGTAGAAACAACCAAGACTTCAAAGCTCTACCTTCTTACAAAATACTTTAAAAGGAGAATTTGTTTGTATTTTTATTTACATTTTATATTTTTGTACATATTGTTAGGAGGTCAGCCATTTTTGACAGTGATCTCTGGTTACCAAACGGTGCTTTGAAGTTGAAGCCTCTCTATGAAATAGATTTTACTTGTGGTTTGACCATGTCATGTTATCTCAACTGAAATTGTAAAAAAAAAAAAAAAAAAAAAAAAAAAGCCGTTTAAATCAAAGCATTCCAGTACTTTGTGTATGTACATCAGTTGTACCATACGTAGTTGGTTTGTATGAGACGGCAAGGCTTAAGAAAAGAATTCTTTTCTTACTTGTCTATTAAATTGCTATCTATTGTGGCCTGTTTGATGTATGTGTGAAATTGTTGTGCGACAATAAACCGAAATTTTATTTTGTGAGTTCCTAATTTTTTTTTTCCAATTTTTTCTTTAACTTTTAGATGAGCTTTTAATGTTGGAGGTGTAGAGAATATAATCATGAACAAACATCATTTTCAGATATGCAGTTCACATATTTCAGTATGTCAGAGGGAAATGTACATCAATGTAAATTATTCATGCCTTAAGACCTCAAGATCCAGTATAAATTATATTGCATTAAATAAATCTGACTGTGTGAATTCTTCCATTTTAATGTACACTTTATTTCCTTAGAAAAGATGGACTCCATTTTTGGTCACATATACAGATATATATATATATATATATATATATAGTCTTGCTTGCTCTTGCCTTTACTCTTGATAATAGTAATATCCTGGGCTATGCCTGAGGGGGGCGCTATAGTTCTCTTGTGATTCCCAGTCTTGACTATGAGCAATGTCCTAATACAAACACTTCATAGACTTTTGATTTCATTTTCCCATTAAATACTATTAAGTATTTCAACATACAAAGTTCTTATTTTGGTCAGTTGTCATGTATAAAAGCTATTCTGAGAGTTTGTACAATATAATTACTAAAAAATAGTGATTGTTGAAAAGTAACAAGCAATTAAAGTTATAAAATATGTATGACTTCCACAATATCCATCTTTGTTTCAAGATTGCAGTAAAGATATATCAGCATAAGCAAATACATAAACATGTTACTACAAATACTGGCAGGAAAGATTTGAAGATACAAAAAAGTATATTTGATATCAGTACTGTCTTCAGTCTTCCAAATTATACTTGTAATATTGCTACTAAATAATACACTCATGCATTTATTCTGAATTGTGAAAGAGATCAGCACCTCATCACCTTATCAGTTTCACACACTGCTTATTGAACGAGGCCATCAGCACACCCTTTCTTCTCTTCAACCCTCTCTGCTTATTCCACTCACATTCCTGACTCACAGGCCCACTAGAAAGATGGTTTGATTTGTAATTCTTTTCTTGAAAACATGTTGGTAATGTAGAGAGAGACAAAAGCTGCCAGTCTGAGTAGGAATATCACTGTGCTATGGTGTAGCCTTAGTCTCTGAATCTGCTTGAAGATTGTTATTGAATGTTCACCATTATAGATAAGTTCCAGGTACCTTCAAGAGTTCAGAGGAAGTCTTCTCACCCACGTATTTCTTGATATGTGACAGTCAGGTCTGCAAGTGTTACTAACCATGTAACAGCTAGACTATAAATGTTGGCATTCCCTGAGAAATTAAGTCAATACTCGGTGTACTGTGATTTCATAATAAACAAACCTGTCAGATTTTACAGTTGACATCCAGCCCACATTCTAAGTCTTCATGACTTTATTTTGCATTTCTTTGTTTGCTGCATGACTGCAAGATTTTTTCCCTAATCAGAGCTGTCAAAAGCATTTATGTAGCTGGAAAGCTGAGCTTGGTACAGAGGGTATTTGTTTACAAATCTTAGAGCTTGATTAACAGTTAAACCTTAGTAATCTTACTTAAGGGCTCTTAAAAGTCTAGTTATTGTTACTACTGCAGTCATTATACCAAAGCAGTGATTTTGCACTATATCTTATTGCTATTTAAATTAACTAGAGGTTGGATACAGCTATAGTCAAACACATTTTCTTAAAATATTAAACCATCAGTGCACAAATATGTTTAAGTGATTGCATTTGTGTGTGTGTTGTTGGTTTTGTGTGTGTGTGTGTGCATGTGTGTCACATTGATTTTGCATGCCGTACAGTGCTGAGACAGCTCTGTAGGGCAAGGAAATCAATAGTGCTCAGATTGACTGAATAAATTTGGCCATTTGTACTCAGTGGGTAAGAGCTGACCTCTAACCAGGCAGATGTCACAGAACTGCGGGAATGTGAACTAAATGGGTTAATGCTTGAACACATGCAACATCTTGGTAAATCTCAATAAATCTTGGATATAATCTTCCTGCTTAATATTTATAAACATTTTAATTCATACTAATTGTAAACGGTACATCATGAGATTTAGGGCAGTCTGTGTCCATCATATCTAGGTGTTTTTATAACCAAAAATATCTTCCTTAGCTGCAAGAATTGCAATTACGTGTATTACAGGCATTTCTGAAATGTATTACTTAGAGATAAAAAATTTATATGCAACAAATAGATTAATAAATATATTTTTAAATATTTGTCACAATGTGCAGAAAGAAATGATTGCATCAGTGTATTATGATGTTATATATATATATATATATATAAATATATTCATATATATTATACATTCATTATAATAGAACAGTCTTTCAGAACATTGTGCACATTTTTCCAGAAGATAAAATGTATCAAATATATATCAGATAATATTATGTATTCATGGTCACCAACATTGCCAGCTGTAGTACTGAGAAACACATCACTCCCTAAAATGTGTCCTTGGTCACTAACAAACACAGACTTGGTCAATGGCTTGTGGATCATTTCCCTTCAGTTCAGGCGAGTTTTCATGTGATATAATGTAGGATACTCAAGACAGAGAAATGAGAGAAAACTATTGAACTAATTCTATCACTGAAGTGTTTCAAAGTGGCACATAATACATTCAGAGGAAGCTATCGGTCTCGTCTGATGCCGTGTGTATTATGATTGGCTATGGGCTGACATCTTGAACTAGCCATTAAAGTGTAAGACTTTTCGATCTACCTCAGTGCGCCTGTTGCCATGTTATTCAAGAGCTAACAATATTTTAAGAGGACAATTGTATATTTTGTGAGAGACAGAAAACAGACAGAAATTATACTGATGCATTTTTAATAATTCACTCTTCATTTTTTATTCTCAAATACACTTGAAACTACTTTTTTGGACTACAAACAATCAGTACAATACTGCAGAAATAGAAATTATATATAAACATGTCAATGACAATGGCAGAAATCAAAGGGCACTATATTATAGAAAATGACAAACACTTTGAAAGTGTCACCATAAATAATTTTTATGTAAAGTTAGAAAGAACAACAGTCTAGAATGTTCTTGTGGATCCGCTCAACCACAAACTCAGGATGCTGTTATGGAACGTTTTAAATGAAACTCACAATTCCACTACAGTAATAATATTTAGACAGAACTCACATAATTTCCTCCCGGGTTTCAAGGTATTGTAGTTTCCAAGGTCTCTGTGCTTGAGAGCAGTAAAGGGCAGTCTGAAGTCTGCATGTCCGGTAGAGCTCAGGTCTGGAATGTGCTCGGTCACTGCACAAAACATGTCTTACTTCCTACACTTCTGCTCACACAGTTTGACATTTTGAATCCAAACGCTAGGCACTTGGGCATCGAGTGAACCGTTTTTTAACAGTAGTCTTGCACCAGTCTGCACATGTTACAAGCACAATATTTCTTGTGGTCATTTTAGCCACTCCTTTTTACTGTTACTCAAGGAGCCTAATGTATTTGGTATTGAAAAAATGTCATTGTTATATAAGTGAAAGCCCTTCCCTGTTTCTCCAAGTGTACAGCACTGCTGTTAGGAATGTGGTCTGCTAGCTCTGGTGCAGTAGGCTATGAGACTGTGCTCTGAGGATTGGCTCTCTGCCCTTTGCCAAATTACACAATCCTCCCCTCCTGAGGGCGTAGGTGAGACCTCCTTCACCATCACTTTTGCCACCTGGTGGTGAGTCAAGGAACCTGCTCCAAACTCACACTGAGCATTAATATCCACAGTACAAAGGAGACTTCAATATCATTAGAAGTAGGTGAAGTTTGCAAATCTAAAATACCTTGTTGATATCTGTTTTTTTTTCTATTTACTTAAATCAGTACAAAAGGATCATGGTGCTCTTTTATGCTGGAGAACGTTGGTGTCAGTAAAGGCTGATGCACTGTGTGCACATACATGTGAAATATGACATCACAAATATTGTAAAACATGAAGCATACGGTGTGCAAACAGGATTTATATTAATATATTTCAATTCCAATATGATGATTTATTAAAGAGCTAAAAGTGAGGATTTCTCTAAATGTACTTTTGAATAATAATTTTTATTTTGAGAAACAATAGAACCAGTTCTTGGTGTAAAGTCATACTGTCTTAGACACACAGAAAACCAAAAGCCTTAAGATCATCTGTGTTTACACTGACATCATCAATACATAAACTACAGATCTACATCACTGTCTGGGTTACACAGGGTCAGCAACACAGCAATCATGTTTCCATACATTTTGTCAGTAAAGTATAAACCCTTTTGGGCACACACTAACAGACATGCAACATGTTCAAATGCACAAAGTATAATAAATGGTCAATCCATCCATTTGCAACTGCTTATTCAGGTCCAGGTCGCAGGGGCAATATCCCAAGAGGCCCAGGTAATAAAAGGTATTCCTGACTAATGGCTTTACTACATATATATTAAAGCATTGTTTTGTTTTCCAGTGTTCTGTGTCGCCGGTCTATGAACACCTGTGTAGCTTCACTACAAAAGTTGTTACTCTAATTGTTGTTGTTGTTGACCTGGTAACCTCTCACAACCTGATACAAGTTAGGCAATAGAGGTAGCACATCCCTTTATTTATTTAATTTGTATAGCACAGAGTTGGAGATACTGACACTACTAAGGTCTTGCTCACCTGCTCAGAATTATTTCACTGCTCAGAAACGCTTTGTTAAAACTATTGAACTAATTCTGATATCATTTGAATGCTTCAGTTCTGATACAGGTAGTGTCTGTCTCACTCACCTTTGAAAGTGACTGGTTCATGTTCATCTTATTCAGGAAAAACTTTGCTTTTATTGTAATACACTTTTATTTCAATAATTGTTGAAACATAACGCGCAGTTTAAAAATACATAATGTACAAAAGTCTTCAGAAGTCCCAGATTCTTTGCAGTTTGAAGTTATGTAATCAGAAAACCACTTTGATCCTCACCTCTTCATCCAGTCTCCTCTGGCCGTATCTGATCATATTTCTCCAACACAATCGCCATCATGAGCTGCCACATGCTTCACTCGTGAAGGCTTTTAAAGAACATGCTGTTCACACATGGAATCAGACTGTTAAGACAGTATAGAGACATTGGTACATGGGGATAGAATAAGTTATAGGTGAAAACAAACAAAAAGACCCAGCTGTCTGCGATATCTGTCTGACTTTCTCCCAAGGAGACCGATTAACAGTGCAGCATGTGTGACCTGTAGGGGGCGCTAGGCCTGCATGGCAGCTGTGATGAGGAGAGATTATTAAAAGCTGGTGTAGATTTGTCTCTGTGTGTTTGTGGGGTTTGGGGAAAACATGGATAACTGTATTTCAAAATGACAGTTTTAGATCCAAGTGAGCAACTGCTGTGCATTATGGGAGATACACATACACTCTGGAATACACTGGGATCTTCAGATATGAATGAGATAGAGACAGAGAGAGAGAGAGATCAGTTATGTGAAATCACACCAGGAGTGTCTACAGATACTGGCTACAGAATGGAGTGACCATCAGTCACCTCCACTACATGGATGACATCAAGCTGTATGGCAGAAGTGAAGAGACATCGACTCGCTAAGCCATCTCACCAGGATTTACAGCAATGACATCTAAATGTCATTCAGCCTGGATACGTGTGGTCGGATGATTACAAGGAGAGGGAAGGTAGTTTGGACTGAGGGGATTATTCTACCAGAAGGAAACATAACAGATGTTATGCCACTTTCTAATCCCACAGGCCGAAGGGAATTATGAAGAGGCCATGAGGAAAGTAGCTACAGCCAAATACCTACAGAGTGAGGCATGTCCTGGGAAGACAGCCGAGTGGGAAGAACAACACCTACACTCTACCATCAGGGTCCCCGGTACCTGCTGGCATGATAAGCTGGCCAATGGAGGAGATGGAAGCCACCGACATCAAGACAAGGGAACTCCTCACAATGCACTGAAGGTCTCATCCCCAATACAGCACTCTGAGACTGTACACTAAGTGGGACAGTGGGGGTCCGAGGCAGGATAAACCCCTGCACAGTATGTACCATTGGCAAACATCTGTGCCAAGTACAGTCTGGAAATCCCAAGGTCAGAATGGTGGTGGAGAACGATCGAGTTAAGATTCTGTGGGACTTCCCAATAGAGACTGACAACATGGTAATGGCTAACCAACCAGGCATAACAGTAATGGACAATCATCAGAAGAGGGCCGGTAGTGACAGATGTAGCGTGATAGCAACATCAGGAACAAGGAAGACAAAACGCTTGAGACATACAGAGTGAAAAACTGGAAGAGATGCAGTAGGTGAAGGCAACAGTGGTTCCTGTGGTAACTGGAGCACTAAGGCATTACATATCTGGCGTTTTCTATTGATATAAATGCTGGGAAGTAATATAAGAAGGCTGATGCGTACCAGTTTGTAAGTAGGATAACGGGACACAAGCTATTAAAAATGTATATTGTAGAAGAAACTAATGCATTTTAAATAGGACCACACACTGGTAGTAATCCGTTTCAAAACGCAAAGATGTTGATTAGTACATTAGTACTAAAATGTCAGTATAGTAATTCAGGATTTCTCCCTAGTATTTCTCCCTGTAGTCTTAGGTTGTCAAGCCTCAAACAACCCAGAGTTAATTTAGAGTTGTTGTTTATGCTGCCAGCAGAGAGCAGTGTGTCAGGATAATGATCCATCTAGCTCCATGGATGTTGGACAGGTTGCACTCAAGCTGAACCCTTAATCATTAGAAGGAAATCAATAAGACTGGTCTCAATTTCTGTACTGGCTACAAATAGCAACTCAGCCGTTTCAATTCAGATTATCACAATAAATATTAGTAATATTTCAAATCTAATTACACATAATTAATAATGAATATTTCAAATCAAATTACACAATTTTATTGTTTTACTCTGAATTCTGGTTTCCAATACATTTCAAAATTACATGAATAAAGATGTCATTCATTCAGATTTGAGTTTTACCAGAGTAGGCCTATTGTATCATGTAGAGCAACAATTCATAACAGTGAGCAACGGTAAATGTAATTCATTTAGAATTACAAGACAACCATGGCAGTCACTTTTTTAACCCTATGCTGTAATTTCTTACTCATGAATTTTTCTCGGTTGTAGTATTAATGGTGGAAAGGACCGGTTCATATTTTCCTTTCAAGGAGCTTATGTAATATGCATACTTCACCACTGAGGGTCAGTGTACACTAAGCAGATGATTGTTATCATTTTTGGTTAACCAATGAGAGTCAAGCTAGTTTCATCGCATCATTATTAGATGAGCTATGCTTGACAATATGCAAATACAGCGCACAGGTGAGCGTTGCCCCTCCAGAAAATGTGCTGTACAGTTTTAGTAGCCCTTCCACAAATTAAACTTTACACAAATGCTAAATGAAATGAGGCCTCATGTATCCAGTTTCTTCTTTTAATTAAATACCCCTGTGGTCATTTGCTAAGTGTAAAAGTGGCAGACATCCAAAGGAAAGATCAAATCAGATCCATGGCAGTGACAAAGAGAGATGTTTTCTACAGAAAACACCAAAGCGTCTCTGATATTACAAAATGATAAATGTAAATAACCCATACTCCCCATACACTATATATATATATATATATATATATATATATATATATATATATATATATATATATATATATATATATATATATATATATAAAAATAACCCATACTCCCTACTGTCCTCATCGCCTCTTCCAGCTTAGCCCATGTGCCAAGGCTCTGCACTATAGCTCTCTCTCTCTTTCTCTCTGTATACAGTATATATATATATTATAGTCTGACTATCTCTACTCATTTATACAGTATATATATATATTATAGTCTGACTATCTCTACTCATTTACAACAGCACACTGTAGTTACTCACCTGGAAATTTTTATGACATTCTGTGCTTAAGAAAAGAAAGTAATGTAGGAATTGAATAAAACGAGATGATCTAATAAAGTAACACTTAAATATGACATAAGGGCTACAATAATGAGGACAAAAGGACCTGCACCAGAAATGCAGTTACATAAGTCCTCCGCTTAAGATTTTGGACAATTCTTCCAGAAGAAAAGCACAATAGGTTTTTTTGTGTGATCAAGAAGCAGGAACTGTCTCCTTCCCCCTCTGCACCCAGAACTTCCAATAAACAAAAAGGGGACATCAGTGATGGTAATAATAGTCCTCACATGTATCACTAGAATAAACACTGATGCCCAGTGTGCTACTCTAAGGTTAGAGGCAGTGTTGGTAATAATAGTCCTCACATGTATCACTAGAATAAACACTGATGCCCAGTGTGCTACTCTAAGGTTAGAGGCAGTGTTGGTAATAATAGTCCTCACATGGAATAAACACTGATGCCCAGTGTGCTGGTTAGAGGCAGTGTTGGTAATAATAGTCCTCAATGTAGTCCCAGTCACATGTATCACTAGAATAAACACTGATGCCCAGTGTGCTACTCTAAGGTTAGAGGCAGTAAACACTGATTGGTTAAGGCAGTGTTGGTAATAGTCCTCACATGTATCACTAGAATAAACACTGATGCCCAGTGTGCTACTCTAAGGTTAGAGGCAGTGTTGGTAATAATAGTCCTCACATGTATCACTAGAATAAACACTGATGCCCAGTGTGCTACTCTAAGGTTAGAGGCAGTGTTGGTAATAATAGTCCTCACATGTATCACTAGAATAAACACTGATGCCCAGTGTGCTACTCTAAGGTTAGAGGCAGTGTTGGTAATAATAGTCCTCACATGTAGTATAATCCTCACATGTATCACTAGAATAAACACTGATGCCCAGTGTGCTACTCTAAGGTTAGAGGCAGTGTTGGTAATAATAGTCCTCACATGTATCACTAGAATAAACACTGATGCCCAGTGTGCTACTCTAAGGTTAGAGGCAGTGTTGGTAATAATAGTCCTCACATGTATCACTAGAATAAACACTGATGCCCAGTGTGCTACTCTAAGGTTAGAGGCAGTGTTGGTAATAATAGTCCTCATGTATCACTAGTATGTATCACTAGAATAAACACTGATGCCCAGTGTGCTACTCTAAGGTTAGAGGCAGTGTTGGTAATAATAGTCCTCACATGTATCACTAGAATAAACACTGATGCCCAGTGTGCTACTCTAAGGTTAGAGGCAGTGTTGGTAATAATAGTCCTCACATGTATCACTAGAATAAACACTGATGCCCAGTGTGCTACTCTAAGGTTAGAGGCAGTGTTGGTAATAATAGTCCTCACATGTATCACTAGAATAAACACTGATGCCCAGTGTGCTACTCTAAGGTTAGAGGCAGTGTTGGTAATAATAGTCCTCACATGTATCACTAGAATAAACACTGATGCCCAGTGTTAGAGGCAGTGTTGGTAATAATAGTCCTCACATGTATCACTAGAATAAACACTGATGCCCAGTGTGCTACTCTAAGGTTAGAGGCAGTGTTGGTAATAATAGTCCTCACATGTATCACTAGAATAAACACTGATGCCCAGTGTGCTACTCTAAGGTTAGAGGCAGTGTTGGTAATAATAGTCCTCACATGTATCACTAGAATAAACACTGATGCCCAGTGTGCTACTCTAAGGTTAGAGGCAGTGCTGGTAATACAGGCAGCATGAGGCTCTTTCACATGATCAAAGATCGATATCAGAGCTTGCCAGGCTGAGAACCGGTTATTGTTATTCTCTATTTATATTTCACTCCGTACTTCTAAATATCTGAAATAAAAGAGCCTTTTAATCCTATTTGATGCATTAAGGTAATCAGTCCAACACTGTGAATAAACCTAACCTCTTGAGATATGAAACACAGATTACTTATGAGGCGAGATGTTCAGTTAGTTCAGGGAGGAAAGCCAGACTCCATAAGTGTAAATTTGCATTAGAGTTTTTTTTTCTTACAATTCAAGAGTGCTTAAATCCTCAGAATAACTACATGCTGGGTTTTGCCATGTTAACTCTGCTTAGCTAGGAAAACTGAAATTCTTCTGTTTGGTAAGTCATTTGAAGGTGAGCCATGCTGATGGTTTTATGGTTTTCTATGGTTCTATGGTTTCTATGATTCAATGGTTTTCTATGATTCTATGGTTTGTATAATACTTCATTATATCCCATTGCTTATCTGAGTGTAATTGATGGGTCTTTTCCCTCTTGACTAACAGCTCAGTGTCCCAGAGCTGCCCCCTGAAGGCCTTCCCTGCTGACAGCTCCTATTGTGCCGTACCGCTTCAAAGCAGCACAAAAGGCTATAGGAATATATTCTATAAATCCATACTGTCTATCAGTGATGTGTGACAGGCATTATTACTAACTGCCAATTAATGGCTGAAAAGAAAAAATCTTTATTATCAGAAATACAAAGATTAGCATGACTCTATTTGACTATATGACAGTCATTGGTCCCAGTCGTGCGTTTTGACATGGACATCTGATCCTCTGCTCAAGCTCATTATATTAACAGCATGCACATCAGTACAATAACAGAACTGTTTGGTCATCTGCATGTTTTATATATGCAGACGTATTCATGTTATACAACATACATAGTCATTTAGGAGTGTTTGCCACCCTACAGATAAGAAATATGTGATCCGTCCATAATGTCGTTCTGCTCACGTCTCCACCTCTATATTAGCATTGCGTTTCTTGCCTCAGGTTGTGCCAGGTCTGCAGGACACACAGTGTAGCTATTACTCACACTTCATGCTGTTTGAAGATGCTGAATAAGCACTTGTGTGTTGCAGCCCCACTAGATTGTCTTCCCCTCAGATCTGTTTTCACTGCAGACTGCATGAGGGGTCCTGCTTCTATCACATCACTCTTGGAGTCAATGCCATTAGTCTAAACAGTGCATGGTGTTCACAGATATTGCATTCAAGACAGAGATTGTTTTTTTCCCCACAGACGTACTTCCCTCTGAAATGTCCTTTCAGAACATATTTATGGGAATGCCAGTCAAGGGCTCTAGCCTGCACAACCAAAACATACCATGCCACCGATTTGAAATATCAGTTAAAACAACAAAGTGCTTTGTATAAATCTGACACAAAAGTGGTGCACACGCACTCCGCTGAATTATGTCAGGGAGGCGTCAGACTGTTTACTCTGAACAGACGTTGATTTTGTTGGTCGGTGACCTACAAATCCACCCACGTCTCTCTCACAGTGGGCTCTAATGAGTGGAAAGCCAAAAGGACCTCTGTGCTAGAGATGAAATGCTTTGTTGTTTGAATTGCTGCATTTTTATGACATGCCACTGTTATGATAATAGAATACATTGTTCTCTATGATAAAGTACATTAGCATAATTTGCATGCAATTCATTAAAACACTCTAAGGGGTTTGTCCAAAATTCCATGGCAGACATGCTATACTCTAAACCTGGGGTGATCTACATACGGCCCACGCCAGACACGGCCGACAACAATCTCCATCCGTCCGCCAAAGAAAATATCCCAATGACACCATTCAATGGGACAATTTATTGAAAATGCAAAACAGTGCCACCTAGTGATTGCTTTCAAGCATTTGATTTGTGCTCCCATCTACTGTTTCTGTTAGTAAAACAAACATAAAACTGAAACACAACTGCTATAAACAAGTTCATCAACGTTATTTCAGAGATAGCATTTCTTTGTCATAAGCAAATCCAAAACATAGGTACTTGGATACTTGACTAAGTAACCCCCCCCCCCCCAAAAAAAAGTTAAAGTGTTGAACCTAGCATATTTCAACTAAGAAATAAGTATTTGGGTAAGTTGGTTAGACATCTCTGTTGTAGATGTCTTTGTGAAATGGGCTCTTCTTAAAAACAGGTTGTTCACCAACTGTAAGGCCATATTCCAAAGCATAGGAAGCCAACATGACACCATTTGATTTGGCATGGCATGATGATTGCTGCCATCAGTTGTGTCTGAAAGAGCCGAGCCTACTGTATCTCAGCACAAATGAGATGCTTTCAGAGTAAACACCCTTTCATTTGACCCTAATTCCAAAGGTCAGAGCCTCTTTGCAAATGAGAAGCACTTTCTAGCACTGCCTGATCCAGGCATCTAGACTGAGAACAGAATGTTTTTTTTTAATACATGCACTATCCTGAAGGGGATAAATAATTTAAACCCCTGGTTCAAACCTAAGCATATAAATGTGGCAAAGACTTAGAACTCCACATACTACTTTACTGCCTGGGAAGACATTTCTTAAAACAAAAACAGACACACTTCATGTCTTCACTTCATGTCTTCTCTAAAGCAATACAACTTCAATTTTTAAAAAATCTATGTTTTCCAACTCTGCGTTTACACGACACCAATAGTTTATGAACTTATTTTCTGATTTAAGATATAGCCAGGGGGCAGAAACTCACCTCCACCAGGCGCAGATAGAAATGCAAGAACATGACAAAGATGGAGCAATTTGATTAAACAAAAGTTGCACGTCAGTTCTCTAAGGCACAAACTAGATTTAAACTAATGGTCACAAGTATGTATATTTTATATCCCTGACTTGTTCACATTCTGACTCCACCACTTTATATGTGGGACCTGCACTGACTTTATACATTCATGAATTTGCTTTACTTTTATTGACCTTTCTGTGCATCATCCAAGTGTTTCAGTTTCCAAGCACCTTTAATAAGGGTCCTTTATAAAGTCTTTAGACTGAATTATGGTCTGAGAGGTTAGCTTAGGATAGGTTAAACAAACATGATAGGATAGCATTATTACAGCAATTGGACCAGGAAGGAATATCCCTTTAAGTGTTCTAGCTTGCTTGCACGATCACCTCTGTCATTAGTCCTCTTTGCCTTTGCCGCGTTATGGAAAGCCCGTTGAACAACTGCTTTGTCTTTTAGGTGCTGAAGGAAAAAGGAGACCACTGTGCTCTGAGCTGAGGGCAGCTTCACTCCACCCAATTCTGGCATGACAGTGGAATCATGTGACTGGCATTCATCCAATCACAAGGTTATTACAAATGACAATGACATTTCAGACACCAGCATCACCAACAATGTCAAACAGGACTCACATTGTTCCTGACGGTGTTAACTGTCATACTTTAAAATAAAGTAATTTAACTAGGAACACTCATTTATTAAGAATATATTATACTGGGTAAAGTGGCTTTAGTGCTATAATCAATAAAATGGCAGAATATACACAGCAGCTTCAAAAAATAACTTTTAATTTTTAAACCAGTGTCCTATTCAAAGCTAGCCAGTATCTTTCCTTCACAAGTAGCACCTCGCCCATTGTATTGGATGGGTCAAAACTGCAGTGCTCTTCAGATGGTCTGTTCTTGCCTCTATCGTGTATTATTGTAATAAGATGCAGAAGAACAAGCTTGATTGGTAGAAGGAATGCATAGGCAAAACAGGCTTGCTTGCTTATGATTTAACATACTTGGTCAGTTGTAGTATTTTGTATAAATCTGGGTTTTGCAGGGTGCCATTTTACTGTAGCAAGACTCTTAACGTTAACTATTGTGTACTGTAACAAGCTTCACCAGAGTACTAGCAAAAGTGAAAAAAACTAATTTAAGTTCAACTATAGCACATTGCTGTTTTACAGGAAAAAAATCTGATTAATGAAAATTGATCAAATTAAAAGAGATTTATTTATACTCTCGATCAAAGTAAAAATAAACGAGTCATTTGACAAGCCATGATCTATTTCAGAATGTATTCTGTCTCGTCTCTAGTCTATGCAGTACAAAAAGTCTATGATATGTGATTTAACCTCACCTATGAAAATCACGGGAACCTTTACATTACTAAACAGCAGAACTCTTCTAATGTCTTATACAAATATATAAAATGTACCGAGGAGCCTTTCGCGGACTGCCTACGTGTACATAGCTCCACATGCAAAGAACGAACAGAAAATGAGTCAGACCACACCTGGCTTCGCCGAGTCCTAGCCCGAAGTCTTCCTTCACCTACATGGAGGCTCTATTGAACGGACAAGGGAAGGCAACGGATCATGTGATTTGTTTCCCGATCAAGGTCGCCATTTTGGAGGAAAGTTAGGATTTTCGGAAACACTGGAAGAAAGTAGAGGGGGCAGGATCAAAAAAGTTTTGTTTGGGAACGTATACGGATCAAGGAAGCGGAATAAAACCGGATTCTGGCATATGCACGGGACCCACCCAGAGTGCACGGTGTTGATTGCGTGCAACTTTGCATACCACTCGGAGACGGATTTATTACTGGTGCCCGTGCTACTTCTGCAAGAATAGTTTGGGGATATTTTTTCCCCATATTGTCTCTGTCGTTGTACACGCTGGCTGTAACAGGTCTGTCCCATTCATTCATCTCGGCGATCTGAAAGTCAAAAGTTTTTGTTCAGGGTAAGATTACTGAGTTGTGACAGGAGGTCACCCTGCTTAATATTATTGGTGGCAGAGTTGCAAGAATTTTTTGTGTTTAACCTTTACCCTCTTATTACATCTTGACCAGTTTGCCCCATTCAGCGAGCATTGTGCCAGTCGCCGCGCATACAACGTATTAATCTGGTGAACGGAGGATAAAAAACGAAGAATAATACTTTCAAATGATTCAAACAACTCCCTACCATATTTTTTGTAAGTGTATGATCTAATCCTCAGGATTCATCATGCCAGTAAGGAAGACAGGTGAGATTACAATTGTAGTTTACTTTAGATTTTAGGTTGTATTCAACCTCTTTGCATTTTCATATGCCAAAACAATCAGATATATATGCCTATAGACGTTTTATGTAGCCTGACGTTTCCCTTTCATTAGAGATTAGCGTCGTTTATTTTGCTACCATTAATTTGAACAAACTTTTCAGACACTCAGAGAGCGCTGCAGCTCCTGGAGGAATACAGGGCTAAATTGAACCAGACTGATGATCCTCACCTCCGACACTCCATTGAGAGAGTTATCGGCGTGTTTCAGAGCACTCTCTTTCAAGCACTAATAGGTAAGAGTCTGCAAGTAGAGCAAATCTAATATTGTGTTTTGATTGGTTTTGGCATCGTGCGCTGTGCAGCACTTTTCGGCTGTGAGAGATGGTGGAACAGGTTTGACCTAACCAGGACATAATTCACACAGTCAGCAGACTGTTTCAGCAACGTCATGCAGTGCTCCACACCTGCAGAAGGTATTTGCATTCAGCGATTCAAACGTGGAGTTCTTACCTCGTCACTGTGCCCGAGTCTGGGGCTGTGATTGGAGCTTGAAAATCACAACCGCAGAGCTTCTTAACTCGTCCAGGTGGTAATGCATTTGTTTTTTTTTTTAGCTGAAACAAAGAATGATGAAATTTGTCTTGAGGCAGGGCAACCTAAGCAAAATGGAAATTCATTTACATAGTTTAATGTGTTCGTGGGAATAACTTCATACTGTTGAATTCAACAGGTCAAGGTTGAATCAAGATCAAGGTTTCAAGCACGTTTCTGACTGTTATGTTTTAAGTCATAACTGGTGTTAAATAGAAGAGGCTTACTGGAATAAAACTCACCCTCATGAATTAACAATTAGTCAAGCTGATACTATATCAGGAAGGAATTATTTCATTATTTCTTAATTTACGAAGGGCACCTTTTGAATGTTTTACCTGTTTGCAGGGAAAAAACAGGTATGTCCAAACATGTTCTGAGAATGGACGGACATGTTTAATGCTTCTATATTTTGTTCTCCCAGCGGCTTCACAATCAGAATGTTTATGATTTTGAATGTAATTACAGTGTGCAGCTTCCACACCTCTGGAGTGCGTCCTATGTCATTTATGTTTAGTGTAAATCTGATTAGGTTGGCCCTGGTTCTTGGTCTGTCGTTGATTGGTCTGTCGTTGTCGTGGATGCTTTATCTGAGCCCTGCTTGGAGCGCAGTCACTGGGATCTGTCTGTACACGAGGGCTGCACAGTGCATTGCTTGTTAATTGCTATTACCATATTAACCTCTGCCTTGAATTCATCTAGATGCGTTGAACCGGGCGCAGTAGAATCAGCACTGATTCCTAAGCTCCTCCCATTCTTCAGGCGCATCACAGCCACCGCAGGGCGAGGTTGGAAAAATGACGTGGCCATCCCAAAAAAAAAAAAGAAAAATTCATGTGCATTTTGTAAAATGCTCCCAAGTTGACAAAAAGGAAAAAGCTGGTTGTACCAGCCAGTGTGGGAAGGCAGTATGGAGATGAGCAGTCTACCAAACGCCTTGTTTTTGGCTAGTCCACTATTCTTCATCCTATTCATGTTGCACTGATGAAAGCCTTTCACCCTACACCTGCAGAGATGTGTGTGTGTGATAGTCCTCCCCCCCTAATCCAAATTAATCCGTCTCTCGACATGATCACTTGCAGGGTAATCTTCTATGTAGTGATTTCCTGATGCTCAGCCCACCACACAGGGAGTCTTCTCCCCATGTGCTGCATGCCAGTTTTGAGTGAGAAGCTGCTTTAAAAAATCAGTAACTATGAATTAATTTATGAATTAAATTGTTATGGAGGCATTAGAGGTTTTGAGCACTACCGTTACACCAGTACTGGTAATGTAATGAACCAAAAATTGTCTCTCCAGGGCACCTGCTTACACTGACCTTGTTATTAATCATATATTTATGTGCTGGTACTGTATTAGACTACAGAGGGGCATGAAAGTGCTGTAGCTTTGTTCCTGATATTATATGTGCCACTAAACACACATCAGCCCTCCTCTTTAGGCAATGAAAGAGCGTTTCATACTCGCTCTACTGTGGTCTATACCTTGGATCTAGCCTAAGATTGGGGGGGGTGTGTACAGAACTGAGCAAACGGTTTAGACAGGTGTGGAAAAAATTCTGAAAAGTAAGAATGCTTTTAAAAATGGAGGTGATACTTTATTTTTGCCAATTAACTAAATGCAAAGTGAATAAAAAAAAGGGAAATATAAATTCAATCAATATTTGCTGTGACCACCATAAGCCTTCAAAACAGCATAATTTCTTCTGGATGCACTTGCACAATGTCAGGGATTTTGTAAAATTGTAGTCATGTGCTTGATTAGCCAGTTATAACAAACAGTTGATAATGATCATCGTGTTCATATGTAGCCTGAAACACAGTCATTAACTGAAGCAGGAACAGCCACATAGGAGGCATTAAACTGGGACTCTGGCACAAAGGTGAGGTTGTGGAAGCTTCATGTCACAAGTCATAGACCATCGCAAGAGCTCGGCGTACACAGGGTAGTTGTACTACATCACCGAGTCTCTTGCAGGCAAAGAGTTTAAGCAAACAGATACTGATAAGCTCTTTTGAAGAAGCACAAAGAAACTGGCAGCGTGGAGGACTGTAGATGCCATGATCAGCCAAGGACAGCAGATGAAATCAGAACATGTCCAGCAGTGACATCAGCTCAGAGCTGGCAGAAACCAGTGGGACCCGGGATACGCTCATCTACTGTTCAGGGAAGTCATGTCAGATGTGGTCTTCATGGAATAATTGCAGCCGAAAGCCATTGCTTCGACGTAGTAAAAAGGCTAAGTGACTCAACCGTACATGACAACACAGGAAATACCGGGCAGGAAAAGGGAAGCAGGTACATGTTTGGCTGGGACAGGAGGCAGTGTGTTGAGTGGATGAGTGTCTACAGGCAGCAGTGATGCATGGTGGCGGCGTCTTGCACGGTCCAGCCAATGGAGTTATTGGGGACAAATGGTGTCCTCTGTGCAGGGAAATACAGGCAGGTACTTATCCCTCTTGAAATGCCATCAGGGAAGTGTCTGACTAGGTCCACATTTATTCTGCAGAAAGACAACAACTCCAAGCATACAGCCAATGTCATTAAGAACTCCTGCCACAAATCTTCAGCATAAAGCAGAACAAGGAGTCCTGGGAGTGGTGATACGGCCCCCACACACAGCCATGTTCTCAACATCACTGAGTGTGTCTGGGATCGCATGAAGAGACAGAAGGTTTTGAGCAAGACTGCGCCACAGAAGATGTGTGATTAGATCTCCAAGATGTTTAGAACAACCTATCTGTCAAATTTCTTCAAAAACTGCGCAAATCGTTGATGCTGTTTTGAATTGATAAATCAAAATTGATTTTATTCAGATTTCTCTTTTGTTCATTCACTTTGTATTTTGTTAATTGACACAAATTAACACTTCTATTTTTGAAGGCTTTCTTACTTTGCTGCGTTGCCCACCCATACCTGCATCTGTATTTACATGTTTTCCTGGTGTTACTATAACAGTATCTGACAGGCAGCAGTAGAACAATGCTGATGTCGGCGTAGAGGTGCTTCTCTGGTTCCACTGGACCTTGGTCAGAGACGTGTTTAAATAATAAGATGTTTTGTCGATGTGTTGCATAAAAACATGACGTATTAACATGCATACAAACCGTACATTTTAACAACCCAGAGAGTTGGGTGTTTCATCACTTCCTATGTACACGTGTTACATTTTTATGCAAATTTTACAGTTCGATTTCTTTTCCATGTGCACTGCACACTTGCTGTGTCGTCTTGGGGCTCATGGGGCGAGTTGGACAGCACACGCAGCGCTGAGGTGTCCCATTCCAGACAGGAACATGAGCAGAAAGGAGAAAGTGCCGTTAATCAGAGTCTTGGGTAGTTAGTTAGGAGTAGAAATAAGTGATGCTGACATTTCATCCTAAAAGAGCAGAGAAAGGTATTTCACTGGCAGCGAAGACCTATCAGGTCAGTGCCTTTCTACCAAGGACTAGTGGCTCTGTTCACTTCCTTGATGATTGTATCGTTTCTTGTGACATTTTGAACAGAGCACAGCTGCTCCAGAATCTTCTCACTGGTTGTGTGTGAGTGATCTTGAAGTCCTTGGTCTCTTCATGTGGCTGCATTAGCATCTGAGACAACAGGATGTCTTTCCATGATAAGTAGACACAAGGTGTGTGCATTTGTGTGTGTATGTGTATATATCTGTGGGGTTGCGGGTATTTGTGTGTGAGGGTATGGATGTGTGTGTGTGCCCTGGATGTGGAGTTAGTAAGCGGAACTGTCTGGGGTTTTGAAGGCATAATGGCAGGTTCACAGGTACATGTACAGGCACATCCGGTGGACTTTACAGAGAGTTCTCCATTAAGCAAGAAAATAACTGGGCTTCAGGATTTGGCTGAAGCAGCGACACAGAAATGTAGTGTTGATATAGTGTTATATATTGCAGCATTATCCCTAAATGAAAAAGCAAATAAAAGGGTATACCTTTAAAGATATTACGCTTGCTAAAACATTTTGATATTATGTTATATGTGAAACCTGTCTGAGTATACTTATTTCTTTTATCCTTTCACAACACTAATACTTACTCTACTTGTGTATTGAGGTGTAAGGTTCGATTTTCAGCTGTCAGCTGTAGTAGTGATGCTGTACAGCAGGATGTAGAATCACAGAGTCCCCACCTGTGGTGATTACCATAGTGCTGTTAACACTGGCTACATGTCAGTGTCCGTCTCTCACTCAGTTCTAGTGAGTGTCTGACCTCAACGGTGCCTTCCCGTCTGACAGGGTAATGGCAGCTGACAGACCGTAACCTTATCAGCGCATTCTAATCTCGGCTCTGTGAAGAAGATCTCCCTCCTGCAGTGTTTTCAGGAGTTTGGCTTTGTTGTGCTTTCAGCAGAGTTTAATGACTCTCTCCAGATCTGGCCTAGCTGCCTTCTGTAAGCTTGTTTCATGCTTAAGAGCATTCACTCCAGAATCATTTAATGTTATGTTAGAAGCGTTTATAGCGAGACAGAATGACCTAGCCTTGAATATGTGGTCATGTGACTTTGAATTGAATGGTTCTCATTGGCTGTGATCGTATAGATTTAGTAAGGGAGCCAGAAACAACTGTTTTAAAGGCTGTACAGACCCTTTAGTTCTATGAACACTGAATTATATGTTAAGTAACATGTTAAGAGGATCTTGCTCCTTTAATAGATGTGTGTTTGGTCTTTGAATGGTAAATGTGCCTTAAATACTCTACATGTTTGGTCATCACAGGCCTGTGATTATTATTATATACTCCAGCATAAGGATGGTGTTCAGATTAGGGTTGTCTCGATACCAGAATTCTGACTTCGATACCAGTGCCATGTGTAGTATTCTCGAAACCAAAATTATACTTTGGCATATAAAAATCTTTGTCTGAATATAAAACGTTCCCTGGAGTGAACGCAGAAAAGTCTGATTGCTAAAGTGTTTTGCGCTGTGGTCTGGCCTCTCATTCCTATGATGCCATTTCAACACATTGCAGAAGTTTTACTGGTATGTCTGTAATTTAACATGTTGCTGACTGTGTCTAATAACATTAGAACCTTAGAGGCAATTGATCAGCACTCTATTAAAGAGATTGAAATTATATGCTTCATCTGAAGTACATAAGAAGCTGGTCTGGCCTGTTTTTGCAACTTGGAGGCATCTGAATTGCTTTCTTTCTATCTTTTAAGTCTTTAAGCGCGTGATATGTGATTCAGCAATGCACCCCTGAGGTTCTTATAAATAGCAGTTGTTTCTAAGATCCTGCTCTTAGTGATGAATTTTATGACAGTTTATGTGGGAGCTCTTGCTTACACTGGAGTGCAGGTTTGTGTGTAAATTAAGTAAATAAAGTAGACATGAAAGAGCAGGATGTGGTCCTGCTGTGGTCTCTACAGGTGAGCCTGCAGCTCCCTGGAGTGGCACTCGTCAGGAAAAAAACAGTCCCCACGACGGAGGCAGGATTCTCTTAATGCAAATGTTGCCAGTGGATAAAGCACTGAAGCCCGCGGAGAATGAAAGATGAAAGATGGTTGAGGTTGAGGCCTCATCGTCCTCTTGGTCTTTACTGAGGGCATTTTCTACCAACTGCCTGTCCATACGGAAGCCTGTTGTCCCCCAGATCCTGAGTCTCTACTGAAGTGCTCCTGCTGTTAAATGGGCCTTCTGTTGCCTCGGCTTCTTTTGTGCGAGCTGCACATGCATCACTTCCTGGGCGGAAACGCTCGTGTAAGACTGTCGGGGTCCTCTTCATCTGGCCTCTATCGTACAGAACCAAAAGCCGAGCAGGAAGGAAGCAGCGGCTCACACAGCTGAGCACTAGGTGGCGCTGTCTCAAATGATTGTTCTAATGAAGGTTGTTCTCACATGTTCATTTCTTTAGAAAGTATTTATTTATTTATTTCCCCCCATATTGTAATCTTTAGACCAGTTTCAGTGTTATGTGTTTTTGATACATACTCCCTTTTGATCTTATCTCATTCTTTCAGATATCCAGGAATTTTATGAAGTGACCTTACATGACAAGCAGTCCGAGTGTACAGAACTGACAAGCCAATCGGAGTCTTCTCGTGGTGCTAACCAATCAGATGCTCCCAGCCTTCCTGACCCCACATCTGTAGCAGATACTGGAGTCAGCATCCTTCCTCCTACTAGTGAGGTAAGATTAAGAAACGGCTAGTGCTTCATTGTTGTAAATCCACTCCTGTATGTTCTGTCTTGCTGCAGTTATGTTCACCGGTGAGATGCTGGTTGTTTCTGTTCTTTATGGCTTAATTGCTATTGGGAACACTGAGGGCTGTGTATCAGGCTCCTTGGCACAGCAGGTCCAATGCCATTAAGTCCTGCTTTGGGAACCGTCTCCCACACATTCCTCTATTCAAATGAGCATGTGACAGCAGGGTGTGAACTTGATTTCTTGGCAAAGCGACTGTCTCTGCAAACGCAATCCAATTATCGTATTTATAGAAAATGCGGCAGTGCATTAATTGTTAGCAGGATACCATGCATATTGCAATTAATGGCCTGTTTCCAGCCTTGCCTCTGTTATACCACCCTGCAGGAGGGTGTCCAAGCAATGACTGTGTCTTAGCAAAACACCAACAGATTTGACATTGTCAACAACATATGTTGGAAAAAACAAAACCTTAGACAAAGGTAAAAAGAGAGAGCGTATGATGTGTATGAGAGGGGTTGAGTTTGTTGCACAGTGCAGACATCTGCTTTGAGCAGCGTACATCTAACACGCAAACACACCAGTGCTCTCACGGCCCCTTGTGTGTGTAAACCTGTGAAGAATAAACTCTCTGAGCATCTCTCTATTCACCATGTAGCCTCCTTTTATACAGTCAAGTTGTATAGAGCGTTGTAAGTGTAGCTTAGTGGAAGGGCAGGTCATTTGAGCCACTGGTTAAATGGTTTCTGTGAAACTGTACATTAATCCAGCGTATCGGACCCCAAGAGAGGAACATGTAAATAGATCCTGTATCAGAGGGTAACATATGGGAAAAGAGATTCAAATGCCCAGAAAAACACAGTTGCAGGTCTTTGTGCTAATTTTACAGTTAAGGATGTTACAAAATAAACAAATCAGATATTGGGTAATCTCATATAATCTCGTATTAGCCCAGACTCCAGACTTTTATCTTCCTGACCTAGAATCATGAAAGCAGTTCAGGGCAGCACTATGCAGAAAATTATATATACAGTATAAAAAAAAAAGGAATTGGGGTCGGGGGTTGAATTACAAGTTGAATTATGGATATGTAACATCATAATTATATAAATGTATCTCACAGAATCCATCATTGTAGCTCACAGAATCCATAAACGTAGCTCACAGTAATATTATCTGCAAAGATTCAGAATTCTTAATAACCTGAAGATAGGATGACCCGTGTTCGATGAAAGGAGTCCATTGATGGGTACAGCGTACATGTTGCAAAGTCAATACGTACACACTCTTTTACACTCTTAACGGAGGGAGGCGTGTCTCCTATGCAGGACATGAAGGTATTCTTTCTTGCTGCATAAGTCAGAATGCTAGATAATCTTATCATTTTAATGAGTCTTTACACGGCATGCCCAGGACGAGACATGGTTTAGATCTAGATCAGTTCTCAGAATTGACCCAATTATGCATACTTTCGTGGCCCAGTACTGTTGTATTTTAGGGCTTCATCATATACAGTGGGTATAACCCCCTATTATTACTTTGGACACTATGACGATTATCTCAGGTCTGACTTAGTTTTAACACAGAATGTAGTATACATAATAACATTGTTAGTATTATGTTATATTCTAAACTGAATGGCTTGAGATCTGTTATAAACTGATATTTTTCAAGCTTGATCCCAAATCCATTCCTACTCCTTATCTGGAGAGCTGACCACAGGTCAGATTTAAGATCACATGTACTGACTTCACAATTTGAGCATAATAGCATAATCTATGTAAAAAAATATATAGATATCGGTTTCTTATCGGGACTTTTTTCCCTGAGCTGTACATATTATAAAAATGTTCTGTTGTTAAATAAGATTTCAACTAGTTGCTCAAAAGACATAAAGGATACACATTTTGACACATTTTTTAGTGGGGTGTCACCCAAGCTAATACAGGTATTAACACCTGGGTCTGTATGCCGTGGTATGTAGTCTGGGTTATTCTGGATTGGTGTAAGAGCAGATCTGAAACATGATCTGTTTTCTATCTTACAAACTAAGCACCAAGCCTTAAGATTTTGGCTGGCATACAATCCCCTGATTTCTTAGTCAAGAATTAATAACAGACTTTGTAAAGGAGAGGAAAATGTGAAAATAAAACATATCCACCAACATTGTTCAGATATATTTGTATCTAACAAGAAAATGACATCACCTGCATAAAATGTAAAAAAATTTTGTTGTTTTTTTTCCTATTATTACCCCTTTATTAAAGTGTTTTTAAGGCTTCTACTCAGGTCCAGTGGTGATTTAAAACACAGTGGTGAAAGACTATCCCTGTCTGGCACCTGTTTCAAGAGGAAAGTATTTTGATCTATGGCCATTAGTGATTCCCGTGGCTACTGGAGAGACATGAAGTATATGAAGCCAGCTCGTAAACCCATCACCGAACTCATATTTCTGGAGTACATAAAGTAAACAAGACCATTCCAACCAGTCAGAGACCTTTCCATCTTTAGACTATAGTAACCTGTATTTCATTCTGTGAGATGCTGTTGATATTTAAATATCTTTCGATGTTTTGACAGGATCTTCACTTAATGAAGGGTACTTATAAAAGGTAGAAGCGTGTCTAATCTAGCAGCCTGTGTTTTAGGCAACAGTTTCAGTTCATGGTTTCTAACTGTGCTAAATCTAAGTGTTCTTCACAATCATCAGAATTTTTACATTTTTTTATTATCTATCTGTGAGATATCATCTGCCTTTTTGAGAGACGCTGGCAATGCACATGAGTTGTTTAGCATTTCCAGAAGGGCACAAGTAAAATATGTCTGAATTCTTTATATCTTTATATCTGTCAGTCCCGGCCATATGGACACAGTGTTGTCCCTTAAGGATATGAAGAGCTATCTTCTTTCTTAATTTGTGGCATTTCTAAACCTCTGGAACTGTTCAAAGAGATAGATTGGCAAAAAAAGAGTGAATCACACTTGTAGCCTCCTGTGATTTGATGGGATTTATACAAATTAAGATATTGTCTGACTGTGTCGTTCACTGGCATTGTCAGAGGACATATTGCCATGTGGTTCTGACTGAAGTATTACAATGTGTGCTAGTTTTAGTTTTAACCAGCCGAGGAAGGTATTTGTTTGGTTTATCAACATGTTAATATAGTTTTTGTTTTGAGAGTAGCATGTTCATTTTCGAATACTTTGTAAACATAGGTTTTAAGAATTAATTATTTTATATGCTCTATATTTTTCAACGAACAAATATGTATGTAACCCCCCCCCCTCCCAATGATAACGTATTTCTGATCGCCCTAGTTTCTTGTTAAGTTCGAGCTATATATGAAAGCAACCAAGACCCAGCGCAGGCTGCACGTGGCACCCCGTATTGTGTAGCGAGGGTGCAGCTGGGACTAAAATGACATTGTCGCGCGCGCTCCGTTCTGGCGCGAGTGTTAACCCTGCATGCGCATCAGGATATGGCGAACTTGGAGTACAGACCTCGTCCGTCTCAGCATCACCATGGACACCAACACGCTGCCGCCGACCGTGAAAACGTGATCATGCGGACTTTGTGCTATATAGCATGCCTCTACGTGTAGTATTTTTAGTTTTTTTATCATCTCAGAAGTTTATATCGCGCTTGTCAACACCGCGGTATTTATATTTAACGGAAGGGATAAAATGACTCGCAGGTGATGCTGAATTTGTGGCTCAGTTCTGAAGAATGGACTGTTTATGCATCGTCACCACTAAGGTAAGGTAAGATGGGAACCGCGGGGGCCAAGTTTTCGTTTTGTATGACTTTAAAAAAAACTGTACCATTTTAAAAATGTTATTGTATCGAAATCTTCTTTATTGGACTTATGTGCTTTCAAAATCGCTGTTTCAAGCTAGTTTGAAGTTGGTGTGAGATGCCCATTCCTGGGCAACAAGATAACAAATCATAAGCAACAAATTTATACTAGGTAAACATAAAGGCATAAACATGTTGCATAGTGGCAGTGTATATAAAAATAAAAATAAGGGGGTTGGACTGCTCTTCTGCTCCCATCCTGTTAAGTATTTGGGTTGATGGCACATTTCTTGGCACAGAAATGGCAGCACCACTGTCTGGGTAGGTAGACAGACGGCAGGGAGACAGACAGGCAGGAAGACAGGCAAGGAGGCAGGATGCACTTCAGAAAGAACAGCTGCGTTGCACAAACAAGACGTGAACTGTTGGAAAAATGTATCATTAGTAGCAAGTTCAGTTACTTTTTTAGCAGGGTGGGGGGGGTGTTTACTTTTAACCTTGCAGAACTGACCCTTTATTTGAGCAGGTGCCCTTAATCTGCTGCTCGAGTTAAGTGCTTTACTACTTAAATTCGTCATATATTTATCCTTCTTGGAAATGACAGCAGACTATCACTATAATAGACTATCAGACAATTAGTTATTTGTTCAGAGTAATACTTGTAAAACACAACTAACCCTAATGCTAATGCTAACCCTAACCCAGTTATTGGTTGCATCCATTACATGAATATGTAGAAGGTGTGTAATACAGTGACATTAAACATGCTTCTGAGACTTCTCCAAAATCCAGTTGAAGTGTTCTGCTTTGTAGTGGACGTCATTCAGAGGGAGGGTGGCCTGAATAGACTGACCTGGAGAGTGGACAAGCGCGAGCTGCTTGAATCTGCCTGTTCTAGCTTGCACAGGAAATATGCTGAAACCCTGATTTTTATATAATATGCACGAGGCTTTAATGGCTACCTGCTCCTTGGTGAGTGAGTCATTCTTGCACACAAGGGCAAAAGAGTAGCGCGTCTGCGGTCATGGGGGCGTGGTCACGGGGGCGTGCATGGTCACGGGGGCGTGGTCACGCTCCATTTGCCCCGCGCTGGTTCACTCCCTCCAGCTGCAACGTGTGCTGTGCACGACCTCCCACCAGACGCTCCTGACCCTCCTGTCACTCCACGCTGTGACGTGTTTCTTCTGCTTCACTGCCTGATGCTTTTCCTCTGTCCTGTCCTGTCCTGTTTTACCATTTAAAATGTCTGTGTTGCCGCCTCCGACAATTAAGGGCATTTAGATGATGCATAATTTGCTTGGTTAATCCCAGCAGTTCAGATAGGCAGAGCTGTGGGGTTCTTGCGCACTCTGGCAACACCAGCAGAAAGGATGCATTTTGCTTTCTTCTCACTGTTTTATAGACGTGTGCTGTGTTAGCTGTGGTACTTAACACAACCCTCCTGTATCCTTTCCATGGGCATGTCTTTGGATACGCCCTTTCCATGGGCATCTCTGTAAAAATATAAACTGCAGACTTATTTAAAAGGCAGAATAAGATTTACATACAATTTGACAAAGATAGTTTTTTTTTATAAGGATGGAACTGTGTTCATTAAAACATGATGAGATGGTGAGAGAATTGAATTATGGGGGGTGGTGGGTTGTTAAGATGCCCATCCAGGTCCCCAGTCGTGACCCAGTAACAGGTGGCTGACAAATCCCAGCATTCTCTTTGTTGCATCTTTTAAATGTTGTTTACTGCAGTTTGCAGTATATTAATAATCTGGGTGACCTTTTATTCTAATGCTTATTATGTATGTTTATGGTTGTGGTCAGTCCCCTGGTTTGAGTGTAAATGGGGATCTGCATGCATACTCTTGTCTGTCCTCTACAAACAATGTAAATGTGCTATTATGGACAGAGGGGCTGTCTTTACATATGTGTAATACATACGTATGTGCGATGTTGGTGGACAACCGGGTTGTCTTTTTGTGGTCAGAAAATGTTAAAAATTGCACCTTTTTGAATTTTATTCTCACATCTTTATGCACTATTTAGTAATTAAGATTTCTACTAACCTCTAGAAGATTTTCCTGACCTCATCTTCCACTGCTTTGAAGAGAGTAGTTTCCTACTAAGCCCACCTTTTTAAGCTTTAAGTGGGTTAACATTTACCCTTTAATTGTCTTTGGAAAGAAAGACCTATTTTGGAGAGGCAAAAAGAGTCTTTTTCCATTCTTTGTCTTAATTGCTTTCATTTGTCAGAGACCTGGTCATTGTGTGAAGTCCTTCTACAGCAGGTGTGATGCCAGGCTGGATGAATGTGCTGTGGAACAGAACGTATCGTGCGCTTAAAACATACTTGACCTGAAAAGCTGTTGTACATTAGGGCTGAAGATCAGTTTCATACTCCCATAGTACCTAGTGTCAGTGTAGCCTTTACATTACAGAGCCCAGGGAGGGCGCTTTGATGAAGCGGAGCGGAACGGGAGGGCGCTTTGATGAAGCGGAGCGGAACGGGAGGGCGCGTTGAGGAAGCGGAGCGGAACGGGAGGGCGCTTTGATGAAGCGGAGCGGAACGGGAGGGCGCGTTGATGAAGCGGAGCGGAACGGGAGGGCGCGTTGATGAAGCGGAGCGGAACGGGAGGGCGCGTTGAGGAAGCGGAGCGGAACGGGAGGGCGCTTTGATGAAGCGGAACGGGAGGGCGCTTTGATGAAGCGGAACGGGAGGGCGCTTTGATGAAGCGGAGCGAACGGGAGGGCGCGTTGATGAAGCGGAGCGGAACGGGAGGGCGCGTTGATGAAGCGGAGCGGAACGGGAGGGCGCGTTGATGAAGCGGAACGGGAGGGCGCGTTGATGAAGCGGAGCGGAACGGGAGGGCGCTTTGATGAAGCGGAATGGGAGGGCGAGTTGAGGAAGCGGAGCGGAACGGGAGGGCGCTTTGATGAAGCGGAATGGGAGGGCGCGTTGAGGAAGCAGAGTGGAACGGGAGGGCGAGTTGAGGAAGCAGAGTGGAACGGGAGGGCGAGTTGATGAAGCAGAGTGGAGCGGGAGGGCGCGTTGAGGAAGCAGAGTGGAACGGGAGGGCGCGTTGAGGAAGCGGAGTGGAACGGAGGGCGCGTTGAGGAAGCGGAGTGGAACGGGAGGGCGCTTTGATGAAGCGGAACGGGAGGGCGCGTTGAGGAAGCGGAGCGGAACGGGAGGGCGCGTTGATGAAGCGGAGCGGAACGGGAGGGCGCTTTGATGAAGCGGAACGGAACGGGAGGGCGCGTTGAAGAAGCGGAGTGGAACGGGAGGGCGCTTTGATGAAGCGGAATGGGAGGGCGCGTTGAGGAAGCAGAGTGGAACGGGAGGGCGAGTTTGATGAAGCAGAGTGGAACGGGAGGGCGAGTTGATGAAGCAGAGTGGAACGGGAGGGCGAGTTGATGAAGCAGAGTGGAACGGGAGGGCGAGTTGATGAAGCAGAGTGGAACGGGAGGGCGCGTTGATGAAGCAGAGTGGAACGGGAGGGCGAGTTGATGAAGCAGAGTGGAACGGGAGGGCGAGTTGATGAAGCAGAGTGGAGCGGGAGGGCGCGTTGAGGAAGCAGAGTGGAACGGGAGGGCGCGTTGAGGAAGCAGAGTGGAACGGGAGGGCGCGTTGATGAAGCGGAGCGGAACGGGAGGGCGCGTTGAGGAAGCGGAGCGGAACGGGAGGGCGCTTTGATGAAGCGGAACGGGAGGGCGCGTTGAGGAAGCGGAGCGGAACGGGAGGGCGCGTTGATGAAGCGGAGCGGAACGGGAGGGCGCTTTGATGAAGCGGAACGGGAGGGCGCGTTGATGAAGCGGAGCGGAACGGGAGGGCGCGTTGATGAAGCGGAGCGGAACGGGAGGGCGCGTTGAGGAAGCGGAGTGGAACGGGAGGGCGCTTTTGGCGATGGAATCTCTTGACTAGGGTCTGGCATGTCTCTCAGAAGGTGGCGCACAGGTCGTCTCTTGCTGAATCTGGGTCTCCTCGGGAGCCAGTGCTCGGTTCAGATCTGTTCCCAGGATACACCACCCATCCCTGACTTCTGAGCTTAACGGAGGGGGCCGGTAGTGGAATGTGGAGCATCAGGTGACATCACGTTCTTTGTACCTCGGCAGAGACGAACGGAGCGCAGATTATGATAGCTGTTGTTTGTTGAATGATGTTATGTTATCTCTGTTAGAGCATGTGTATAGAGCATGTGGAGTGTGTGTGTGAGTATGTGTGCGTGTGCACACTCTCCTGAGCTGTGGCAGGTGTGAATCTGCACGGTCTGTGCCAGTGTGCTGATCTCACACTCCCTCTTCTTAATGAGTCACAGGCTTCCAGTGTTCTTCTGCCCTCTGTACACATATGCAGGATAACTCACAGCACCACACAAACATAAACACACTATACACACACACACACACAAATTTGTTTCACTTGCGTACATGCACAGTGTGTTGTCATGAGTGGGAAGGGGCCGAGAGGTGTAGGGGGCCGAAGGGTGTAGGGGCCGAAGGGTTTGTGTGCTCTCCTAGTTCAGTTAAGCTTAGTACCACACAAGGCCTGTGCTCTCCTAGTTCAGTGTTCAGCTGCACAAAAGGTTCCAACAATCCAGTCAGTCTGAACATGTATGAAGTGATCGTGAATTGCACTTATCATTAGACCCCCAGCTCTAGACACATTTAAAATTATGTTTGACATTTACCTAAAAAAAAAAAAAAAAACGTTATCGTGTTTTTGAATGGCCATAACACGTCAGCATTGCTTTATGCGTAGCCTTGCTGTTTTTAGAGGAGGTCGCATCATCATGATCATCTGGCCTAGGCTTCTCTGGTTGATCTAACGAGACTAACGAGATGTCCAACTGAGCTTGATTACCTGGCAGAACATGCTTTGGGCCAACAGGTGTGAACGTGATGCTGCTGGTGGCCACTGCTCTCCGTCTATTTTCAGCCTGGCGACTGTGCCAGGCTCAGTGCTTGTCTGGAACATGAAGCCTGATGGGCGATGCTGTTCCACAGAAGCAGCTGTCGTCTAATTTCCGCACCTCCCCTCCCCTCCTGTAGGGGGCTCTCCAGTGTCCGAGCACGTAGTCCATACCGCACCACTGCTGCAGGATCATGAAGAGTCCCGTAGTCCACTTATAGGTGACACGTGTGTGTTTACAGGCGTAGTGACTTCAGTCATGAGTCACAGTGAATCCTAACGTGAGGCTTATTTAGGACTGGTGTTCCAAACAAAGTTCTTTCCAGTGCTTCGAAGTAGATACACATAAACTATTGCATGATTTTGCAGAATGTTAGCAGACGTTGGAAACTCCAAACTGATTTTGGGTTATATATCTAAAACAAATAACTGTAAGAAAAAGATGTCTGAATTTCACCAGGCCTGTGATTTTTACATTTAAATCTTCTGTATCTGACATCCATGTCTTTCCCAGTATTAGCCAATCAGCTTGTGCTGTCTGCGTGTGACCTTGGTGTCACTAGCTCTTTTCCCAGCCTGTCCTACCAGGTGAGCTACAGCAGCACAGGGCGGGACATAAACGTCTTGTTCTGCACTAATACGATATGTCCATGTGAGCCTCAGACCTGGGTCTCTCCTGAAAACAGGAAAGAGCTTCACCCATCTGCTGCCTACAGGATTACACACTGTCAGACAGCAGCAGATGATCTGGGCCTTGGTGGCGTATTTAAACCACATGGCTGCTTGCCTTGTCAGGGTTCATGTCAGGGTCAGTAGCTCAAGGTGGTTGTCCGTCCTGTACATGCTGGATCATCTGGTCAGGGCCGCACGGTGGAGCCCCCCGCCCCCCAAGAGCTCCGTTTTCAGTGGCTTTGAGAAGTGTAGCCAGTGCAAACTGAGTGGGGCCAGTTGTCAACATGTCTCTTGCTCATGGACCCAGATGCCAGAAGCTGACTTCCTTCCTCATGTTGTCATCCGATATAGTCGAGTCAGTGCAGGTTCAGCTGAGGCAGAAACTAGAGCCCTGTCTTAAGCTCAGGGTTCTGGGCAGACGCAGTGCTTGTACAGTGATAAAAAAAAATTTAAATAAAATCCTCTTGTGGCAAATGCATGTGGTGTCTTAGGAGGTGTGTGTAAGACTGGCTGCACAGTGACTAAAAAGCACTTTCAGCAGCAAATGTCTAAGCAACCTGCAATTTAGTCACAGTCCAGCCTTATGCTGGGGCTGCAATTTGCCAAGTGTTAACATATTTTTAACAGACCAGGGATGTTGCATTATTTATTTTTTGCATAGATTCTTATAACATGAATTACAGTGGAAAGAACAAGACATCATCCCACATCCTTAGTAACCAAATCCTAGCAACGATCAACAAATCTGTTGTGTAGAAAACATTCTTAATTGAGTGAGGTGTGTGTGGCTGGCCAATCCAGTCCTGGCAGAAATATTTAAGTAAAATAACCTAAATGTTAGGCTACAGCATTCATAATAATTTATGTATTTTGTAAAGGTTGATTTGACATTTGTAATGCGTGAACCTGAACACGAGTCCATTCTTTCTGTGTTGCACTATGTCTGTATTAGTCCTGTTTGCATGAATGGAATCTTTTGTCTCTCTCTTTAGATGTTTATATCTCTGTGCAGAGTGAGTGACTTTTACCATGCAGTTTCTCAACATTTATTCTGGATTGATAAGCCATTCGTGGTAGTATAGGAATTTAGAATAAGACCATATGCATAAATGGTACCGAGGTTTGTCAAAATGCAACTTGTATCACGTTTGTTTCATCTGAATGTCAAGAAGTTCCAGCTCTTGGGACTTGTGCAGTGATATCTGGCTTTGTTAACAGTTCCACTGTGCGGCTGAGGTGAGCTGGTCGACCCGGTTGTGCATGGAGTGTGTGTGAGGCAGAAAGTGAGCTGAATCTTGTGGTTATTTAAGCTTTAACCAACACGGCTACTGATTTATTCTTGGTTCGCTCACCTCCAGCTCTGTGGGAACCACTGTGAGTTACTGTTTCCTGTTTAAACACAGGAAAATGGGGTTGTTTTTTATAAATACTCATTTCTGATGCCCTGATAAGGACGCTTTGTCTTCTTCGACACCTCAACTGCCTTCTGTAGCACCTGATGTTTCAGATGTTGGTGGATGGTGTTTCTCTTTCTGAACCTCTAAGCCAACTGTTTTGGGCCTGAAGTCCACAGGGTGTGTCATCACCTCTATGGGTCAATTGGTTGGAGCTATTTGATTGATTGTTCTGCCGATAGACTATTGTGTCTTAAAAGATTGAGCCTTCAATGGACTCTTAACAGTTAAAGATGTGTATTTTGTGTATCTCTGTATATACACAAAATACATATACCTATGTCACCTGTCCTGTACCTATGTCAATTTTGGCACACCTGGTGCTGATAAGGTGTACCAACCTCGTCTGGAAGTCTTCAACCTTAAGGGACCTTCTGAGCAGGATTAGTAAAGGAGAGATTTTGTTATGAGAAATGGCCCCCTGGCCCTTAGGGAAAGTCTGAATTTGTCCAGCTGTGGTGACTCATGCAGAATGAGTGCAGTTCCAAGGCCCTTCTTTATTACAGGGTTCTCCACTCTAATAGACTTGATTCTAGAGTCAGTGCTGCTGAACTGTGCGTGCGTGTGTGTTTGTGTGTGTGTGTGTGTGTGTGTGTGTGTGTGTGTGTGCACACGCATAGGGGCTCTGATGAGCGTTGTGTGCCACAGACGGGCTGAATGGCGTCAGCATCTCACACTCTGTGTGTGTGTGTGTGTGAGCAGGTGGCAGAGAGGAGGACGGAGGTGATGAGAATGAGGCATTAGTCAAATGCTCATAAGTCATCACCTGTACCACACACCAGCCAGGAGTTCAAAGGTCATCACCTGTACCACACACCAACCTTCAGTCTTCATTACAGATTGCTTCCCATTGCCTTCCTGGTGGTCAAGACTCTTCAGGAATATGTCTTTGGCCCCACAGCATGATCCCACACGCAGACGTTTGAATAGAATGTAACTGCAGTGAAAGAAATTCTTCATAAAAAGATTCCCGAATTTCTCCTTTAACTTTTTGTTTGGGCTCCTTTGATTTTGCCCTTCAGGATCCTCTTTTTGCTTTAAATTCTTTTCTATTCCATTACTCTCTTTTCAGAGCAGAAAGAAAACTCAAAATGTAATTTAATACTGCCATCTGCTGTATTGAATGGAACTAGGAGGTGATTTGACTGTTAACTGTGACGGAGAATGGAGACTTCTGTTCAGCTTATGGTCGTCGTCTGGTGGACCCCAGATGCCCTGCAGGACCCCAGAACTGCTTATTAATGGGGGCATGTTCCCTTCTGCATCTCTTTGGTATGAAACAGTCTAGCTGCATATCCCTTTTGTAGTTCCTGACAGTGTAGTACTAATAGTCGTTGGTGCATATTTAATATCTGACATTAAATGATCAAGTATCAGTTAAGCAAAATACATTTTTCCCAACTTATAGTTCTGTTTGTGATCAGATGTGAATCTCCTGAAGTTTTGGTGTGTTTTTTATTTTGACCACTGAGGGGAGTTCCTCCTCTCTCCTCAGCAAGCTCCTCTAGGACCCTTGCTATGCATTGTGGGAAAAGTGGGTGGCCTCTGTTAAGCTCTGCTGGTGGTGCTGTCACCATGGGTAACGGGGCTATCCCGGAGAGGGTCCCTGTGATGAAGCGCATGAGTCCGTCCTTGTGGAGAGGTGGAGTCGGTGCGGGGAAACACACACACACACACACACACACACACACACACACACACACACACACACACTCTCGCACATACACAGGCTCACACACACACACGCACAGCCAAGGCAAGAGAGTCTCCTGATTTGAAATAGGCGGTGGTATCTTCAGAGTTAGACTGTAGTTCACAATGAGGAAGGCTTTGTTTAGACAGCTCTTAGTACAGGCGTACAGAAGTGCTGATTCTGCTCATTGGGTTTAAGGCATGTGCTTAAGCCATTAAGGCTGAATGGTGTCGACAAATTAAGTGCTATTTAAATAACTGTGAGCACCTATCAACAATGTTGAAAGTTATGCAGAATGCCTGCCGCATACTGTACACCTTTGCTGTACTTTCTTCAAAAGCTCATTTACATACTGCAGCCATCTACAGTACCAGGTCACCGATTACAGGAAGTAGCGTTTGCAGCTTCCTGGTCGTACCTGCACTAGAGCAGTAAGAATTTTGTCCCTTTCAAAATGTTTTAGGATCGTTTTCAAACGAATCTTCCCCATAGTGTTTCATGCTGCTCTGAAGTCTTCGTGTTTTGGCGAGCAGATGGTCTACCCTTGAGGAAAATAATCAGACCACTGAATTGTTACTAATGACTGTCAATGTTTCACTGTACAGCATATTCTGCCATTTTCTGATTGACATAAACAATTGTTTCATTGAGAAAAAATGCAGCATTATAAATCGGTACATGTATATTTTTCTACGTCCTTCCTCTCTCTCTGGGTTTGTTTGATTCGAATATTTTTGAGCGAGTAAATATGCAAATTTTCTGCACGTCGCTTCCTGTCCCAGCTGGCTATTTAAAGGCGATAGGATGGTTGCGTAACTTGTGCATGCTTCTAATCCCGCCTCCCCCTGTCCCTGGCCCCACCCCCCGTCTCTGGTCCCTGGCCAGCCCATGCAAGGTGTTCTCTGACTGGATGCAACCGAAGCAGTAAGGTAGAGGGCAAAAGCGTTGCTGTGGGGATCAGACCGCATCCTCTTGGCTACACATTCTGATTGGTAGAACTAACTGAATGCAAAGGCACAAAGATTTCTAATTATGGTACATAGTGTTTAAATAAAACATGGGCAAAATGCAGTAAGAATGTTTAAATTTCACTTGCCCTGGCCTGGTAAAAGCTTCTGTGCTACCTTGTCACGCCGTGTCATGGAGTCATTCTATCTGGGAACCATAATGCCCAGTCAGACTGCACACTACTCTTCTACTGTGTGTTGTGGAAGGTAGTGCAGGATTCAGTACACTCTTTTGCAAACTGGTGTTCATTCACGCCTGCTAACTCCTCCTGGAATATATTTTCATAACTCATAATGCAAATATAATGAATGGTTAAGGTCAGGCATAGATTCAGTGAATAGTACTTCATTTCTGCCAAATCCTGTGATGTGATTTTTCTTTGTTATTAATTCTTCATGATCTGTGGTTGCAGTGATTCATAGAGTAGGTGCTTTGGGGGTCTGTTTTGTCTTCATGGTGCCCATAACAGAGTGTGTGCTGTCGAGAGGGGCCACTGAGTACACTGAGACCATTTATGTTACGTTTATTACGAGTACTGGAGTTCCAAGGTGCGTACAGAGATGAGCTGAGTGACGTAAGCTACAGGAGGTTTTTATGTATATTCTGGATCCTCCGGGTTATAATTCTGAGCCCGGCTGATCTTGAACACCACAATGAAGGTTGGCCTTCCATTACCTACATACTTTTCCCGTTACATTCAGAAAGCTGCCTGTCCTCGTCAAACTTTCCTCTTCTCGGTCCTGCCGCGTGCCTCGTGCACGTGTAGAACTTCAAAGGAACGTCTCGCGCTATCGGGAAAGATCCAATTATAAGACGAGCAGAGGCGAGTGGAGAACAAGGTGCAGTGGGACGAGAGTGTCGAACCGCTGATGCCATCGCCAACGCTCAGCAGTTTACCATCTAGATAGATTAGGCGTGAGTCCCTCAGCCGCTCAGAGATGGAGCGATTAGCGCCAGGCCACACCTGCACGCTTACCACCCGCTCCGCCAGGAAGCGCTGAGTACACAGCAGCGCAAGACGCCGGCTTTGCCTTTAAAGCAGCGCGGTGAGGATTACCGCTGCTGTCTCCCAAAGTGCCTTGTGTTTTCCCTTTAAACTTTGTGTGGAATTAGCACAGCATGGACACAGACTGGACCAGGCGCCACCGTGTGTGATGGATGGAATCATGTGGCGTGACCTAATGAGTTATGAGAAGGATGAGTTAAGATTTTGGATTTTAAATGCCCCAGTGCTTGAAACACTCGTTTGTAATCTGAGTTTAGTCTATTAAGTGGTTTCTCCATAAAATCATCTAATTTCCCTTTTTACCCTTTGGCATTATGACTCTTATTTTTTCATTTGTGTTGGTTTGGCAGGTGTCATGTGCTGCTGTTACTCACACATGTAACATACATTAGTTAAAGTTAAATGGTAAAGAAATGACGATGCCTCTGCCAGACACAGTTAGGTGATCACTGCTTGAACTGATCAGAGCACAGTGATATTGCCTGGAAGCAACTCGGGACACAGTGAGTGCCTCCTGTTGGGGGACATTGGGTATTACAATTGAGCTCAAACCAGCTCTGTGTTCCTGTTCTATGTGGACATTTGCCCAGGATAGGACTCTTGTAACATTTCAAGACTTGTTTGACAGCTCTCTGACTAAGGTGTGTAGTATGGCCCCTCTGTCACTGCTGGGATGATTACTATTAGAAGATAAACTTCAGTTGTAAACGCACATGAGCTGTATTACATCTTCCAGGCCTGTGCGTATAAAGAGAAGCCGATGTTCTGTTTGCTCTTGTGATCTCCTTTCTACCCGTAGTCGTGTATTAGACTTGCTGGGTGCTGTGGGCCTTTAGATGCCCCCTCACTCTCCGCTGGTTTGGATAACCCCGGGAGGAGCCACACCTGAAGCAGCACGCGAGGTGGGAGAAGCTGTATCGTCCCGCAGGAAAGTCGTCTTGGCCACATTCACCACCTGCTGTCCGAACACAGACGGCACAGTGCACACACACAAACCCCCACGCTAGGTGTGTGTGGTCGCCTGGATAGGGAGGCTTGCTCCCGTTTTGCTGTGCTGGGATTATACATGATCATAATCAAAAGGTGATCATCGGCTGTACACTACAAGTGCCCTGCTGCATGCACTGCTGATTAATCCTCTCATGGTTCATTAAAAGGACTTCTTGACCAGGTTTGTCCCTGGATGAATGATTCTTCCTGCCTCCCTGAGATGCCGGTGGACGACGTGGATGAGTGGTTCGCGGTGGATGTCTGACCTGCTTAAACTGCTGACGCTACCCAACAGCACACGCTGGAAACGCGCCTGCTCCGTCCCTCTCTGTCCACTTCAGTCCCCAATCTGTTGCAGAGCTTCTGGTCATTTTCCTGACTTTGGCAGATTCGTGAGAGGCACGGAATCGAACCGTCATTCCTATAGATTCATGAGGCGTCACCGTTGCCGTTCGCTTTTGGTTCTCGGAGGTTTTACACGCTGCTTTCTGCTTCGTCCGACGCAGGGCTCTCGGAGCCGGTTTATCTGTCTGACTGAGGTCGCGTCAAAGCGCTGGAAACCCCGGTCACATTCCTGCCCCATTCCGGCACATGTGCGGCTGCAGCTCTAGCTCCCGTTCTCACCTCACAATGCTCCCTGGTTGCCCTGTGTGTTTCCGCGCAGTGTTCCCGCTCGTGATAACGTTACACTTCTCTCCATTGAGCTGTGTGTAATAAGCCCCCCCCCCCCCCTCACTGCAGTGGCTCGCCCCTCCCCCTTTCAGCACTCACCTCTCCTCTCTCCTCTCTCTCCCTCCCTCTCTCTCTCTCTCCCTCCCTCTCTCTCTCTCTCTCTCTCTCTCCTCTTTTTCCATCTTCGTCTCTCTCCCTCTCTGCCTCTTCATCTTGCTGTGCCTTGTTTGTGTAGTCACTTGGCTAGGTGAGTGCCCTAGCCTTATCTCTCTCTCTCTCTCTCTCTCTCTCTCCTCCTCCTCCTCTCCGGCGACACTAAGCCATGGCCAAAGCAGCTCTTAGGCAGGTGAAAGGGCGATTGCACTGAGCTGACGGATCGCGTGCGTGCTCTGCTGGAGTGGAGGTTCCCCCGACGCGAGACCATCGCTGTGTCGACCGCTGCCCTCTAACCCCACCCACTCACGAGCCCTCCCCCTCCCAACCCCCACCCCCACCCTCCAGTCCGTCGTCGTCCCACCCAGTGCGGGACTCCTCGCGGGCAGCATGGCGGCTGTGGAGCTGCCCGCCGAGTTCATCTCTCTGGGAGCAAACTGACCTGAGGCCAGCAGCACACCAGGGGACGAGGCGGCAGGCTCCCGTCACTCCGCTGGACGAACGCCGCGTGCTGGTGCCCTCGTTACCCCCCCCCCCCCCCCCTCCCCAGCGCCGTGGCCGGCACCGTGCGCGGAGCAGCTTAGCGATGAGGGTACATGTGAAGACCAAGCGGCAGGCAGTGCTGGAGGACGAACTTGTCCCGGACCTCCATCGCTGATGGATTGAAGAGTTAAGGCACAGAGAGCATGTCTCCCAGGATCAAAGACTTGGATTGCATTTCCCCAATGTTGTGCCACTGTAAAGTAGCATGCACCAACAGCACCATCTCGCTCATGTTTGGATGCAAGGTAGGAAAAAGAGCAGTGTCCTTTCTTCCCCTGTCGGACATGCATTTGTGACGAGTTCTACTCTGTCAGTCAGACATGACAGTTGTGTCTTGGTAAGGATCATAATGTCGATTGAAATAATAATCCTTTCAGCGGATATGAGATGTGCATACGATTCAGATCAGCTGCGAATATCAGTGGTGTTTAATACTTAGTGCAGTTACAAGCGCAAGCTCTGCTGCTCAGCGCTTCCCCTGCAGGTTTGCGCGACCCTTCTGGCAAAATGTGAAGTGTCTGATTGCTGATTCTGACGGATGTGGGAGCTTGTGAGACCCAGCACACTCCAGCAGCTCGTCCGGAAGGGGCCGGACAACACTGGGCACTTTTAGGAAGCCCAGCCAACACTCCTGATTTCATTTTTGCCACTTTCTTTTAGCCACTCTACTGGGATGGAAGCCCAGCGCGTGTGGAGAGTAATAAGAACCCAGATGATGTTTAATGAAAGCAGAGAGGTCTGAGTACGAGGTGACCTGGAGTCTGAACAGTGTACAGGTCTTCCTAAAGATCCAGGGCCTCTTTGCTGGAGTTTTCCAGGCTTGCTGAAAAGGGGAAAAAAAAAAGCAATGGCTTGTTCCTTTAGTTACATAACCGCCTGCTCCTCTGGGTATCCAACCTGCGTCCCAGTTACTCGTAGTGCACGTGATATGCATGTGCAGAAGATTCACTCATCCCAGTCTGGTTCCTCTTTCCCTTGGCGAGCCTCGGGCACTGGGGCCTTGTGTTCTTCTGTAGCGTCCGGGAATTAAAGCAACACCCTGACTGTCTGCCGTCAAACCCCGAGCTGTTTGCACGTACGGGGGCCGAGGGACGTCCCTGTTACCATGGACGCACCCGTCCGCACAGCCGGAGATGAGCAGTACTTTTGAGTGTTATGAAACTGGCGGTTCAATGTCTGCCCTACATTTTTCTTCTTTGTTTTTCATAGACCGTCGTGCTTCTAAATGATTAAAACGCCAAAGTCAAATTTTAAACGCTGTGATGTGTCAGGCTTGAATAAAGTCTCTCTGGACACCCAGAACAGAAATGGTCCTTCATCTTAAATTATAGCCTGTGAAAGAAAATGGCACCCTAAGTGTTTGCCAGCATCATATTAATGTATCGATAACACTCTGTGTCCGGAGTATATTGGTTTGTGCTGTGATGTAAGCACATTGACTAACAGATAAAATCAATGTTGCACCATGTTCATTTGTGCAGTAATATCTCACAGCGATTGGTGTTTCAGTCAGAATCATATTTCAAACCTGTATCTTAAATGTAATAAAACTTTATAGTTTGGCCAGTTTCTCTCTGCAGGAGCCGTTGTAGCTGCGTCTGTGATAGTGGAGCAGTTTCATTGACCTGCAGTAGCAGTTGATCGGGGCTCCTCGAGTTTAAGACCTTAAATAAGATAAAGCTCATAGTCGACGTTTGCAACCTTCCTGGTCTCTGAGCAGAGTATAACGCAGTGTGTATGTAAGAGTGTATCGCAGTGAGTGATGGCGGGTGAGAGGGAGAGCACGCTGGAGGCTCTTCTAAATAATGTGGCACGCCGGGAGCCGAGGCTGCTTGCCCGTCCTGCTAAGCGACAGTAGAAGTTAATCTCTCTCCTGACGCCCGAGTCTTGAGTCTGTGAGGTCTAATGGGCTCCTGAGCTTCTGCGAGCTGCACAGCTGTTCATCTTGGGCACAACACGTTCTCTCATAACCCAGCTGGGCCTGTTCCCCTGTCTGTCTTTCAGCAGGACACACACCACGGTATCGTACACAGATCTTTGGGCTCACGTCCGTCCAGAACATGCTTCCAGTGGCCGTAATATCCCACTTCAGCACGACTTTCTGCTCCTTCTTGTAGCCAAGCAGATGAACATAACAGAAAGCATGCTTTGCATATTTTAGTAGAACCTGTGAACAGTATAGAGGATTTATTAGGATTTTGAAGGCCCTAATAGCTGCTCCATTGGACTGCACTGATGTCCAGTGAGAAGCTACAAATGAGTTTTTGAGTATTAAAAGCTGCCAGCAAGGTAAAATTATTAAAATAATTTTAATAATAATAATGTTTGGGCTGATGAGCAGTGAATTGTAACCCCCTCCTCCATTTTAGACATTTCATGGACTTATTATTATCAGTGTTAGTGCTGTAATTACTTTAAAGGTCTTCAGTTTATCTGAAATGTTCTGCTTTTGTAATTTGGCTTCTCTTTTTCAGGCCACCCTGTAAACGCACGATTCACCAGATGACTATCTTAGTAAATAAGACACTGTCACAATCAGTCAGTTGGATATTTCAGTGGATATGATTGGTAGGATTTCAAATGGTGTGATTGTGTTGTCCCATGACGTGTTTAAGGAGAGACGTGGAAAAAAGACAATTGCTCAAACATAGCTTTGTTCAGGCCGGTCTTTGTTGGACCAGATTTAGCCTTACCACCAGCCCAAAGTGTTCTAACCATACCTGCCTCTTTTCTACCACTGCATTTCCAGTCTACACTGTGTATCGGCTGTTTGTGGACCCCGGAGCAGTAGACACGCAGACACTCGTCCTGCCAACGCACCCCTGTTGTCTGCTCTGGGTTTTGCTCTGAGACAGGCGTGTGCTGCTTGGTAGACCTGTTTTCTGCTGGGAACTGTTTTCCACTGTCATTTGACGGTTTCCTTTTGGTCCCTGTTAGGCAACGCACCACTGTGTCCTCGCGAGCGTTTGCTCTGCTTTCGTCCGGATGTTCGCTGCTTGCCCGTGGAGCTGTTTATTGCCTCTACAGCTGAGCCAGCACCGCATCCAAATCCCATCCTCACATGTGGCGTCGGCATCACGGCCATGGAGTGGCCATGTTTCTTACATTGACTGGATAAAAAAAAAAAAAACATATTTCCAGTTTGTTTTCTCAGACTGCAACAAATTGCGAAAAAGCATTTAATGACGCACCTATTCACTGACCTTTCATGCTGACGGTGAAAGGGTGAAGGTGTCGGGCTTTGTGTGCTCACGTCTTCTACTCGGGGGGGGTGCGCATCCAGACTCGCAACACTTCACTCTGTTAAAGTCTACCACGGTTGCATGATGATGGATTACACTTGTTGGGATTCTGTTGATGTCAGGTTTAGAGTTCAAGAGCCTTGTGAGGAGAATGCTGTTGAGGTTGCACTTGTGTGGAGTGATGCTCAAAGCCTCGGAAATGAGCAGAAATGGAATTCTTTAACTAGGCATGATTCTGCGTTGCTATTCGCCTCGTGGAACACAGAAACCAGGACTAAATGTTCAAACACTGACACTAATCTGTCCAGATTATCTTCCCTATATGTGTGGTGCAAGTCCTGACAAATATTACTTCATATGAGCATTATTCTAGATTTTGCAAGGATTATTTGCAGTGTTTTCTCATGCTATAGATTTGTAATTAACCCATTAAAGTCAGTGTAGTCAATATGTTGATGAACATTTTAAACATTGAAAAAGCAGCAATTCAAGATTTTTGACAGTAATTGCTGATAAGGTTGCTGATCTGTTACGGTCCAGATGTAAGACTAGAGGAGTTGATGATGAGTTTGATTTTCTTCTGGAATCTTCCAGCTCAAGAAGGGAAAAAAGAGAAAAGTCTGTACAAACGAAGTTTCCTGTTAAGTGATTTCTTACACTTCCAGGAAACATCTGTGGAAATGCTGCACAGTATATAAAATAATACATTATTATTGAGGTGCTACATGTTGCAATTCTAATTTGCAGAGTAATATCTTAACATTAGATGAACACTTTAATGAACCTTCAGTGTGTCATTAGGTAGCTCTGCATTATTTTGAGGAAAGTCTGGGTAATTGCTGCATCTTGTGAGTGCGGTAATCCATCGAACCACCACCAAGCACTGATGTGGAGTTTCTAAGATTGGCCAGGATGTTTCTTTCACAAAACACACAAATCCGATGTGTCGGAGGGCTGATTTGCATATTGCAGTCTTTTGCAAATTAGTTTTTGTGAACGGCAGTGCTGCCATAACAGAAAAACAGTCCATATATTATTCAGCCCTAATACTTGTGCTGTTGCCTATGTCATCTGCACTGCAATAGTAATATGCTGTTTATATCAAGAAAGTAATCTCCATTGGATAGCCTGATTTATTTACCATCGCCGATACTGTGCCTCGTGGCCCTTCATTGCAATTTCTGTATTACATTAGAAACACTCTTTTCTGAGTGTTAAGGATGGTCTAAGAGTAGGTTAAATCCTTCTTTAATGGAAGCAAATTGTTCTCACTTTTCTTTTCTGAATTACACCAGCAACATTACACAAAGTGTTTTAGAATTGATCCGCCTCTGCCGTCCCCAGTGTTTGTCAGCTGGTGGGAGATTCCCATGGAGATGTGAAGCCAGCCACAAATGACGCTACGCGGCAGAGGGTGTCGGATCACGGGTGAAAGATGAAGCTTTCGGCAGAGGATCACCATACTATGCTCTGTCTTTATGGAGGCCTTGAGATCCCCTGAGTGCTACTGTTACCATAGTGAGGAGGGTGTGGGGGTGTGGAGGGTGAGGAGGGTGTGGGGGGTGTGGTGGGTTTGGAGGGAGTGAGGGTGTGTAGGGTGAGGGGGTGTGGGGGTGAGGAGGTGTGGAGGGTGAGGGGGGTGTGGGGGTGAGGAGGGGTCATGCTGGTGTTGTGCTGGAGACACAGCACCATGTGCAGCTGTCTGTTGCCCTTTTGCCCTTTTGCTGAAATTGCCTCCCCCCTCAGAGGGGCTTTAACAATATGTCCTTTGGGAGTTTAATTTTAGGTTTTCTTCAGGGGCAGGAGGGAGGCGGTGAGGCCATATTTCTTGGACGGACAAGAGGTGGAAACTATTTTAAATCTGTACACTGATGGCACTTGGACTAGTATGATGTCAGTCTCAGGACTCCTCCCTGCCTGGGGTCAGTCGCAAAGCTGCTTTAATGATCCTTCTTCTGTCTTTGGTCTCGCTGTGTGTTCTGTTGACCGGACAAAGGTCAACATCAGAGGCAGACGTCCCATTACATGTGGGACTGTCACTTAATATTGGTTGTGATGCACGCGTGTGTGTGCGTGTGTTTGTGTGTGTGTGTGTTAGAAATATATACAAAAGTACAGCATCTCAAGATTGAGTTGTCCATTGTCATCTCACTAGATGACTGCGCAGTAAACTCCCCCCATACATAGTTTAGTTACGCTGATCTCATCTCACTCAGTTATGCTTCTGTCCTAATTATGCCGATTATGTATTTATTATGGAGGCCATGCAGTTCTTGGATTTAGTTCTACGTGGATAGAGGCTACAGTGTTTTGGCTTTGACCTGGCTAAGGAGTGCCAGTTCACAGATCCCTCCTGGAGCTTTTCAAGGTGGGCTGTGTCTGATTGACTGTAGTTTGACTGTAGTTTGCCCTCAGCCTTGGAAAGCAGACAAGACCTCACAGCTTTATAGCAACTTCAGCTGCAAACACAGCAGACCTCAGGGAGAAGGTGGGGAGAAACAGGCTTGGGCCAAGCAGGGGACCTGCCACCACACATCTCATGAATTGATGTGAAAGCTTTCGTCCGATTTTAGGGTCACACCGTTGCACATCGGCGAGGAAGCCGGTTCCATGAGGCGGGCGTGGAAAGTGCCACGGCTGGCCGGTTGCACTCGAGTTGGATCGAGAGGCTCGGAGTGAGAAGACTGACCCACCTCTGCAGCTCATTATCAGAGCAAGCTGGCATCACAGGGGGAGTGTCTGGGGCTTCAGGCTGGACGCACCTGTGCACCCAGCAGTGTCCTGTCCTCACCAGCAGGCCTGGCTGTCGCCGGTGTGCTAGCTATACCAGATTTGCGGTGCTGCCATTTGTACGCACCTAGGAGTTGTACTTCACCGCTGAATCGCCTGAAACATTCACAGGAGTGGACAGTCTCCGTCATTAGAACTGCCCCTGGGGTGGATAACGTCCCTGCTGTCCCTGTACTGATCCTTTTAGTGTCATGCTTTGCAACACTGTGCTGAGAAAACTGAAAGTTTTTGCAGCTGAAGTAACGTGTGTATCTTTGAAATAAATGCCACATCCTAGATGCATTTCAGCATTCAGGTACACAGTGAAAGTGATTCACATGCCCAAAGCACTATCATAGGCATCATAATGGGACACCTGTGAGACGGCACACAGGTAACAAAATGTCAAAGTCTCACACGGCAGCTCATAGTGGGGGGGGGGGGGGGGGAATAAGGCCATGCAAACACTATCAGGAGAGGAAATTTGCATTAAGCCACAAGCTTAACCCATATCGACCACTGCAAGTTTAAAAATATTCCACTTTCACTTTGGCAGACCGGCTTGCAGCGAGGCTGTGCTGATGAAGGGCCTTGCGTTGGGCACGTGCTTCAGGCCCTGGGGTGGACTGGCAGCACAGCCTGATGGGATGGCACGGGGCCCCCGCGGCAGCCCCAGGGAGCCGCGAGTGGTGGCGTGAGACGCTCCACCATGGCACTGAAATTAATCCGCTCTGCATGCGGGTCTGGAGCGACTGCAAGGCCACTGTCGTCCTCGTGCGTGGACGGCCCTGTTCCGGACGGGGCTAACTTTACAGATCTGGCCCACTTTGTTTCAGCTCCTGTGTTCTGGAGAACCCACATTCCCCTCCGTGGGCTTGATATGCTGGGAATACCTCCGCAGCACATTTTAGAAGTTTTGGGGTTGCCCTGTTTACGTAGAGGTGGGGAGAGATGGATGTGTATGGCTATACAAAGACGCTGAATAATATGGGTCACCTCCTAGACTCTTGAGACGGCGTGCTACATGGGGCTAGGTTGGTTAGTGCAGCGTTTCCCATCTTAGCAGTCCCGCACGGTCATCAGTCAGGGAGTTTCTCCAGGGCCGCTGCCTTTGAACGGCCTCCTTTGGGAGGACCGAGCCTTCCCAGCACTGCACTGCAAAAGTAGGTCTGGGGAAAAAAATATGTTCGGAGTTTCTGTGTCTGGGACGGTTGAAAAATGTGGGGTGTATTTCTGAACAGATGAATATGGACATTCCAGCTGACAGCTGGTGAATGATTTTTTTGGATGTATGGTCATCCATATTGTTGAGAGGACAAAAATATTAGGCTATTTCGGGAGCTTTCTGGCCGTAATTTGTTGTCTGCATCCTAATGAGCTCCTGGGCGGGTGGGCAGGTGCTGGTGGTATGCTATAGAGCGGTAAGTGGCCTGCTGTGTATACACCTGGGCTCCCTGCGAACGGACGAGATCAGGTCAGGATGGAGACGCAGCACGGAGGAGAGCGTTCCGTTTGATCTCGACATTCATCAGTGTGTTCTGCAAAGCTCACTCTGAGAGACTTTGTGCCTTCCTGTGAGATGAATATTAGTGTTGTGTAGTGTTTGTAACTTTCAGGTGTGTTAGACTGCTGGTTCCTTTTTTCTTAAATATTAGTAAGTAATTCCACTGGCAGAGGTCACTGTGAGTGTTGCCTTGGGTTAATTCCATGAGCAACAGATATATATTTGTAAGGCGTGTAGATACTTTGATCTGTTTCACTTGAAAGACTTGGTCTTTGGAGTTGCATTCTTCTGTGTTTTCATGTCCTTTCAGTAAAATATTCTATTCATTTTATTTTGAATGTATTTATAGAGCACTTTTAATAATGGACTTTGTCTTAAAGCAAAGGATCCCAAAGAAACCATAGCAGGCACTCCATTAGTTCATCTTTCAGTCACACTATAACTGTTACACTCGTACATTTTTTAGGTAGTTTGCTTGGTTCGCAGGGTTGGCCCAGAAACAGCCATCGACATGCTGCTGACAGACTGATTAAACAGCCAATTAGATAACCTGCTGAGAGCCTAAATGCTTTTAAAAGCTTTTAAATGGGACCTGGCAATCTGCAAACACAAATATGATTGTTGAAACGATGAGAAAGGCGATTAACTTTTAATTGCAAAGCCATTTATCAGTCAGGTTAATTGGTGCAATAGTCCATCCACCATGTCTTTCACCATGTCATGGTGGTCCAGTGAACAGAATTATGGGAATGCCTTTCTCAAGAAGGGCACAGATGGTACTGTTTGTAAAATTGGCTGAGAGGGCAGCAGTCTCGGGCTACTGTCCATCCTTCACCATCATGCTCCACCATCATGCTTCACCGTGCACCTCCTTGAACAAAGGGACAATATTTCCTTCTTTCCTCTTTCAGAAATACAGATATCAGGATGAGGACACCACATCACCCCCGGAGATCACCTCCTCCGCCCGCCTTCCCGCCGACGTGCAGCCGCCCGAGCTGGTGCAGGTTGCGGAGAAGAACATCTCCCAGATCGAGAACGTGCACGGCTTCGTCTCCCATTCCCACATCTCCCCCATGAAGGTAAAGCCCTGTGTGGCCTCCTCTGCCTCTGCTGCCATGCCGTCTGGTTCAGTGTGTCATCCCAACACGTGCAGATCCTGTGAACACGTGTAGGCGACACACACGTGTGTGTGTGTGTGTGTGACTCTCCTTTGTGGTGCAGTGCCCAGGCATGCTTTTCACATCTGTAGACTGTGTTATGAAGAGCACTGCTCTCCTAGGCTAAATTCTCATTATAATATGGTCTCTTTTTGTCAAGGTTACATGTGGCAATGATTTGGCCCATGGCAAAGGTTTTGGCACACATGCATGAGACCATAACACCTCAGAAACTCACTCAGATACTGCTAGAAAAGGCTGATCTTTATCTGCTTCAGCACATACTGGGGTCTTATTCTCATCCACCTCACAGACTGGAGTCCAGCCAAGTGGACAAAGGCTGTTGTGTGTGTGTGTAGTGGTGAGATGCGTGTCTGATTTTGCTCACCTTTACACCCACATGCTGTGGGTAATGCCTGATTACTGAAATCCACAGTGAGAAGAATTAAAGGAGATGGTTTCAGCTGCTTGCAGGAGTGCAGTGGACAGTTCCGCGCTGGACAGTTCCGCGCTGGACAGTTCCGCGCTGGACAGTTCCACGCTGGACAGTTCCACGCTGGACAGTTCCACGCTGGACAGTTCCACGCTGGACAGTTCCGTGCTGGACAGTTCCGTGCTGGACAGTTCCACGCTGGACAGTTCCACGCTGGACAGTTCCGTGCTGGACAGTTCCGTGCTGGACAGATCACTATGTGTCACACTTGGTCTGAGCAGCACAGAGCAACACTGATGCCTTCCTGCCCACCTCATCTTCACTCACTCACACACTCACGCCAGTGGTCATGAGCCAGACCTGTGCTCTAGCTGGGTGGTGCTCCCTGCCTGCTGGACCTGCTCATGCCCCCCTCTGTCTCCATTCCCCTTCTAATTCTTAGACATGAGAACATGACACTATGATGCATATTACACATGCCATCGGTCCTTTTCCTCTTTGGTCCTATGGTGGGAAAAGCTGTAGTGTGTAATATAGTCCTTCAGAGTGATTTGTTGTCAAGTCAAGCTGATGAGGACATGATAGGTCTCACTTTCCCCTTAGAAAAGATTCTAGATGTCTGACCCCACCTTGTGGCTGATAGTTAGTAATGAAACTTCTCACAAATACCCTGCAACGCGTAATGCATGCTTGAATTGGTTTTACATTAATCATGTGTGTCTCAATGTGTGCTGCATAAGCTAAACACCAGTGTGAGATGTTGTGTAAGCCTGTGCTTGGTGACCCAGTGCTGTTCAGCTGCTGTTCTCACTTCGTCACCCTGCCGTTTAATGCACTGCATTTAGTGGGTTTAGCCGAGACGATCATTTTGCCAGTGGTGAGCTGCGTGCTCTCCTAAGCCTCGGCCTGCATGGAGACGGCACGGTCGCACATGTTGTAGTCTACTGTATACACAATGCACCACAACCCCCCCACTCTCCCCTCGGCAAGCTTCTATTTATAGATCACACTCTGCCTGCAGGCCAGTGGCCAGATGGGCCCATTCAGGGTGTAATCTTTCAGTTCTGCCACACAACCAGCATTATATTGTCTTCTGGTGCAAAAGTACATTTATATTGTGACAGTGTAGATGTGTTTAAACAGGCCTGATTTGGAATGTAATTTCTAAGTGTTCTAAGCATTTGTAGGCCCTAGCGGCGTTGCCCCTGGCTGGGCTTCTGCGTCCTCTCTCACCAAGCGTTTGGCTGGAGAGCTCAGGACAGATGGAGATGACATCTTGTGCCGCTCCGGGCTGCCCAACGGAGCTCACCCGTGACTGGCCTGTGTACCTGCAGAGGCTTGAGAATGGCATGGTTGATATTCAGACCCCCACTCAGATCCACTCAGACCCCCACTCAGACCCCCACTCAGATCCACTCAGACCCATACAACTCTATTCAGCCCCAATCAGACCCACACAGCTCCACTCAGCCCCACTCAAACCCCACTCAAACCAAACACACTTCCACTCAAACCCCACTCAAACCAAACACACTTCCACTCAAACCCCACTCAGGCACTCGGGTTCAACACCTATTTTAGTTCAGCAAGATCAATGACCCACCAACGGGGTCACCTTAAAACTTGCTCCGTAAACTACACCACATGTTGAAGCAACATCTAGCATGTTTGTCATCTTCAGCGTTGAATAAGAATATTCACACCCTGTACCCAGTGTGTCAGTTGGCTTCCATGTCATAGGTGTGTATTTTGGCAACCAATCATCGTCCTCCACTTTCCTCCATGCGTTATGTTCTGTGGCCCCATGGCTCCTCCTGCAGATTGAAGACTGTGCTTCATACGTTCTCCATTCCATTCGGAATCTCCCGGGACATTTAAGAATTCCGTCCCGCTCTGATGGATTCGCGGTGATCATCCTGTGCTCCAGCTGTCCGTGAGCGTGCGGCTCGGTCTAGACTGTGCTGCAACTGCGGAAGCTCCGTCTGCCATCCTTCACCAAGCCGACTCCTTTCAGGAAGCCTGAGACTCGGTGTGCCCTCCTCCTGTAAGCTGCCGTGGTGGCCGCCGTCTCGGGCCTGTGTGTTTCTCCGTCTGCTTGTGCTGTATGTCACTCTGGCTGCGTGGTCCCTCTGTAGGTAAAGTCTCTGGAGTACGTTTTTGATGGCACACCTGCGGTAGGAGGAGAGGAGCTCCTGGCCCCTGCCTTGTCCATGCTGTTTTCACGCGGCGATTCCCTCCTACAGGTAACCGTGCAGGACTCTGCTCTACATTCATGCCCTCATTTGCATCTGTCTCCTCATTGGACCGGTCCCCGCCACACGAGTGGCTCCCGCTTTAGATCCCAGAGGATCTCTGTACTCTTGTGGAATGATGGATCACCTGCCCCCGAAAAAGCAAAAGGGAAGAAATCGTGTTACATAGCACTATGTGAGGTGCAATATTCTTCTCAGCCACTAGATGGCAAAGATGTCGCAGGGCATGCTGGCTATAAGGCACTAGAGCTCCTTCTGTCTTGAGCAGTTGGGTGCGCTGGTTCTGTTGGGTTCAGACACCGTGCTGATGTACTCATGCACTTGGTTTACTCATTTAATTCATAAGGTACCACTTTGGCCTTTAATTCCTAGTCACCCAGGTCTGTTTCCAGGTAAGCCATGCCTACAAAGCCATAGACATGGACAGCTAAAATCACCTGCTTTGTGGATCCATATTCTAAATGGATTTGCTACAGAGAGAACATTCTAAATTTGACCTGTGGAACTGGACTTGCATGACAGACAAAATTAATTTATTGCATTTGCACACACAGTGTGATATGCCTTCGGATATATTAATTCACACTGGTGAACATTGGTGTAGCATCGTCAGAGACTAATTCTGCATTATTTAATCAAAATTATTTAAATTTTTGTTCTGTGAGAATACTGTGATTCATTTAAGCACTTGGGATTGATGAGGATGTTTAAAGCATGCAATAAGAAAGTGATTTGTTAGGTGGCTCATTTGCATTTTGCACCCACTGCAGTATCAGCAGTGCAGTGGTCAGTATCGCGATAATGATTAATAGACGATATATTGTGCTGCTCTAAGTGACCACTCTCTAAAGCAACACTTGCACATGGTGTCAGTTTATCATGCTTTTGAGTTTTGAGGGTCAGTGCTGAATTCCCTTTCACACTGAATGTGTTTTGACAAACTGGATTTTTTTGGGTTTATGTAACAGTACAGTTCCTCAGTGGGTCTCATGCTGTTAGTTTTAAAGCCAGACGTCTCGTCACCCCCTGTTAAATCAAGGAGAGTCACTCTGCTTGGAGGTGAGGATTTATTTTATTTAACATGCTGGTATCATCAAGGCAAATTACATTCACTCACTTACCCAATGTCCTGGCTAGCTCTCCACATTATTAGGATATTAATTATGACCGGGCTTCTTAATCACAAGTCTGAGTGTTCCCTCAGAATACAGAGCAGCTTTCCTACCACCGTTAGAACATCAAGGCTACTTGCAACACAGACCTTCTATCGTTAGTCATTTCTGTGAAGTTTAGGTTTATTTCAGATGATTTTAGGGTTTGTCCATCCACCCCATGTCTCATGTTACATCACACTTTTGGCTTTATTTTTAACCGAATATCACCAAGGTCGATGTTTCTGTTATTCTGCAAGCATTCCATTAGTCCATTAACTGAAAGATTCTTCTGCCTTCACCAGAAATTGACAGTACATGAAGATAATAATCAAATATGCAAGGAACATTTTCTGCTGTTTTTTTTTCACTTGTGCCAGTCTCTCTCGTGCGGTGTGATCTTTTCTGCTCGTCATAAGTGATACAGGCGTATGTTTGGAGATAACGTGACCAGGACTTTAGTGTACTAAGTGCATTAGTTCTGTTCAGCCATACTAAGTAATGGGACCTAAGAAAAGCCATTTCTGCTTCCCCCTGCCCTAAATCCTAATAAGATTCTCTCCTGCGCTGGGTTAGGTACAGGGTTAGGTACAGTCCTAGGTCAGCATATGACATAGCAGTAGGATCTGATGATGTGTGGTGCTGTTGTCTTTCCAGAGTGTGTGATTAGACCGTTACACTCCTGTCTGAGTGGGCGCTGTTTTCATCTACTCTCTCTTCTCTGTCCTGGTGAGGTGGTCCAGAAGAGATTGGTTGTGCTCTCTCAGAGGTGAGCGGCCCATTACGTGGCCCTGAGGCTTCACCAGGCCTTCTGCTCAGCAACACGCTCGTGCCTTAGCGTGGCAGAGGTTCTGACGTCTCTGGTTTTACTGGAAGATCGTTGCCTGTCCGGAGCTGCTGGTTAAGATGCTGGTTAAGACCTTCAGATGTGTGAGGTTCACCTTCCAGCACTGTGGCCTCATATGCTCATGATGGAAGGGCATGTGGTCAAATCTGAGCAAACTGGTACCATTAGCATAAAATGAGCTGGTTCAAGGTGGTGGCTTCATTAGTGTTGCAGACCATTTACTACACTGTAGCCTCTTATTACTCGACATGCCTTGAAGGATTTTCTGGGGCATTGTATGTGTAACAGTAACACCTCCACTGAATCAAATGAAACAGCATATGAAGCAGTATATTTTAGACTTGGACATTTTAACAGTGGCATTGTAGCTACAAGAGTAACTCTTTGCTCTCTTACTCTCAGACCCTAAAACCAGAAAAACAAAGGTAACAATGCATTTCCAATTGTATATGAGGTGTGTGTGACTTTATTACCGCCTAAATGTGACATCATAAGTCATGACATCTTATAGGTGCCGATTTGCGGTCTTGCTGTGAGCTTTTGACAGTTGAAGCTGTGCGGCCCCAGACTAACCATGCTGCCCTAGCCTGTCAGGTCTCCTCCCTGCTCCATCCATCACGTCCCCTGCGAGTGTGTCCCACCCTCCTGGTTATTTTGCCAGCAGAGAGCAGGAGCTGTAATGTGACGAGCAGTGTCTCTCCCAGAGGGGAGCAGGAAGATGGTGTGATCCCGAGTCCCCAACAGTCTCGTGCTGGAGTCCCCACTTCTCCTACAAGCCCTCTCGCTGGATCTGGTCGAGGGTGGACGTTGGGTGAAAGGTTCACCCCAACCGCCCTTTTTCCTGTCCCAGGATGCTCTCTGCTTACCCCACCACAGCTCACAGCTGCTTGAGGAGGCTCGTCCGGATGGAGGCTCGTCCCCATCCTGGACACTACTGTTGTGGAGCAGCGCTGCTGGCTGACATGCACTCCTCCGTTTGGTACACCAAGGAGATGGACTGGCGCCTGCTGAGGGGGGTACTGGAGGAGTGGGAGGAGCCTGCAGCTGCTGGTGTGGAATCGGGAGGCAGCTCGCAGGAAGGCATGCTGGGAAGCTCCACCTGCTCCATGTCAGCTAGCTTTGAGCTCTGCATGTCATCAGCTCATCGGATGTGAGAGAGGGCACATATCCGCTCACCCCCTCTACAGTGCTGAGGAATGTGGAACAACTTGGGCTGCTTCTTAGATTTGTGTGTGTGTGTGTGTGTGTGTGTGTGTGTGTGGGGTGGGGTACTTGCTGATCTTCAGCACCTATCTGTTCCTCTGTGGTGCTGGTCATGGTTTAGAGACTGCTGCATTGTTTTGATTGGTTGCGGGGCTCTGACACATGTTTACAGAGGCTAAGGAGTCGCTACTCCCCCCCCCCAAAGCTCAAAAATGAATATTATAGCCATGATACAACTTTTCTGTTTAGTCTGGGACTCCTTTTTTGTTTGAGAAGTGCAGCTTGTAACTTATCTTAGGCTGGCGGCGAGCTTCTGCTTTTGGCTCTTGTGGAATGCAAATGCCCTTTAATTAATGCCTCCTTGCTTCATGTCACCCAGTTCTTCTCACTGTCAAAGCAAAACAATCAGTATGGTAGAAAAAAAAGTATGGCTTTTCCTCAAGCTGTTGTGGCTAATGGTTTTAGTGCTGTGCATGCTGAAGATGGATTAGCTTCGTTTTTAGTCACCCCGTTCAGCAATTATTTACCTGTTTTTGATGGAACGCATTGTAAAAGTTCCTTTTGTTGATATGGGGCTGGTGAAACCGTGAAGTAATCCTGTGTGGTGAGAAATGCGGCCTCTGCTCAGTCCTACGTTACGTAGTGCCAAGCCAGCAAAGACGTGCAGTCAGAAATCTGTCTGTGAAATAAACGCCCATCTCTCTCCTCGTTTACCGGCAGAATTCATTTGGCCAGGGGGGGCTGAGAGCTGGAGCCTGTAGCAGGGCCTATGCTGAAGCACTCTGTCCTCGTATTGCGCTATCGATCCATGGCTTCAGGAGAAGGAGGTGAGGAGGAGCTCGCGCAACATGAGGCAGTAAACAGAGGAGGCGGCCCCTGGCCGACAAGGCCTTTTGTAAGTGGGCCTTTTAGTCTTTCCGCTGGTGTGTGTGTGTGTGTGTGTGTGTGTGTGTGTGGAGGACAGAGATTAAAGTAAGATTGGCTGTGGTATTCTACAGGAATGATCCAGTGTAGTGGTGTTCCGATATCAGAGTGGAGCGCGTCTCACTGGTTGGGTTCGTTCGGATTACTGGGGCAAAATTGTGACCGGTGGTGAGAATGTCTGCCTTCTCCCTGTGATTATTTGGTTTGCTAGAGGGAAATGAGTGGCTTGTGTTTGTAACATGATTTCCAAAGTGGAAAGGCTTATTAAAAGATGCAGATAACCCGTGTGCAGGTGTGCATGCATGGTCCAAATAAAGGCATTATAAACAGAAGCATGTTTGCGTACCAATATTTCTGGCATTTTTTGGGACACAGTAAACAGCTGCCGTGTCACCCACCACTCTTCTAGGAAAAGGGTCAACACGCCAGCACGTTTAGATTATATCAAAGCTGCTTTTATATGAGAAAAAACACCCTCTCCTTACTGGAGAGCAGTGGCCTATAGACATAAACTGACAGACAGCAGCCGAACCATTAAAAATCTACATTTGAGCTGGGATGGGACATTTCCCAAAAACCATTGCAGGCATCTGGAAGGTGAGTGGTCTGCTGTAGCTCGCATGCCTGGTCAGTGTTTTTACTGCAAACCATTAATAGACACTTGGTCACCATCGGTTACATTTCTTAATGCTGCTACAGATTCTATGCTAAGCTAGTATTGGGTGTTCCTCACAGGCGCTAGCCAGCAGTTAGCTAGCATAACTATTTGAGGGCAGCAAAAAGAAGCCAGCCAAGCAACACAGACGTTGTGAGATGGTTAGTCGAGACTGTGTTAAAGCTTTATGGTTGTAAGCTAAGCTGATGACAGATTGGAGGATTGGCATGCAGTATTAAAGGTGAGCACAGAGAAACATCAGCTGTGCTCCTTGGAGAACCACACCAAAAGCATTATATCTGCTTATATCACTCTAATGCAGTTTAGTGCAACATGCTAGTGCTAGTACCTAATAATAATAGTTGTTGTGATAGCATTGTGTATAGCAACTCTGCTTCATATTATACCAATAATCGCTAACCCTACACTCACCTACCACTCTAACATGACTGAAATCGCAAATCACTCTGGAAAAAAAGTGTCTGTCTGCCAAATGCAGCGTACATAAGAAGTTCTGAATTTTATAGGGCAATTTATGGAAATGCAATTGTATAATAGGAAAAGCCAAATGTTTTAATCCCATATTAAACGAGGAGCGATGTGCTCATATCGTATGAAGAGCCCCGAGACTTTGTAGTGGTTATTCAACACCTGTGTGTGTTCACAGCATCTAGGCCATGTGGGAACAGGGGACAGCACCAAATCAGTGACCCAGGCCACTGGATCCACATCAGCATGTTCATGAAATATTAATGTCTGGGCTTTGGGTTGTGTTTTGTTTTAATTGGTGCTGAATTATTGAGACTTCCCAAAATGTATTGGGACCGATTTGAAATGGGAGGATATCCGTGTAGAGAGATTCGTGTAGATTGCTTTGGCGTGTGAAAGTGGGCACGCGTGGTCGTTGGGCATGACCTCCTGCTGGGTTTGGCTAACAGGAGTAAGAGCAGAGCTGAAGGCAGCCATAGTGATGCATACTGCACCTACAACTGGGCAACGTGGTTGAAAGTTCCTGCCATGATGATCAGTGTATGTTGGATTTAGCGTTGAACATTACTTTCGTAACATAGAACTCCGCTTTAATATGATGTATAATTAATTCTGATTTAAGAATTACACTTAACTACATTGAATACCACAGAAATCTCACCATGTACAAGGTTCTTGGCTGCTTTCAGCATATCACCCAACTTTAGCTTAGCATGTCAAATATGCTTCACATATTAGCACCAATGATTTCCTTTAAAGCTTTGATCTTGGGGGATTTTTCTAAAGAACCATATACCCACACCAATATTACTTATATATCGAATCCAAAATAACAGGCTGTTGCTCTGTAACCATCCAACAAACCAGATCATTAATGTGCTCCATTCCACACTAAGCTAACGGCTACCTGGTGCAATGGTTTGTGCTGCTTTGTTCCTTGAGCACAATTCAGTGGCGGACGAGGCAGTGCACATGCTCCGTGGGGCTGCCCGCTTTATTTGATGTGAAAGCTGTTGCCATGGTTTTGGTCCTGGGGGGAACAGAAGCACAAGCTGTGACAATGTCTGTTACCTCATTTGACACCTGTGGCACCTCGGATAGTTTCTGCTGCCGCGCGGGCTTCTCGGGCAGGCTGAGGGGCAGTGGCTCAACCCGCTGCAGCCTTGCAGGCGTTGTGTGCACGTTAACATGGGCATGTGGTTATTTTTGAATTTGCTTTCCCTTTTTTTTTTCTTTTTTTTTTCCTTTCCCTGCCCGCGAAGACACAGCCTGTTGTCTCCCCCTCACTGAATCATGCGTGCGCGGTAGATGGAGAGAGAGAGAGAGAGAGAGTCCGCAGCGTGAACACGGATCCGGATCACGAGGAGCGGCCGGGCAGCGTGGTCTCCTGCGCTGAGCGATGAGCGCTCGTCTTGCTTTTTGGATTTTGCCCCCTCGCTGGATCATACTCGCCCGTGGTCCTGACGTCCCTTTGCCTCTCGCTCGGATTCGTGAGTATGTTCATTAGCGCGGAGTTTTGGTGAATGTGCATTGTTCACACCTTTTTTTTAAACAAGGACGCTGTTCACTTCAACTGCCAGGAGAGAGAGAGAGAGAGAGAGAGAGGGGGGGGGGTATCTGTGGCTTTCCAGTGGGAGACTGTGTGGCTCTGCTGAGCTGCTGTACAACTGTGCTCCCCCCAGAGGAGCCACGTCCAGGAGGAACGACCATATCCCCAGTCTTCTTTATTCTTCATAGCACCGCCCTGAATGCCACCATTCATATTTAATGTGCCCAGCAAGGCTTTCTGTTGCTATTAAGAATGTGCTGTGATTGATAACCTGTTCATGGCCAGTCCAGCAGCCCTAGTCCATTTAGATTAAGAATCCCTAGGGGAGTCTATGGGCTTTCGCCTGCAACACTCGCCTGATAATTGAACCCATTTCCTGCCTCTCCAAGCTCTTAGAGTTCCCCTCATGCAGAGAGAGCTCCCCATCTCCTCATTGATCCTCACTCAGGTCTCCAGTAGTCTGGAGCCGGACCCCAGGCTGCCGTGGGCTCCTCTGTCCTCCTCTCTTCCCAACCCGCCTCTGGTTAGCATGAGGCTGCTGTCTGCGTGACCCCTCGCTGGTCCAGGCGTTGCCAGGTTTGCTGACTTTGCGGGCGAATGGGCTTTGGACTCGTGTTCTCCGGCTCGTTTTTGTGTTGTGCATCTGTGAAACTCAGGAGAGGATGCTGTAACCTTACCCAGGTGGGGCCCCCCCTACTCCTCCTCCTCCTCCTCCGCCTCTCTGTCACCCCGCACCGCGTTTCCGCACCGGCCCGTTTCTGCCCCGTAGCCGTCGGAGTGCCGCTCCAGCCCTGAAGGACGCCGGGCGGCCACCATGAACTACATCTTTGGCAACAGCACGCTGTACCCGCGGGGCGGCCGGGCCAACGCGGGTCACGCGGCCCCCGGGCCCAAGCAGAGGCAGTGGGCCAAACGCAGCTCCAGCGAGGACCTGCCCGCCTCCTCCTCGCGCTGGCAACAGCTGCTCACCTTCTTTACGCGCCGCAACGCCTTCAGCGACTGCATCACAGCGGGAGCCGGACAGGTAAACCCCACCGTGCCCCACGCCTGCCACCGGGTGCCTGTTCTCCAGAAGTGTGTAGGTTCTCAGTGTTGTTACCACTTCAGGTTCGGAGCACTTACTTGATGGAAAGTTGCTTTATGGTAGATTTGACTGCTCGACTTTGTATGACTTCGATTTACATTCTTTCTCTCCTTTTAAACTCTGCAGTACTGTCACTGTTACAATGCATTTAGCAATCCGACATGCGATAAGGTATGTGCCCGGTGGTGACTGTCAGCATTGTCATATTACTGACAGATGTTCTTGTCAGACCTGTGACATCAATCTGCAAGTGCGTGAGGCTTGCTGTGTTTGGATTTGATCATTTCTGCTGGTTTCGGTAATCTGATACTTTAATCTGAGTAAACTGATACTTTTAAGTTGTGTTCTAACTGTCTGACCTCATATACAGAACTCTGCCCCTGCGAACTAAGGTGTTTCCCATCTCCCAGGTTTACACAGGGCTGGTTACCATCGGCATCAGCCACATTTACTTTCTCTCCTCATAACCGTTTGTCATTATGCCATTTATCTCTGTGTCATCCGTGACTCCACTCCAACGGGTGTGTTGAAAGTGTGTTGTTCATGTCTTCGCTGTGAATCAATAACTGGGAAGTGTCGTGCAGGCGCTCAGCCAGTCGGCCGTACGACACGCGCAGTGACATCATCCTGACAGGTCCGCATGCCCGTTTCCCATTGGGGCTGAGGCATTTGCTGGGGTGACGCCCCCCATACCTGCGGCAGTGGGTCGACTGGGAGGTGCCAGACACTCGTCCTCCATGACCTTGTTGAGCGATGGGTGGACACGAAAGGGCAGTGAACAGGTCGGCTCCAGGAGGGCCATGCATGGCCTCTTATTGTGCCCATTAGCGTCCGAACGCTGGCTAATAAGGTCAGGGCCTGAAACGCAAGCCGGAAGAACAGAGGTGGCGACAAAGAGGTTTCCAGCCTGCCTTTCTCCTGCCATCCCTGACTCTGTTACCACGGCGCTGTGGCTTCATCTCTTTTTCATGAGCACTTTTCAAGCAACAGAAGTGGCAAGTGGCACCAAGGACAGCCATTCAGCACCCCTGACGAGCAGGAGAAGGAGTCCCGAATGCTGGTGCTCAGGACAAAGTCCCGCATGATGACTTTTATGCCGTGTAGTGTTCTGAAATTAGTATCTATTCTTTATTAAGTCTCTTAACAGTCTGCGGATAGGTCGGGTGATGGTGCATGTCTGGTTCAGGTGGTGGGGTAGTGGTGGAGGCCTGTATAGGTAGAGGTATGTCATGCAATGCAACTGAATTAAACCATTTACATGAACAACAACTCTGTGTATTTAAGATGAGATTAAGAACCTAACTGCTTGGTCAACTGTTGGCATAAGAGCTCAGGTACTGCTAATGCATAGGATGCTTTCTGAAGTGTCAGACGTCTTCCAAGTCTACAGTAATGGACATCTTTTGACATCTTCCATTGCATTTAAGAATAATATAAGCACATAATTTAACGCTACGTCAGTACATCGTTTGAAATTCTTCGTCTTTGGCATCCGCTGCAGTCGCTAGTCATGCTAAGAGATTAAAACGGAGCGCATATCTTTCTGCTTTTGTAGGTGGGGCTCTTCCTCTTGCCTGGTTGTTTGAAGGTGGAGGCATTCGCCAGTGCGTTCTCACCTCTAATGCGACTCCATCTGCGTGTGGAGTTTATGGCTCGTTTGCACTGAGATCTCATTATTTGAAGCCCTGGCAAAGAGTATGCGCTTTCTGACTTCTGGCTTGAGACAAATTATTTATGAGCTTTGGAGATAAAGCGTGTCTTTAAATGCAAACGAAATGTTTCCTCAAACACTCTAGGAGGAACGGATGAGACACAGGAGGGAGAAGGATTTCTGGGTCAAAAACCCGACTGATCTGACATATATATTTGCTGCAGTGCATGAATGGAAGACTGTTCATTGCCTGGTTAATGTTCTTAATGAAGGTGCAGGTTATTGTGTTGATGCTCTAGTGGTGTAGAGCTCTGTACTGGTGCAGGTTATTGTGTTGATGCTCTACTGGTGTAGAGCTCTGTACTGGTGCAGGTTATTGTGTTGATGCTCTAGTGGTGTAGAGCTCTGTACTGGTGCAGGTTATTGTGTTGATGCTCTAGTGGTGTAGAGCTCTGTACTGGTGCAGGTTATTGTGTTGATGCCCTACTGGTGTAGAGCTCTGTACTGGTGCATGTTATTGTGTTGATGCTCTAGTGGTGTAGAGCTCTGTACTGGTGCAGGTTATTGTGTTGATGCTCTAGTGGTGTAGAGCTCTACTGGTGCAGGTTATTGTGTTGATGCTGTACTGGTGTAGAGCTCTGTACTGGTGCAGGTTATTGTGTTGATGCTCTAGTGGTGTAGAGCTCTGTACTGGTGCAGGTTATTGTGTTGATGCTCTAGTGGTGTAGAGCTCTACTGGTGCAGGTTATTGTGTTGATGCCCTAGTGGTGTAGAGCTCTGTACTGGTGCAGGTTATTGTGTTGATGCTCTAGTGGTGTAGAGCTCTGTACTGGTGCAGGTTATTGTGTTGATGCCCTACTGGTGTAGAGCTCTGTACTGGTGCAGGTTATTGTGTTGATGCTCTAGTGGTGTAGAGCTCTGTACTGGTGCAGGTTATTGTGTTGATGCTCTAGTGGTGTAGAGCTCTACTGGTGCAGGTTATTGTGTTGATGCCCTAGTGGTGTAGAGCTCTACTGGTGCAGGTTATTGTGTTGATGCTCTAGTGGTGTAGAGCTCTACTGGTGCAGGTTATTGTGTTGATGCTCTAGTGGTGTAGAGCTCTGTACTGGTGCAGGTTATTGTGTTGATGCTCTAGTGGTGTAGAGCTCTGTACTGGTGCAGGTTATTGTGTTGATGCTGTACTGGTGTAGAGCTCTGTACTGGTGCAGGTTATTGTGTTGATGCTCTAGTGGTGTAGAGCTCTGTACTGGTGCAGGTTATTGTGTTGATGCTGTACTGGTGTAGAGCTCTGTACTGGTGCAGGTTATTGTGTTGATGCTCTAGTGGTGTAGAGCTCTGTACTGGTGCAGGTTATTGTGTTGATGCTCTAGTGGTGTAGAGCTCTGTACTGGTGCAGGTTATTGTGTTGATGCTCTAGTGGTGTAGAGCTCTACTGGTGCAGGTTATTGTGTTGATGCCCTACTGGTGTAGAGCTCTGTACTGGTGCAGGTTATTGTGTTGATGCTCTGTACTGGTGCAGGTTATTGTGTTGATGCCCTACTGGTGTAGAGCTCTGTACTGGTGCAGGTTATTGTGTTGATGCTCTAGTGGTGTAGAGCTCTACTGGTGCAGGTTATTGTGTTGATGCTCTAGTGGTGTAGAGCTCTACTGGTGCAGGTTATTGTGTTGATGCCCTACTGGTGTAGAGCTCTGTACTGGTGCAGGTTATTGTGTTGATGCTCTACTGCTGTAGAGCTCTGTACTGGTGCAGGTTATTGTGTTGATGCCCTACTGGTGTAGAGCTCTGTACTGGTGCAGGTTATTGTGTTGATGCCCTACTGGTGTAGAGCTCTGTACTGGTGCAGGTTATTGTGTTGTTTTCCTTGGTAATATGCGCTAATACGTCTTAGTACTCTTCCCAGATTAGTGGCACTCTCTAATGTTTCAGTTCGCTGTGGACTATAGTTAAATCTTGAGCTCGACCCCATGAATTAGTAATCTGATGTTCTATCTTGATGTAGTCTGTGAATTTATACTGATGACCTTTCATAAACTTCCTTAGCAGCCTGTTGCGTTCGCTATTCTCATGCTCGATGCGCTTTGTCGAGCAGAACCACATTACCAGCCCCTGTTCTATGTGCTCATGCAGGTCTATTTCTGGCACATCCATGGCTGCAGTGCTACTACTCAGCTCCTCCAAGCCCTCCCCAAAGAGCTGGTGTGCAGCTCCAAGACGCTGCTCTGTGTGTGTGTGTGTGTGTGTGTGTGTGTGCGGTAAATGCTGTACTGAGACAGGGATGTGTGCGAACAGGGTTTCCCATTGGCTCCAGCCATAGTGAAGTCTTTTGTTTTTCTCCTTATCTCTTGAAAAAGGCGTTTCATGTCCGAATGCTGGGATGTTTCCTTAAAGCCCAGATTGTTGCACTGCTTGTTTATAAAGCAGTGCTGCAGTTCGGGTGTTGTGCAGGACTCCTGTCCTGAGGAGGCACATAACCTTCTGTGTCGTGCAGAAGGCAGGACTAGCTGCGGCTTCGGCTGTTGCCATGGTGTTGCCATGGCGATGGGCAAGCAGGGAAATGTCACGTGGTGCGACTAGTTTTTTTTCTTCTTCTTCTCCCTTATCTGTTAAGTGTAGCGTTGCGAGCAGCACCGTGCTCTCCACACCCTTGCTATTGGCCGAGCGGATCACATGGGTCACTGTCCGGCCCACCATCTCCACCGCGGCCAATCAGCTATTGCCTATAACCCAGCTCATTAACCTCATCGGTTCAAGACACAAGAGAGATGTGCTTCAGCCAGTATGGCCTTCTGCAGTGTTGCGGTGGATTAGAATGATAAGAAAGCTAATGCTGCTACGGGCGTAGTGGTTTGGTAATGCTCCGTCCCGACCTCAGGCTGGGGGCGTTGGAGGAGAGGGCTGTGAAGGATGGAGCTTCACTCCGCTATGAATCACAGCAGCAGGCGCAAGTGCTGCCCCTGCAGACAAAACACACACACACACACACACACACACACACACACACACATATACACATATACACATACACACACACACACACACACGCGCGCGCGCGAGAGTGTCTCTCCCCACACAGATCTCAGCACCAACACTCTGGAGCACCTACCGCTTTAAGAACTGCACACCCACTCACGGCTGGTTTGCGAGTTGGTATGAGGTGTACGTTGCTAGTACTGAGTTAGAGTCGTTTCAGATACACAGATTACCATCTGTCGGTGGGAAAGACATCTAAGATTGCATTTCCCTGATGCCGAACTCGTAAATTCCATAGAGAATCGTGATGTGAGATTGGGGAGAAATGCAACCAGGCTATTTAGATACAGACCGTGATAGACAAATTGTTGGGGAATCTGATGCTGCATCTTCTGACACTTCCCCATCTATTTGAGTAAATGGTGCTGATGCAGTTTCACAGTGCAGTGGAATAACTATGACATAATGCTGTTCAGAACATGACAAATGGTGCTAAATTCCCACATTATTGCTCCCACTGGCTGTGCTTTTGCTTCTTTCCGCAAATATTCCCCTGGAACTGCTTGAAGTATCAGCAAAACAATTTGCTTTAGCAACCCAAAGTTAACTGACCCCACTGTCAGCCTCTTACACCGATCACTTCCTAATCACATTCAGCTGAAACTGAGCAAGTTTGCAGTTCCAAATGAGACGCCGTAGACCGCAGGGTAAGGTTACCGCCTCTTATTGTCTGGACTGTCCCATGAATGCCATTGTCTCAAAGCTTTTGAGATACACTGGAAACGCTTCAGTTCCTTTAAATGGTGATTATAACAAGATCCGATTGATTTTCCAGTGTGTTGTAGTGGCTCAACACCATTGATTTGTTATATGAGACTATAAAGCAGTAAAACACTGGATAAGGATCTTTGAAGATGAAGATGGTCCGCCTACATTTTACTTGAAAACATTACGTTCCATATGAATCCAATAAGTGCACCAGATGTTAAGAGGTTTCTTCTTTCTCTTGTACTGGTTATTGTAGGGCCTGCTGGTTCCCATTTGGCCTTCCTGTGATCTGCATGTGTGTCTGTGGTTGGGTTTTTGTGCTGGCTTTCATGTCTTCAGTTGTGAGGTGCTTGTGTAAATTAGCTAGCACAATTTCCATGTGTTGGAAATTGGCAGTGCTAATTAATTGGCTTATTCAGGGAGAAATGTAAGACGGTAATTTAAGCCGTTAACCTGACTGTAGCCTCTGGCCAAACTTCACTACACCAACAGGAAGGTGAACTGGTCTTTCAAACCCAAAGAAAGAAAAAGTATTAGGTTTTCTTTGCATTTGTTGAAACATGTTTTGTACATGGCTATATTTACGATATTTATTTGTTTTTCAAATTGGTTTCTTTCTAGTATTTGAAGTTCATTTACAGCTAAATAAAACGCTACAAGAAATTCTGCAGTGCCTTTCTTCCTTTCTGTACCTGGTTATGCATGTGGAGCCCCCTGCTGTACAATAGAGGTATTTTTTTCTAGCCCTGCATTGGCCTGGAAAATAATCTGTTGCAAATCAGTGCTAGTAACAAGCAGCAGAAAAAGAGTCCTGAGTGGAGAACATGATGCTGTTTGATTTTAGCTGTGACATAATAAACTGGTCTGTTGTTTGATTATTTATGGAATGATGGGTTGATGAAGATGATATGGATTGTAGGTCTTCGTGCTTTTCAATCCCTGGTCCTGTTGCTGTATAATAACGACTCGCATCCTTCTGTGAGTGTCAAGAGTTTGGTGGTAGTCTGAATGACAGTTTGTATTCGCCAAGAGTGCTGACTGTGAAGTGGGAGAACTGTGTTAAAGGGTGCAGTCGTGGGAAATCTCCCAGTTCGTATCCACACGGCAGCCGTAAGCGCACACCCAGGCACGCAGTTTTACCTGGACACGGTGCTGTTCCATATTCACAAGAGAGAGGACTGGATGCAGATACTTAACTTGCATAAATCCTGAAAATCTGAAATTCTGCTGCATTTGTTGAATGCCACCTACTGCAGCTCCCTTCGGAGTGTAGAATAAGTGCATCGGCTCCAGCACCCTCATCCCTGCAGGGCTTGCTGGATATGTTGCCGTGGACTTTGAGAGGCACCGTGTGGTGGAGGTCAAAGTGTTGCCTCAGTCTGCCTTCCTGCCCAGCTGTGATTGATGTCTGGTGGGATGCGTGCGCTCACTGCCTTTGGTAGCGTTTGTGAGCAGGGCTCTGCGACACACACACACACACAGACACACACCGCGATTTCCTGCTGCCACCCAGCACTTCAGGACCCCCTGCTAATGCCGCGGGAGAGAAACACAAAAGCAGCCCCGAGTGTGAAGTGGAGCGACGCAGACCCCCTCCATAGGCGCTGGGGGTGGAGCCGTAGTGCCCCGCATGACCGCCGGACGCCCAGGCTGAAATCAAGAGTGGAGCATCGATTATTCATGTCTGAAAAAGGAAAAAAAGAAGAAAAAAAAAGGATAGACTGTGAGCTGTCATGTGCGATGCCCATCGGAGCTCATTTATTGGTGAGCAAGCGCAGGGGGGATGAGAGCGAGTGAGGCAGAGGGAGAGAGAGAGAGAGAGCGAGCGAGCGAACGAACGAACGCGAGTGAGAGAGAGAGAGAGGAAGAGACAGACACAGTCCGAGAGCGGCTTGGCAGAAGAGTGGGAGCTGGAGCAGAGAGGGCTGGAAGCGGCGGACAGGACCGGCTTTACTGCCACAGCGCAGCCGTTCTCCTGCCAAACCTCACGGCAAAGGCAAGGACTAACACCGCTCGCAAGGCTCTTCCTGCTCCTCCCACCCCACCCGCCCCCCCCCCCCCCCCCCCCATCATCCCCCGCACCGGTGTGAACCAGCTGCCTTCCTTTAGCAACTCCCGGCCTACGAGAATGAGCGCCAACTACCCCAACCACGAGTACCGCTACATGGTTCCCGAGGACAGCCGCGCGGCGGCCGCGCTGGGATTGGCCGGCTACGCTCAGCCTGGGACCCAGCCGCGCGTGCAGTCCGTGCACGCCACCCTGGGGCGGCCGCAGAGGTTGTCGCTGCACCTCCAGCTGGAGCAGCCTCCACACCTCCAGCAGCTCCAGCACCACTTCCAACAGCAGCAGCAGTACTACCACCACCAGCCGCAGCTGCAACACCACCACCACCACCTTCCACAGAACCTCCCTCCTCATCCGCCCAAGCCTGCCCCACCGGAGCACCCTCGACAGGCTCCGACGGGCATCCACGACCCTTCCAGCTCCCGTACCCTGCCTGCTTCGGTCAGGAACAGAGGCAGAATCAACAGTCAACGAGACAGAAAGAGCCCCACTAGAAACAAGTCTAACGCCAGATCGCCTGCCAGTGACTGGTGGCACGAGACCTCGTGGGGGACACTTTCACTCCAGAAGGTATGTGTCTGCACTGCTGATGGGAGACACTGGATTCTTTTAGCATTGTTTTAAATATTTTAAAACAATAATTAAAACCGGATATTTTTTAAGTCTTGTGGGTTTTTCTGTAATGCGCTTCAGCGGCAAGACTAGGCCAACAGTGTGTGTGTGTGTGTGTGTGTTGTGCATCTTTGATTGTGAATGATTAAATAATCATGTAAAAGTGCAATGCTTTAAACGGCCAATTTTCAGTGTAGTTCAGATTTGAATATTCAATATTTGTCCATACACTGTGCTGTTAATTACATTTGAATGGACGTGAGAACTTCATTAATAAACATTAGTAGCCAGTGTATTGAATTCGAGATTGCATGCTTCCATTTACCCGAAAAGGGTGTTTGGCCCAAATATAAACATGATCTAAGGGTCAGGTTTTCATTTATTACCTGTAACAAAATCCATTGCTTCAATTCATGAGGAAACTCTCATCAACAATACATTAAAATTTTTATTAGTGAGTAATTGAACTGTTCATCTGTTAACAGAGCTGGCTACTTCATTATAGCGAGTAATTAAACTGGAGTGGTTTTGATGGAAGTTGTTTTTCAGACACTGGTTAGAGCCGCAGGCCGGAACATGGACAGGTCCTCTAATCAATGCCAATCACTGGTGCTAATTTTACCACAGGACACGCAGGCCATGTCCGTACTGAGCAGCGGTGTTATAAACACTATCTTCTGTACTTTACTCGCAGGCCCTCTGGAATATAAGGTGGGATGGTGAGTTTTGGCCAATGAGGGCTAACACTTTGCAGTAACGCATTACAGTGGCGTTAAGCATGACCTATGGTTCTAGAATTGTCTTGTGGAATTGACCTGGTGTTTGTCCCCAACACGGAGCAGTGTTTGGGTCGGTGTTTGTGTAGTTTGGGCTGCAGTGTGCGGCTGTGCTGTAGGTGAACGTCCTGGCCCAGCCAAGCGGCCGTGTGCCTTGAGCTCCAGACCGCTGCGGTTGGGAGTGGAGGTGTCTCCACCGGTTGCTCCTCTCCACCCAGTGGGAGGAGCCGTGCACGTGTCATCCTCTCGCGCTCCACCCTTAGAACACACCGAGCTACACGGATAATGAGCATCGTGAGTGGCATCGGGCTTTTTGTTTCTACGGAAACCCAGCTGAGATCAGAGCCTCGCTACAAACAAACAGCCATTTTAGAAAACAGAAATGAGGTACCATAATTAACATCAGAAAACATCAGACAGATATTCATATTATCTCGCCCTGATGTGAGCTTATAATGCTTCCCTAATGTTTGTAGATTGAGGACATCATAAATCTTCGTAGTGAGGCTGGTTAATATTACATCATCAAAATGGTGATGCTTTCACTTCTGTGTAACTAGGATTGGTGCAAAGAGACATCAGTGCCTCCCCACCTACATATATTTGTAAATGTCATTTTACACGCACACACATGCACACAAACAATGAAATGTACACATTATGTACACATTCAACTCAGATGAGGTTTGTGTGATGGGACTTGCACTTAGCAAAATCATCTGTATGTCCAGATTGTCCAAATTTAAGTCCAAATTGCTCTCTCTGGTATTGTCGGTGGGCTGAGCAGCCAAACCACTACGTCTGTCCTGTCTTCTGAACTAAGCATCCAGTGTAGGAAGTCTGTTAAACTCAGCCAATTGCCGTTTCACTTTATTGCTCCGCTTTCGTGCTTGAATTCACTCAGCATCTTCACAGCTACAGGCAGTACCACAGAATACATAAAACGTTATCCTGAGCATTTATGCTAGACTAGGTATTTGGACCACAATAAATATGCGTAATATTTAGCCAACATGCTACTGGCCAAATTAAGAATATTCCTTAGAGACATTATTGTGTGAGGTGCATATTATGATAAAATACATATTTAATATATTATAATGGAAGTACCATTACAATTTAGGATTGTATAGTTGTAAATAATGAATGTATCATGTATGAACGATTGGTTTAAGGACCATTTGTCCATTTGTGTTCCATGGATGAGATACACTATGAATCAGAGCGACATAAATTAAAAACGAGGTGTGTGTAGCAGCTTCAGTTTACGCTGGCTGGCCAGGACCACAGAGTTACACCACTTCTCCAGAAAGTACATCAATGTAGTCCGTAAGGTTATGAGCTGATCCTGTTACTTCATTATACCAGGGAACTCAATCTGAGTGGTGAAGGCTTTGATACCTCTGAGATACTTCTCCTTTCACACAGCAGTTTCAACTAGAGGAACTCTGAATAAGCCCTGTAATCAATGTTAATGCCTGATTCTAATTTTAAAAGTTCTGATCGTCAGACCTCTGGTAGTCTTTGAGGAACAGCAAAGAAGGAATGTGGACTAATGTGTTTCTATATTCTCTTAGTAATTGTGGATGGGATTCAAGTTTAAAAAATGCTGAATGTCATGTATATTGGAAGATGCTTTTCATAAATAAATAAACTCTTTGTACATTTACTTGTACAAATGTTGAATTGATCAACACTTCATAGAAACAGAAATATCGGGTGTACAGTTTGTTCAAAATTACAAGAACACCTGTAGGAAGGTGGAACTTATGCTTCCGAACATAAGTGTATGTTTGTCGTCTCCTTTGTGGAACAGGGAGGTTTCTCTCTTGAAGTGCACAGGAGCTTCTTTGTAGCCCACATACACCCCAAAGCCCCAGCATACCTCGCTGGTCCCTCAGCAGGACCCCGGTGTGAAGCATGCCACTGAAGCAGGACTTTGGTGTGAAGCGTGCCACTGAAGCAGGACGCCGGTGTGAAGCATGCCACTGAAGCAGGACGCCGGTTTGAAGCGTGCCACTGAAGCAGGACCCCGGTGTGAAGCATGCCACTGAAGCAGGACCCCAGTGTGAAGCATGCCACTGAAACAGGACCTCGGTGTGAAGCAGGACCCCGGTGTGAAACATGCCACTGAAGCAGGACGCCGGTGTGAAGCATGCCACTGAAGCAGGACCCCGGTGTGAAGCAGGACCCCGGTGTGAAACAAGCCACTGAAGCAGGATGCCGGTGTGAAGCAGGACCCCGGTGTGAAACAAGCCACTGAAGCAGCCATGTTGTTTTTCACTCCCGAAAAGCCTAACATGAGCAAAACATGATGGTGTTATTCAACACTTGTTTGTCCTGTTACTTATGACCCCTCGCAATGGTACGACTGTACTTAAGAAGGCCTGCTGGTTCCCTTAAGCTTTTTAAAAGGATGTGAATGTTTTTTGTAGCCACAGTAAGATACTTTGAAAACATCAAAGGCCTCACTTTGACTTATTTAGCTGGAGAGCAATACTGCGTTTTGAAACTCTAATATCCTGCTAATACAATATTCTGCATTTCAACACTGCCTTATGCCCAACATGGTATTCTTGTTATACTACATCACATCTGTATTAGTTCAGCTATGTGGTCGTACAATTATTCCAACTTGCAAGACCCTCTAAAGAACTGAATACAACTCTAACTCTGAATACAACTCTAGGCATCTAACTCGCCTGGACTCATTCGAATGCTGTGGGTACAAATGTATCATTTTTTGCCCTACACTTGAGCATGTACAAGGGAAAGTTAGTATTGAAGCTATTATGATCCATTTGCTAGCTTTCAAGCTAACGGGTAAATAACAGTTTATGCTAATACATTCTCAGTGAATATATTAAAATTCATAATTGTCACATCCTTCCTCAGAGTTTCCTGTCTCTCTGTCTGGCCTTGCCTGAATACTCCTGACTCTCTTCTCACTATTCTCACGTGTACCTCTGAGCGAGACTCGTGCTTCCTGAGTGTGTGTGCGTGTGTGTGTGTTATCAGTCTTCTGCTTCTTCACCGGGTTAGTGTTCCTTTTTTGGCTTTTGTCATTGCTGCCTTCTGAGAATCAATCAGGCACTTTCGGCAACATTGAGAACCGTCGTGTGATTTCTGACATCACTCGACTCTCCATTTCAGCAGCTTGAGGTGATGCCCTGACACATGACACGCTTCACACTTGCACCTGAGACACGGTCCCTGACAGGAATCCCTCTCACAGTCTATAGCCAGCATTCGTGTTATGAAATCAAGAGACGATCTGCAGTGAAATCAGTTTTTCTTTTGTGCTTTGTGCAGATATATTTTAATGTTTCTAACCTGCTTTTCTCTGTGTGTGTCTGTTATATAAGAAATCTGTTTAGCCTGATAATGGCTTGACAGTGATACAGTAGAAATGCACCACTGGTAAATTTCACCACAGCTTAATTGAAGTTTCTGTGTCAGTTGAATAGAAAAACTGATCAACTTTTCCCCTATTTGAACTGCCTTAATTAGCTTGATAGTAACTTTATAGTCTTAAACATTTTTCATGGGCCCTTTCACAGGTTTGTGTCTGTCTGTCTGTGCTGATAAATGTCTTTCCATGACCATTCAGATTTTTTCTTTACTTTTAATCGTGGTTTGAGTCTTGTTTAACCAACCCCCCCACCCTCTCTGCTAGCTGTGTTTATTCCTAAAGGTTTGATTGCTGGGATTCTGTAGTGTCTCTCATGATCGTCAGTGCAGCTGAGTGTCATCAGGCCTGAACTTTGACCTCCACTGTTATTGTTTAGCAGGCAGATGCTGTTACGCCCCCTGCTCCCATAATCCCTGTGATCCCCATCTCGCCAGTCCCAGCTGAGACCACTGTCATCCCTGCACCCACCTCACAGGTCTTTCTTTTTTGTTCCTCCTCTCTCTCTCTCTTTCACTCTTTCACTCTCCTCCTATCCTCATGCATTCACTCCTCCCACTTTCGTGATTCTCTTCTTGACTCGAGAGATTATCGAGAGGATGTTGTGCCACCGACGTGCACCAGCTCCTCCACAGCCGCTGTGTTAGTGAAGCAAACCACAGCTTGTTTGCAGAGCCGTTTAGCTTGGGCTGGCTTGTGCGTTCATGCTTTGGGATTGCACTTTACCCAGAATGCTGTGCTGCTCATGAACACAGTCTGTGCTGTTAATCTCTTGCTTATGCCAGTGTGAGACACTAGCCACATGCCTAGAATACGTGGTCATCTTTTGCGTTCGCTTCTGCTTGTGTAGATGCTGCTAACTGGCTTTTGTTCTTTTCTTCAAGCCATGAGATGCTTGTTCCATTACATTGTGGTGAGGGAAGTGAGTGGTGCAGTAAGCATGTATGCTAGTGCGTTCTTGCATCACTTCAGATGCTAACTAAAACGTGTGTCTTTTCCAGGCAAGCCCCGCCCCTGTGTTGGTGAACACGGACAGCCTGGACAACCCTCCCTATGTGAGTCCATGCAGGAACACAGCTTCTCTAACTTCAGCCCAGTGTTGTGTGGTTGTGTTGAGGTACCTCTGACAGCAGCACGGAGGCAGTGAGATGCGGGTGGGAATAAGGGGGGGCTTTATTCTCTAAACGAGCACAGCAGTGGGCTTGGCCAGAAACCCCCATCAAACAGACGCAAGGGCACGCTGGGGGCAGTAGAGGCTGGGGGCACAGTGACTCGGACACGCAGGCTTGAGTACCTGTACACTTTAAATGCGGCAGATACCATACAAGGCACAGGTGCTTGTGTTTAGTAATCAGATGATTGGGAGGGGGCAGGTGGTGTGTGTGTGTGTGTGTGTGTGTGTGGGCATGCATCTCCTGCTGGGTGCCCTGCATGCGGTGATAAGTTTAATATCCTCTAGCCTCATCTAACGGGTGGTTTAGGAAAGAACGTTGATTATACAGGATATTTGCTCACATGAGCTATACATGGCTGTAGAGTTCATATTCATTAAGGTTTTTTAGGCTATTTCAGATTTAGGTAATGTCTATCTAGCAGGTACCTCTGCCCTGTCACACAACAGCTACCAACCACCGAGTGCAAAGAAGCATGTTTTTTGAGCTGCAGCTCATGTAGTGTCAGAGGGCAGTGTGATGCATTCAGAGGATAGCACTGGCCACCAGTGATTGGCCAATGTCACTGTGATTGACAGGCGAGCGAGCGCGTGTGTGCCCGCCTCCCTCCCAGCCAGTTTGGGTCTGTCAGGATCCCAGTCACAGATGGCTGTGGCATCATCGGGGATTGAACTCACAATATCTAGATAAGAGGGTGAAGACTTTTCTGTTGCGCCAGCTCGGAGGTGTTTCTTTCTTGGTGCTCATCTTCTCCCCGTCTCACCCTGCCTCCTAATCCCCGTCCTCCTGCGAGCCAGATGACCTGCTGCGTTCACTGCTGTCACCTTTCGTCAAAAGAGCCGCTCCATCATCTGCGGCATCCACAGTTAGCCGTATCGTAGCCGTAGCTTTTAGCACAGAAAGGTTTTCTTGGATTTTCCGATTCATTTGAAGTAAACTTCATTGAATCGATGGACAGTCTTCTTGCCATGACCTTTTGAGGAATTTCCTGAGGATACCACCCTTCCTTCTTAGCCAACTTCTATTATGTAAATTTGTGACGGAGAAACATAGTGCCAAGTTAGAAAGAAGCCTTATATTTCCATGTTGTGAATGTGTATTCAGTGTAGTCACAACAAATTAGTCTTTCTCTCTAAATATAACACTTGTATAATTTCTGTATGAATATTCTATAAATATAAATATTCTGACTCCCGAAGTACAGATACACTGAACAGTGTGTGTAATACTTTAGACATGCAGAAGTGTGTTTGATTTACGGTAAAACCATAATCCAATTTTAAAATGCCACTAACCAGTTTGTGTTTCTGTCATACCTCATGCAAATAAATTGGGACGGATTGTCTACGATGTAAATTCGAGATCGGAACCATCTCTGTGATGTGTGGTGAATTAGTCCTGATCAAGTCCTGGTTGGAGTTGAATCCTCAGCACTGTTCTGCTTTACTCTAAGATGAAGGGACAGGCAAAAATCATTCTTACTGGAGCAGCTTTACTGTTGTCAGCAGTGTAATGCGGCGTGAGCCACAGTCATGGCGTGACTGTCCTGCCGTGTGGCCTTTGCGTGAGTGTTGTTGGGGGGTGGGGGTTCCTGGTTCTAAGGACCTTCACTGCTCCCTGTAGCAGGCCTGAGGGACGTGCGTTAAGGCCAAGCTGCGTTATCGATAGCTGCTAATGTGTGAGCTCTTTGTCGTCCTCTGTGATATCCCCGCCACACCCCGGTACGCCGGCTGGTGTTGAGGATGACGGCTGCTTCCCGTGGTGCCAGCGCCTCACCTCCCGATCTGGGATCCGAGCTGCGTGTTCTCAAATCTTCGCAACACGACATGTCATCATACTTGGGGGAGAGTGAGTGTATTGCGAGAGCCATCCTCGATCTGCCATCTTGGCATAACCTCCGTGTTCTGATGCTTTGGCAAAGCATCCTCCTGTTCCTATAGCGTGAAATATTATTCCTCCGTGTACTCGGGCCCTAGAGTGCTGAACTCTATGTACTTTTGCTAGTGTGATGCTAAAAGCACTAAGTTTTGAGAACTTATTTTTTTTTTTACAGAACTATATTTGGATCGTTGTGCTAATAGGATCTTGGTTCTAGTGATGTTGTGATGGATATTAAAGCCAGTATTGCACACTGACCTTTCTCTGCCCTTTCACTGTGTTGTTTTCTGAGGTGTAGAGGGAAGGAAGGCACTGCTGAGATATATGGGATACCGTAAAAATAGCATGAATGGAGTTTAGCTTGAGCCGCCCTGTTTATTCAGCAGTGTTTTAAAAGGGCTCAGCTCATAGTACGTTGTTTATTTCAGATGTTGGGCAGCCTTGTCTATGTCACGTAGACCCAAGAAACCCCAGCGCTAACATTAAGGAAATGCTTTACCCTCTTCTGGTAATATATTGGCAGATGGCTTGTAATGTACTGTGAGGAGCTTCCTCCTTGCTAGCGTGAGGATATCCTCAATAGCTCTGAGGAGAAGCCCCGCTGGGAGAGGCTCATTGAGGTCTGCACCTCCCAGGAGTCCAGGTTGGCGATCTGCCCCAAACCGGCCGGCTGGGAAGTAGCTTCCAATCTGGGGCTGTGGTGGTTCTGAGTTTTTCTAGCATTTGAATTGAACGCAGTATGATTTTTTTGGGGGGGGGGGGTTGTGTTAGCATGATGTGGTATGAAGATAATTTTCTCACCAGAAAACTGCCAAGATAAATGACAGCCGTGTGTGGCCATCAGCATGATGGGACTAAAGTTGAATTTTATGTGAGCCAACGACTGAATTTTATGTGTGCCAACTGAATACGACACACTGACCTTTCCTAGTATACAGATATACCAGCTGGTTGGCCATTTCTGTCCATAGAAGCAGTAGAGGAGGAAATAGTGTCCTGTGGCTGTAAAGGTTACTCGGGTATTGCCACATAACCCTACATATTTGTGTTTTGCAGGTGAATGGAACAGAAGCTGATTATGAATATGAAGAAATTACACTAGAACGAGTAAGTGCTGAGTTTCCTCTCATCAGTGTCGTCACACCAATTAATCAATTATGCCACTGTGTCAAATGTTTTAGATGTAAAGAACCTTCGCCAATGGTGGTGTAAGGCACAGTTAATGATTTCAGTGCCCCCTGAAGGAGGATGACACTGCACCTGATTTTATTATAATGCTTTACTGCTGGTATGCTCGACCTTTAAGAACAACAAATATAAATGTTTTCATTATGTGTAGCATATAATGTTCAAAATCGTCTGTTCACAGGATAACGAGTAAACCAAAACCCAGTTTGATCCCCATCTGTGTTCTCTAGTGCTGTCTGGGGCTGCTTTTGTAAAGGTTTCTGTCACACAGACGAGGTTGGATGCTAGCGCTCCTCTGCAGGGCTAGCGCTAGCCTTCCTGTAGCGCTCCTCCGCAGGGCTAGCGCTAGCCTTCCTGTAGCGCTCCTCCGCAGGGCTAGCGCTAGCCTTCCTGTAGCTTTCAAGAACATATTCGGCTGCGCTTTTCCATGTGCGACATGTTTAATTACTATTCATAAAGTCACCTTGGCGATTATTAGCACATTGCTGTCAACTTAGCATTGCAGTAAACGATCAGTTAAACAGCAGGAACGCTGGAATTTTGCCAGGTCAGGTGACCTTGTGCCACAGCCCGTTTGAACTGAAACATTGATCTGCCTGTGTAACCTGTACTGTTTGGGCTCTGTGCCTTCTGATCATATTCATGTGCTGTCTCTCTGTCTAAACCACAACACACACACACAGGGAAACTCCGGTCTGGGTTTCAGCATCGCAGGTGGTACGGACAACCCGCACATTGGTGAAGACCCAAGCATCTTCATCACGAAGATCATTCCAGGAGGGGCAGCTGCTCAAGATGGCAGGCTCAGGTGGAGCACTATACTGAATATTCATGTCTAAAGCGTTCTACGCCGCCCACCCTACATCTTCTCCAGTCTTAGCCCCACACCCTACCCCACCCACCCTCCCTCCTCTCCACTCCCTGCTCCATGCTCTGCCCACATCCCCCCATCTCCCAGCTCTCTGGAATACTCATATGCAGTATAAGTTTGAGCCCGTGTGGGGTGTGACAACCAAACGAGGTGACCCCTCCGGGTTGTGTGCAGAGTGAATGACTGCATCCTGCGTGTGAACGACGTGAGCGCTAGAGACGTCACTCACAGTAAGGCGGTGGAGGCGCTGAAAGAGGCCGGCTGCATCGTCAGATTGTACATTCGACGGAAAAAGACCAGCGGCGAGAAGGTAGTCGACATGAAGCTCGTCAAAGGTCCGAAAGGTAAGGCCTCCCTTTGCTTTCACTGGAGTTAATGGTGCGGGCCTCCAGGATAAATGAGCAAAGTTATAGTTTTATTATAATATTCTGACAGTAAATTAACTATGCTAATTTATTGTGCATATAATTATAACGATACAGTTATAATGAAGGTCGTCTTTTGGCAGCAGTCAACCTGAAAAAAACACAACTGTTCTGAACGTTTCACTAAGGCTTGTCGGCCACTTGCTCCTCAGGGCTGGGTTTCAGTATTGCTGGAGGGGTGGAGAACCAGCACATTCCTGGCGACAACAGCATCTACGTCACCAAGATCATTGAAGGAGGCGCCGCCCACAAAGATGGAAGGCTCCAGATAGGGGATAAACTCATCGCTGTAAGTGTGCTATAAGATACCCACAGTCCCCATGCAGTCCTCCATTGTTTTTTTATGTCACTGTGTGTGTGTGTGTGTGTGTGTACTGTATGTTTGTGTGTGTGTGTCTTGACTGCAGGTGAACTCTGCTTGCCTTGAAGAGGTGACTCATGAAGACGCGGTGGCTGCTTTGAAGAACACGACTGATGTGGTCTACCTGAAAGTGGCGAAGCCCACCAGCGTGTTCATGAGCGACAGCTATGCTCCCCCCGACATCACCAACTGTGAGGGCGCTCACACACACCTTCCTACTCCTGAGACCGTGTGTGCGGATCAGACTGCGTTTCCTCCTCCGTCACATTGCAGTGGGCTGTTGCTATAAAGCTAAACTGCCAAAAGATAAAACCACCCCGGCAATCAGAGCTGCAGTGTGCCGTTTGTCCTGCCGTCAGATGGCCGAGCTGCTAGCGGAGGTGTGAACTCTCCCGATTGATCACTCCCAGACTGCCGCCTTATCGGCGAAACAACACAGCGATGAAGTGATGAAGCAGGCTTCCCACCACACAAGTCACACATGACTAATTTCCAAAGCTACTGATACTCAAGTACACTCTCTTCACTTAGCCACTCACGCACATTCGCTGCTGCCATGCCATCGTGCCCCCAGTCGTTTAAAGACTCGCGTTATCTTTGAAGACGATGCTGTGGGCTGCTCAGGGCATTTACCATGTTTTATTCCTTGTATAATTAAGGCCTCATGTCTCACCTTAGACACCGGTTTGCCTCTTATTGCGAGGAGAAATAATCCCACCCAGTTTTAATAAAGTGCAAAAATGAAATGTCATAACCACAAACACCCCCCCCCCCCCTACCAGGGTCATGAACTCATCCAAGAGGCTAATCCCATCTGAATGTGTGGGATACAGAACTTGGTTCTGTGGGGGAGGCTGCAGCTCTGGAATATCCCAGAATTGATTGGCACTGCCCCAAAAGTGCTGAGTGAAGCTGAACCAGGTCCTCACTGGAGCTCCAGAGTATTACCAAGAGCCCACACAGAGACCCAGGGAAGCTGCCATTAAGGCTTAAAGGCCTGAAGGGTAGAATCAAATTTAATCTGCAAAAACGCCACACACCCAACCTCCAACTACCACCACCTTTAAACTGCTAATCCACCATAACTAAATTGGGAGTTTATTTTGTCTCGTCGGAGGTTTGGAGTGTTACCGCATGGCTGTGCTCTTCCTCCTTGCTGTCTTACTCGGTGCTCTTGACTAAAGAAGGCGTTCATTCCTCTCGAGAGTGAGCAGCGCTTTCTTCTTGGAAAGCTGTTTTTACGTGATGGCTGTGCCGTTTGTTTTAGTGAGCCCTGTCACATGACGCTACCCCCTCACGTCCATCGTCATGGCTCCCAGGGTTAGTGCCACGCCTCCACAGGGCTGGAACCCTTTTACTGCTGGGACTTAGCGTAATGGGTTCTCCAAGGCACAGTGTGCACCCTGGACCTGTGCATGGGGGGATGTGGTGGTTTTGCAGAGGGAACATGGTGATAAATGAGCAAACCCTTTGGATGAAGGTCATTTTCTTTTAAGCAGATTACCTTTCCACTCATGCCACACTATTAACATTCACTTGTTGCTCACACAGTGGGAACGAGGAATTTATCACCATAGTGCTTGTCCTTTGTTCTACTGCATCTGGACACTTAAGCATATTGAGGGACTAAATACTGTATATTCCAACATTTGAACTGATCTGTGTGATGTGATTTTAAATGTACATTGTGCTGTATTTAGAAGGGGGCACATGTGTAGAATGTGTATCTGAGTAAATGGGTGAATACCCCATATGTTTCTAGGCTGATTCTGCTGCGTGTCTGCTACGGTTCTCTGAGAGAGATGAGGGTCTAGCTGGGTGACCTCTGTAAATACTTTTAGTAAGTGGATTTCATGCTAAGCTAAAGAGATCATTGGTTGCTTTGTCTCGTCTTTCAGCGTACTCTCAGAACATGGAGAATCATATCAGCAGCCCGAATTATCTGAGCCAGTCCGTGACCTCTACCACGCCGTGCCGCTATTCCACGCTCTCCAAAGGCATGCTGGGAGACGAGGAGATCACAAGGTGCCCATCTTTTCTCTTCACATGAGCTGAGCTGCTCCCCTTTTGTTCTGAGGCCTTTAGTATTCGTATAAACAGCATTAACTTATGCCTGTCCCCTTCGCGCCTTATCTGTGGCTTCATTAAAATGGCTCAAGTTGGAGTTGACGTGTCCCATAAAGCCGCCCTCTCTCTCCCTAACCCTTCAGCTGTGACTGGGGCTCTGTCTAAACCCCCCACCACCCCCTGTGGTCTCTGTCCATCCGTATCTTATTCTCTATATTTAACTGCTTGTCCTTTGCCAGGGGTACTTAAGGAGCTTTTGTGAAGCTGATGTAAATGCCCTGTGGGTGTCGCGAAGCTGAATTCAGCTACGTATTCACAGCTTCTGACTGATTTGGCTTCTTAGTTGTAGCCTTTCATTTTCAGGATGAAGCTTGTGTCTTCTGATCCACCAATGGATGGTGAATTGTGGGGATATTATTGGTGAATTGTGGCGAGTGTTCACAGTGCATATTTGTTTTACACTTTTTATTTTTAAAGACATAGATACTAATGACGAAGTACATAATAATAAAGTCATTAAGAATTGATAAGCTTTTGAGCCAGGTAGCTTTAATTACAAACATGAGTCTCTCTTCCAAAGTGTCTCAAGGGTACAGTGAGATCTTTCCAATCAGGGTACAGTACAGTTTATTTTACAATGCAGTTGTCCCTTTGTTTCTGTCGCCTCTCAGTCTCAGATGGGGGGGTTGTGGTGGGGGGGGAATTCCAATAGATAACCGCAGACGTTACTGAAGCCTGAAACCTGAATGCATATTGAGTTTCCAATATGCCCCCATTTCTTGCTATAGATATAAATATCTATCTCTTTTTTTAATTAGAAGATATATGTTTCTTAGACGCCTGACTTCCTTCACAAACGGAACCATCTCGATCACCTCAGATGTGTGTGGTTATGTAGTCAGCGCAGCAGGAAGAGACCTAGAGTATTTCCTGCATACACACATCCATCAAGTGACCAAGACACAGACAACAACCTGGATTACCTGACCCAAGAGTGCACAGTGCAGGATGTTGTAGCACAGTGCAGGATGTTGAGGTCAAAGGCGTGGGAGTTGCCCCTGAAGCCCGTCAGACTTGCCCCTGCTGTTAGCTGATAGTGCTCTATCATGTACTGGATTTGTTCACTATATTACAAACACACATGCACACTGTAGCTTGCTGCACTTGGTTAATATAGGATATATAACATCATCCAAAGCATCTCTTCTCCTGCAGAGTGGAATTCTTACATGGCACTGATCAGAAAAGCTGGCGTTGAATAGGTGAAGGGTTCACTTTACATTATGTACATGAGAAGAGGGCTTTTCTGTGCCTTCAGCCTGCTGACCACTGCGACTCACTGCACCAGACATGGAGCTGAACGATCCATAAAGCCCACAGCACTTCAGCTGACAGAAACCTGAGTCGTCACTCTAGCTTGTAGTCTCGGCCCGTTTGCTTCCTTGTTTACCTGTTTGTTGCCAGTCTGCTGGGCTGTATCGGCGTCCCGAGGGAGGAGTCAGGGTAGGTCAGTGGTCTAGACAGGCTGAGCTGCTGTTTGCCCCAGGGTTAAGGGGTAGCCGCGATCGTGTGCACTGCCGTACATATTCCACTTTAATACACAGAATATGGTGGCTTCTGGAAGAGTGATGTCATCAAATACCTCACAGCCAATAAAGAAACACCATCTAACTGAGCAGAGCCCTGAGACGCTCTAGGAATATCCTAACCTACGTTTGAAAATATGATCATCTGTAAAGTGGTTATGAAGCCTGAACTTAAACACTTTTCACTGAGTATCTGCTAAGCTGAGATCGTTTTAGCTGGAACATGTTGTTGTACTGCCATCTAGTGGCAATACAAAGGCAGTATCGCATCCTTAAGTATTTTTCTTATCCTGCTGTTAATGTCTGTGGCACTCAAATTTCTTATTTAGATGCATTAAAGTTTACTGACCTACCCTGACTCCTCCCTTGGGACGCCCGTCGATACAGCCCAGCTGACTGGCAATATATATATATATCACACACATACACATATATAAACCATTGGAAGAAGTCAGACGTATGTCCTTTGTGATAATGTCCACCAGAGGGAGACACACCCCCCCATCTGACTATATATCCATGTATCCTATCCAAATACAGCTTCAAGAACCCGTAACACAATAGCACCTTTTACTGCAACCAATGAATAAATCAACGAGCTCTATAAATATCTGCTGACTGCTTAGCACATTTTACTTTCAAAAAGCTTGCGCTGCACTTTAAAGTGCGCCCTGCTTTCAAAGTCCAAAGACCTTCTCAACGACCTTCTTCCTCGCTGCTGCTGCCGTCCCTGAGGGTCGTGTCTGCTGTGGGGGTTTTGCAGGGAACCTCGAAGGGTGGTTCTGCTGCGTGGCTCCACTGGCCTGGGCTTCAACATCGTGGGCGGCGAGGACGGAGAGGGCATCTTCATCTCCTTCATTCTGGCCGGAGGCCCCGCCGACCTGTGCGGGGAGCTGAGGAAGGGCGATCGCATCGTCTCGGTGAGAGTTACGCTCCAGTCGGCCCAGACCCGGGCGAGCCGGGCAGCGCCGCGCACTGCCATCCTGGGTGTGGTCAGATTTAGAAAGATTGTGTTAAAACCGTGTGTGTGTGTGTGTGTGTGCTTGTGCTGCAGGTGAACGGCGTAGACCTGCGTAGCGCCACACACGAGCAGGCGGCAGCCGCGCTGAAGAACGCAGGCCAGACGGTCACCATCGTGGCTCAGTACAGACCAGAGGGTGAGTCCCGTCTGTCTCGCTGCGGCAGGATCTGAGCTGCTCAGGACTGCTCATGCTCTTCTCTGTGGCGGGAACCTTCCTTCTTCCTCTCCCACCTTCAGCCAGCGTATTATCAGCGCCATTACGCGCACGACGGCTGTCTCCCAGAAGCGTCCCATATCGCACGTTTGTTCTAGTAACTAATGCGCACGTACCAGTAAGAGGATTTCCATCATTAATGCTTCAGAGTCTGCGGTCTGAAGCTGTCTGAGCTTTACCAGTAAGGGGCGTTTATCACATCCCAGGCCTCCGCGCAGCTGGGGTCTCATCCTGCTTGTTTGCTCCACGGCTCAGTAGAAGATAAGACGGCGTGGTGGAGCTTCCCACACTCACTGCTGCACACTCATCAAGCTTTGAGCCAGAATCGCAGATTTGATTTGATGCGGTCTGAATAGTTTTTCTGAATAGGTTCGTTCATTGCTGAGCACAGTAGGAAGCAGTTTCATGCCCGATGACTTGTGGTACTGGAACGTTGGGGTGAGATGTGCTTGGCCCACTCGGAAGTTCTGCCAGGGATGTATAGTGAGCAGTAGCTGGAGCCACCTGCCTAGTGCCCTAGGAGACTAGTGCCCTAGGAGACTAGTGCCCTAGGAGACTAGTGCCCTAGGAGACTAGTGCCCTAGGAGACTAGTGCCCTAGGAGACTAGTGCCCTAGGAGACTAGTGCCCTAGGAGACTAGTGCCCTAGACTAGACCCTGGTGACCTGTAGTATGTGGCTGTGGAGTGGCGTGCTGGATGGTCTGTGGTTGAGTTGTGGCCGTGTGGTCTGTGGGCTCTGGCGGCTCAGTGTGTCCAGGCCGTCGTGACTTGGATCGGTGCTGGAGCCCTGGGAGGCGCTGTAGCTCTGCAGTACTGGGGCGCATGGGGTCCAGCTTGGCCCATGTGATGCTGAGTGTCACGGGCCACTGTGCTCCTGCAGAGACTTTGGCTGGACATGGTCAGTATGAGTCTAATTAAAGTCCCCAACCAGGCCTGTGCACATGGTTCTTTCACACCTGCAGTTCTGGTTGGTGTGTGTGTGTGCGTGTGCTTTTGTGTGCGTGCACTTGTGTGTCTATGTTTGTGTGTGCACACATTGGGGGCGAGTTTGTTCTTTCACACCTCCAACAGGCGTGAGCATGCGCGCATGTGCACTAGCGCGCACGCATGTGTATGTGTGTGCGTTTGTTTTGGGGGTGGCCGTATGCAAGTTGGACAAGGCAGGCTGAAAGCTGCTGTCTTAGCATGGCTCCATAGCCTGGCTTCCTGAGCCTGTCACGCGCCTCCTCGTGCTCTCCCTCTGCCAGACCCCCCCTCCCCTCCCCCCGCCTGTCCGAGCCACCCAGTGGTCAGGGCAGGGACAGGCCCCCCCCCACCCGCTCTGTCCTTCATCCCGGTTTACACGGGCTTTCTCCGGACGTTTGTATTTTCTGCTCCTCGGCTGCTGCGTTAGTTCTGCTTTATGATAGATGAGCGCAGTTGCCCTTTTCTTCAGTGTTGTTCATGGTGAAGTCTTGTTTCCGTGATGTTTGTTGATTGTCTTCCTGTACAGTGTTCAGTCTACAGGCTCCCCAGTTCAGCCATAATTACACGTTTCCCGTCATTTTCAGCTAATGGTGCGCGGAGCGTTTTAAATTGCTCGGCACACGTGTGCAGCACAGATGGTTTGCATTGGCATCTTCGTTTGTTACTGCTACTGATATCTGCTGTTTCATCCAGAATTGAAAAATCCATTTTATAACTGATGAATTGGCTTGACGCATTTGTGCGTTGGTGAGGTGGTATTTGCATACAAACACTTTTATTGAAAGCACTTCAGGTTTGAAAAAAAGAGTTTTGTCCTGTGGTTAATGGCGTCTCGTGCGCGCGGCATTACTCTGACCTCTCGTTAACCCTCATCTTTTGTCACACCTGTGGACCCTTACCAAGAGGTTGGATCGTTCAGGTGTGACTGGTGGAACTGGAGAGGATGGACTCAGGTGTGGACCAGTCCACCACTGTCATGAACATACGGCAGGACGGAACTCCCTCTGCTGCCGTCAGCCGAGCCTGGACCCCTGGACGCCTTTGTCCCTGGACGCCTGGACCCCTGGACGCCTTTGTCCCTGGACCCCTAGACGCCTGTGTCCCTGGATGCCTGGACCCCTGGACCCCTAGATGCTTGTGTCCCTGGACCCCTACACGCCTGTGTCCCTGGACCCCTACACGCCTGTGTCCCTGGACCCCTAGATGCCTGTGTCCCTGGACCCCTAGATGCCTGTGTCCCTGGACCTGGACCCCTAGACGCCTGTGTCCCTGGACCCCTGGACGCCTGGACCCCTACCCCTAGACGCCTGTGTCCCTGGATGCCTGGACCCTGGACGCCTGGACCCCTGGACCCTGGACGCCTGGACGCCTGACTAATGGAGAAGGAATGAGGCAGATGCAGCTCATCCGTCCCCAGTGCCTCAGATTAGCAGTCAGGAATGAATCCAGAACTCACTGCTGAAATGATTCAACATCGCTCAAAGAGAGAGGAGAAGGAAATATTGTTAAGATGAAAAATCCTTTCAAAACGTTTTCATTATTTATTTATATGTATATTTTTTATTCATTACTTGGACCAGAACTGTAAAACTGTAAAATCCCCAACATCTGAAAGACTTGTAGCCTTGCTGCTCATGTTGAATTTTGTAGCCGAGAAGAGTGCATGCTGGGAACTCCCAGCCCCCAAAGCCACTGTGCTTTGATCGCTTACGCCGAATGACATGAACGATCTCTGACATCACACTAAAGTCCACGTGATGTGATTGGCTGTGGGAATCTCTCCAGTTTCTTGGTTTGTTTCTCTCCAGTGGCCTTCAGCAGTGTCCTGTGTGTAGAGCCGTACGAATTGTACCTGTTTACTTGGCACGGGATTTGAGAGAGGGATTTGGGCTTCTCTTTGTGTATGCACTGATATTTTGACTGAAATGCCTCTGTTTTGGAAGAGCAGATTGCCTTAGTTGTGTATTTACTAGGGCTAAAGCACTTTTTATACTTCCTGAGCGTTGAGGTCTGTCAGCATGGGGGGCTTTACGTCTCATGTGTGCAGTCTTTGGGATTTGCAGTATTCCTGTCAGGTAGGCTCTGTAAAAATGTGTGATCAGGACGTGCTGCGGTACATGGGAGGGGGGGGTGATTCGATCACACTGTCACATTGAGTGTAAATTCCTTCCTGACACTGTATGGAGAAGAGTAAAGCATTAGTCTGTTGATTTAGTGCGGTGTAGCAGTGCTTTAGCATAGCATTAATTTGGCATGGTGACTGTGGTGAGGTGTTGAAGGAGATTACCCACGCAAAGTCCCACTGCCGTCTCCTTCAGAGACGCACGTCTTCCTAAGAGTGCGGCTGCGGTTTGATGTCATGAGGCACATCCTTCCGTGGTCTCAACGTTGGTGCGTACTGCAAAGCGCTCCTGAACAGAACAGGGCAATTTGAAGCAATTTGTGTGTTAAAAAAAAAAAAAAGATTTTGAAAGAATTCCAGGCATCTTATTTTTGCTCTAGTTATCTCCCCAGTGCACACAGAGTTCCCAGTATGAGCTACACCTACTAGGAGCTGTAGAACACCAGTCCTTTTCCCATCAATTCTGTGTTCTCAGAATGTAATTGATTTGATGGTAACTTGGCTTGCTCCTGAAGAGTTGTGCCATGTTTGCGCTGTCTAAAAATGGCCTGCATTCATAAAAAGGCAGATGTGTGTTCATATATAATTGCATAAATTGTATATTAGTTTGATTCAGTCGTTGCAGAAACAGTATTTGTAAGTGCCTTTAATGTTGAAAGAATCTATTTTAATACCAAGCCCTCATTCCTGAAAAAGGCTCATGAAGGTTGACACAATAATCAGACCTCAGAGAAGTCAGGCATGGTGGATCACAGCCTAGAACCGACTGGAGAACGTGTGGCGGACACACGTAGAGTGTTACATAGAGCTGTAGTGCAGCTCTACCTGCTCTGGAAAAAAAGATCATTGTGAGAATTTTTATTATTGTATGTCCTCATCTAAGACATGTAGAGCCAGTGTCTTCACACCGGGACGCATGCTGAGAAGAGCCCGTCTACTGTCCCGTGTGTGTGTGTGTGGGGTGTGTGTGTGTGTGTGTGTGTGTGTGTGTGTGTGTGTGTGTGTGTGAGCTGTCAGATTTGTTTAGCACTGCTGTGTGCAGATCCAGCAAAGGGAGGAGACGAGCCTTCTTGCATTTCTGACCACAGGTTCCCACTGCTGCTGCAGAAGATCCTTTTCCATAAGAACCAAACTGTTAGGAACATAACGAAGCACATGGTGCTTATTGATTGTTAAATTGATTGCAGTGCAGTCTGACCTTGTCATTTGGGTTGATTGATATTTCCTCTTCATCTCTGGCGGCTCTGGTGTCGGGGGCCTTTGCTTGCTACAGCGTTACTCCCTACAGCGTTACAGCGTTACTCCCTACAGCGTTACTCCCTACTGCGTTACTCCCTACAGCGTTACTCCCTACAGCATTACTCCCTACAGCGTTACAGCATTACTCCCTACAGCGTTACTCCCTACAGCGTTATAGCATTACTCCCTACAGCATTACTCCCTACAGCGTTACAGCATTACTCCCTACAACGTTACAGCATTACTCCCTACAGCATTACTCCCTACAGTGTTACTCCCTACAGCGTTACAGCGTTACTCCCTACAGCGTTACTCCCTACAGCGTTACAGCGTTACTCCCTACTGCGTTACAGCATTACTCCCTACAGCGTTACAGCGTTACTCCCTACAGCGTTACAGCGTTACTCCCTACAGCGTTACAGCGTTACTCCCTACTGCGTTACAGCGTTACTCCCTACTGCGTTACAGCGTTACTCCCTACAGCGTTACAGTGTTACTCCCTACTGTGTTACAGCATTACTCCCTACAGCGTTACAGCGTTACTCCCTACTGCGTTACAGCGTTACTCCCTACTGCGTTACAGCATTACTCCCTACAGCGTTACAGCGTTACTCCCTACAGCGTTACAGCGTTACTCCCTACTGCGTTACAGCGTTACTCCCTACTGCGTTACAGCATTACTCCCTACAGCGTTACTCCCTACAGCGTTACAGCGTTACTCCCTACTGCGTTACAGCATTACTCCCTACAGCGTTACAGCGTTACTCCCTACAGCGTTACTCCCTACAGCGTTACTCCCTACAGCGTTACAGCGTTACTCCCTATAGCGTTAGCTGCCTGTTCTTCTGCCTGGGGACTGTAGCTCTGCAGTGCTTTTAGCTGTCAGCTGGGCATCGCTGGGTTTGTTCATTGAGTTCTGCTCTCTGCCTCTCTTCTCCTGTGCTTTTACCCAGCTCAGGAAGTGAGGGGAGGGGAGTAGAGGAGAGGGGAGGAGAGGGGCGCAGAGGAGAGGAGAGAGGAGTGGAGGAGTCCGGGTATGTCTGCACTTCCTCTGAACGTGTGTGCAGGATCAGGTCGTGATCCCTCCGTGCCATTTATCACCGTTAGTTCTAATCATTTTATGTTGTAGTTTACATTGTTTCCCACTCCACACTGCAGTCTCTGAACATTTTTCTCTGATCTCTGACAGGTCTTTGTTTTGCACTGTGTCCATATCTCCAGAGAGGTTCCGTGTCTCTGTATGGGGTGTAGTCTGTGTGGAATGTAGTCTGTGTGTAGCCTGTGTGACGTGTAGTCTGTAGTTTGCCTTTGTGACATTCAGTGTTTAGTAGCAAACTGGTAAAATGCAGTCATATTACACCCTCACTAGTCTATGGTAGAAGCGCTCTGGTGCTGGTTTAATATGAACTTTATGAAGCAGTGGCCGTCGCTCCCTGTAGCCTTGTTTTCCGCTGCGTTCCTTTCCCTAATGCGCTGGGCGTGTGAGTGTAATCCCTGTGCTGCTGGTGCCCGGGGATGCAGGCTCTCTCAGCAGGGCTGCTGGTGACCAAGCTCAGGGCCTTCCTGCTGCACGCAGCCTCCCCCACGCGCACGGTGGACTCCTGCTTCTGCTTCCCAGTGCAAGGAAAGGTCCTTTCTCACAGATGCACTGAAGACGACAACTTCTCAAAGTTTGCTTTGCGCTTTAAGACGCTGAGTCACTTGCTTGATATTTAGGTGTGTGTGTGCGTTCCCTTTGAGCTCCCTGAATGCTCTTGCCAAACTGAGGAGGATTATAGACATTTCCAGCCCCTTGTTTGTGACTTTAGTATATCTGCTTCTACAGACCTTCTACAGATCTGATTCTACTGCTTGCCTGTCAGTTGCTCTTATTATGTTATATATACTAAGTATGATTCTGCTTGTTTGCTTCACTTGGTACCTGTACTAAATATTTCATGCTGCTTTTTTAGTATCTGAACCGTTATGTCACAAGAACCAGTTTAAATAAAGAGACTGCTCTTGGATGCATGTTTACACACACACACACACACAAATGTATACATAAATGCACACACACACACAGGTGGGAGGGGGGTGAGTGCTGTGTAGTTCATTAGCATCTGTTGTGGTGTCATGATGGAGGCTCCTAGAGAGGAGCTTTACACAGGAGTGCTCTCTCTCTCTCTCTCTCTCTCTCTCTCTCTCTCTCTCTCTCTCTCTCTCTCTCTCTGGCTCGCTCGCATGCACGAACACACCCTCACTCCAACACGGAGCTCAGCTGAGCGGGGAGTGTAAGTAGGGAGCTGTCCTTCAGCACCTCCGAGCGGCAGCACAAAGGCGGAGAGCGCAGCCTCCACAACAGACCTCCTCCCCTTTCATTTGCCGGGCTCTGTGTACGAGGGACCGTGTAAGTATGAAGCAGTACCCACTAGCTGGATTAAATGGGACTTACTGGATGGCTGTGGAGGGTAATCTGAAAGGTTCTGCTTTAAGTTTGCTTTCTGCTGTGTTCTGTATTGTGTTTGAACTGTGTTTACTGGGTTGCCTGGACAGGATGTTCATGTATTAGTGTGGTGGGCTAAACAGGCTTGCGTGCTTTATTCTGAGGAGCTGCTTTGCAGCTTTGTAGGACAGTTTGTGGGTGCTCCCTGTGCTTCATGTGGAGGAGTTTTTCTGTAAAGCATCTCCAGAGGAAATACAGTGCTTTTAATATTCGGTATGTTTCTACAGCAGACAGGGAGCAGATAGAGCATTAGCAAAAAAAACAAAACCTAAAAGTTGAATAATTCATTGAGACCATTTTCAGTGTTGCTGTCCAGTGAGACTGTTTTGTTTTGTTTTGTTGCCGGGGAATCCTGGAAAGGCTAAATGCAGTAGACTGTGCCCAATCTATTATAGATGACTCCTGAAACATGTCAGCATATATCTATCCCCTTGTGTGTGTGTGTGTGTGTGTGTGCGCGCGTGTGTCGGTCAGCTCAATGAGGAGCAAAGTGGACACTTAAGGTTCAACAGGGATCTGAAGCACCTCTGACCCCTCTCCACCGTTAACGATGCTGACCTCATCTCAGCGGGACGGTGGTGTCACACCAGTTGTTTCCTCTCTGCAGATTACAGTCGCTTCGAGGCCAAAATCCATGATCTCCGGGAGCAGATGATGAGTGGCAGTCTCAGTTCAGGCTCCGGCTCGTTGCGTACGAGCCAGAAGAGGACTCTCTACGTCAGGTGAGACTTCCCTCCCATGTCTGCTAATTACAGTTTGCCTCCTGTGATTTCTCCCTTATGCCCAGACATGCAAATGGCACCAGCGCCTGGTTGCTCTGCCTTCACTTTCACCACAGTGCTGCTCACGTTTTTAGCAGCTCTGAGTCTGGGCAGGAAACCTTCATGGGTTTGGTACATTTTCCAGAGTTTGTTTTCTTTTCTCTCTATCAGTATTGAGAATGTGATTGGTGATTGGTTGTGAATGTGATGGGTGATTAATTGTGAATGTGATGGGTGATTGGTTGTGAATGTGATGGGTGATTAGCTGTGAATGTGATTGGTGATTGGTTGTGAATGTAATTGGTTGTGAATGTGATTGGGGATTTCCTGTGAATGTAATTGGTTGTGAATGTGATGGGTGATTGGCTGTGAATGTAATTGGTTGTGAATGTGATGGGTGATTGGTTGTGAATGTGATTGATGATTGGTTGTCAATGTAATTGGTTGTGAATGTGATGGGTGATTGGTGGTGATTAGTTGTGAATGTGATGGGTGATTGGTGGTGATTGGTGGTGATTGGTTGTGAATGTGATGGGTGATTGGTGGTGATTGGTTGTGAATGTGATGGGTGATTGGTGGTGATTGGTTGTGAATGTGATGGTTGAGAGGCTCAGGGCAGCTGCAGGTTCAGGCCAGTGAATTGTTAAGTTGTTAAGGGAAGGTTTGTGTATGTACAGGTTTCAGAGGAGACCTGAGCAAGCTCCACTCTACCTCTCTCTACTCAGAGGGTGTAATTCCTGCTTCTGCGTTTAGGCTGGTGTGTTCTCTAGTATCTGGCTACCATTTCTTGGTGTTCAGGGCTCTGTGTGGAATGAGTCATGTTTCAGGGCTCTTTATTGAGAGGGAAGAAGAAAGGATGATCTATATGTTTCTCTCTCCGCCTCTTTTCCACCGACTCTGTGTGTGTATGTAGAGGTGTCCTAATGTTTCCTGACTGGACTTTGAAGTTAGGGTTTGTAACAGGCTCCGTGTTGTGCAGAGTGTATGTGACCCAGTGGGTCTCTCTGAAACACCTGACCTCTGTGGAGGGGACAGAGTGCACCTGTGTGTGGAGGGGACAGAGTGCACCTGTGTGTGGAGGGGACAGAGTGCACCTGTGTGTGCGCAGGGGACAGAGATGTTTTCATTGAAGTATCTATCATATCATAATGAAATCACATATTGAGTAGTACACAGTGTTGCATACAAGAGTAGTTTACACAATGGTGTTAACAGTAAATATAACATCTTGGTCAAACCCCTTGTAACCGACAGCTTTGGTTTCCTAAAGAGCGGGAAATGGAAGACATATGGCCTTATTGGTCCCAGTGTAAGGATACAGTAAGGAATGACGCTGCTTTGGCTGTGGTACGTGTGTGTGTGTGCTCAGAACTGAAGAGCTGTGCGTATTTGTTGCCAGATCCGTATTTGTTCAGCGAGGATGTGTAATGTGCGTTGCCAGTTCACTGGACGCTCGTCCCAAAATATCCTGCCTACAAGCTGGAGAACAACCCCCCCCGGGTTATCTTGTCTTGTCTTGGTTTTTTTTTTCTCACTGGATTACATCAATAGCTAGCGGATATTACAGACAGATCGGTTTTATCAACAGTCTCTTTACAAATGGTTTCTAGTACTCTGATTTACAGGGATGTCAGCGTGTCGGGCGCTGGTCTCCCTCCACAGAGAGAGCTGCTTCCACGCTGCCAAGCCATGACTCCCTGCAGCAGTCCTTAAATGGAGGACTCCAGTGTGAGGTCTTCCAGAACTATATTTGTCAAAGGAAGGGGAAAGGGAGCTCTTTAAATAACCCGTGTGTTCACCCTACTACACGGATGTTGACGGACTGTTTCAGGAAATAAACCGGTGGTATGACTGTCTGATTTGTCACGATGCTGACTGCAGTGTGTGCTTGTTCCTGAGAGCATGTTAATATCGTTTGGGTGGGTTCCTGATTAATTCATAGATATTTTAATGCTTTGATGAATAACTAAATAATAATATCAGAGGTTAATGAAGGGGCGTGTCTCTGGCGTGTCACAGGAGGGCTGCACTGGTGAGAGCTCCGGGCAAACTCTAGAGCTTTTTGTGGTTTTATTATTTTAATTTGATATGTTTATAAGCAATTCAGTGTTCAACTGTCTCTGGCGTTCTATGAACATGACAAATGAAATTGAGACGTATGCTGAATTGTGTGAAGTCTGTCAAAAGCAAACGAAGCGTTCTGCTTGCTCCCGGTCTTCTCATCTCGAAGCTCATGGCCTGAGTGTAGCGCGGTGTTATTGAGGAGAGAGCAGGAATGGGCCACTCCAGAGCAGTTTGGGAGGTTAGTCATTTCAGCTGCATTTCCCCCGCTGAAAATCACACGCGTGTGCGTGCGTGTGCGTGCGTGTGCGTGCGTGAGCGCGCGTGCACACGCAAGCGTCAAAGCAGTGGCCTACTTTGCAAGGAACACTGATTTTGGGAGAGCAAACATTTGGAAAAAGACTCTGTACTTATCATTGTGTAAATGCTGTTTTGATATGATTTGTTACTGTAGTCAGTGTTAGGATATTGCTGTGATATAATACCCACAGTATCAGTAGCATATTTATGGTTTGAATAAAGTCTGCTGTCCTCCTAGTGTTATACCCCAGTAGTACAGACCAGCTGGCTCAGATGCCCTCGGACCGACCGCACTCTGAAGCTAAGCGTGGTTAGATGGGCTCCTGTGTTCCAGAGCTAAGCGTGGTTAGATGGGCTCCTGTGTTCCAGAGCTAAGCGTGGTTAGATGGGCTCCTGTGTTCCAGAGCTAAGCGTGGTTAGATGGGCTCCTATGTTCTAGAGCTAAGCGTGGTTAGATGGGTTCCTGTGTTCCAGAGCTTAGCGTGGTTAGATGGGCTCCTGTGTTCCAGAGCTTAGCGTGGTTAGATGGGCTCCTGTGTTCCAGAGCTTAGCGTGGTTAGATGGGCTCCTGTGTTCCAGAGCTTAGCGTGGTTAGATGGGCTCCTGTGTTTCAGAGCTTAGCGTGGTTAGATGGGCTCCTGTGTTCCAGAGCTTAGCGTGGTTAGATGGGCTCCTGTGTTCCAGAGCTAAGCGTGGTTAGATGGGCTCCTGTGTTCCAGAGCTAAGCGTGGTTAGATGGGCTCCTGTGTTCCAGAGCTAAGCGTGGTTAGATGGGCTCCTGTGTTCCAGAGCTAAGCGTGATTAGATGGGCTCCTGTGTTCCAGAGCTAAGCGTGGTTAGATGGGCTCCTGTGTTCCAGAGCTAAGCGTGGTTAGATGGGCTCCTGTGTTCCAGAGCGCTGTTCGACTACGACAGGACGAAGGACTCTGGCCTGCCCAGCCAAGGGCTGAACTTCGGCTTCGGCGACATCCTGCATGTTCTCAACGCCTCCGATGACGAGTGGTGGCAGGCGCGTCAGGTTACCCCGGACAACGAGGTGGAGGAGGTCGGCGTCATCCCCAGCAAGAGGAGGTACCGGCACATGGCACCACCCACACACACGGACCGCCCACACACACGCCCCCACACACACAGCACCGCCCACACACACGGCACCACCCACACACATGGCACCGCCCACACACACGTGACCACCTACACACACGGCACCACCCACACACATGGCACCGCCCACACACACAGCACCTCCCACACACACGTGACCACCTACACACACGTCACTGCCTACACACACGTGTCACTGCCACACGTGCACGTGTCACAGCTTTACGCACAGGCTCACGTACATGCGGAAGGCAGTATAATGGGAACAGCAGGAATGCACGGGTGTGTCCGCACTGAGAGACGGATCAAGGCTGCCATTTGGGTTCAGAGTAGCTTCTGTGCCATTAGACTCGCACAAAGGGAATAACTTGGGATGAGAAATTGCCTCATCTGTTTAAATGAGGCTCACCGGTACTGTTGAACTGAGGGAAGAGAAGACATGAGGGGAACATCAGTGAGATTACTAATCTGGTGTTTATGTCTAACGTGGTGACTACGCATCTCGGAGGCTTTGCAGGCCGTTTCTTCACCCGCGGCAGGCGATGGCGTCTCCTTCCCCACTGTGACGTGGGACTTGGGCTGTGTCAGCTGTTCGGAGGGGAAAGATGTAACCAAAGCAGTTTGGTGCCTTGAGCTTGAGTGTGGCGAGAGGCGGCTGATGTCTGCTAGCAGCTAGCAGCTAGCACAGCTCACAGCCCTGACTGACGAGTGCAGCCGTGACTGACGAGTGCAGCCGTGACTGACGAGTGCAGCCGTGACTGACACACACAGCCGTGACTGACACACACAGCCGTGACTGACACACACAGCCACAACTGACGCGTACAGCTGTGACTGACGTTTACACTCACGGTTGACGTTTACGCTCAGGACTGACGTTTACAGCTGTGACTGATGTGTTGAGTCGCTCCATTTTAAGTGGAGTCTTCAGACGTCCTGGCTTGGAAGGCTGGCAGTATAATGACCTGCTTGTTAAATGTGTAATCGGCAGCTGAACTCTGGGTCGTGTTCTCTTCCCCCTCCAGCAAAAGTTGCTTTTAACAAACAGAGATTTGAGGATCTTCTCAGTTGCCAGTGATGATTCAGTCATGTGACTTGACTGTACATCAGTGAAGGCAAACGCTACCACACACATGTGCAGTGATCTAAAAACTGCATTTACTCTCCCTTTATAAGAGAGAGATTTGCCAGGGAGTCCTTAGAAATGATTGCATCATAAACTCTCAGTCTTTTTACATTTAAAATGTTCATCATCACACCACCCGTGTTGCCCTGGGCCTTAAGCTGAGTGTCTAATAACCCCTGCTGTCTTGGCACACAGACCCACACTGTACACTGAGCTCATGTTAGTTCTACTACAGTATACATTTACATTTACATTTACATTTACGGCATTTAGCAGACGCCCTTATCCAGAGCGACTTACAAAAAGTGCTTCATTGTTTTACTCAGAACAAAATCTCTAGCTAGTTAGTTTAGGCTAAAATCAGGAAGAAACTTTAAGCAAAGATATTATTAGATACAGTCAGTATGGACGCCTAGATATACTCAAATATATACTGAGAAAACCCTACTTAACAGATAAAAGCAAGAAAAGTCATTACAGTCACAAATATTTAATACATGCTAGTGTAGTAAAATTTAATTTAAGTGCTCTTGAAACAGATGTGTCTTCAGTCTTCGCTTAAAAACAGCAAGAGACTCTGCCATTCGGACACTCAGTGGAAGTTCGTTCCACCACTGAGGTGCCAGAACTGAAAAAAGTCTGGATGCATGTTTTCCGCATGTCCTGAGAGATGGTGGGTCAAGCCGAGCTGTGCTTGAAGCTCGAAGAGCTCTGGGTACAGATCGGGATTTGACCATTGCCACCATGTATGGAGGTGCTGGTCCATTCTTAGCCTTGTAGGCCAGCATCAGGGTTTTATATCTGATGCGGGCAGCTACAGGAAGCCAGTGAAGAGAGCGCAGCAGAGGAGTAACATGGCTGAACTTAGGAACATTGAAGACAAGTCGAGCCGAGCCAGGCAAGGGCCTGATGGTACGCATAGGAAGACCAGCCAGGAGTGAGTTGCAGTAGTCAAGTCTTGAAATGACAAGAGACTGAACAAGCACTATATGTATATGTGTATATGTGTTTGCTTGTTTTTTCTAAGCAGAGTTCTTTTGCTCCCTCAGAAATTCTTCATTTATGTCTTCACTGTCTGTAGACAAGCAAAATTAAACCCGAGCTTCCATGCGAGCCAGTAAAACACACTCTAATTAAAGCATTTTTTCTCCAGCGTGTGATCAGGCGAGACTCAAGGCTTTGCTCTCCCAACACTCTGCTGTCTCCCTCGAGACCGTGCAGATTGAGAGGCGATAATTGACTTCTCACCCATCTCTCTCACCCCGCACGAGATCCCATCAGGGAAGCTCGGGAAGGCAGTGCTGTGTGCACATGTGCGCAGACCCTCGAAGAAGTGAAACCAGTCGAGGTTGCACGAGTCTTTTTTTTTTTGTATCAGATGTGAGATGACGTCAGAATCTTTAATCACATGCCTGATATTTTAGTATTTTAACAGAACTTTCTACTTTAACAGTCTTTTGTTCATTCCGTTGTTTTCTACCGTCATGTGAAGGATATTTGAGTAACTTGGTATTTATTAGCAATTGATTATTAAATTTAAAAATAACGTTGGATTAAGGTAATTTTACAACAGAGCGAGAGTAGTGCAATAAAGAAAGCTTGGGGCGTACAGTGGGGTTCGCTCCTCCAACACTGGGGTTTTTCTTTGAAAATATCGTTCGTTGTAACTGCTTTGGGATCAGTTAGTCCACGCAGTTCTCACTGAGGCTCAGCACCTTCTCCTGGCAGCGCCTCTTCTCGCACGGCGGATCCTGATCCGTGGTCCTGGTGCTCCACATGAACCTGGTGTCCATTTTGTTTGGACACCGTTACCCACGAGGCACCTGTAACCCTTTTTGCCCTTCCTTGTCCGTCAGGGTGGAGAGAAAAGAGAGGGCCAGATTAAAGACCGTCAAATTCAACTCCAAATCCAGAGACAAAGGGGTAAGTGTGTGTTCCATGGTTACGTTTCCCGTCACATTCATGCTTTCTAATTAGTGTGTAGCGCAAACTGAATATTGACAATATAATGAAATCTGCACTCCAGTCATATCAGAATGACTATTTGCCCAAAACAGATTATTTGGGCTGTTATATTTGGGCCGTTAATAGATTAGAAAATAAACTACCAGCAGGCCCTGTGCTGGAGCGCTGGTGGCAATATAGTTAGTGTGTTAACATCACGTTCACACCTGAAACTTTGGGACCACAAGCAGCGCCTCTCATGTTAATATATTCAAACGATAAAGCTGCTTTGGCACCTGAGTGTTGGCGGCTGATTTGTGCCACACAGCAGGAGAGAGTGAGGATGCGTGTGCCACACAGAGAGGAGAGAGTGAGGATGCGTGTGCCACACAGAGAGCAGGAGAGAGTGAGGATGCGTGTGCACACAGAGAGCAGGAGAGAGTGAGGATGCGTGTGCCACACAGAGAGGGAGAGAGTGAGGATGCGTGTGCACACAGAGAGGAGAGAGTGAGGATGCGTGTGCACACAGAGAGCAGGAGAGAGTGAGGATGCGTGTGCCACACAGAGAGCAGGAGAGAGTGAGGATGCGTGTGCCACACAGAGAGCAGGAGAGAGTGAGGATGCGTGTGCACACAGAGAGCAGGAGAGAGTGAGGATGCGTGTGCACACAGAGAGCAGGAGAGAGTGAGGATGCGTGTGCACACAGAGAGCAGGAGAGAGTGAGGATGCGTGTGCACACAGAGAGCAGGAGAGAGTGAGGATGAGTGTGCCACACAGAGAGCAGGAGAGAGTGAGGATGCGTGTGCCACACAGAGAGGAGAGGAGTGGATGCGCAGTGCACACAGAGAGCAGGAGAGAGTGAGGATGCGTGTGCACACAGAGAGCAGGAGAGAGTGAGGATGCGTGTGCCACACAGAGAGCAGGAGAGAGTGAGGATGCGTGTGCACACAGAGAGGAGAGAGTGAGGATGCGTGTGCCACACAGAGAGCAGGAGAGAGTGAGGATGCGTGTGCCACACAGAGAGGAGAGAGTGAGGATGAGTGTGCCACACAGAGAGGAGAGAGTGAGGATGCGTGTGCCACACAGAGAGGAGAGAGTGAGGATGCGTGTGCCACACAGAGAGCAGGAGAGAGTGAGGATGCGTGTGCACACAGAGAGCAGGAGAGAGTGAGGATGAGTGTGCCACACAGAGAGGAGAGAGTGAGGATGCGTGTGCACACAGAGAGCAGGAGAGAGTGAGGATGAGTGTGCCACACAGAGAGGAGAGAGTGAGGATGCGTGTGCACACAGAGAGCAGGAGAGAGTGAGGATGCGTGTGCACACAGAGAGCAGGAGAGAGTGAGGATGAGTGTGCCACACAGAGAGGAGAGAGTGAGGATGCGTGTGCACACAGAGAGCAGGAGAGAGTGAGGATGAGTGTGCCACACAGAGAGGAGAGAGTGAGGATGCGTGTGCACACAGAGAGCAGGAGAGAGTGAGGATGCGTGTGCTGAGAGTCTTACATTTCAACGCTTTCGAAAGACAAAGTGTCTGGTGTTTTTGACATACCAGTTTATGCACGTTCATTACGTTCTAGCCATATATGCAGAGTTTACTATAATCGTACTAATCCCTTCTGCTGACACAGCTGTTTGTGAGAAGCCGGTTAACCGTGTCTTTCAAGGCTGTAGTTTTGCTTCTCTTAACATATAGTCCACGGCCTTTTTCAGCTGTATATCCTAAATACAGTGCCATGGGAAAAGGCGTAAACTATTCAGGAGAGAGAACAAAAGAAACCAAAATGGGTCCGCTTGCCATTGAAGTCAGACTGCTCTCTTCCTGGATGTGGACCCCTCCCCTTTACCCATCTCGTGTGCACTAACCTGCTTTCTAACAGCTGCGCATCTGCTTAGGTTTCTATTCTGTTTTATCTGCTTTCATCCCTCATATATGATTTTGGGTCAAAACCATCTGTCACTTTAATGTATGAGTTACTTAATCAACATCTCTGTAATTTATCTTCCATTGACTCTGCTGCCACACAAGTGCATCATGCTGGATCCTACTGGTTTGATTGGATCCTACTGGTTTGATTGGATCGTACTGATTGATTTGTCCCTCAGACTATTTAAGAAGCACATTATTGATTGGCAGCAGAGTCGTGTGTGTGTGTGTGGGTTTGGTTGGTTTGGTTTCGTTTGTTCACACCCGTATTAGACACCACCTTTCCATTTCTCTTGTGTTCTCCATCCCTCCCTCCGTCCCTCCCTCCATCCCCCCCTCTCCCTCCGCAGTCACTCAGTGACAAGCCTAAAAAGAACCTCTTTTCACGAAAATTCCCTTTCTACAAGAACAAGGATCAGAGTGAGCAGGAAACGAGCGATGTGGACCGTAAGTATGGCAGTAGACACTGGCCGAACTGGGCGAACTGGGCGTACTGGGCTATTGGAACAAGGCACTGGACAGTGCTGGCCAGGATAGCCTCTCCTATTGGCTCAGCCTGAATCCACTGGACAAAACCCCTCACAATGCAATGACCCTGAATCAAGTTCGAGACCACTGAACTTGCGTAACTGCTGCCATGATTTTAGAAGCCTGGTATTTATTCTGGAGACATAATACAGTATTGGCCTGCATTTCTGACTATTGAATAAAAGCCCTTTACTTTAAAGGTCTGTTGCATTATGGGTGGGTGTGTTGCCGGTCGGTGAGGCCACATACATTATTCCAGTACCATAACCGTTGTTTTTGTGATTTTCTCCTGTTTGCGTGCTCTCTGACGACTGCTCCACAGGACCTGAGTGACGACAAAGGCTTGAGTAAGTGCTCCAAGGCCCCTGTGCTCCTCCAAGGCCCCTGTGCTCCTCCTGGGCCCCTGTGCTCCTCCTGGGCCCCTGTGCTCCTCCAAGGCCCCTGTGCTCCTCCTGGGCCCCTGTGCTCCTCCTGGGCCCCTGTGCTCCTCCTGGGCCCCTGTGCTCCTCCTCATGGGCCCCTGTGCTCCTCCTGGGCCCCTGTGCTCCTCCTGGGCCCCTGTGCTCCTCCAAGGCCCCTGTGCTCCTCCATGGCTCTCCCAACTTCTCCTTCCGCCCTTAGCTTAGATTTCCCTTTTCCTTTTTCTCCCCTTTGCTCATTTAGATGTAAGGTGTTATGGGGGCAAAGAAGGCTGATCTAGCATTCCCTGAGATGGGCAAAGATCTTTCTTTTCTCCAGTGGCTGGGTCAATATTGGATATGGGCTTTACTTGCAATTCCTGTAAACTGTGACTAATGACATGACTATAGTTTAAACACTAACTTGCAGTAGATGGGCTGAACCAAACCTAAACCATTGCATTCTACAATGTGGACTGTGATTAAGCCTATTAAGATCTGTGGTCCAGCAACAGGATTAAAAGACGGAGATTCTTTTTTACTTTTTTAATCTCTTGGAAGACCTTTAAAGATATGCCTCTGAGATTTTCATATGATGCCTGGTATTTCAACACATTGCATTGGGCAGCAAAACAAAAAGTAGAGTTGGCCAAACTATTAATTTATAAATTAATTCATGAATTGCTCATCTGAACCACGCCTCATAGTTTCAGTAGTTCAAAAGCTCAATATCACATAAATGTCTGTGAAATAGCCCAACCTACATTATACCTGGCCTCTGGTTAGTTACACGTACGGGGCAGTGCTGACACTTCAGAACCCCAGACACACGTCCAGGAGAGTCCTTACGAGACTAACATCCGGGACAGTCCTTACGAGACTAACATCCAGGAGAGTCCTTATGAGACTAACGTCCAGGAGAGTCCTTATGAGACTAACGTCCAGGAGAGTCCTTACGAGACTAACATCCGGGACAGTCCTTACGAGACTAACATCCGGGACAGTCCTTATGAGACTAACGTCCAGGAGAGTCCTTACGAGACTAACATCCGGGACAGTCCTTACGAGACTAACGTCCAGGACAGTCCTTACGAGACTAACGTCCAGGACAGTCCTTATGAGACTAACGTCCAGAACAGTCCTTACGAGACTAACGTCCAGAACAGTCCTTACGAGACTAACGTCCAGAACAGTCCTTACGAGACTAACGTCCAGGACAGTCCTTACGAGACTAACGTCCAGAACAGTCCTTACGAGACTAACGTCCAGGACAGTCCTTACGAGACTAACGTCCAGAACAGTCCTTACGAGACTAACGTCCAGGACAGTCCTTACGAGACTAACGTCCAGAACAGTCCTTACGAGACTAACGTCCAGAACAGTCTTTATGAGACTAATGTCCAGGAGAGTCCTTACAAGATTAACATAGATGGTTCCACTGCTCTCATCTTTACATGATGTACATGGTTCTGCAGCTCTGCCCTCCACTTGCCATTTAAAGGCTTCTGAAGAAGGCAGGTTGAAGGACAGGGACGTGGTCCATGGTTGAAGGACAGGGACGTGGTCCATGGTTGAAGGACAGGGACGCGGTCCATGGTTCAAGGACAGGGACGCGGTCCATGGTTCAAGGACAGGGACGCGGTCCATGTCTTCGCCAGGCCTTTTTGGGGCAATTGAAGAATGTCAGAGAACGTTTTGGTATTGATTAATCAAACATTGATAAAAACAAAATCCAGCAAACAATGAAATGAAATGAAATATCTGACATGCAATGACTAATTGAATCCGTTGTTCAGTAAAACGCCCTTTATTATGCTTTTTGTGTTATGAATGTGCGTGTCATGTTTGTAGTCACACTGAACCATCTCTCTGTGGTAGAGCTGTGCCTCTCTGTCCATGAATGTGCAGTGTGTTGTGCCTCTGTTCAGACCCCCCAAAGGACTTAGAATGGGGCTGTAAGGCATACAGTTAAAAATGTCTTATGTCTGGGTGAGACCTGTTTTTTTTCCCACAGCAGGGCATTTGCAAGGCATATTTCACCCTTCCAAAATGCATCCACCTTTCAGTATGCTCACACGATTTTTAGTGATGTGAACATTCACACCCAAATATCTCAAGTGGAAAGTCCTTCACATGTCCCGTAGGTCTCAACACTGCCATCTGCTGGTGACTGACATGACTGTGTTGTGTTTTGTGACATACCTGCCCTGTGTCTTCTGGGGTGGCTGTGCAGCGTTATGTTGGTGGTGCTTATGTTCCCCTTTTTTGATTTCAGAGCATGTAACCTCTAATGCCAGTGATAGTGAAAGTAGCTACCGTAAGTGTCTCCCCTTTCATTTCCTCTCCTGTTTCCTGTCTGTGTTTTTGTGGGTCCTGTCACCGTCAGCTTTAGGTTCATTTGCTCTGTTTTGTTCCCACCGGCTCCCTTGAGCAAAAGCGCTCACTCTCTCTCTCCCCCTCTCTCCCTCCCTCACTCTCTCTCCCTCCCTCTCTTTCCCTACCTCTCCCTCTCTTCTTCCCTCACTCTCCTTCCCTCTCTCCCTCCCTCTCCCTCCCTCCCTCTTTCCCTACCTCTCCCTCTCTTCTTCCCTCTCTCCCTCCCTCTCTCTCCCCCTCCCTCACTCTCTCTCCCTCCCTCTCTTTCCCTAACTCTCCCTCTCTTCTTCCCTCCCTCTCCCTCACTCTCTCTCCCTCTCTCACTCCCTCTCTCTCCCTCCCTCTTTCCCTATCTCTCCCTCTCTTCTTCCCTCTCTCCCTCCCTCTCTCTCCCCCTCCCTCACTCTCTCCCTCCCTCTCTTCCCTAACTCTCCCTCTCTCCCTCCCTCTCTCCCTCCCTCTCCCTCTCTCTCTCTCTCCCTCTCCCTCACTCTCTCTCTCCCTCTCTCTCCCTCCCTCTCACAGAGAGACCTTTGATGCTAGGTCCATTGGTTATTGGTTCTTCTCTTTGGCACAGTTTCACTATGATACACTGCAGAAATTTCACATGACAAAAATGAAAACAGAGTCTGTTAATGACTCTCCAGGTTGTTTGCACGTTAAGGCTGGTTTTATGACTCTACAGCATAACCTAATCAGCAGAGTGATAAGAGTGCATACACCTGTACATTTAGGCCAACATGACATCTATGTAGACAAACTTTCAGAGCAAACACTATAATCAGACTACTGGCTCAGTTACTTCTCCTTTGATGTGTGATGGTTGATTCAGATCTTACCTAGGTGTATCCACAGACTTGCCTTTGTACCAAATAGTCCTGTCCTCTCTGCTCAGGTGGCCAGGAAGAGTACGTTCTGTCCTACGAGACAGTCACCCAGCAGGAAGGTAGGTCACTCGTGTATGGCGTGTTTGAACAGGGGTTTGGGGACCTGGGTGGGTTTTAGTTCAGAGAGCCCTAAGTTGTAGTCCTGTGCTTCCACAGTGAGTTATACTCGCCCTGTGATCATTCTTGGCCCGATGAAGGACAGGATCAACGATGACCTGATATCAGAGTTTCCGGATAAGTTTGGGTCGTGCGTCCCCCGTGAGTATACTGGGTCCTCATTACTTCTCCAACACTGCATGTAAAAGTTGGAGCTCATATTTGAATTGTAATGCGTCATATTCAAAATCTGCTATGGTTTGACATTTTCATCTTAATCCCAATCTCTCTCAGACACAACTAGACAAAAGCGAGATTATGAAGTAGATGGCAGAGATTACCATTTCGTCAACTCCCGGGACCAAATGGAGAGGGATATCCAGGACCACAAGTTCATAGAGGCGGGCCAGTACAACAACCATCTCTATGGGACGAGTGTGCAGTCAGTTCGAGAGGTTGCAGATAAGGTGCGTCTCAAACCCCCCATTAGCGGCACAGACGGGAGTGAGACGTTGCACAAGCAGCTCTGTCGCTTTCCCTTGAAGCTCTTCGTGGAGCTGCAGGACGTGAGAGATGCTCAATTTTCCCTTCATTCTCAGGGCAAGCACTGCATCCTGGATGTGTCGGGCAACGCCATCAAACGGCTGCAGCTCACGCAGCTCTTCCCCATTGCCATATTTGTCAAACCAAAATCCATGGAAAATATTTTGTAAGTCAACATTTGTGTTCACTGTATTCTTCTGTATTCTTCTATTTGTAAACAATGGTTATCAAACTATATCATAGTTCTAGCTAGTCATGCTGTTTCTACTGTTCTTCACCAGAGAGATGAATAAGAGACTATCAGAGGAACAGGCCAAGAAGACCTTTGACAGAGCCATGAAGCTAGAACAGGAGTTTACAGAACACTTCACCTGTGAGTGTAAAGATCCAGAATCACTAGAGGTTCAGAGCAGAACACAAATGACAAGGTCATAGTGAATTCCTTGACTAGACATTTTTGATTACCTGAGTCATTCAAAATATAAAATTAGATTCAGTTACATTGGTTTTCAGCATAGAAAATGTATACATTAATTTTATTTTCAAATTGTAGGGGTCTCATGGTTGTGAGGTAGGGTCTGGGAGTTACTGCCTGCTGCAAAAAATGGCAAATCTTGTTAGAAGGGGGGAAAAAACTCTACTAAACCAAACTACTGCACTCGGGGTGTGTTCAGACCTGACGTTGGTTTGATGACCCCTGGTGTGATGCTCTGTTAGTGCGCTTCGTTAGAGCGAGTGTGACCTTCAAACCCTATTGTGCACCAAATAAGTGAAGTGAGACCCCCTGAGGACGGAATTCTCATTCCACTTCCGAACGAACTCTGCAGCACTTTGGTTGAAGTATTAACACAGTAGTATTAACTCAGACGTTGCTATTCCACTGCATTAGTAGCGGCTCAACTTGACTCTTGCTTTTGGCACCAGTTCGTTTTGCATTGCAGATGTAATACAACAATATCTGTACAACATCTGCGGTTTACCATGACCTCACTGAACCTTCCTCGCTCAGTGGAACTTAATCTTGAACAGAAAGATTCTGGCAATGATTTGGCCACATACACAAAGCACAGTGGCACCCGCTGATGCTTTCAGTAGTCTACGGTGTTTTCCTCTCACCTTTCCAGTATCTCATTTGTTAGCGTGGAAACGTGGATAGAATCTTCCCAGGTACATTCCACAGTTTTTCCCAAGGGAAGACCAAACAAAGGGCAGTTGGGTTGGGAGTCCAGAGTTGAACTGGACAGTGGAAAAAACCCAAAATGGACCAAACACAGAACTTGGTGTCATAAAATGTGGAGGAATTCCTGCTGCTGTTTCGACTGCTTTGCGCATTTTAACAGCTCTGAGAGGTTTCAGCTAGTACATTGTTTGATTGTAAATAAATCAGGACTGAAATGCAATCGTTTATGAAATAAATGTATTATTTAATGTTAAGCCTCAAATTTCTTCAATAGAAATGCAAGTTTGGACTGATGGTCACCTTATGATGAATTAAACAGACAACAGATTACATGATTAGTTAAAAATGAAATAACCTATAAATGAAGGCCCTTTAAGGGTTAATTCAAGGGTCACTTACCTTGGTGATTTACTTATTGTCTCTATATTTCTAACTCCTAGCCATTGTACAAGGGGACACCTTGGAGGAGATCTACAACCAGGTTAAACACATCATTGAGGAGCAGTCAGGACCATACATCTGGGTGCCAGCCAAAGAGAAACTGTGAGATGGGGCAGTTAAAGAAACCTTTTTTTTTTTTTTCTCTAATTTGTTCGGGTTTTGTTTTGTTTTTCTTTCTTTATTGTTTTTGGGTTTTATTCTACCAACCAGGCCTGCTGTGAGTTGGTATTCTGACCCTAGTGTAGGACAGGCGCTGGCATCATAAGACGTGTGTGGAATTGGCCAGTGACCACCACCTTCAGCTAGCATGGTCCCAGGAAGACTCTCGTCTGGAGCTCCGCATTTCTGACTTCCAGGGGGAAGGGCTATGCCTAACCAGCACCTCATCGGAGAGATTATATAGTACAGATTCCTTAATGTTTAAGGGGGGGGTGACTTTTGGAAGGAACAGTAAGGATTTTATTGCATATACATCTGGGTTTCTTTATTTTCTTTCTGTTTTTCATATTAACGGAAGCGTCCGTGTGTATGTTTACCTGGAGAATACACGGAGCAACTCTTTGCACGTTTTAGCATTAAAGCATGTATTGGACAGTTCTTTTCTAGTTAACATATGTTGTACTTGAGTTTTTCTTAGACATGTATTTGCGCTGCATTAACCATAGCCACAAAATTGCTTTTCTCACATATACTACCCAAAATCTTATAAGAGGATCAACTACGTAACTTATGCAACTTCCCACATGTTTCACAACTGCACAAAAGGAGTGTTGGTTTGATGGATGTCCTAGCACAAACCACGATGTTGTCTCAAGCGTCCAAGGGTGTTTGGACAAGGCTGTTTTGCTGAAGTGAATAAGTTAGAAACAAGGTACGAAGTGGAATGGAAATAGTTTCTGGCTTTCTATAGAAAAGCCAGATAAGTGTATTTTAGGACAGGAGACTGCAAAAATGAAAGAATGAACTGTACACTGAGATTTTAACAAATATTTAATCCTCAGTATACTGCCTATTTTCTTATAATAAAACTCTATATTGAGCTTTATGTAAAACTATACAACTATGGAAATAATTTCTTTATATTGTTAAACATATATTAAAATCTATGAATCTATATAAATACAAATGAAAATATATTTTCCTTTACTTTCACCACAACCTCCCAACTTTGATTTCTTTCTTTTCTTTTTTGCATAATGTCACTAATATGAATTTCACGGCCCTCATCAAACACGCCAGGGCACAGAGACGGGCCGTCATCTGTGCTCACAGCCGTTTGGTCAGAGCACCTACCGGCAGACAGTTCTGCGTTACTCTCTTCCACATGAATTTAGTCGTGTGTTTCATGTGATGTGCATGGTTTTAAAAGCAATAGTATTTATAATATGTACTAAAAAAAAGTACAAGGGAAGTAAAGGGTGAATTTGTGTTTCAGCTGGAGTTATGAAAGTGTGAGCCAAGTTATGGAAAGTCAGGGTCGCGTGGACCGTGTCCTTTGCGGTGGGTGGACGTGGTGGTTGTGCTAATAGCTGAAGAAGAGGCTCGCTGTGGCACTCTCAAACATGAGCCTTTAATTCTCCACTGGAGGGCGCTCTCACAAAATCCACCTCTTATTCTCATTCTCTGAGATGATTGTTTTCTAAGTGACTGCCTCTCTAACATTTGATCGACGCTTTCTAACTCGTTTTTGACTGGACTTTGTAAATAACCTGCCAACCTGATTCATTCCACTTGTCAAAAGAGGAGAACTGCTAATAAAAACAAACCTCACGCTGTTTCTATGAATGCATCGTTCTTTATGTTCTGACTGGTCCAGGTTGTGTCCTTGACGCTTGATTGGCTGACAGACATCACCACAGACGTCATTTTTTAACACTAAACATTAAAATATGCAGTAGTCCATGAATTAATCATACTCATAAGGAATACTGCATAATGACTAAAGCTACATTTGCCCAGGTAAACTTGGGTAGGTGCACAGTTAGCCTTCTGGTTCTGATCGCAGGAAAGAGTGCAGGACTCCGAGTGAGAGGTCCCCCTCACCCCCTCACACTCTCATGTACAAACCCCAGCAACATTACTCTGCCTGATAACCTCGTAGTTCAACTCCCACAACTGTGCCACAAACGGTGTCAGTCTTGGGGCAGAGTTGACGGTTATTAGACACCGATTAGTTCGATTAGACTAGTTCACCCAACTGTCAGCGCTGCAGTTCTTAACCATCTACAGGCATACTTAAAAAAGTTTAGTTGTAGTACAAAAGTTGAATAAAATTATAGTACTAATTGTTTACTGCACATGTTAATAATTCTTTATCGATGGATGGATAGATGGATAGATTTTTAAACCAGAAATGCGTAAGGACTGCAGAGACGTCTACTGTTTCAATATCAGGTTGACACGTGGTGATTACTTCTTCAGTTGTCCGTCCTGCAACTCCTACTCCTCGCGGTAGAGACACTCTTCACCTGGACCTTCTTCTACACCATCCCTTCTTGTCCACCTCAAGGTGGAGTTTGCTGTGCGGAATGAAAGCCTCTTCTGTCTAACCCCTGGGCTCACGCCCGCTACCCGGACGCGTCAGCGTAGGTGTAAGCTAAATGAGGTTACTGTATACCTTTCGGAATTTGCAGAATTAGGTAGAAGTATTTGTATACCTAAAAATCTCGATAACTATTATTACATTAACTATTCATTGCCGGTTTGGGCGAATTATCTTGTACTTTGTACTTTGAAACTCAGTAGAAAGGTGGTGACAGTTACGAGCGTGAATACACGTCTCACCTTCGCTTTCCACTGTGAACCATGGAGGCGTTGGTTTTAGTGGGCGCGCTCCTTTTCCTAACATCGAGAGGTAAGGCGGATTTCTGAGACACACACAGATAAGCCTAAAGACTAAGAAGCTTAATGTTAGATACTTGAATTATTGTTCTATTTTCACTTGCGCGTGTTTTGTAAAAAAAAAAAAAATTAATCCGTATTTAATTCAGCAATTTAATCATAATTGTTGGTTAGCGGTTGTCCAGAAATTGATGGAAAAATCCGAACATTTTATATAGCGTCTGGACAAAGTACCGTAAAATGGTGCGCACTTTCACAAGAGATGACTAAGTGTAAGGCGATGGCAGAGGCCTTTTCCAACGCAGCGATTCGTCCAACACTTAGATGTGTCTCTGCTACTTCTGTGACGGAATGCGCTCAAAAACTAATGGTATGTAAAGAAACCAATTCATTAAACAATAATCTTTAAAAACACATCAATTAATGCTTGAATAAATTTTGATCATGCTTAGCTACCGGGCTTTTTATTTAGAAATGCTATTCATAGTCTACCCTGTGTATTAGAACAAGGAGGCTGATGCATTTTCCGCCGATGCCAAAGACATCTATGAGATTGGGAAGCAAGCTACGTTCAAAATAGTTGCTGCAGAGACTAATTTCTATGGTATGACCCCCTTTGCACCTTTATAGTTTTACATCAGTGTTAAGGCTGATGCATAGACCTCCTCTCCATCTGCAGTCTACATTTGTAAGGCTGTAAGGATTAACTGAGGAAAAGTTTTGTTGAGACCTTAAGATTTTTTTCCATTGTATGACTGCTCACTGCAAATCTCTGTTATATGGTTGCCTTTAAATAGTTTGTGTATATTTAGATACAAGTTCATGCGGCAGTGAACTCCTTGCTCTGTAGGGGAAGGAACAACCTATTATGCAGTTGCCGTGGTGAAGAGGACAAATTCTGCTATTAATATTAACAGCCTGAAGGGAAAGAAGTCCTGTCACACAGGCCTGGATCGCACAGCTGGCTGGAACATGCCTGTGGGGTATTTGGTTGACAGTGGAAGGATGTCTGTCCTGGGCTGCAGCATAACACAAGGTGGACCCAGCTGTTGCACCCCCCCCCCTCCTCCAATGTCATTCGATGTTCTGTGTCTCCGTATGGCTGTTGGTTAACAAAGGGTCCTCATCAGTTAAAACAATCAGTTAGAAAAGGACAAAGCGACGTGGAGGGACGTGGATGAGGGAGGAACCGTGCGTTTGTTTGTGTGGGTGTCTAGGAGTCGCAGAGTTCTTCAATGCGAGCTGCGTTCCTGGAGCGATGGAAGAGGCCCAGTCTCTCTGCCAACTCTGTGGAGGTGATGAGTCTGGAAGCCACAAGTGTGAGATGAGCAGTCAGGAGAAATACTACTCGTATAATGGAGCCTTCAGGTGTTGCTCTTTGGTCCACGATCTGCACATTCCAAAAAAGGGAAAAAAAACAGTGTTTTTGATGTACATGGTAAGTGTATATGCGCAGTCATCTGAATACTGCATGTATTTATTCTCCACAGGTGCCTGGTTGACGATGCAGGAGATGTTGCCTTTGTTAAACACACCACAGTTGGTGACAACACTGATGGTAAGCGTTGTGTTGTAGGGAAAATCTTCCATAATACAATCTGACTGGAAGAACATCTTATACTCATATTGTCCCGATGGGGAAATGTAATTGCAGGTAAAGGGGAGACCTGGGCCCAGGACCTACACTCTAAGGACTACCAGCTGCTGTGTCCGGACGGGACCCGTAGTGCTGTCTCAAATTACACACACTGCCATGTGGCTAGGGTTCCATCAAGAGGCATTGTGGTCCGTAATGACATCAACAGCTCTGTGGTATATTTCATGCTTAAAGAGGGACTGGTAAGGACTTCTGACACTGGGCTTTCTCACACGTAATGCATGCACATAAGTGCACATGGTACACGTGGTATAGCTTTATAGCCCTCTAATATAGTGTAGTTGTGTTTCCTCTTGGCTGCCACTGATAATGATTAACTTATGACAAATAACTGCATAGTCAAATAAACCTTTACATACAGTAAATGAGCTGTTTTATCTTTCCCCACAGCAAAAGTCTCACTTTTCAATTTTCTCCTCGATGGCTTTTAATGGTACCGACCTACTATTTAGTGACAGTTCAGCAGGGTTTCTCCTTGCTCAAAATGAAGACTACATCACGTGGATGGGTTGGAAATACTATAACATTTTAAAAACTATGGACTGCTCAACCACAGGTTAAACCCTCTCCTTTTAATTGTATTACAATCAACCAGCAGTAAAACTGGCAAATTATGCTATAAATGTCGAATCTTTATACAGAGAAAATGATATTTGTCACTGTGCTCTGTTGATATGTAACAACAGTACAGATTATTACTAATTACTTTATCCATGTATGTATTTTAGCATTTTTATTCACACTTTTTAAAATTAATTCCAGTGGGTTGAGTTATTATAATTTTTAATTATGCATTCATGTAGAAAGTATAAAAAAATCTACATTCTGTACCCTCCTGTGTGCGTGTATGTGTGTGTGTGCATGATTGTGTGTGCGTACATGTATTTGTAGATGTTCCAGAGTTTCTCCGCTGGTGTGTGCTGTCTTATGGAGAACAAACTAAATGCACCAATATGGCTGAAGTCTTCAAAAGTAAATCACTCATTCCCTACATCCAGTGTGTTCATGGAACATCTGTGGAGGATTGCATGCAGAAGATCCAGGTGGGCCAGTCAAGGACGTTAGTTTAGATGTTGTCAAACGTCCTCTGTGGAAAATATTACACCCTGTGGTGTTTGACTCAGTTATGCCTATGCAATTGGCTTCTAATGCATTTTTGCAGAATAAGGAAGCAGATGTCATCACCCTTGATGGAGGCTACATCTACAAAGCAGGGAAGGAATTTGGCTTGGTTCCTGCTGTTGGAGAAAGTTACACAGGTTAGTCCCAAACTAAAGATGCCTCTATATATTATATTTAAAAAGTATTGCATTTTGAATAAAGTGTTCAGCGCGCTCTCTGCATGATACTGGGAGACCAATAAAAATGTGATTCTGCAAAAGCACTTCACAGACCAGGCTGTGTCTTGTCTTAGCGGATGGCGACGGCAGCGTCTATTATGCCGTGGCTGTGGTCAAGAGGAGCAATGATCTCCAGAGATTCGATGATCTCAGGGGGCGAACCACCTGCCACACCGGTTACGGCAGGACCGCCGGCTGGAACATTCCTATCAGCCTGCTGATTGAGAAAGGTCTCATCAGGCCACAGCAGTGCCAAATAGCCCAAGGTTGGTGAACACTGCCCCTCATTGTACCAGAAGTGCTGCATTTCATTTCAAGGTCTCTGTTACTACTACTTGTGTATTTCTCTTGTGCTATTTATCAAACATGTCGACTGCTACTGACAAACACTTTTAGTTAGCAAATAATTGTCTCGTTTTTTCACACTAGCTGCTGGAGACTTCTTCAAAGCCAGCTGTGTACCTGGTGCCAATGAACCTGGTGTTCCCAGCAATCTTTGTGCTCAGTGTGTTGGAGACTCCAGTGGCCAAAATAAGTGTGTTAAAGGCCAAGACCTGTTTGATGGTTACAACGGAGCTTTCCGGTATTTGTTTACCTGAATTATCATTTATGTTGTTCAGTATATTTGTGGAGTTCTCGGCATTAGGATATTGTTAATTGTTTGGCTAGAAGTATCTTAGAAAGACCTCATACGTTCTACGTTTCAGGTGTTTGGTTGAAGGGGCTGGAGAGGTTGCCTTTGTAAAACATTCCACAGTATTCCAGAATACAGATGGTGAATCACGCTCAGCAATTCCTTTAGTTGTTTTAATGGCAGGAATAAATAAATAACAATGTCATTAACAATTTAAAGTGTTTTAATTTTCAGGAAATGGCACAGATCCCTGGTCCATTAGTTTGAGTTCAAGAGACTTCCAGCTGCTGTGTTCTCAAGATAATCGTGCTGAAGTCACTCAGTACAAACAGTGCAACCTAGCCCGTGTCCCTTCCCATGCTGTGATGGTACGGCCCGACACCAGAGCTCACATCATCTTTGGACTTTTAGACAAAGCTCAGGTTGGTGTTATTTACCCTTGAAATATAATCATTTAAGAACATGATAATGAAGATGGACAATTTTCGCTTTAGTACGCCACTTATATCTCCGGTTTTCCTCTCTTCAGATATTCTTCGGGGTTAACTCTGACTCTGACTTCAAGATGTTTGATTCCAGCAAGTATGAGGGATCAGACCTAATCTTCAAAGACTCTACAGTGGGTGTTATTGGTGTGGGGGACAAAAAGACCTACGAGGACTGGCTCGGCCAACGTTACACAGACGCCCTGATCGCCATGGAGTGCACCCGCCCCTCCTCTGCAGGTATCATGTATCATCTCTAAACGTGACAGATAATTTCTCCCACTGACAGCGTCCTTCCATTATTTCAGCTGTGGGGGTTTTGTACGTGTGCACGTGTGTGGGGTGTTAAGTAGTGATTCTGAAGGATTTCTGAGTCAGAGGGAGCGATTCTCTCCCTTCTACTCTCACTGTGTATGTATGGCGGCTGTTTGTCTCTCTTGCTACAGGCTTGTGTTCGACTTCACTACTGCTGGTGGGGAGTTTGGCCACACTCGCGTCTCTTCTGGCTGTGTAGCAGATCTGCCAGCCAGGCGCGGCTCTCAGACATTTCTGAAGTGGCCTCTTTTCTCTGTCTGTTGCCTTGTGTGTCTACTCTTATAGCTTTACATCACATCCATGGCTAATGTTTTAAACACTGCTGTTGTAAATATACAATGAGTACGCAGTAAGGTGTAGAGTTTTAGCTAATATATCATTGCTTGTAACAAATTGATTTTCTCATGCTACAAATCACATATACATCAGAATTTAGCAAATCGTTATCCTCAGGATAACTCATCTCAACTCTTGTATGAAGATTGTTAGATTAGCCTTGCACAGTCATTTCTCAAACACACAGGATCTCATTTTATTGTGTCTCATCTAGCATTTGAAGCAGAGTGATTTCTTAAGGGCTTTTGTTTGTTTATTTTTTAAGCCAAATGTTTTTCTCTGATGAATTGGGGTTGGTTTATTTGATAGTAATAATATGTCGGTGCCAGGCACATAAATTACTAAAATGGTGAGAGACAAACCTACTGAACTTAAAGTGCTTCAGTTAAAGAGGACTCACTTTTAGGGTTGAGGTTTCACATAAATTATAGAAGAATGTTCTCCGAGACACTTATAGCCTTTCATACGTACTCATAACATTTTATCTTCATGCCATAGAGAGATTTTTAGTGTTTTGGGTTTAAGTGCATTGTGCCTGTTTTTGCTAAGATTGTTGCAAACTGATTATTATGAAATTAAAATTATGTTAATTTTCCATTTTCACTGTAGCTGCAGCACCATTGTTTTTTTAAGAGTACAAATACTTGTTAATAATTATTGCAGTGATCTGATTAGTGAGGGCAACCGCCGAGCTTCTTTTAAATAAACTACTTGAAGGAACATTTCAGGGAATATGTATTAAGTATTTTCTAATACATCCCAGCTCACAAATTGAGTGTAAGTCAATGAGTAGGGCATGCACTGGTGTTTCATGCACTGGTGTTGAATAGTCTTCTGTTCTCCAAAGATGGTGAAATAGTAAGAAAATGTTACCTCTAGTCATTTCAGGATCATGTTTTCAGAGTCAGTCCTATGTATTTGGTATTTAGGAGGCTTCAGTCTGATAGCTTTCCATCGTTTCTCTGATTTCTATCTTTGAACTTTGTTACGGCGCATGTGTTTCATCACAAGAACATATCTGTCCATTTAGCAGGAATTTGCAACCTACCACACCAACCATAGTATCAGACCCAACTTAATTTCAATTCGATTTCAACTTTTGTACATGCCTTAATATTGCCTTCACTTCTGTTCCAGAGCACCATAATGTATATGCATTTCACTCATTTACTTTCTGTTTCAATGTGGCCCCATGATAAAGTTATTTGTATATGATGTCCAATTACCATTTCAATGTATATGTACTGACACATTGATGTGTTTTACTCTGCTTTATTGTTATGTAGCAATTTCTTTAATGAAATTATTGAGATGTAACTAATATTTAGTTGCCAGGCCAGTGTGTCTGCTGAAGTATTATTACATATGGTCCCTGTGAGGGATCTTTTCAATAAATGCACATCTTTAAAACCAGGATTCCAACATCACATTGTGTTTTTAAGTTTCACCCTGCACAATGAGTAAATGAATCTTTCAACTTTAGACCAGGACTAAAACTTAAGTAAAAAGCAATAAAATACCAAAATCTGTGTAATACACTGCGCACAACATATACACTTCTTAAATTCTGAAAATGCAGAAACTGGACAGATCTGTCTAATACCTGAAATGCTACTCTAGGAGAGGTCTATTCACTTATCAGAGGTCTTACCTGTTTTCTTATTTAGTTTTCTTATCTAATTCTCTACTTTTCGCCAAATGGAGATGTACGATTAAGGGGGTCATTGATGTGGTTTATATTTGTTTATTATATATGATTTATTCAAACTATTATGACTCCTCAGTTAAGTGATGTGTAATTGGTTGGGAGTATTATTCGTTTTTATTAAACTCTTGAAATCACCCTTGCTGGCCTTAAGTGGTGCTCTGGCCGACACATCAAGTTCAATTAAATGTAAAAGTCAAACTAGCGCCTCTAACTTCACATCGGGTAGACGCCTTCCCCAACGCAAGCTGAAGCAGCACTTCTTCAGCCCTATCTGAAGATTCAGAAGACATCAAAGTGTAAAAGAGATCAGGATAGCTGATTTTAAAAATAATTGTCAACAATATGGATACACTATACTATAATGTAATTTAAAAATCGCACAGAACATCACAGAATGTAGCTTCAGCTTAAGATAGCCTTAGTAACTAGTTTGATTTAAGGTCTAAGGAGAGAGAATCAAATGATTGCCTTTTCCCAAATCCATTACAGCAACACCATCTGCTGGGGGCTTTCTGGACACTCGCTGTAATTATGTCTCTTAAGCATAAGAGCATACATACAAGGAACACAAACGTAAGCACGCAAACGGTACGTAATGAAGGGAACAAGTTTTGGTTATTAATTGTTAGTATTTTTAATTGGTGTATTTCTACTTCATTATTCTTAATTTCTGGGTTTTGTTCTCCTACACAGTAACGCCGCTAGACTTTTATTGTAAAGAAACCCACATGCATAGAAACGTTATTGTTGCTGCAACCTTCACACAATACTTTATAGCAACCGTCTTAATGCTGTTATAGTCTACAGGTGTCTAGGTTTTAACCCTATAAATCGAAGCCTTTGCCACTTTCATGTCTCGTTTCAAAAGAGCAGCAAAAGTAGACTCAAGAGCAGGATTTAGGCAGGAGAAAGAAGAATGTCCTGTGCCATACGGATTGCTAAAGTCCGCCAGAAAGAGCGGGCAGCTCAATCTGTCTGGGCGCGGTCTGACTGAAGGTAAACCCGCGGTGTTTAATAGCTTACTTACCAGCGCCTGCAACCTTTACAATTTTAGCCAGACCATGTACGATAACACGTTTAAACGAACAAATGTAGTGGAAATGAGCATTAGCGGAGTAACGTTAGCTTAACTAGCTTGCTAGTTCTGCAGTGGACGCGTTGGCTGACCGTGTTTGACGAGCTTTAGTGTCTGTGGTGTTATTTATGTAGTCAACACTATAGGTCAGCTATAATATTAATCAGTAACACCAAAACATATAATCCCGCATGTCTCATTGTGTATAACTAGTTCCACAGAGCGTATGGAGGCTGAACGTGGACACACCAAAGGAAGCCCAGCAAGATGTGTCCTTCACAGGCTCAGACAGGTGGTGGGAGCAGACAGACTTGACCAAGCTTCTGCTCTCCTCCAACAAGCTCCAGACCCTTTCTGAAGATGTTAAACTTCTACCTGCATTGGTGGTTTTAGATGTAAGTTGCACCAGAATTTGTTTTCAGGCGATATGTTCTAGTGACTTCGTAAATAAATAAAATAAAGAGCATTGTGTCAACTGCCACTTCCAGATTCATGACAACCAACTCCAGACACTACCAGCATCAATTGGTGACCTGGAGCAATTGGAGAGGCTCATCCTGAGGTAGATTCAAGTTGAATTTCTGTCCCATCTGTACAATCTTAAATGTTACTTTGTAACCATACTTTATTTTTTCCCCCAGTCATAATAAGCTGACAGAATTGCCTCTGGAGATTTGGAAGCTGACAAACCTGCGATGTCTCCATCTGCAGCAAAATCTGCTCGAACAATTGCCAGAAGATTTGGGGCGACTGTGTCACTTGGAGGACCTTGTGAGTATTTTAATAAAATGTCCTGAACTTTGAATCTTCACTTTTGGATAGCAGGTGGTTCAATAGTACAGATTTCTGAAATAATTTGTAGCTTCTCTCATGTAGTCTGTTACAAGCCTGCTTGTGTCACAACGCTTTGCTTTTGTATAAAGCACAGATAAACATACTCACAGAAACTGAGTACATGTTAATATAGGCAGAATGTATTCAAAAATATACTTGCAAAATATTAAATTGAGTTAGGATATTTACTCCAGTTTTGGGTTTCAGTATAATGGCATTTTGATTAAAGCTTTAATTCCTTCACTTCATAATGTGTTTTTTGATGATTGATGTTCTTGTACAGATTTTATATTTCTAGGATTAGGGTTAACCCTACCCCGAGTTATTGAAGTGTCTTTATTGTTGCTTTAGAAATGCATCATAACTTGCACTAGACCCATGGGTTGATGTATCCATTTAATGCACAATTTTTGCTGTATAATAGTGTCATATTTTCATATTTTTAGCTTTAATTTTATATGGTCTCTCAAACTTTTTTTTTTAATCCACAGGATCTCTCCAACAACAAACTAACGGCTATACCAGACAGCCTGGCAAACCTCAACCTTGTGAAACTCGATCTGTCCTTCAACAGTTTGAAGAGCCTACCGCCCGCCATCAGCGAGATGAAGAGTATGCATCAGCGCAGCTGTGCCCAGTTTCTCTAATGCTGTTTGGGAAAAAATATTTGCTAAACCCTCCTAATGCTCCCTGTAGACTTGAGAATGCTGGACTGCTCCCGCAATCACTTGGAGAGTGTGCCGCCCATCCTGGCCCAGATGGCTTCTCTGGAGCAGCTGTACTTGAGGCACAACAAGCTCCGCGTCCTCCCGCAGCTCCCGTCTTGCAAGACGCTCAAGGTGTTTATGGATCAGTAGTGTGAAACGTTTTTGTTATTGGGCTGAGTCATGTGTAATGATAGGCAGTCAGCACATTGAACACGGGTTCAGTTTTCCTTCAGAGAAATGTTGCCAATATTAAGGCAATCTTTCTTCTCGCGCTTTACGGCAGTAAAAGCCTTGAAACATGCACAGTATTTTCTAGCTTTTTGTGGAAAATAAATGGTCTGACATGTTAAAAATAAACGGACTCCCAAGTATAGTTTTGACAGTAGAATTATAACGGGTAAACACTGTGAAATTGTAATCAAGGAATTTGATTGTTTGGGTTTTTGTCTCGTTAGGAGCTACATTGTGGTAATAATCAGATTGAGGTCTTGGAGGTGGAACATCTTAAACACTTAAGTTCTCTGAGTGTCCTGGAGCTCAGAGACAACAAGGTGAAGAGTCTTCCTGGAGAAATAACCCTACTGCAAGGCCTGGAGCGACTGGATCTTACCAACAATGACCTCACCAGGTGCTGGGCCTGTGTTTTCTCATGTTTATCTTTGTTTTCCAAACTGATTAAAATGTGTTTAGCAGCAGAACAGTAATTTTTTTAAGAATCTCTCACCTTAGACAATCTGTAGTGTCGCCATACTTTTCTGTGTAGTGCGTTTTCGGAGCATCACAGTCAAACGGAGTTAAAATGCTGATCAATGCCAGTCCAGTAGTGGATGGTGACTTTGACACTATCCTTCTTTGATTGACCCGCAAAACTATTTTCTGCCCCGTGTTGTGTGAAACAGTGTGCCATGTGGTCTTGGCACCATGCCTAAGCTCAAGTCTCTGGCTCTGGAGGGCAACCCTCTGAGGACGATTCGCCGAGAACTTCTCACTGTGAGTGCTCAGGATCTTTAAGCTCTGGCATCTCCCTTCTTTGACCTTTATACAGCGGTGCGTTTTTGTAAAATGCTAATGTACTCTCTCCCTGTATCACAGAAAGGCACAAGTGAGCTCTTAAAGTTTCTTCAAAGTCGGATACAAGGTATACAAGGAATTTACGATTCCTGTACACTTCACATTATAGACACAAAAAGGAGAATAATGGATTAATGGACTGCTGTCAGTTTCATTTTCTCATGTTGTGTAAATTTACAGAACAGCCGGATGATAATCCCACAGAGGAGCCCAATACAGCGATGACTCTCCCTAGCCAGGCCAAGATTAACATGCATGCCATCAAAACTCTAAAGACGTTAGACTACAGGTATACATCTCATTGCCCCAAAGTATTTACAAAATATACAGTTTATGTTGAATATAAATACATAGAAAAACATTCTATACTTTGCCAACTATAGTTACAGTTACAGATGCACTTCTATAATGCTATTTTGCTACTACAGCTGCAAGCATAACAGAGTCGACCTGTATGGCCTTTCACAGACAAAAAGTAGGATTTAGATTTCAGACAGTAGATTTCAAACTTCTTTTAAGCATTTTTGAATGTAATTGTGTCATGTTGTGTAGTACTTGCAAGTCAAGGCATTTGTAATAGGCCATGGGGCTTTTGTTTCATCCACTTCCTTTTTCATAGTGAGAAGCAAGAGGCATGTATACCTGATGAGGTGTTTGATGCAGTCAGTGACAGCGTTGTTTCCAGTGTGAACTTCAGCAACAATCAGCTGACAGCTGTACCATTCAGGTGTGATTACTGCGGTGTGTGTGTGTGTGGTCCATGATGTGTGTGTGTGGTCCATGATGTGTGTGTGTGGTCCATGATGTGTGTGTGTGGTCCATGATGTGTGTGTGTGGTCCATGATGTGTGTGTGGTTAATTTGGGATATTCCACAAAATATTAACAATAGTTGTGAGCTTTAAATAATCGGGTTATCTAATTTGTCTAGGATTGTGGAGCTGAAAGACACTCTTGCAGATATCAACCTTGGATTTAATAAGCTGTCTGTGATTCCACTAGAGTTTTCCAAACTACAACATCTAGTACATGTAGACCTCAGGTAAATGCTACGATCATGTCTGCCTGCTGTCACTGAATCAGGATATCATGCTAACAGAACAGCAATCAATAGAGAAGGAAATGCACTAATGTCAAACAAAATGGAATTCCCCAGAAATAATCTGTTAACATCACTGCCAATGGAAATGAAAGCTCTTAGCAAGTTACGGAGTGTCACCTTGTCTTTCAATAGGTAAGTCTGAAAATCATTGAGCCTCCCACTCTTGAATTAATGTTATGTTAAATACCCCTCCGCTGAACTGGTGCCTTTCCTAGTTTCAAACGGAACTACTTGATATCAATAGTTAACGCCACAAATGTCATCTATTTTTGTGATTTTTCTTGCTAGCAGAACTAAAGACCTTTTTATCAAGAGTAAGAAATAAAACCACGTGTTGCATTTCAGCATAGAATCAAATTATTTTATTTAACAGATCCATTAGCACTAAAAAATCTGCAACATCTACAGTTTAATCATCGTCTTTACAAGTTTTTTTTTCTTTATAACATTGTTATAAATCCTTACATGATTTATTCCTATTTATAATCATTAGACTTAAGTCTTTCCCGGAGGTGCTATACTGCATCTGTACCCTGGAGACAATTTTAATCAGTAACAACCAAATAGGAGGCATTGATCCAGTCCATCTTCAGAGGCTGGATAAACTTTCCACTCTGGACCTGCAGAACAATGACATTATGCATGTGCCTCCAGAACTGGGAAACTGCACCAACCTGAGGTACGCACAGACCCAAGGCACACAACTCTACGATGCATGGTGGCCTTGGGTTTCAGTAGATGTTCGGTCTTATTAATAATAATAATAAACACAGCTGAGGTTGTTGTAGGTAGACATGCAGAGGGGCGTTGTTGCTCCCTTTAGTAGCCTGCAGGTGTGTTGACTTGCAATGGATTATGGGGGCTGACTTGGCCCAGTTTCCATCCAGTGAATCACAACTGCAGAGGTGTGGTGAGATGGGGCTTTTACCCACTATCACATGTGAGGTACACAACTAGTGCTTTTCACTCTTATCGACAGGGGAGTGTTTCAAATCCAGACATCATTGAGGAACACGAGATGGCTCCATTCATCACGTACACAGGGTGTTATTTTATCTACAGTGTAAGCAAAGGTTTAGCCTCCCTTTTGTCAGACCCTTCCTAGACCATACTGGAGTGATACTGAGAGAGCGTTTTAAACATTTCCCCTGGACTAAAGTCACAATAGGTTATTGGAAATTGAGTAGTCCGCTGTTGACGAAAGCACATTTGTGGCCCTGATGATAATTAACTGACTGTGGCATCTCCCCATCTGGAGATACACTGTTGCAGGAAAAGCCACTCGTTCATGAGTGGGTCATTTCCAAATGTACTAAAGAAACGCAAGCAGCCCTTGTAATGTTGAGTGTCTGTTGCTCAACAACACCAGAAGATGGCTAATGGCCTTTAATGAGCTTTTCATGCTACTGAAGCATAACGAAGCATACTAGTTTCTTCAAGTCTTGTAGTCTTGCACAATATGGATCTTTGTTTCTTATGCCATGGCAGGGCTCTGATGCTTGATGGAAACCCTTTCCGCAATCCCAGAGCTGCAGTTGTAGCTAAAGGAACAGATGCTCTTCTGGAATATCTACGAAGTCGTATTCCTACATGAATTCAGCCCTTTTAGAGGCTTTGCTACCACTGCCACGAAACAAAGACACCCATAAAATTACTTCTGCAGAAGACCGACATCCCTCTTTTCTGCATACCAGGCCTTGTGGTCTTAATTGGTATATTTATAATAAAAAAAACAAAATGCACAGATCCAGCTGAGCAGTTGTTCTCTCATTCATTACCGACTTTGTACTTGTTGACCAAGCAGACAATAAATGAGCTGGAAGGGGTGGTACTGCCTTTAATCTCCAGTCTGGAAGAAGTTACGGCATGAAGACCAAACGCACGAGTGAGCAGGCACTGCGCGTATTTGCTGCGTTGCACTTTGAAGATTACATTTATGCTTTGCAAATTCAAGTGCCACAGCTTTTGTTCATTTTCAGGTTGTGGGTTTGAGCCTCCAACATCCTGGTTGGTAACCCACATTTTAGTTGTATGCTAATAGCGCTTTAAAAAGGATCAAGAAGTTACAAGTAGTAACAATAGTGACTTTTATTTGTACAATAAAGACTTTCATACATTATTCAAAACACCTCTTAGATACTGAAAAAATCTGTACTCCCAAAGCCGAAAATGGCTCCGTTATTTGCTGCACAGGGTTGAAATTTTTAGGTTTTGTTTTTTATTATTAAAATGTATCTTAAATATGTACAGATAGCATCTGCAAAATGCATTCTAGACACAGAATATATATTTCATCAATTACATTGTTTTAATTCAGAAAAAATAGGAAGGAGTAAACTTGCGTGTGCAAATAAACTGTATGATAAATTGTCACTAAATCTGATTAACTAAACAGAATAATTGTATTATTTTATATATAATTACTTTTTGCACAAAAATGAAACAGCATTCAAGTCCAGTAATTCTTCGTACTGCAGAAAGCTTTAAATACATTCACAATCTATAGGAATAAATTATTTAAATGTTTTCATTCACAATTATGTACATCAATACTGCAATTAGACTGAATAGTACCATATATTAGCTTTTATATTCAATAGGATTTTAAACACATACAAAAATGACCATTTGTATATCCATATACATATATGTTTGACACAAATTCACAATTACTGTAGAAATAATTTTAAGTTGGATTCTAGAGTGTTCGCTCAGGTTCTAAATACTCTTCCATATGTTTTTGTATCTTTTATAAAATCACAATTTGAGCAAAGCTAAGTATGTCAATATATTAGAAATAATTACTGAAAACATTTAGTAAAAATAATCATTATCAAATGCTCTGTCACAATAGAGTATTTTATCAATTAATTGTCATCCAAACTTAAGCTTCTTATATAAGTACATTGAATTTTGAATGAATATGTGTTTGGGGTTTGGGGACCTCTTAGCATTTAGTTTTACTCAAAACCATCCATTTTTGATGCTACATTTGTGTATATTTTAGACATGCCCAGGGCAGAGAGGCAATGTATCTGTTGTGGTACTATGATACCGATTATCACAATGTTGGGGTTTTATTATTTCTAGGTGGAGCTTCCACTAAAATTTAAGAAACAAAAACACAAACATAAAAACGTCAAGTGAAGGAAGCAACTGAAAGTTCAATAAAAAACACAATGTCCCCTAATAACCTTCCTAATAAGACCATTTCAAAATGTGAAAACATGCACTGAACATTAAAGCTTTTTGTGGATATTGATTATGTAATGATGAAAAATCCTTTTAATATCAATTAGTGATTAAAGACCTTAAAGCAGAAGAACATCAACAAAGCCTTGAAATAAGTTGTATGTATGTAAATCACTTTGTGTAACGTAATATCTTCAGTGTACAGACTAAACGTCTCGTAAATGAATTGGTTTATGCAAAAAAAAAAAGTTTTTTTTTCTACAGGTGGATATCTATCACGTGAGGTTCAAATAATATTAGTACTAACAACAACACCAACAATAAAAATGTGAAAATGCTCATGTTCTCAACATGGCATATGAACGGAAAGGGCTTCCAACCTGTTTAAAATGAAAACTAGGAAATCTCTGCAATACTCTTCTCTACACTGGCCAACAGAGGGCGCTAGAGAAGAGTCAGACAGCAAGAACAATATTGCATTTGGATCCTTTTCTACCATCTGATTTGTGCAAAACTCTTCTAAGAGCCACACACAGTCTAATACCACACCCAATGTGGTAGTAGGTGACTACTTAATAAAATATCTCGTGTTATAACGTGAAGGGTTAGCGGAATAAAGTAGCATGTATCTTTCTAAAGGTTACGAAAAAAAAAATCAGAAAACTTTCATTCACATTCTTCTCTCTAATCACTTTTGACTAGTAAATGTTTATATTTACACAAGGCATTTACAGAGTTGAGGCAGTGATGAATAAATGTCCTTAAAAGCCGATGTGCTTTCATGCTCCAAGATTGAAATGAAAAGCTGCTTGGAAAAATAGGTACAAAATAATAGGCGATATAAATAAGCAGAAAAACGCACCCACCTACAGCCACAGGCTGAGAGATAGAAAGGAATTTCAACCACATCAGTGTAAGATTTCAACACGTATACGTGAAAGCCATATGTAACATTATTAGATATGTTATCTATTGTACATTTGGCACTAGTACTTGCCATTGGTCCAGCAATTGGCAACTTTTTCCTAGATAAAAACATGATGTACAAGTTCGTGTTCCTTTTGAGCAAGAAGTCAGCGTTATAAAAATATTTACATTGTGCTCTCCCTTAAAATGACCAAGTCCACAGCTTTCGGGAAACTCTTCAGAAGAGACACTGCCGATTCGTGTTCGATGTGTACAAAACTATGTCCGTTGGCCTGCAATGCAAGAATGAAGCAGAGGATAAACAGAGTGGCGTAAGGAAAGCAAGCCAGGCCAGGTGGCGACCGGTCGGCACAGGAGTGGCTGGGGTCAGGCCTAGCTCAGAGAGAGGGCGAGAGACACGCACTGTCAGGGAAGGAGAGAGAGAACCCGAGAGAATGCGCACACAGGCAGAAGGGGGTCACATGCTGCAAAGGAGAGAAGGTGGAGAGAAGCTGGTCTTTGGAGAGATCTGTTCCTCAGCTAACTTGGATCTGTGGAGAGAAAGAGAGTATAGAGGCACCTGCTTTTGGCTACGGTGTGGTGGGAGAAGGTTCTAGTGGCACACACTGAACGCAACACTGATAACCAAAGACGACCCAATAACGTGTGGGACATTTGGAGCCCCGTACTGTTATTTAGGCAGACAAAGCACCAATTTGCTGATGTAGGTTAGCAAAGTCAGGTGTTTGTTTGGTAATGATATATGACAAATGTGAGACATTAAAACTCATACTTCGTATTACCTGACCACATCTGTCTGTGCAGACTGTGAATATTTAATTCATCTTATGTACCTTTTACCTACTTTATCTCTGTCCTGGGGCAGTTGAATTCCCATGGGATTCAAAGCTCTGGAAATAAGTTGGCCAAAGTAAAAAGACTTCAGGTGGCCCCTGAATAATACTAACGTACTAAAAAGTTCCATCTCTGTTCATTGGAATTGACTAAAGCAAAAGACCAGATTCAGTCTCTCACAAGCAGAGTTAGAAAGACAGGAAACGTCCAAGAACCAGTGTTTCATTTTTACCATTTATACTGTGTAATCATTTCTCATGCCATTAAAGCACTGTAAAATAATAAAAAAAAAAAAAAAGAAAAGAAAAACGTCTAATATGACCATTTAACATAACAAAGGTACTTAAGCGTAGGACAGGTAATGGAACCACACTGCCGCTAAAATAACGGCCCAGCCGCACCTGTCCATTGAGATCTGAAGGGTCAGTAAGGCGTGTCAAAGTTGGACAGACGTGGAGAAGACCATGCTCACATGGTTCGCACGCACACACAATGACACATGCAAAGCCTTCGACTGGCGGTGTGCGGTGGAAGATGCTCTGTGGGACACTGGCTGGACAACACGTGGTGATGGAGAGGAGTGTTACCTTCAGAATTTTGTCCCCTGGTCGAAGGACATTGGAGGTGGGTCCATCAGGCTGTACCCTAGTAACAAAGATACCCTATAAGTCAAAAGTGATATGAGGTTAGGAATCACACCGTGGTGATGGTTTAGAATCTTTGCCTTTCAATCAATTTCAATCTTTCATTTCTTTTTTTTTTTCAATCAAAAGCTGATGGCATTGCACTGATTAATAATGCTTTAAGGCCTTTAGGTATAAAAATGTTGAGATATTTATCTTTAATGTCTGTATGGATATGTGGTAATCTTGCTTTAGAATTATTGACTACAATGTCAGTATGTACATGGCAAGGCAGAGATTATAAAGCATACAGTTAAGTACCAGATGTGTGACCCAACAGTTTGCATCATGTCAGACCACATTACTGGTACCACATACTGGGAGTCCACCAAACTCTACATCTCGTCACTCCTTCAGGCACCACAGGGATCCAGCTTCTCAGGACATCCCAGAATTCTCCATACAACCCAGGCGATTAACTTAGAACTAAAGTGTAATAGGTTGTGGGCAAAAACTAAGTTCCATTAACTAAGTAATAGTACAATATTTACATAAAGAATATGTTATTTACATACAGCTAACAGGTTCAAATCCAAAATATCAGAAAATGATTAGACTATAATAAAACAACTTGATGTTATCAGGCTACTGCAGTCATGTATTAGGAATGTGTAGCAAAAACAACAACACGGATTTTAACTGTGTATGGGAGATGCAGTTTTATGCTAAATATTACTGACTGTTGTCAAGCCATGAAAAGGTTAATAGGCACAGCAGCCAGCTTGTGCAATGGTGTGCATTGCAGTAGCTCATGTTTCCATGGAAACTCAGTCAAGAGCTACAATCCCCCATACAAAAGTGTAATCTCTGTGTTGGTTGTATCAGCATCGAATATGAAGTATGAAACACGGATGAAAGACAACTGTGGTAAAATTAATGATTTCTGGACACTGAACAGCGGTGACGTCTTACCATGTCGGAGGGCTTGAAGGGATTTCCCTGCCCGCCGATTCCCCCTGAGATACTGAAGCCCAATCCTGGATTTTTCTCAATCCGAACACAGAACTACAAGGAAGACAGCATGCTGTGAAACGCTGGGACTAAAAGCATAATGCCATGTAACCAAATAACAGTGAACCAGTGTTGGCCTTTGCTGGACATACATCACTCACACATGTCTATAGCCTTGTAGGCTATCCTGCAATTACACATCCCCTGTTTAGAGTTTACCAGGCGCATGTCCAGCCTTCAAAGTACTGTGTTTTTTCTTCTTTTGTTGTTCAGCATAGATTTCCAAGGGGTTGCATTTTACCATGCGGCACAATCACTAAGATTACTGTGCTTCATGGGTGTGGGGGGGTGTGGGGTGTGTGGGGGGGTGGTGTGGGGTGTGTGGGGGGTGGTGTGGGGTGGGGGGGTGGTGTGGGGGGCACCTGCTCCTGAAAGCCGTCCATGCTCTTCTGGCCCTTGGTCTGGATGAAGCACCGTGCACTCTGTGGACGGGGGCTGGTGGTGTTGGTGATGGGGACGGGCAGAGGGGACTGGTACTGCTGGATGGACACCTTGTTCATGGCTCCCTCGTACGGCTGGTCCCGGATGACTCTGTGGGCGGGGATGCCCGAGGTGGAGCTCACCATCATGCCCTGTGGTTGGTGCGGGTGCGGGTGCGGTATGGCGGCCTGTGGAGGAGCAGCAGGTGGTTGTGGGTTGGGTTGTAAGAGGCTTCGGCGGTGTGGATTGGTTGAGAAGGTGTAAGTGGGCGTGGCGTATGCCAGACACGACCATCGCTCTGTCCCTCGACAGTAATGACCCTGCAGACGCACCTGAGCCCTGACTGATGGCATTTAGACATACGCAGACAGGTTCTGGTTGCTAAGGAGACCAGGGCAGAATGCAGCAGAGTCAAAATGGATGACAGCAACAGCTAGTAATTAACCCTGACGTTGCACGCATTAACATGGCAATCGTGGCTAGACTAGGAGGCATGAACAAGAAAAGGCAGGATTAGTTGAACAGGAAACTCCAAACGAAAACAAGGCCAAGTTTATTACTCTCCCCAAGACAGGTATGTGGGAATGAAAGCAAGAATAAAAAAAATGGCATAAAAAATGTTAGATTGGTCGAGTCATGTCTGCTTCTAAACAACAGGGTGGCGTATTTTAGGATGGGGCTTGCTTGTCTTGCCAGGTTGCTTAATATTACTGCATTCAACTGCACATCAACACACAAACTCGCAGAGGAGTCTCCACTCACACCACTGCAGTAAGAGACCATTGTAAGCAGACCAGACCTAATTTTAAGCTTTTTTAAAACAAACAAAAAAAAACAATCAGTATAGGGCAACCCAGGTTGCATAATTCACTCTCAAAGATCTCATTTGGGTACTATTATCTTTCATTCATTATGGCAAAGCACAGAAGCAAATTAATTTAAAGCAAATTTAAAGTTCACTCTGCATATATACGTAGCGTATAAAGTTCACTCTTATCTGCGTATATAGTGTATAAAGTTCACTCTGTCTGCGTATATAGCGTATAAAGTTCACTCTGTCTGCGTATATAGCGTATAAAGTTCACTCTGTCTGCGTATATAGCGTATAAAGTTCACTCTGTCTGCGTATATAGCGTATAAAGTTCACTCTGTCTGCGTATATAGCGTATAAAGTTCACTCTGTCTGCGTATATACGTAGCGTATAAAGTTCACTCTGTCTGCGTATATACGTAGCGTATAAAGTTCACTCTGTGCGTATATAGCGTATAAAGTTCACTCTGTCCGTATATAGCGTATAAAGTTCACTCTGTCTGCGTATATAGCGTATAAAGTTCACTATGTGCGTATATAGCGTATAAAGTTCACTCTGTCTGCGTATATAGCGTATAAAGTTCACTCTGTCTGCGTATATAGCGTATAAAGTTCACTCTGTCTGCGTATATAGCGTATAAAGTTCACTCTGTCTGCGTATATACATAGCGTATAAAGTTCACTCTGTCTGCATATATAGCGTATAAAGTTCACTCTGTCTGAGTATGTAGCGTATAAAGTTCACTCTGTGCGTATATAGCGTATAAAGTTCACTCTGTCTGCGTATATAGCGTATAAAGTTCACTCTGTGCGTATATAGCGTATAAAGTTCACTCTGTCTGCGTATATAGCGTATAAAGTTCACTCTGTGCGTATATAGCGTATAAAGTTCACTCTGTCTGCGTATATAGCGTATAAAGTTCACTCTGTCTGCGTATATAGCGTATAAAGTTCACTCTGTCTGCGTATATAGCGTATAAAGTTCACTCTGTGCGTATATAGCGTATAAAGTTCACTCTGTGCGTATATAGCGTATAAAGTTCACTCTGTGCGTATATAGCGTATAAAGTTCACTCTGTCTGCGTATATAGCGTATAAAGTTCACTCTGTCTGCGTATATAGCGTATAAAGTTCACTCTGTCTGCGTATATAGCGTATAAAGTTCACTCTGATATGTTATATCCTTGCTGTGTGACTGATAAATGTACTCAATACGTTGTACCCAATAATTATAATTTGAAATAAATATTGGCAAAACATAGTCAGAAAAAAATTAATAAATGAATGAACACAAGAATTAATAAATGATCGATTTTACACTGCTTTACAACGCACATCTCCAGTCAGTGAGGCGTGTACCTTTTTGATGATGTTTGCGTTCTCTGGAGGCACGTCTCTCCGTCCCAGTGAATAGGGAGTCCACTGGGGATTTGGAGAGATCATCTCTTGACCGTTATCTAAAATATTGCTCTGTTGTGAAGGGGTCTGGAGAGAGAGGGGTCAGTAAAACGTCTTGCCAGTCAGCATGCAAGTGTGTCCTTTTTGAAACTCAGTGTGTGCATGACTAGCCCTTAAGTGTTCAAGTAAAAATCAAATTAGCACTTTAGCTTCAAATTTAGTTTTACATTTGATATAATAACTGTCATTATAGACATAACCATTGTTTATAAAAACTATAAGCATTTTTTTTTTACTTCATTTGATTTTCCTAATTAGGTCAAAGCAGGTGTTTTATATATATTTGAATACGTGTAGTGCCTTTGACAACGACATTCTGAGCTGCGTATGACACGTTAGCCAGTTAGCTATGAACCAACTTGGCCTTTCTTCATCCCTTGCTAGCACATTTGAGGCCCCTCAGAGAGTGGAAACACATTAGGGCCGCGGCCCACAAAGCAAACACGAAGCCTGCAGACATGCGACACAGACAGCTGCATATGTTCACACAGCACTGAGAGACAGAGCTTAGCTTCAGGGAACATAACGCGTGGAGACTTCGATCTGTGTTCAACAGTGATATATGAGGAATGGCCTGCCTTTCACCATTTGAACGGTGACCTAGTCATTTGATTAAAATTGTCTTAACAAAAGGTTACTGGAGATATCACTAATAAATGATGTTCCTGTGATTTATGTATTTTGTTTTTTTAAGCAGAAGCTGTCTTGAATGATATTCTCAAAAGTGTGTCTATCACAGTGTAACTGGCTCATGCCGCACTGACACTGGAGCTCGTGGTACTTTTTGATATACTCACATTTGGTAGAGGTAGCCACTGAGTTGTTTGGTTTTCATGCTTTGTGTTATTGTAAAAGTTTATTGTCATGCTTCTGCTGGCATGCGGTGCAGCATGGCCTCCAGAGTAGAGCATGCCAAAGTTTACTGTGTTGTGCTTAAGGACGGCGCTCTGATTGGAGGGAAACAACCACATGACGTGAGTGAATGGGTGGAGCCACACAGAACATCAGAGGCTGTGGCTGTTTTGCGGGGGAGGGGTTAGGGTGGGGTTGGGGGGAGGGGCTTGGGGAGGGAGTACATTGGACTGCACCACATACACTGCGCTGCTGCAACAGAGTGAAGCTTGACTTACAGAACAACAACAAAACAGTACATCGTTACTGCCGGCACAGCAAAACACAGTGGTTACATTCATATAGTAACAGTAACAACACTATGTGACTAAGATTAGCAGACAATGAAGTATACTAGTAGATTGAGTGTACATCGGAATATCATGTGAAATCTGCAGCTGTTTGTTATTGCTCATTTACTCACCCTATCTAGCCTTTTTGCCTCTATGTGCCTTAGAAGCTGCTGTCTCCAGTCCACAGGCATTTTGGAGCTAGGGTCCTCTGGTTTATGGGGAACGGCTCTCAACTTCATATCGATGTCAGGGCTCTTCTCAGTGCATGTACTAAGATTATAATCTGAAGGCATTTTCTCGAGCAGGGCAGCCATGGTGGGTCGGGCAGACACAGGTCGAGCCTGTGATGCCCCGTATGTCTCTGTGCTGTAGCTCCGGGCAGATAGGGGGCGACGTTGTGTCAGACTCTTCGTGGGATAACCCATGATGGGTTTTTTCGTTTCTTGATAAGATGAGTATTCGTCTTCATACCTACCATTTCTCTTGTGGAACTGGGTGTCAGCCATTGTGGACAGGCTGTTCTGGTGTTCCAGCATGCCTTTGATCTGCTGGGGCCTGTTGTAGAGGTCTGCCATCTGGTGTTCCTGGGCTTCAGCAACCCTGCGGAACAGCGCCATTTCTGTAGAACTCACCAGAGAGTCCGCACGGCGCAGGAAACCCGGGCGGGATCGCTGGGGCTGGGCAGAATACTGTGAAGGGACTGCGTCGTCAGTGACCGACGTCTGAGAATATGAAAACATTTGCTCCATTGGTTGATAGCCACGGTAGCCTCGAGGGCTCACAAGCTCCTTTGGCAGTGTCTTCCCCGGTTGGTTCACATATTCGGGGGTGTTGGGGAAAGGTGGGGGGACTCTCCGTTCTGGTTTCACAACATCCATGGCTCCTTGAGGGTTGAAGCTTTGGTCAAACTGGTAAACTTTCTTCGGTATAGCAGGCTTCTGCTGCTGGCAATTTTTGTTCATGCCGAAGCCATCAAGATCATCATCCAGCATGGGCGCAGACATGCTCCTGGACATGCTCTGCTCCAGATGTCCTGGGAGGTCTGCTCTGTCCACACTACCCTGATTCTCTATGCTAGAGCCGTAGCTGTCCAAGGGAATGCTGTACACCTTGTAGGACCCTATATCAATTTCATCTATGCTCTGGGATTTCTTAAATTTGGACTTGACCTCTTTCATCATTGGTGAAAGTCTCTCTGAGCTCTTGCTCATTACCATAGTGGTGCCCTTATTTGGTTCTTTAAGACCCTGAACATGTGTGTAGATGTTGGGCTGACCTTGCCCCGTCCCTGAGTCTCTGGAGTCCCGGTATCCCCAGGCTCCTGTAGAGGGGAAAGTGCCAGGTAGTTCACCTATCTCCTGCTCAAAGTCCTTGCGGTCAGGGTTGGGGCTGTTTGCTGGGGTGAGCTCAAGCTTGGAAGGGAAAGCAGTGCGGTCCTCGAAAGGGCTAGGAGTCCTCGTCCAGTTCTGCCAGGGGTTAGGGGGAGGGGGAGGAGGCACTTCAGTGTCAGGAGTGGTGCGGAAAGGGTGCTGTGTCTGATCCAGCTCTAACGGCACTCCCATAATGCGGTCCTGTCTCATAAGAGGACGTCGCCCATGTGTGGTTGAGGCACTGCGGGGCTTTGTGCCTAGCATGGGGTTCCCACTACTGCCGCTGGGGGTATCAAGAGGGGCCTCCTCCGCTACAAACCCTGTGTTGTCATAATGGGGGGCGTCGTTCCAGCTGTCAAAGGTGTCACTGAGTGGCCTTCTCTCACCTCGCTGCTGCAGGGTGCTAGAAGGGGGTGTCTCTCTCTGACTGAGCAGGGGCTTGGTCTCAATGGGCTTTGGGAATGACTGTGCCAGCCTGAAGAGGAAAGAAGCAGAAAAAGTCGAGAAATATGACTGCAGCAAGGACTCAACCCGAAATAGAACCAAGCTGTGTGAGATTTTCATAGATGAATATAATCCAGTTAATCTCCATGTTAATGCAATGCCGTGTCTCTTGTTGCCCAGGGTAGAGAGAGCACCCAAGAGGCAGAATAAATTTTGTTTTCCCATGATAATGGCAAAAGACTAAATGTTTTATCTTGTCCTTTTTGCTCCTTGCCTTTCGTATACATACCTGTGGTCTAATTTATTACCAGGCTCTGTGGGATATCATACTGCATTTAGTTGCAGGATTAGGGCCAAAAAAATATCTAGTTGCATCTTAATGAGGATATCAACAGTGAGGTTTTACTGCTGACGCAGGCACTGTGTGAAAGCCTTGGTAATAGGAGTTCTGCACAGCAATTTTTAGACATGCATGTTTAAGAGAGATAAAAGCCATCTTGAATACTCTTCTGGCTACTACACTGCGGTGTTGTGCATTAGGTGTCCACTTGATGTTAACCAGTGTTAATATTGCATGACATTTGCAGATCTGTATAAATGTCACGTATACAGTCTTGAATTTGTTATTTGTCAGAGATACAAAGTCTACAAATATATTTAGAATTTCTGTTTCCTTGTGTTTTGTTAAGTGTGTTTTGCAGTGTAATATAAAACAGCTCATTTTGTGCTTATAGCCACATTATTTTATGTGATTAAGCTTAAGGTTTGTCACTGTACAATGTACAAACCTTCTACATTTATATATGTATGTATGTTTGAAGTAGTCTGAGTGTTGTGACGTACACTAGCTCAAACTCTAAACATCTTTTTAATGGTGAACTCCTAAGTTTGCGTTTGTCTTTTCAGTAGAGACATTTTCAATGGTTTGGCATCACCTTTATGCCACCAACAGCTGCGCATCCTTAAGCAGTTCTGTCTGTGCAACGCACACATGTGGCATTGGGTCGACATAAACGGGCAGCAGTGAAATGTGTCTTGCCAACCTGTTAGTCCAGTGAGTCTGTGGTGGACCCTCCTTGGCAGCGCTCTGCAGGGAGCTGACGTTACCAGGAGGGTTGGAGGACCCTGAGGAGCCCTGCGAGGGTGAGTAGTCAGAGTAGGTGGCGGAGGAGCCACTGTTGTTCAAACAGTGCATTTTGTCTGGGTCTGAGTCATCAGTGGATTCTGAAGGGCCCAAAACAGCAAGAGGAACCTTCCATCAGTGTTATGCACTCATAGCGGCACTTTCTCCTGCTTTGGGTTCTAATGTGTTTACTGTACTGGGTGCAAGAGGAGTATACGAAGAATAACGGCCTCTATTCTCAATTGGAATGACAACAGTGAACCTATAAACCACTTCACCATGGCCAAAACCACAATTACTCTGTTTCACCCGCCATTTAATTATGCTAAAACACTCCCCAGGGCCATTATGTAATACATGGGCACTGCAGAATTGATTTTTGCAGTGTCAAAGGGGAACGTGCATATTTTGCAGCAAAAAAACAGCATTAAGACCTCTAAAGGCCTCTAATAACAGAATCAGTGTATATAGAGTGTTAGAAGAAGCCCTGAGGTGAGTGGCAGAATTAAAATGTAGCAATTCAAGATTTAGTAGACGACCTTAGTAACTTAAAGACAGAAAAACCCAATTGCTCCTACAGGTGTTGATGCTGGCTCAGGTGTACCTTTTTTGTCCTTCCCCAGTAGCACCACCTTTGGCTTGTACATGGGGGGTTCCACCAGAGTCGGCCTCATATCAGATATCCGGATGTCATTAGGAGAGCCTCCCATGGAATCCTGGGAAAATACACAAACGTCTTAAAACTATTCCCAAACACCTGGCCACACACAACGTCTGATGCAGAACTGGGTGTTTAGGGTTGTAGGAGTTACTATAAAACTAATGTTACTTGATAACATTCCATAACATCTCAGGTCTGCTCAGATGGTCCCTGCACAATTTCTCATCTGCAATTATTATTATCCAATAATTCAGAAAACATGTATAAAAGAGAAAAAGAAAAATAACATGAAAATCACGATGTTACAAGTACTTCTCAAAACATTCAGTCATCCAAATATGATCATTAAGAGACAAAAGTCTTTCCAGCAACAAAGTTAGTTGTATGTTTTGTTACAAAATTGCCTGTTAATAACACAGCTGTGACTGACAGGCCCTATGCATATGTACATTAAAGAGGGAGCGTAATGTTTCCTTTTTAGAGTAGACAGATTGAGTTTTTTACTGCAGCTGTCCTGGCAATGTGCACTGCAGTCTGAGACCTTGTAGCCATTTAACTGATATACTCACTGGTACTGTATATATAATACATCAAAATAATTCATTTAACTTGCACCTTATGTGAACTGTATGCATCGGCCCTCTTTCCAAAGTAAAATTCACATTTTTATTTCCTGATGCACACATACACTAGCTCACTAATTCATTAAACTATTAGGCCCATCTTTATCTTTTTCTGATTTTATTGATATGGCATTCATTTCTCAAATGGCATATTTGTCAACCAAAGTGAGGGTTTATTGATTACCTTCAGCGACCTTTGACCTTCGTTCAGTAAATGTATCCTTTAAAAAGCCTTTTTAAGGAGATCCTTGATGAATATTAATATATCAGAATTTATAACAACTTGAAAATAATGACATGATAAGAGATCTTCTCAAAGAGTCTGGTTAACTGTAGGGTGGCAGACATCTCCCCAGTCAAAATATCTATTAAGGATAACTTATCATTGCCTTTTTAATAACTATCACACCTGTCACACTGAAGATTTTAAAACAAACTTGACCTCTCTCCCACCTCAAACCTGACATCACTGGTTGTCTAAGTCTCACTCTTCGTGTGCTTAATATACAGACTCCTCCGCGTTGTGGCGGAGCTGCCTGTCAGCCCAGTCCCAGTGCCCTCCTGCCGGCTCTGCGTCCAGCCTCCCCGGGGCGGCTGCACCACCAGTGGATGTGCACGAGTGGAGCTGAACGGAGCTCCCACCTCAGGGTCGCCTCGCCCGATCCACACACAGCTCCTCGCGCCGCTGTCGTCCTGCGCTCATTTTGGGACATTGCTTTCCATGTCTCGCCCTCCTAGTGTCACAACACCCCTGTCTGTCCATGTCCACCTCTCTCTCTCTCTCCCAGCAGGTCAAAAAACTATGGCAGTGCTTCCAAATATCTCCAGAGACTGGGTGTTAATGAACACAGGGACATTAGCTGGCTGCTGACAACTCAGCTGTAGACCAAACCCCGTAAGGAAGTATATGTTGCTTATGACATCACAATGGCTGCTGAAAGGGGAGCCAATTAATTTAACCTCTGATACAATATGAATGACTTAAAGCTTTGTACACAATTTCATATTAATGCACTTATTTCTACAGAAATGCATGTGTTTTTCCTACATTCTTCCCATAAAGGGGGTGACTGAGGTCAAGTTTTTGTCAGTTCCTTCTCATTTGCTTTGCAGGCAATTGAAATGAGTCAGCCCATTAGTGATTGTCCACTGTCTGGTTTCTCAGCCACTTACTATGAGGCAGAAACAGGAAGAGGAAGTAACGGCCAGGCTCGTATTCTCTGGCTGTTGCGGCTTGGGAACGACGCGATGTAAAGAAATCTAAGCAAAACAAACAAACATACATACATACAAACAAACAAAATGGAGGATTTCATGGTCTAGAAAGAAAAGAATGCGTAAGAGACATGGGATTATGGCATCAGTACTCCCAAGGTCCCATTGACGTTTAGCATTGTGCAGTTATACAGGCTCTCGGAGACTGTGGGCGGTAGCAGTGTTGAGGCCATACCAAGCTGTAATGGACACAGTACACCACACAACTGTGAACTACTCTACACACACAGCTAGTGCAAAAAGCATAGAAAAAGCCTAGCATAAATGAATGGGAATGAGCTGCAGTCTTCTCACACTTCCCCGTTATGATGTCGAGGCTCGGGGCGTGTCCACATGTACCGGAACGCTTTCAAAGTTGAGACGAATCGAAGCAGAGAATGGCATCAATCGCCTTTTTATTAGCCAATCGGGATGATAAGAAAAGGCTACTGAGAGGGCTAGCAGTTTTCCATATGGTGACATATGAAAGGTTTCCAGATAGAAAGGTTTCATTGGTAAGCAGGTATAAGGAGCTTCATAAATGGCCTGTCACATGATAGGTATTAACGCATGCACCCTCTGCCTTGCCATAATTAAATGTTGAGGAAAATATCTGCTACTTAATCACACACCAAGCAGGACTTGGTGGTTCACTGTTATAGCTAATGTGCATATTTTATGAGCTGCTTTAGTCGTATCAACGTGAAAAGAATTCAAGGCTGTTTCTTCTCTGAAAATATCCTATGTGTGAACACAGCCTTAACTCACCCAAGCCCCTGTAAACCACAACTGCTCTGATGTGGAATTAATCTATACAAACCCTCTTAGACCAAACTTTGATTTCTAAAGCCTGTTTTGTATACTAGACACCAAGCAGTTGAAACTCTCGTTCCTCAGGAGGGGTGAGAAGCTTTTCCTACTCCATTGTGAGTCTACATATGCGAGGTTTCAATTCTCCGGTTCCACAAGTTAATGCAAACAAAGCAATGAAATGTTGTTTTACAAGTTTTGATTACTGGTTCTACTAACCAGAGCTTAAACCTAAAGAAGTGATAAGCTTCCAAACACACCCTTTCATGCTCCAAAAGAAACAATGCAGAAAAAACTGATTGATTGTTTGATTTGACTATTTCATCTCAGTTTAAATTGTAGCTCATTCATAACACAGCAGTTTTTTCCACTGCACATTAGGAACACATGTCTGAGAAAGAGAACTCTGCTATGCCCTCTCTGAAGCAGCGCTATCCAGCCATCTCCAACACACTCAAGGACACCACCAATCATCTAACCACGCAGACCGACTGCTCACTTTGCTGGCATCCGTCCCTTAGATTCCCAATGAGAAAACTGTCACCCACAATGCAGCACCAAAGCCGAATCCCAGCAAGAGGACTCCAATCCCAGCTGCACTTTTAATGGGCGCTACTCAGTAGCCTCCGAGTTGAATGCACTTGACATTTCACACTGACCTTTCCCTCTGTTGGCGATCTCAGCTGTAGGCTGAGCAATAATCTGGGCAGAATCAGAGTCAAATCTGCAGATGTGACTTCTTCAGCTGAAGGGTGAATTCTACAGTTCTACAGGATATACATATTGTGCTTGAAGGGTCGTATATATATTTTGCTCTTGCAGTTTATCTTAAATCTAACTCATCTACAAATATATAATGCTTTCCAGCTAACTCCACTTAAGGAAACACGCTAAATGATAAACCAATTTATAAGTAATGAATGACCAAGGATTATCTGATTCTGTTACCCTGAATCTTCAGGCTAACTCTGCTCTGTGGTCCATGGCAGATGGGCAGAGCTAATGAGTTTATTATTCTCCTGTGTTCTAAACAAGGCAGCAGGACTGGCCTGGCCATTGGGGGAGGCTGGCCTTTAACGAGATGAAACACTCCCACTGATGTGTGCTTCAGTGATCCCTCTAGCACTCATTCCAGTGTACTATCATTCCAGTGTACTATCATTCCAGTGTACCATCATTCCAGTGTACTATCTTTTGATTAACAGCTCCACACATTGTTGAGTGATGTTCTGAAACTGCAGGCTTTACAGGACAGTAACAAAATGGACACGTTAATTGTACAAAAAGCCACAGAAACATAAAACGTAAAAACACAGAAAACCGGCTGTACCTCCGAGCTCTCAGTTAGATCCTCCTTGTCCTTCCTCTTCGGGATGTCAATGGCTGAGTTCAACATGGCACTCTGATCTGGCATTGGAGGCTTGGAGAAGTCTTTAACCACCTCTCTGTCAGTTACCTAGTCAACACATACATCACCACATGCCATTTATTTAACTAGTAACATCTGAAGAGCTAAGCTGGACACATACTGTGGGGGGCTGGATGGATACTGTGGTGGGCTGGTTGGATACTGTGCCAGGATGTATGCTGTGTCTGGATATATGTTGTGGCTTGAAGTATACTGTGATGTGTTGGATGGATTCTATGGCAGGGTGCATTTTGTGTCTGGATGTAAGCTGTGGTGAGCTGGATAGATACTGTGGCTGGGTTTATGTTGTGGCTGGGTGTATGCTGTGTCTGGATATATGCTATGGTGGGCTCGGTAGAAGATACTGTGGCTGGGTATACACTGTAGTGGGCTGGTTAGATACTGTGGCTGGGTGTACACTGTAGTGGGCTGGATAGATACTGTGGCTGGGTATACACTGTAGTGGGCTGGATAGATACTGTGGCTGGGTGTACACTGTAGTGGGCTGGATAGATACTGTGGCTGGGTATACACTGTAGTGGGCTGGTTAGATACTGTGGCTGGGTGTACACTGTAGTGGGCTGGATAGATACTGTGGCTGGGTATACACTGTAGTGGGCTGGATAGATACTGTGGCTGGGTGTACACTGTAGTGGGCTGGATAGATACTGTGGCTGGGTATACACTGTAGTGGGCTGGATAGATACTGTGGCTGGGTGTACACTGTAGTGGGCTGGATAGATACTGTGGCTGGGTGTACACTGTAGTGGGCTGGATAGATACTGTGGCTGGGTGTACACTGTAGTGGGCTGGTTAGATACTGTGGCGGGGTATACACTGTAGTGGGCTGGTTAGATACTGTGGCGGGGTATACACTGTAGTGGGCTGGATAGATACTGTGGCTGGGTGTACACTGTAGTGGGCTGGATAGATACTGTGGCGGGGTATACACTGTAGTGGGCTGGATAGATACTGTGGCTGGGTGTACACTGTAGTGGGCTGGATAGATACTGTGGCTGGGTGTACACTGTAGTGGGCTGGATAGATACTGTGGCTGAGTGTATGTGGATATGTTACCTCCTTGGGTGCAATGGGCCATGGGGGCTCATATTTGTCTTTGCTGTGCAGGTCCATGTTGGCGCCTGAGGAGCACGTCTCTGAGCTGAGAGGGTGAGTGTTTTTGCCCACCATGTTCTGCACGGACTTTACCATGTTCTTTAGGTCCTCTGGGTATGGGGTGGGATATCGCTTCAGATTTATTTCAACCTATAGAAAAGGGAGGGGGGAGGAACGGAGGGGGGGGGGCAGGTTTAGATTTGAAATAACGTGCTGAACAGCTGGGAGCTGACATGATGCTCTGCTCTGGTTCCGGGCAAAGATATCGTATTATTCTGCTGAAGCAAGTTAGTTCTAAAAAAATACATAGTGCTCATTGTCAAACAATATTTGATGTTCACGGACTGAAACTCTGTGTGTCTGTGTGTGTGTGTGTGTGAGAAAGAGTTTGCACGTGAGCACTAACACACATAAGAGGCTTGGGGGACCTTGACTTTTGCTGAATTCTCCTCCTCATCCTCCTCCTTCTTCTCCTCAAAGTCGAAGGCCACAGTCATCCTCTGCTGCCTCTGTTCCTCCCAGAGGGCCAGGTTGAAGCTGTCGCTGTCTGACTGGTAATCTACGGCATGCACACACCACAGGCAGGGTCAGCCCAATCGGGAAGGAAGCGGCTACTTCAGCGCGGACATACGTGAACGTGTCAGGCGGGTGGGAAGAGCTCGACTGGTCTTCACCCTCGTCGTGTCGCGGCTGCTGAGGGAACATGTAGTTGGTGAGGACCCTCTGTTTGGTCTCAGGGTGAGCCTCCGTCTGGAGGGGGATGAGGGCCTTGGACTGTAGCGATGAAGAAAGGGGCATCAGACCGACAAGACAGCCACAAAAGTATTAGGACAGAACTCGCTTCGGCCAACTCGCCTGTGATATAGTGGCTCTTCAATGAGCCAATTCCAGTTATTATAATAACAGTTATTATATGACCCGTCTCACGTATGTATTAAAAAAGATGCGGGCTTAAAATTGTCACCTGATTGTCAGATAACCAAAGTGCAGCAAGATCTTTCAGTTTGGTGAAAGTGTAGGGAAGATTCTTCAGCCTAGCAGAGTAGAAGTAAAGGCCAGAAGAACACAACAGTAAATGTCACAGCACAGCGCATGAAACTAATACAACTCGAAGAAAATGGTAAGGAACGGTGGCACATCAGGAATTACCTATTGTCACTCAGATTGAGAACACGTAGTTTTGTCATCTGTCCAATTTCATCAGGCAGAAACTCGAGTTTGTTGGAGCGCAGGGACATAACAGTGACATTCTTGCAGTTTCCAATCTGCAGCATAAGAGGAGATATGATACCTCAGAAAATATACAATCTGGTCAAAGCATCTCCTCTTTCACTATTCCCTGTGCATCTTCACTCTCTCTCTCTCTCTCTCCCTCATATTCCCATTCTCACTCCTTTTCTCCTTGTTTCATTTCTCTCTCTGTGTCTCTTCTTTCACATTCATATGCCCTTTCTCACACCAGGAATGGCGCTGTAATCTGTCAATACCCCCAGGCTAGAGGGGTTAGTGCGGGGCAGAGGGAAGGAATCATCACGGTGCTTCTGCAGGATTTCTCCGTGTTGCAATCCAGCTCAGTGCCTAATACTGGTGCACTGCCGAATTGTAGGGAGAGAGTAGAAACCATAGCAACCGGGAATACATCCAACAGAATGGAGACAGAAGCTTCTCAACAGCTCCGGAGCTTTGACTGAAGAGTTGGCGGAGGTCTGAAAGGTGGGCAATTGGAGACGAGCCAATCCTAGCCTCGGGCAGCGCGCCTCGAGATAACACACAGACACTCCAGCGTGTCTCAGGAGCACCATGACTGCTTCCTGTTATGTCAGGTGCAACCTTTTCATAAACACGATCTTAAAATATTTACATTTATGTCAGCATTTAGAAGATGCCATTATCCAGAGCGACTTACAAAAGTGCTTTGTCATCCACACAGAGCATGTATCCAAGACAGTACAGTAGGTTAGAGTTCAAGATACAGAACTAGAATACTGTTGAAATACAGAAATCAATGCTGATGCCTAGAAGTGCAAAATAAACATAAGCTCTATATCAGACAATGATAACCACAATAATAAACAAGACTAGACAATAAGTTCTAGAGTTTCAGTTACTCAACATAGGTGCAGGATCATTGGTAATTTATATTCTTCTCATTATTATTATTAATGTTCCACAAATAGATAAGCTTTCAGTCTGCATTTGAAAAACTGCAAGGGATTCTGCTGTACAGACCAGCCAGTGGAAGTTCGTCACACCATCTGGGAGCCAGACCAGAGAATGGTCTCATTGCATGTCTTCATGAGCCTTAAAGCTAAGCTGTGCTTAAAGTTCAAAGTACACGAGGTACAGATCGGGCTTTGACCTTTGCCATCACGTAGGGAGGGTCTGGTCCAATTAAAGCCCAGTTAAAATGCAACGAAGAGTGGTTCTATAGAGATGTTTAAACCCCAACTAATTAGGACTGTTAATGACATGGTGTCTTTTCATCTCAATTCAGGTAATAGTGCTCTGTTCATGTGTAGTCCGTAAAAACAAACGCGAGTGAAAGTGTAGGCAGATGGTTACTACCTTGCATCTATGGCCTTTATAGGAGGAGTCTTTAAATATTGTTATCATTGTTATGGCATGGTTCTTTGAACAACAAAGACTCTGGCTGAACATAAATAAACCACTTATAAAAAAAAAAAAACTCTTTCATGTTTAGGATTTTAAGATGCTTTCATTTTAAGGGCCAGGACTGATCACTCTTATGATAAAGGTTCAGTAGCAGGGATTCTGTGTCTGAGAGGAGAAGGACTATGCAGGAAAAAGCTTTGATCTTCTTTGTGTGCCCCTCTCAGAGCAAGCAAAATGCACCCCCCTCGACGCTCACCTCTCTGGGTAACTCCGTCAGGAAGTTCTCATCAGCGGCAAAGGTTCGGAGACTGGTCAGGTAGCCAATGGTTGGGGGCAGGGACTCCAGTTCATTACAGCTACAGTCAAACTCCTCTAAAAGTGATAAACTAGAAAATAAAAGTTAGAGAAAATTGTTGAGGTGATCATAATCATTTCACCTATTTAAAGAGCAAGCATGTGTGTTATTTTAGTGTAATGTTAAACCATGTACCTATGTAAAAAATAATTTTATCATATTGAATTAGTGTTTAGTGTTTTGTACTTTTTAGAACCGGATATGACAAAAGGTCAGTATCTTAGTATACGACTGCACTAAACATTAAATATTACATTTTATATAAAACTAATGTACATTTTATTGTGTTTCTCTATGCAAAATGCTTTTAAATTGTTAAATGTTCCTAATTCAACACCCTTCAACTGTTGAAGGCTTTCCAGTGTTTATTCAGGCTTAACTTAGTAAAAGACTCATAAAAGACATATTCCAACAGACAGATGATTTTAACACATCAAAATCAAGAAAATCAGGTGAGAACACAGTATATTAAAGCTTGACACAATCAAATAGTGCACAACTTTATCCATGAAATCATCCGATAAAGAGGCAGTAAAGTGATAATGGACAATATGGAGGATATTTGAAGTAATGGCAACCATTGATAATATCGGAGAGTATCTAAAGGCCTGGATACAGCTGGTTGAGTTGGCCCTGGAGCGATGGATTGATATGGGCTTTGGGAGAGAAATCTCAATGAATCTCAATGAATGTCAATGAATCTCAATGATCTCTCAAGCCTGAAAAGAATAAAACGGCAAAGATGCAGATTTATACTGAGCAAACAGGTTCTGCGTTTTGCCACCCAAATTTGTGGAGCTCTCAGGGCTGCTAATAAACCTGATTAAATTAAATTAAATCTAATTAAGTCTAATTTAAAAAATCCGGTAACTCAGAGTAGTATATACTTTTTGCATTGAATTAAAAGCTTCTTCTGAAACGTAACTTAACTTGTATTCACCTGTTACACCTTTCCAGTGGATCCAGGCCATGAGACACATTTGTTAAATGGTGATTTTTTTAAAAAATGAGGTAGTCTGTCTACAATTAGTCTTTGATGCTATTACAGACAATAACAGACTTATGTAGAACACGTCTATATTTAATACACACGATAGAAAAACACAACATAAACTTTCAGCAATACATTGACACAACCTAACTCTAACCTGTAATCCTTTCAGACTAATGTTATGTTATTATACCTTTTCTCTTTATTGCTCTCAAACTGCTATTGTTTTATATTTGCAAATGTAAAAAATAAAATCTTCTCTACCACAAAACCTTCTACTCTGCTTCATAGCCAAAAAGTATCCCACTTCCAATCTTCATTCAGTACGCTGTACTCACTCTTTGCATTTAGCCACAGAAACATCCTCCATACGTATCTAAGCTGCCCTGTGTGTTGCCCTGTTGTCACACTGACCCATTCTATGACTCTCATGAAGCTAAATCTTTAGCTTTGTTACCTGGCGTCTCTTTAAAAGCACATTGCTTTTATAGGCCTATTTTGTTTTTCAACCAAACCTAAAATTTATCACTGAAATTAATTTTATTACATTCTGCTCCACTGCTCAGTATACTGAGCCAAATGCTATGTATTCTTAAATTGTTTTACCTTTACACCATAGCAATACATTTTTAAAAACCTAATGAATAAACTAAACACATCATTTGCATTTGCCTTCACTAATAACATTCTAAAATCGTTAAAAACAAAATGTCAAGATTATCAAAATGAAAGAAAAATAAAGCAGATTTCTCTCTTTATTCTCTTTTACTTCTATTCCACACTAGTGATTTGTTTTTTCTTCCCAAAGGTCAATGTGTGTTTATCATGTTAACTAGAGTCATTAGCACGACATTTGTATAGAACCTTGTCTCAGCTGGACTTCCATATGCAAAGCTTCCAATGAGCCTCTTTCAGTCGCACATACAAGAGATGCAGAAGTGTGTCCCTGCCTAAACACACATGCTGTGGTGGACGTGTGGGGAATACAGACGCTCACTGGTCTACTTACCCTAATTTGGCGCGGGGACTGAGATGCCCATTTTAGATGCATGTTTGATAAACACAACACACAGAGCCGACCAATGACAAACCAAGAAGAAAGGTGCATGGAGAACAGTATCCTGGGAATGAGGCAGTGGTGGCGGTTCAGATGAATGTGAAGTGGGTCCCGCAGAGGGAGGGACCTCTGACACAACACGTCCTGAGGCAGACGGTGCACAGACCCAAGCCCTGAATTTCCCATCTGGCTTTTGCTTACAACCCTTAGCTCCAAAATATAAGGGACCGAGGTGAAACATTTCCTCTTTACAACACGTTTGGTCTTGTTTAGTTAGCTCCGAATTAAAAGAATATTCATGCTTTGAACTTGCTGCCGTAAATCCTTAAAGGTATGAACGTACCTTTGGTCCAGGTTAAGTACTTTCATATCTAATTTAGCTTTATTGAAAGGGCGTTAGATATTTATTCTTTGATTTAAATCCCACATCTGGTTCAGAATGAGAGGACTATGCCCACCATGAGAGTGAAGGCTGATAGGTGTTAAGGCCTCACATAACGCAGTTGGCGTTCAGCTGAGCTACACAATCATTGTATCCATGGTCCTAAATGGTTCTGTGAAAAATTAGCTCAGAACTAATGTTGAGCACTGTCACTGTTAAACCCTAGAAAAGACATACAACATAAATAAAGAGAAACAGGCCATGAATGGCATGAGGAGTACCGGCCTGTGCCCAATACAACAAGCCTGTTTCACAGTGGCATGGCAGGAAAACAGCAGCAGAGGGGAGTTCAGGGATGATGGTCTGAAAGGCGTCTACAATAACGGCGCACGCCCGTTTCCTGCGTTCATCTACTTCGTTTTAAAGTCCTAAATGAGTCTGTTTGCTAAGCAGCTACTCACCTTCCAATCGTGTTAGGCAGTGAGGTTAGCTGGTTGTCATCAACTTTTAACGTTGTCAATTTTTTCAACATTCCTGCAAAAGACCAGAAGCATTCATTAAAAAAAAAACCATGGCAACACTTAGGACAGACAGAACTTCTGGAACCCCGCAGACACTTTGTCCGATGAACTTGTAGTTTGATGGTAGCTGTGGGTCAGCGAGCGTCACCTATTGTCTCGGGAAGCTGCTGCAGCATGTTGGACGAGAGCAGGAGGTCCTCGAGGGACTCGCACCCCGAGATGTCAGCATCGAGACTCTCGATCCTGTTCTTGGCCAGGTCCAAGTACCTCAGCTGCCTCAGTTTCCCTATAGACTTCAGCAGGAGACCAAGAAGGTGCTGAATGCTCTGGGGGCAGCGACTGTGGGCTGCAGTGTCAGTAGCTGTGGGCTGTAGTGTCAGTGACTGTGGGCGGTAGTGTCAGTGACTGTGGGCGGTAGTTTCAGTGACTGTGGGCTGTAGTGTCAGTAGCTGTGGGCGGTAGTGTCAGTGACTGTGGGCTGTAGTGTCAGTGACTGTGGGCTGTAGTGTCAGTAGCTGTGGGCGGTAGTGTCAGTGACTGTGGGCTGTAGTGTCAGTGACTGTGGGCTGCAGTGTCAGTAGCTGTGGGTTGTAGTGTCAGTGACTGTGGGCTGTAGTGTCAGTAGCTGTGGGCTGTAGTGTCAGTGACTGTGGGCTGTAGTGTCAGTAGCTGTGTCTGTGGCTGGGTATGGTGGTGCTGTGCTGTGTGCTTACCCCTGGTATTGTCTGTAATGAATTGTTGTCCAACCACATCTCCTTCAGGTTATGGATCTGCTCTAGCACTTCTGGCTAAAATACCAAAGACAACTGGATGTAATATAAGCTTTAGAATACCTGGTTATCTTTGCTATACACTGTACCCTCTAAACTATATATAAATACATTAAAAAACAATAATATAGCTTTTCGAATAATTATTAGATCTTCCAAACAGTGTGGTTCGCCATCTGTAGCTATCCTGCAGGCAAAATGCAGTCATCTGCCTTGCCCCAGGGAAGAGGCTTGATGATAATGGACATCCCCTCTCCCACATGCCATGTCGTTAGTGAAGTGGTCTCCTCATGCCATGAGGAGCACTGTGTGATACCTTCCATCTCACAGACCAAAAAACCTTCACATCATACGAAGGGAGAATCAACATTCATATGTATCTCTGAAGGCTATAAGTCCTTCAATGTATACTCGGTTTTACATTGTAAAGTTCTTTCACAATGTTCCAATGTGGGTTATTTGATTGTTTTTGTTTGATTATATGATTTTGTTAATTGAACAGATTGGATTAATGAACATACTCCAAAAACAGCAACACAGATGCTCAGAGTACAACAAGCCAGCACAGCAAATCATTTCAACACATTTCTGTTGCTCTGCTCATTCTCCATTATTTTTCAGCGCTGAGATGTTTTATTTGATGTGTAATTTTTATTTGTTCAGTTCTATTGAGACAGACAGTTGTGAAACAAACATAATTAGTCTGTGGTCCCAAACTACTTAAAATCAGTGCCAGAAAGCTCTTTATGGGGAATAGAACACACATCTTGAATCCTCATTTCATGTGAAATATTTTCCATATTTAACACCATATTTAATATTTAATATATATCTATATATATATTACAGCTTTTAAAAAAACATGTGAGTTTGAATAGGCTTAATCAAACATTACTAACTAGACATTATGCTAGCTATTATGTCTATTACGACTTTCTTTTAAAAAGCATTTGTTTATTCCTTTGATTTTCCTAATTGCATAAACATTTTAAAATAAGGGTTCGTAAAATCAGGTTAAAATGTTTCCAAATCTGGAGGAACCCTCCTCGGTGTGTAACGGACGCCCCCGTCATCGCCCGCGTCCTGACGGGTGCCGCTGCTCCCCACCTCCCTCTCCCCCGAGCTTCGGCATCTGTGCCCCCAGAATTCCCACAGCAAGGGCCTCAATTAAGGAACTTTCTGCAGCGCAGCGCTGCGAGCACAGTCAACATCTGCTCTGATCACAGCGTGGCTCTCACGCGCCCGCCCGCATGGAGTGCACAGCAGGCCCAGACTCACCATCGCCCGCCCGCACGTGGGAGGCTTGTTAGAAGGAAACGTGAAACCCACCAAGCAGCCCACAGATTTTCCAAGAACAAAAGAATTGAGCAGCTTACATGGACTGTGAGGCTGCAGCTCTGAGATTTAGTGTGTAGAAAGACATATACTGCTAATTAATGTGTGTTTAACTGACCAGATTATCTCAAGGACCTTATCTCCTGTACTAAAGCTCTAACCTTGTATCCAATGGCAATGTTCTAAACTGCATCTAGCGGCACCTCAATTATATAATGCCCTTTCTGAGCATCTGAGAGCTCCACAGACCCTGAATTTAGACTTATTATTATTGCTATTATTATTATTTATACACTGCCTTGTTGCCTTCTCTCTGCTTCTGGTTCTTCTTAATAATGAATTAATAATAACACATTCATCAGAAATAGTTAAAAAGGCTTGAACAGCTCTTCCTGAATTGGGACACACAGACTGAAAGTCCAGACAGTAGAAGCGTCCTCAATCAATAATGTCTTCAATCTACCCAAGTTCACTCATGTCACTCCACTGCTGCGCTCCCTTCACTGGCTTCCTGTGGCCGCTCACATTCAGTTTAAAATTCTGATGCTTGCCTACAAAGCCAAAAATGGACCAGCTAATCCATACCTTATGGCAATGGTCAAAAGTCGATCCGCACCTCGAGCCCTTCGCGCTTCAAGTACGGCTCGGCTTGACCCGCCATCCCTCAAGATTCAAGGAAGACACGCGACAAGATACTTCTCTGTCCTGGCACCCAGATGGTGGAACGAACTTCCACTGGCTGTCCGAACAGCGAACTCTCTCGCGGTTTTCAAACGCAGACTGAAGACCCATCTCTTTGTAAAGCACTTATAAGCACTAATCAACTGAAGCATTGGTATAAAGCGTAATTGCACTTTATCTTTAGGAACACTATAGTATTGCACTATACTGCATGTAGTCTTGTAGGTATTTCAGTCTTGCTAGTTTGGACTTAAACCTGTTTATACTAGATAGAGATGCATATTCTGACTGAACACATAGTACTTTTGTAAGTCGCTCTGGATAAGAGCGTCTGCTAAATGCCGTAAATATAAATGTAAGCGTAATGTGTTGATGGGTGCGCTCTTGTTACGCAGGGGTTCGAACAGTAAAGCATGCTTATTGCAACGCCAAACCATCTGTTCCCTTTGGAGGCACTGAAGCGATCCTGTCATTGTTTCTTCACCCAAGGACAAGGTACCCCTGGATATTGCACATACAAACCTGTATGTGATTCTAATAAAAAGTTAATACATCAAAAAAAAAGCCCACTCTACTGAAGATGTTGGAGACATGCTTGGCTTGTTTGTTCAGTACTGGGCTACAATGTGACCGAGTACCATACAGTCCACCAGCTTCTCCTACAGAGGCATTCAAATTAGAAAAAAATTTAAAAGAGGCATCTTAATTATTAGCCTTTACTCCAATAACTCAACACATGTAGATTTTTCTGGACTGTGTTTGATTATTTTAAGTTTTGAAACACCAAACCCCATATTGTCCAATCCTGAACAGTGTACATTGTATATGTCCTAATCAGTAATCCATGTTTTTTGTCACTGCCACTGTCCCTCACTGATGAATGCTGGTAATTATGACAGGTGGTACCAGGTTCAACTCACATATGGGGTCATTATCTAAAGCAAACCCATACAAGTGCTTACTCACTACCTTCCCCCTCGATACACTTTCCAGCCTGTGTGATGGGTCACTGATCTGAACCCTGACTACATGACTGAGGTGCTGTGTAGGCAGTGTGTGAGGGGGCAGAGTCTGAGTCGGGGGGGGTAACTGGATGGCTCGTGTGCCATTGTTTACTTCTGGCTGGAGTGAGCCGATTAAAAGCGGCTCGGTGGCAAAAGCATCCTGTCATTGCAAATGTGACACGTTTGAACTGGTTCATGAATAATAGACTGGAACATGACGCAACCAATACAGCACCGGGGAATTAATGAGAGAGTCCGGATGAGCAGCGCTCTCTCCCCGCCCACAGAACCTTTCTGGGTCAAACCCTGCTGGGTGAGATGACAGCTGTCCAAATCATGGCTGTCTTCAAAGAGAGAGATCTCTTTTCTTACCAGTTCAGTGAATTCGTTGCTTCCCAAATCTAATCGCTCCAGCTGCGACAGCCTGTGAATTGACCTGCAGCGGGAGAAGAGGGGACGAGACGCAGAGATGAGGGCAAAGACTAGTCACCATTTGCAGAGATTGCAGTCTGATGCCAGTCATATCAGCGCATCACCACGGCTACAATGACAGACGTGCTCACATCCCTGCCTTGTGGTAGGGTAGTGAAAATATAGTGAAATTCTTTTAAGATATTGAAGGCTCCACTTTACCTATTGCTGTCTAGTTTATAGAGACATCGTTGGTCATGTCCTGCCTCCTAACATTAACCCCAACTTCTCACACTGCTGATATAGATGGTTTCTAATACTGCTCTAATCATTCAGGTTCTCTGTTCAATAAGTGCTTACACGTGCATCATTGCAACCGTTTCGCATTCTACCTCCACAACCACATCAAAGAACGTACGAATAAACTACAAACAGGCTGTGCAAACACCAAAAGGTTGAGCGTGCAACTGTCAATTAAAGTTACCATAAGCTTTTAACTTGTATTTATGTGGGAACACTTATAAAACTGTAATCTGATGTTGATAGTCGTGATGATTAAAAAGAATACCCAGTGCAACAGACTACACAGTGTTTTACATTGCCATAGCTTTACTGAATACATAATTTAAGCAAAACAAAGGTCATTGATGGAAAAAGAATGTGAACCTCTAGGAAAATGACTGATTGGAGGCATTCAAATCAATTGGAGTATTGGTTTGACCTTACCTGGCTTATAAACACGGCCCTGCCTTTCCTTGTTATGCTGATGATACACAGCTGTACTTATTGACCAAACCAGAGAACAAATAAATACCTTACAGGATCAAAGGGAGTGTAAACGACATTAGGAACTGGCTGCTAAGACATCATCGATCAAAAGCCTGCTAGACTGGAACCATCACACTTTCTGTTAAATCTTGATGGCTTTTCACTTGCTCATACCATAGTTATAAATAAAAACCTTTGACGCTGATCTCTCATTTGTTCCATTACTTGAACAGCCTGTTTTTGTATCTAAGAAATATTCAGATGCTAAATACTGCGGAAAAAATAGTCCATGCATGAATTACCTCTAAGTTAGACTACTGCGGTGCCTTGCTGAGGTGTGTAAACAAGGTCAAGATACTCCAGAAAGCAGCAGCTGGAGTCTTTACTAGAACCCACAAATGCAACCATACTGGCTCCATTCTACTGACACTGCTATGGGTGATGGTTAGATTTTGTGTTGACTACATAATATTATGTACTTTATATTAAGCTATAAAGTTCAAAATGACCATACCTTTAACTTCCTAATTGATCTTATTGTTTATTATGAAGCACTGCGAACGCTACACATATTGTGGAAGCTCCTTAGTAATTCCTATAGAATTCTGCTAGAATCCTTATTTCTCCCTGCTGAGCTGCACATCTGTGTCTGCAGTCCTGGTGGTATGTTGGCGCAACACACAGATGTCATGATGAAGGATGCAGGTTGCAGACTACACACCACAGAATCCACAAACGACTGATAAAGGATCCCATGGCAACAGCTAAAGTCTATGAATAATTGTATTATTTCATTGTGAGTTTGCCATAGGATGGACACTAAATAAAAGGGGTAATTAATTGGAATTTCTCCCATAAATCATTGCTGCCTATTTCAAGTTTTCTTAAGAACACCTAGATGTTCCACACTAATACAGAAACAATGTTTTCTGGGCAGATGATTAAAAATTTGAACTTCTAAATGTATGCAGCATTTCTTTAGGAGACAAAATATGAAACACTGGATACTACCTAAAATCAAAGTATCATCCCAACTGTGAAGGAGATGGAGGGAATAATGGTGTGGGTCTGCTTTACTGCCTCAGGGCCCAAATGGCTTGCAAAACATTGAGAAACCAATTACTTCCAAGCTGTATGAGATAATTTTACAGCAGAATGTCAGGACATCTGTCTATGATCTAAACCTCAAAATTGTTTGGTTTTGGAGTATGACAGTAATCCAAAACACAGCAGTAAATCAACAGTGGAGTGATTCAGAATGGCCAGGTCAGAGTCTGGACAGACATTCCACTGAAATGGTGCATTTCAGAAGCAGACCATTCATGCAAGAAATGCCAAACTTGTACATAAACATAAAGAAATTATATGAAGGAACAAGGAACAAGAAGCTGTTCTGCCCTGATCAGTAGCTACAGGAAGCATTTGAATGAACGTATTTCAAATACAGGTGTAATGTAGTGAGGAAACGGAATGCTGAGCAGAGAGACAACACGCATACTTAAATACACTGTTGCTAACTACTGTATATACGGATGTAACACAACGATAGCAAGACAAGAGACGGGTGATACGAATAACACAGACAAACATACACTCTCTAAGAAACACACATGGACGTAAGCACATGTAGACAAGGACGGACGTATACATGAACACCAACATGGAGTCAGGGGTGGGCCGTGACAGAACCCTCCACCGAGGGGCCCTTTCTCCTGGAGCGCCCAGCGCCAGCAGTCTGACCCTATACCCACAACAAATGGCGGGACTAGAGCACAGAACTGTGGCAACAAGGACACTGTCCAGGAGTAGCCTCCCCTGGGGAGAGTCCTCCAATGGACCAGCCTACCACAGCCTCCCCTGGGGAGAGTCCACCAATGGACCAGCCTATCATAGCCTCCACTGGGGAGAGTCCACCAATGGTCCACCAATGGTCTCTCAGCAGTTCCCTTCTTTTCCTGATCCCATGGCAGTGGGACTCCCCTCCCCTCATTGGGAGCTCTCAGGGATGGTGAACCCCCCCACTGCCAGAACTTGAGTGCCCCAGGGAGGTCTGGGTTGCTGTGGAGGAGAACCCCTCGCTGGCTGGCTGGTCTCCCCTCTGACCAAGGCAACAGAGAAGTCCCTCTGGAAACCAGACAGCCTCCCCAAATTGGACCGCCTTGCCCAAAGCGTTAACTCTCATGTTACAGGAGTTAGCAGGAGGGAGGGGATGGGACCTCTTACCCTTCCTGCCATGTTGACCCCTGGGCATCCTGGTTGGTCAATCGTTCTGTAACGGTGCGAGGAAACGGGATGCCAAGCAGAGGGAGCGACTTTCCAACATGCAACTTTTATTAATGACACTACCAGACATACAGGACTTAAGTCAGACAACGACTGACAAAGAACGTAGACAACACGCACACTTAAATACACTGACGATAACAAGACACGAATGTAACACATAACAATAATGAGACAAGAGACATGTGATACAAATAACACAGACAAACACACTTTCACGTAGAGACAGACGAACGTATTCACGAACACCAATGAGCCTGAGGGAGGAGTCGGGGCAGACCATGACAACAGGAAGCAGCACTGATTACTAAATGTAAGGGTTGTCATACCTTATCCATCAGTGACCTTGATTGTTTACAGAATCTGGCACTGTACAATGTTGAATTTTATGTTTTATTTATCATTATACCACCATACCATTTCAAGCAGAAATTAGAATTTAATTTGTGGGTTTAAAAACTTTTTATAGCAAAGAGTTGTACTATAATAGAGTTGTACTATAATAGAGTTGTTAATCAGGCCATCTGAGACAGGTAGCATGTATAATCTACTGTGGGTGCCATGTGTTTTCCCGCTGTAATGAACCATAATATGGACCACATTACAGCATCTGCTGCTTTTGACCAATTCTGCACACCTGTACTCTCATTTTCATCGATAAAAGGCAGAATGAACCCTATGAACCTTCGTGTCATAACTCCAGGGGAAAAAAAAGCAGTTGGTCAAAATTAGATGCTTGTGAGGTGAGGGCAAATATGGACAGTCTGCAATGCACTGGGCTTTAAAGGGCAAACGTTTCTTTCTTTCATTTTGGCCTCAGTTGTTTCTTATACTGACAGGTAAAGCACACTGACGTCTCCCCCTCCATTAAAAGACAGTAGGATGAGCGTGGTGAGGGATAAGCAGAAAGGCCAGGTTTACAGCAGGCACTTCATATGTAACTTTACATGTGCTTCTCATTGCTGGATGATTGGTCCTGTGCTATACATCCTCGTGTAATAAATCAGTACACGCTTGACTAATCTCACTGTTGCTCTCGAAGCTGATCAACTGTAACACAAGTGCAATGGCTGAGCAAGACTGCCAAGACTGGGAGGGCTGACTAAAGTGAGTGAAATGTCATGGACCAGTTATGTAAATGTAAAACTGTTTGAACCACATTACAGTGAACTGTGCCTCTGTCTCATGCCTCTACCTCCTGCCTCTACCTGATGCCTCTAAAAAACGTACAATGTACCATTACCCATATTTGTTACTGCTTCAAACCATTAACCACATTTGTCACTGCTTCAAAGGCAATATTTATAATTCCATTCAAGCAAACCCTCATATGAACATTGGCATAAAGGAATGGGACGGAATGAACCAAATCTTTAATATTCTCATACAGTTTATGTAACGGTTTTAATATAAGCAGAGCCAAATGGCGTACTTGCATACTAACTCATAAAACACACTCATCGCACCCATCTCAGGAGCCCACACCCAGGTCACTCACTTTGGCATGGTTTTCAGATGGTTCTCTCGAAGTTCCAAGATGCGTAATTTGGACAATCTGAAAGGCAGTGTGACATAATCAATTCATCTCAGCCATAGTCCAGAGAGACTTTCTTTCACAGCCATAATCCAGACAGCTTTCAGGTATGATAAAACCTAAAGCTAAGACCCTAACAGTTTTGAATTTACTAAAATAACAGGTTCTACTCCCCTTCTCTCTAGCAATTCATTACCAAAGATGAGATGCCATGTCTCTGTGCATCAGAGCAAGGAGCTGTAGGAGTCAGCGTTTGTCTCTGTTACCGTGCTCAGTACATAAAGAACAGACAGCTCACATCTAAAAACTCAGCGTAAAAGTGAAAGGAACCTTGCTAAACAGCACTGCTGTCAGGGTCCGCTGTAAAAATAGGGCGTAACTTCACTAAAAAGTTTAAGTTCACTGAACTTCAAACATTAAGTGAACTAAACTCATAATTCAAGGTTCAATGAACACAACATTTTAAGGCAGTCAGGTTACAATCATCTTTTAAAATGTAAAGACAGCAATATTTTTTTAACAGTGCAGAAAAACAGAGTCTTTGGATTAAGCCCTTACCTCCCAAAGTTGGCGGGCAGGTATTCGAGGAAGGCATCGTTTAAGAAGAGCTGGGTTAGGTTGAGAAGCTGGGTGAACCCTTCTGGGAGTCTGAGCGAAAGAAGAGGAGATCATTGCTTCCTAAAGTCCAGGGCTAGATCACTCAATAAGCGTTAAGTACCTTAGAGTCACAGAGGCTGGGGGACCCTGCTCTAACCCTATTACCCTCCCCCGCCAGCAGCCCAAGGCTAGTCGCAGAGCCAAGACGGCTCCTCGAAAGATTACAGTCTGACGGCACAGGGACGGAGAGAGTGAGAGTGCCATGCAACATGAACGCATTCTGCTTTTAATCTACTGCTGCAAATTAAGTTAGTGTAAGTCAAGGTTTAAGTGCTTTTCTGTTGCGATAAGCATTTTGAAGACAAGCAAAAAGGCAAATATTTTAAACCCTTCTGCAACGGCGTGTGTTGTGCATTCATGTAATATCAGGATCAGGAAAGCTGTACAAAGTCGGAAGTCGTCTGTCCTGTATTTTAGCGGTGGTTCTTGTACTTACTTGGTTATAGGATTTACACTGGCCTCTACAACTGATAGACATTTACAGCACTTGATATTGTCAGGAAACTCTTGAATGCCTGAAGGAATGAGGAAAGAATTTATAAATCAGCTTGCATCCTACAGTACAAATAATCAAAATACCATTTATACGGCACTGGCAAAAGAAGTATTAACGATTCTAAACCAGAAATACATCGTTGCCCTAAGACAACATATTTAAGTTTAATACAGAGCAACTTGACTAAGAACAGAAGAACCTGTGGACCACAAAGTGCAAAACGTACCATTTTTACTTATATCTAACTCCTTCAGATTTACAAGGGTAGCGATAGTGGTTGGCAAGTTGGAGAGGTCATTATCAGGAATGCTCAGCTTCCGGAGGGCTTGACAGTTGAAGAGTTGCTGAAACAGACATTCAGATATATAGACATAGAGGAGCGAGAAAGAGAGAGACAGAGAGACAGAGAGAAAGAGAAGTGTACTGATCAATACAGCATAGAGGTATATGTTAGGTGTACTGATCATTTAAAAGATATCCACCTTTAACCCTGGAAGGTATTGAAATTGTAGGATAACAGTACATAAGTGTCGAACAGCATCTAATGATGTTTTCATTTGTTATCGTCAGTACAGGTATTACAACTTTATCTCTTGGACACAAGCAGATGCACAGAACAGCTATCCTGGCATCCCACAGATAAAAAAAATCATATCACTGTTATGACTCTCCTATCACAAATAAACATTATCTTAAACTGGTATTTAGAAAACCTTACAATTTAAAGAGAAAGGATCAACAAAAGTATCCCATTATTAGGCTCAAATAATGGTCTAAGAGCCGAGGAAAATTGGCGAAGGTCTGGTTTAATGGGCAGAAGAAGACAAGGGTGTCTACAAAAGCTCAATTCACCAGCATCTGAAGATCATACACCAGGAGCCCTTGCGCCCACCGTGAATGACTCTTATGTAACTCACGATGATCCATACGGTCATAAAACCCTCAGAGACCTTTTTCTTTTCCAAGTCTCGTTTTCCAAGTTTTCCAACCTTGGAGTCTTTTCCAAGGTTTTGTTTACATTTCTTTTTTTATTACATTTTTGGCATTTAGCAGACATAGCAGTTATCCAGCTATGAATTTAGTGAACTTATTAGATAAAAAAATAAACTCTGTACTTAAGAGAAACAGATGTACAATTTAAATGTAACAACGAATTATAGTACTTTGTACTTTGCTAAAATGTATCCAGTAGGAGCTGTCCAGGGTGCTGATGTAGCAATGCATGCAATGCTAACAACCTTAGTGCACAGTGTAACTTATATGTTACTTGTTCATGGCTATGAGCTAAAGATATGCCCCTAGAGGAAATGTTTGCAATTCTCCCATACAGCCCCCAAAAGCCTTTTTATTAGTGGTCTCGTTACAATGCTAGTAGTTACAGTTCAGTAAATGACTAATGTCAGCCACTAGAGATGAAGAGGTCACTGTTGCAATTTTCTGAGCATAAATAACGTCATCATGTAACAGGCTGAGTGAGGATAAATACACCCAGGGCAGGGACTGTTCTGAGGTTGCATGGGATGGATGGTCCAAGCTACACTGACACAGCTGTTGCTGCAAAAACATGAAGATTGCATTTATGATATGACAACATTACCATAATTGCTCTGGCAAAAAACAGAACAAGACTCTCTAGCCCAGAAACATGCATGTCTGCTCTATAGCACGCATGGGTGATAGAGGTTCTATAGAGGTTCTACTACCATGTACCACACAAATACCTATTGTTCTCCAAAATGTACAGAATGTTTGAGCCTGAACTGAGGAGCAGCTCCCTGTATGTATGAAGCATCTTAAACACAGAAATGCCTTGTACCTTAGGCAGTTCCTCAATCTGGTTGGCATCCAGGTAGAGCTCCTCTAGGGTGCGTTCAAAGCTGAAGATCTCCTTTGGGACCTGCTGCAGGCTACAGTGCGAGTAATCCAGCACCGAGATGACCTCCTCCTCCCCACGGAAGCATCGGCAGGGCACCAGGCGGCCGATCAGCTTCCTCTTGGTCGTCATCTCCAGACACTGCACTGTAGGCCAGAGCCATGGGACAGCTTAGCAACATACACACACTGCCATCAGTCTAGCCTCTCATATACTGATACCCCCCCCCACACACACACACACATGCACACACACACACAGACAAGAACTCGGCCACCAAGCTAGCCTCATGCATACACACACTGCTACCATTTTAACCCATATACACATAGAAACACACAACCACAGCAACCAGTCTAGCTTCATACATACATATACTGCTATTACTATAACCCACATACATCCAACACACACATGCATGCACACATACTCAAATGCACGGCCACCAGACTCATACATACACTTATTGTTACCAGCTTAACCACATACACACACACACACACAAACATACGGTTACCAGACTAGCTTCATATATATATATATATATATATATATATATATATATATATATATATATATATATATATATATATATATGTGTGTGTGTGTGTGTGTGTGTATGTACACCGGCTACCAGCTTAGCCTCAAATACATACACATGGCTACCAACTTTCACAAAAGCAATTTTTTAATGTGTGTCATTAACATTATCACAAACGCAGTTACATAATAATAATTAATGCTGTCTCTCTTCACGATGACCTGAGAAAAAAAAAAGAAATGAAAAAAGAAGCATAATGTCAAAAATGGCAATACTGCAGCTTTCAGAAAACATAACACAGAGTCTGAATGTTTCAAATGGATAACCAGTATGTGAATAAGACTACACACACACACTGTACTGGAATATGTTTTATGCATGTTCCCTTGTATTATTTTGTGAACACTTCTTAATGACAGAATTGTAGGGGCACACAAGCTATCTGAATGCACCCGCATCGCACTCCATAAGGCATGAGGGTCAGGAAAAGCCAGTCAAGCTGAACAAATGGTAGTTTCATAACCATCTGTGACAAAGTTAAACACAATTAACAGACTTGACTTGCAGTGTCGAGTTCCCACCACAAAACAGCAACTCAAACTGTCAGGGGCTCCATAGTCACTTGTCAGGAATTTTATTTAAAAAAAAAACAATAACCGACTAAAAACCAGAAATCTTGATTACTCCAATCTTTACAACAATGATTAGCAATTATGCTTCTGGAGACTGTGTTGTAATTGCAATCAAGTGAATATGAAAGCCATGTAATATAAATATTATTATAAAAAATAGAAATTTTCCCCTTCCCTACAGTTCAACAAAAGGCAATACATCATTGTATGCTAAGAGTCTATTATAAAGGAAGGAACTCATAAACCTTGGAAATTTATCTGAAAGGTTGTTCTCTGATGGCTCATAAGACAATTCTAATGTCCGGTGACTCAGATTGTAAATTTCTCTGCCAGTCGAGACACTCAAAATCGCTGTGTCTTCTGGGACATGCTGGTTCATGGAAATACTGCCCCAGATGAGAGGAGCTACAGCTCACAACCACACCAACGTAATCAATCAGGGAAGGTCATCTGGGCAGTTTTTCTGACGATGCCTCATTGGGCATACGTGATGACCAAGAAGGTCCTAGAAGCCAAACAAAGGGCTATGATAAATTGATACAGCACCGACTGATGAATATTCATATTCGAATATGAACATATACGTGAATATATGTGCATATATGAATATTCTGTACTGACAAGCATGAGCGAGAATCTAGGGGAGCACTGTGCTGATTTCCAGGGATGGAGTGTGGCGGCTGTAACAGACAGCACTGCAGAAGGTGTCAGGGAATAGCTGCATGACTGCAAAGTGAGTTCTTGCTGATACAGACTGCTTTTGTCTTTTGCAAATGCAAATGTGAGATTGCAATAATCAAAGCTTCTCCTACCTAAACAAAGCCCTTTGAACAAAAGAAAGCACAGTAAGTACCGTGGCCGGATAACAGAAGAGCAATACACAAACTCATCTGAGATTTCAGATGAAAGTGACAAGCACTGCCAAACTACATCTGGACAAATTAAACTACACATGACGTCACTAAAAGTCAAAAGAACAAATGGAACGTGAAGTTTATTGCTTTTTCACATTTTAAACTGACCTAGTACATGTCACACTAAAACATAATTAGCAAAAAATAACTGCTATTTGATGTGAATATAGTATGGGATACTTTAGTGACAGTTATTTCAACATTGATCTGTGTTATACCTTCCTACACAATGTCTGGTTTAGAAAACCGTCAGAAATGTCCAGAAAGTGTTTTTTATGCAAGGTAAGAATGACTCATATGGAAATGACTCTGCTGGTCAGGAGATGTGCAACGCCACACTGCCTTCTGGAAGATATCGCCTTGCTTTACAGGGTCACTGAAGAATCCCCCAAGATAAACCCCCTGCCTACGTCTGTAGCCTTCATCTTCTTCAGAGTCTGTATGCAGACGCACAACATCCTTACACCCAGAAATGTGTCAGCAACCAAACTAAATACACACAACATGTCAGGCAAGACATAAGAAAATGCAAAACCACTTAAATTAATCAGGTCTCCTTCTGCACACCAAGCATCGTTTTATAACAGAATCTTTAAAGACACATGCAAGATCACCCACGATAAGACAAAGTCATCCTGTCGTGAAAGCAAACAAAAAGAACTAAGATAAGATGAGAAAAATGGATTTATCTGTTCCTCTTCAGTGTTCTGTTGCTAGATGTACTGATACAACTCCAGGCAGTGACACTGAAGAACACTGCAGCAATGACAAAACCAAGATGAGTGTTCATTCAAACACAGGTACCGTATTCCATACAACTCAGGAATCATTAACCCATTATGAAAACAGAGCCAATACATATGGCATATACATACTACTACTAATAATATCTTGGATAAACCTCCTTAAAAATGTTTGATAAAAAATAGATTGCTATATATAACTAGGAATCAAATCTTGACCCTGCAAGAATCAAGCTCAACGAATAATGTTTTATTATGTTTTACAGTGTATTCTCTTACTCTCTATTAGATAGTGAGTCTTCCTATGAAGAACTTTCTGTTATTTCATATTATTGAAGCTGGCAACTCTTATTTTAGCCTTGAATCAATAATGTATCCTCCTATTTAGGAATAATTCTTCAACAATTAAATTGAACAACAGAGGATTCTAATGTAATTGACTGGTTGTTCAAAACTGATCTTAAAATAGCACTGAAACATCTCGCTGATCAACTACAGCATTGCAACAAGGCAAGACAACAATTACCAATTCAAACAGAAACAAACAAACCAAAACGATGATTCGAAAAGTGTGTGAGGCTAAAGGGCACAGGGGTTACTGGAGGCCCAAGGGCACCAGATAGCATCCTGCCTTCCTCCCAGGAGAAGGTTCCGGACCTCAGGACAGCACATTTCCTGTAAGATGCCCCAGGATCAGTGTTTTTATCTGTTTGCTGCAGATCAGGTTTATTTTACATTGCATCAATCTTGTTTTCTGCCTTAACACAACAAAAGCACGCAACGTTCTTACCGAAATATCCCCAGATGAAAGATGGTTGACGGAAGGTTCCTTATCCCTACGTGCAATCCTGTTAACCTATGATAAATATCAAGCAACATCACATCAGCAGTTATCTCAAAATACTGTGACAAGCGTGAGCTAATGAGATGCTCTACACGTCTCGTTGGTAAAACAGCCTAGAGATTGCTGCTAAAAGCCACATTTTTAGCTTACACTGATCAAGACTGATTCTTGATTTACTTGTTTCCTGACTGATTGATTAGGCCTTCTATTTCATTTCTATAATAGGCTAGAGAGTGGTTACATGACACTTTCTGTTGTTGTTAACTCACTGCCCTAGATACCAATATTCTTCTAATTGTTATGTATATTATTCATCAAGAGAAAACGTTTTGTTGATTGCTATGTTAGACCAATAAATTGCAGTAATTATTTAACTGTTTCATCTGTTTTCCCAATCCAATTAGGTACAGGCATGTCACGACTTAGTCGATGATTTCATTTTAATAATTCATCCTCCATTGTAGATTTGAGTGTTTGGTGAGAACTGCATATATTTATAACCAAGCATCTGAGTAGCGGTAGACATCCTGACAACAGAAGCAGCCTACTTCACTAAACCAGCTATGCCCTATCAAACACTCTGCAGTGTGACTGTGGCATGCTGGGTAGATATTCATCCCCATCAATTACAGCCATATGTGGTCGTTAGTACACTGCACACTGCAATGAAATGTTCTGTTTATAAGAGTGATATTCTGACCACATTATCTTGTGCTATAGTTGTGGCCTTGGTTTTGTCCTGGAGATCTGGCCTTGGGCGCTGGAGGTTTTGGCCTCTCTCTGAACTGCTCATTAAAACCTTAGACTGCATAATGGAGCTCAAGATAATTCAACACAACTGAGACTGGGACTCTCTGTCGCTTTTGTTCTACTGCAAAGAGCGGTGTCAAAGTCGCGTCTTTCAAACCACGCACACAACACTCGCGCAGCACATTTGCGATTCGCGAAACCGGCAGCGTCAAAACGAACACACCGCGAAACGATCGCTACACGCCGCATCTCCACCGGCCACGTCCAGGGCCCGTAAGAGGAGACTGCAGCAGAGCGAACGGCGGAGCGTGAGCTCAGTGCAGTGCCCAGCCAGCACTGCTCAGGGTGCTATGGAAACTCTATGACGCAAGAGCTGCTTCTGCAGAGGCGAGAGGACACATTCACAACTTCCCAGCTCCACTCCAGAGAAATGGCACCATTTTTATTTATTTATTTGCTTTTGAAAAGGTCTGCACAGGGACATCTCTGTTAATTCATGACACTTAAGAGGGAGGATGATTCAAAATGTGTGAAAGAAAGACTGTGTTACTGGGATCTATAAGAAACTGAACAGTCGCACGATTAAACGTTAGAAACATTAGAAACGTTCGTTTTTGTAATAACGCTTCCATCCTCCGGGCCCCAGTAGGAAAGTTCATTGTGTACTTTTTTAACAAAGACGTTTTATTTGCTTACTGGCATGTTTAAATGTGCTCTCAAAGGAAATAAGCAGCATCAGATTGTACATGCTCATTAAAAATGCATGTGTGTGTTCGCCTGCTGAATTCCACAGGGCCACAAGCAGCCAACCTGACATGTATTACTCGTAATAGCTGAAATGGTTACCTAGGTAACCGCTTCTTGAGAAGGAAACATTTTTTTCTGACAGAATTTTTTTCTTTCATTCCATGTTGTTTGTTCAATTTGCATTATCTTTTCTATTTTACAGCTTCATTAATATTTTCTGCATTCTGTACTGCCTAAAATGTATATATAACTAACAAATAACAAAACAGTAAATAATACTGCAAAAATATTTATATTGAAATCAATTCTTAATGGCCTTTGCCCAAAAACAAATACTGAGAGAGTGATGCTGACATTTCTAAATATAAAAACCCATGTAAACATGGCTGAAGCATCTTCTCTTGCTGTACTTTTATACAAAAATCTGTGTTATGTTTAGATTCTTAGTTAAATCACAGATAAAAGTATTCAAAACAAAACATGCAACAGACGCAGAAGTTTGATTAATGCCACTTAAAATATTAAGCCAACAAAGTTCATCAAAGCCATAATGATCACAGGTACTACGGACATGCAGTGTTACATAATGCTCAATTTAGCTTGAAATGTTTAAGAAGAAGGAACATACTTTGAAGAAATATCAGACAAGCAACTCATCACACAAACACACACATATTTGAACAGATATTTGAACACACATATTTGTCAGCCTGGTCATTCAAGTTCTTTTAATTGCTCACTTATACTATGTCCACCAGGGAAAGTAAGAATGATACTACAAACTTTTATTTAAAAAAATCACACAACTGTAACACAAGTAAGAAAGAAAGAACTCTAGCTGCCGGAATGCAGAGAACCATACAGCTCTGCGCTGACAACATCTGGTCAAATCTGATACGTTTCTCAGCCTGCTGTTCTTGTACAGGTGACTTTCTGTGAGCATCAGCTGGTGTGAGTTAAGCCGGTCAGTGGGCGTGCTATCACAGGTCAATGGGGGTCCAAGGAGACCCTTTCTGACAGAGCAGAGGGCTCTGTTATTTGAACATGTGCCAGGAGAGGATTACTGAAAAGATGTGTGCCAAGATAGAGCAGCTGACTTCACAAGTTCTTTACACATACACGTCAAATGTGTTTTTATACATCAGAGTGTGGGCAATGTATTATATTTTCAGCGCAATTGGTTACAAATGTAAATAAATAAATATATTTGTTAAAAAAATACTTGTTACACTCCATTATTTAAATGAGAATGCATGCATAACTAAGCTTTTAACAATCTTTCAGCAAAGTTAATTATCTATCGGAATATATCAAGTTTGCATAAGTCATCACTGTCAATCTGACTAGAGAGAAACATCTTGTTTCTCTGTGTATTTCACAAACTTCACTATATCTCACTATCTTCACTACCTCTTTATATATATATATATATATATATATATATATATATATATATATTATTTGAACTATAGTGCTGAAATGGAAAGTGGAGTATTGAGATGCAAACTGGAGTACTGAACTGGAGTACTGACGAAGAGCTGGTATGGAATGTTTCAGTGTCATTTGAACTGGAGTACTGAACTGAAGTACTGATAAAGAGGTGGAACTGTTGGAATGTTTTGATGTTATATGAACTGGAGTACTGAACTGAAGTACTGATAAATAGGTGGTACTGTTGGAATGTTTTGATGTTATATGAACTGGAGTACTGAACTGGAGTACTGATGAAGAGGTGGCACGCATGATAGTTGAGGGCCCACAGTGAACATGCAGAAACCGCCGTCAACGTTCAATCACGCACAAAACACTTAAGTAATCGCATGACAACAAACGAAAGATATTTAAACATTCTTCTTCTTTGCCTGGACAATATAAAATCGAAGAAAGAGCCCAATTGTTAAGTGATCTCGAAGTTTGACTGAAATTATGCTCTGTGGAAGTCTGTGAAAGGTCTTTTTTGTACCAATAAAACACTTTAATTGACGCTAAACCCTAAAAAGAAATTGACATTTAGCAACAAATTATTACTATGGCATCTGGACTGTAGGAGTGGGCCACTGGGAGAGAGGAAAGGACACAGCAAGGACTCCCACAATGCTGTGCGCCTCTCCAGTTAGTTTGTCTATTTCCCTCCCTCTCAACAAATCATTATCAAAGGTGCTTTCACTACACGATCAGAAAAATACACGACCTACAATATATAATTTCTTATTTCTATAGAAATAATTCTAATTAATTGCCTATAAGTTCTTTATCTCTGCATGACTCCAGAAACAAGGAAACTGAATATGTTTTTTAAACAGTTGACGTGTTTGGTTTGGTTCAGTTAGTCCTGTCTTTTGTTCATTTAATTACCACGTTAGAAACACTCTGCCCTCATCATGGTGTGCTTCTCTGTTGATAACTCACCCCACTGTTCCTGTTTTAGTTTAGCCACTTTTCTGTTTGTTTGCTTTATAAAGACTTCACACTGCAATAAAAGGGCTGTTTTTTGATAGCTGGACATGACATTTTCCACTTCTTTGTCTGTGTTGCTACTTTCCTTTACCTTTTAGAAATATCTACAACTATATACTTCTACAAAACACACTGTATACGTTCACATTGAAAGCTCAACCTTCACACTTGCAGCACTGGAAACAAAAAGCCAAGAGAAGTCAAATTCAGTGGTGGTGTCCTCATCACAGCAGGCCACCTGGATCTTTGAGGACTAGTCCATTCCTGAATTACAGCTATTGAGGATCCACGGACACAGATTGCAATGAGAAGGTGCTTTGCGTGCAAATATACAGCTGGGGTTCACAACGGTCATGTTAAATGATAGGAAATTATGGATTTGAAAATACGAACACCCTGGCCACCTGAAAAATGTAAATGCCTAATTGACCACAGAGGAACTCTTTTCATACTCTCCACATTACACTCAAGCTCCGTGTGATAACATGTCGGTGTGTGTGGGAGGACACTGCAAAGAACATCTTGTTCAGCAGCGAGCTGCTCATTCACTACAGAGTATGACGAAGGAAACGAAGTGACCAAAGTGGGCTGGTTTTACATGGGGCATAGTGAGTTTTACAACATGGGGCATAGTCAGTTTTACAGTACAGCGCATAGTCAGTTTTACAGCACGGGTCATTGTCAGTTTAACAGTACAGCGCATAGTCAGTTTTAGGGGGCACAATGTTAGTGAGCCCTATAGTGAAATCATAGTAGCACTCCAGCAAACTAATGATATTAAGGACATGTTACTAAAACCAGTCTGTAATTTTAGAACATTTTGTCTTTCCAGGGGGCTTCCAGTGTCAGTGGTGCCTCTGGATGTTAATGTGAAAGTGTGAGATGCTGCTCACACCTTTTTTTTTTTTTGGCATGCAGCAAGCTGATTCAAAGTACGAAATGTGTAAACTCAACATATAAAGGCTGGGTAGGTTCTTCCATAGCATGCCAAATTCCTTCACTATCCATTCAGATCTTTGGTTTGAATCTGATCCAACAGCAAAGTGGTGCAGAAAGAAAGTGTACAGAGAAACTCACCCGATAGATGACAAACAGAGACTCTTAGAAATATTCTGTGTCCTGTCAGAGGAAGAGTTCTTGGGCTTCACTGGAGAATTACCTAACTGTTCTTACAAAATGGGTCATTGTTTTGACTTGTCTGCCATGCTAACCATGTGACCTGCTTCCTCCTGATTTCCCTATGTCCCATTCCTCATTCTCCTGAACGGCCATGACTGCTCAAATCCAGCTTGCCTTTTGCCTCCCAGCATGTGGGAAACATGCCAAAAGCTTTGCCAAGTCACCAATAGAGGTAGACACACACCAAATCAAATCTAGCCTGCTAACAACAGGAACATGTTAGCATGCGCTAGGCAGCTGAGTTTTAGTTTTCTGGATTTCCAAGCTTAAAAATATCTATTGAATTATACTGAGATACTTTATGTTTGCTTTCTTCAGTATCTTGCAAAGTATTATTGCCACTGAGCACTTGCAGAATACTGCAGCGTTACCTCGTACTTTGCACAGCTATGGCATCGTGAGGATCAGCATCGTGTGTCGCCTTATTCTGAGAGCAATTTCTCTTAGTTACATAAACTGGCTGAGTTCACTTTTCAGTCATGGATGGTTCTTATAATGTGAGTGGGTATGTCAGGGAATCATAAAAAAGCATATACATATTATTAAATAACTAAACATTTTACTAAAGTGCCATTTTTCAAATGTAAGTAGGTAACGACAAACCTAAGACAGTGAGGGCTTAAGTCATAGGAATTATACTTATAAAAACCATAAAACAAACTAAATGCTGCTACAGCATTTACGAGACCCTTGAAATTAATTTTTCACTTATTCAGTGCAAAGATATTAGTCAGTGAAATGCACAACCCCTATCACAGCAATTATTTTAGGAGTAATAATTACTGTCAACCTGATTTACACTCAGCAAATGTTCAGTCAATCTAACTACCTCATACCTCCATCATAAGAGGTGATGATAAATACTCCCAGATTTAAAAAATAACAGAGAGAATAAACAGAGAGATTACTGTAAGTGCATGTGTTTGGACTCAGACAGTGATGAAAGATGTGTAGCTGGTGTCAACTGCCAAGAGACTGTGCAGAAAACTCTCTGTGTTCAAAGTTTAGGCACAGAGCGGTAGAGGTGGATACTGCAGGTCACCTTGACAGATCGGACGCCTTGCTGCCTGTATGGAGCTCATGGCCCGGGGACGCATGTACTAATGGAGACAGATTCAGGACACAAAGCAGAAGAGAGAGTCCTTTTTTTAGATAAGATACAAGGGAAATAGAACAGGTAATGCTTAGAATCCTGCAACTTTGAGCATTACCTCTCCGCCATGTCTGGTATTCAACACATGCATGATATTTCAAGACAAGTCAGCAATGTCATAAACATTTTTTTGTTTTCTTGTTTGTTGGTTTGTTTGTTTCATTTGCTTATTTACTTGAAGGTTTGTTTTTATTTTATTTGCACTTGTTGTATTTGATTATTTACAAGTAATGGGAAAGCAAAAGAGACTACAAACAAACCGTGCAGGACTATGGCAATAGTGAGCCTGGGAACATCGTTAGACATTCTGAGATTTGACACCTTGTACACTGCCACCTTGTCACCTGTCGTTGGCACTGTATGTGTTAGAAGTCAGGGCTTGCACAGAGGCATCTGTTCACTTTAGCTTGTTACTGTGAACTCTCGGCTAGAGGGTCATCGGGAGCAACGTTAAGGAATCAGCACATGCACCGAGTCACATTGTGGCAGGCCATGTGTGCCCTGTGAAGACCAAAACACAGCTCTCTCCACACGGACACTGACCTGATTCTTGTGTCTTACTAAACGTCTATATCTGGCTCAGGAATAGAACTACATGTCAAGGTGACTAAGCACTACTCAACTGAAGCATTGGTATAAGCATTGGTATAAAGCGTAATTGCACTTTATCTTTAGGAACACTATAGTATTGCACTATACTGCATGTAGTCTTGTAGGTATTTCAGTCTTGCTAGGTATTGCACTGTCTAATCTTATATTTTGTTGTCTTCTTTCTAGGCATCAGCACTAGCAACGGTTTATGGCAGTGCTTGACCTCAAGTAGTTTGGACTTAAACCTGTTTATACTATATAGAGATGCATATTCTGACTGAACACATAGTACTTTTGTAAGTCGCTCTGGATAAGAGCGTCTGCTAAATGCCGTAAATGTAAAAATGTAAATGTAAACTACATAGCAGCTAACTAACCAGAGACGAATGAAGAAACTGCACATAATCTCATTCAGGTGGTATTAATCACGTACATGCTGGACAGCAGTGGTCCTGAAATGGTCCAGGCAGAGGCTGAAAAAGCACACAGAATCCACAGTCATGGCTTACATTCATCAGCCCAGCGCCCTAAACCTGCTCCTACCTACAACACTCTCACCCAGTATTATACACCACCATGTCTGAGGACGTCAGCAACACTGGAACTCATGTCCAAGGCAATAGACTTTGCAATGGAATTAATTTCTTCGTTTATGTTCTATTCATGAAATTCCAAAACAAAACAGACTCCTAAATACCCCTGTAAAAAGTAATTAAATAGTGAGTGGTTTATAGCAGTGATTTTCCTATGCATATTTAATGGAATGCATGCACCAGCAGCTGGGTGTTCAAATATTGCATGGGACTATAGAGCAGGAATGAATCACTAAAGAGATAATGGGAGGGTTAAAGCCTGACAATGGGTCTGCTGGAACACATCTAAAATGCAATGTCTCGCACCATTTGTAGGAACAAGAGTTCAGTTTGTGTGTGACCAGTGACTTACAAAATGTCTTGCACAAAGAAGATGAGTTTTCAGCTCATTTAACATTCCCAGTTTCTGTATTAGGCCAGCAACATATCTGCATAATCTGCCTAAGGTTGAATTCTAGCAACAGGAGTAAGATGGAGGATTTAATAAAGTCATCATATGATGTTTCGAGTACTCCAATTAAGCTGATAGTATTCAGTAAATGGTTACAAAAGTAGTAAACCATATCTACATAAACTACAGCAGTGTCAGGCAGGCTAAATATGCACAGTGCTTATTTACCTTAAAAGTTCTAGAAAAAAAGGTGATAAGATAATATACAAAGCTGTAGATGAAATCCTCTCCCCTCAGTTATGTTCCTTAGCTCCAAAAAGCATGAAACGCTGAGCACATTGACCCTGTGCAACCTGAAGCTCGATTAAAACAGCTGACACTGGTTAGCAATTAAACTTGCTCTGATTCGGACTTCACTGGTAACGCAGTGATCCGAAACACTCAAGCCCTAGGAAGGGATTACAGAGGCCCAACCTCAGCTCTTAAAACACCATTTGAAGGGGCTTATGCAAGTAAAAGTAATCCTTTTTGACCCAGTGCACTAAACTGACTGGCATATAATGGCATGTGGGCCCCACAGTTTCATGTGTTAAAAAGATTTTATAATCTTTGTTGTGTTAAGGTTTATATGTGGGTCGCCTATAGATACCATACAAAAATACTATGGCAGGGTTGTGTGAGCAATACCTCCTAACAGCAAACACATGCAATTTCTTTAAGCAGTGTCATGGCGCATGGAATAACTCCAAGGATGCAGCTGCCATCGCAAGAGAAACAAGTAAATGAAATAACTCAGAACTCAACTCATCCATATAACTCAACTCATCTTTATTACCAACTTATGTTCATAACTTCACCTTCATAACTCAACTCGTCTTCACAACAACTCATCTCATCTTCATAACTCAACTCATCATAACTCAACTCTCCTTTATAACTCAACCCATCTTCATAACTCAGCTCATCTTCATAATTCAACTCTTCTTTTACTTACACACTCTATACTCTACTCAGCATCAAACAGCCTAAAATCAAATGTCTGTATCAGATGCAGGCAGACCGGTTGCGTTCACGGCCCAGAAGCAAACTCTCCCCTGAGACATCTGAGCCCAGCAAGGGGTTCACACGGGTGGCTATCCACTCTACACCACCACACCAACATACAATCTATTCCAGCTAAACAGCAGAACTGAAAGCAACACACACACATCCATAGCTTCAGATTACAATTTTAGAGGCATTAATTGTGTCTCGTAAAGGTAATGTTTATTTTTTGCACACATTTTCATGTGTGTGCCACATTACAGTAATAGACCTTTTGTATATCATCCCCATACTTGTAGTACAGTGCTTGTAACTGTGGGGATGATTTAGTCATATGTAGCTTATGTCTTCATTAGTTTATTTAAAATAAGTTACAATTGATGCTTCAAATCAGATGTCAGCTTCCGTTACGCTTTTTACACTGCTGTATGATGTAGCTACTGTTGCTATTGACCAGAAGGCTAATCTACAGTGTCTAATATTTTTTGTTTTTTATCCTAAAACTCACAAGGATGATTTTAAAGCCTCAAAAGTTGTCCCTTGTAAGGCTGTTTCTCTATAATGGGCCTACTGACACGCTAGCAGGTTGAAAACAAGATAAGGTAATTCAATTAATTAAAATGGATGTCGCAGAATTCCTTGACAGTGTGAGTACTGCTGCTGTAGATATGGAGTCAGAAGAGAGGAGAGGAGAAAGAACAGGATGAGGAGAGGAGAGAGAGCAGAGTAGGGGAGGAGGAGAGAAAGGGAGAGAGAAGAGAGGAGTGCACAGAGGAGAGGAGTGTAGGGAGAAGAGGAGAGGAGGATTAGGATCAGAGAAAGATTACAGAAAATTGACGGAAGCTTCCTCAGCGCTACTGCAGAGGACCACTGCTTCAGTCGCAAACACACACACACACACACACACACACACACACGCGCGCGCACACACACCCCACATCCCTATGGTATTTCTCTACTTCTTTTAATCATAATTATGGGGAAGCATGGCATGTGTGTATTCACATCAACCACAGATAAATAATTCACAAAGCGACACCATTACCCTGGACATGAACATGCAGCCTCCGCACACTGCAGAGCGAAGGTTACGGTGCACATTAAATGAGCCTGTACCTCATTAGCGACAGCTCAGACAAGGACCTATCAAATCATGTATTATTTCTTAGCAACACTTAACTTTGACCTACTTCCGTTTGCTTTATCAAGAGGGGAAATGCGGGATTAAGAGGCTACCTCGGATAGACTTTGTAGAAATAAATTGTGTAAGTCAGCAGCACTGTTTCAAGTTAGAGAGGGCATATGCAGACACGCCAAAGACAGTTCATTACTGCCAGAGTTAAAAAAAGACAATATTTTTTCGACTAAAAATAAGTCCTCCATAAGACCTCTGCTATAGGTGCGATGTTAAACTATGTTCACAGACAGGTATGTTCGGTGAATCACTGATCAACAGCAGTGGTGTGTATAAAGCACAGCCCTTCCGTGGGGATACCACCCCCCCCTCCCCCTCGGCATAAATAAATAAATAAAACTGAGCAGCCTTAAGTTTGGAACAGCTCAGCAGTCCTGGAAAAACAACTACAGTTAACAAAACAGAAATGCCATGTCTAGCATGTACTCTGCAGGGTAGGGGTTTGTCAGACATACCCCTCATAGTTGTCTTACTGCGTACACAACTTTTTCCATTCTGGCTAAGGTTTACCGTTGAAGTTGGTCAACATCGCTGAATTATTGTGAGATTTTCACTGTACAGTAGTCCTGCAATAGGCTCTTCAGTTAGGCACACAACAATGTCTGTCAACGTTGTAGTCATCATTCAATGTTCAGTGGCTAAAGTTACATGTCCATAGACAATATTTTATTAATAATGCCACAGCTCTTTCTTCAGCTCCCCGAGAAGGTCTAGCTGCTACAGTCCAGCCCCCATCATAAACTTCATTGGTCAGATTTCCCATCATTCTGCTAATACACTTACATTACAGAACCCTTCTAAATATCAGCAGAAGGGGCAAGGAGACACGTGCACAGCTGTGAGCCCCTGCAGTCACACTAATGAGCACTGCTGATTACACCCACTCTGACTGAAATGTGTCCTATAGTAAATACAAAATATGTAATGTCGCCCACATGAACAGGTTGATGTTTTTTTTTTTATTTTACTTTATTTAGGAAATAAATACTTTTTGTTTTTGTTTTTGAAGGGTCTGACTGCACACCACAGGCAATCAGTGATACCTCAGTTCATTAGAACACATACATACAACAGGAAAGCACACTGAGATAAGTGAATGTTCCGCATTTACAGAAAACCAAATGCAACAAAATGACACATCTCCAAAATGTGCATCACATCATATAAATGTGTCTAAAACAAAAGCAACAAGGAGACTATATGAATCAGTAACTAAATGCCTGCTATACATGACCCAGATACAACACAGGGACCTGATACAGCACAGGGACCTGATACAGCACAGGGACCTAATACAGCACAGGGACCTGATACAGCACAGGAACCTGATACAGCACAGGGACCAGATACAGCACAGGGACCTAATACAGCACAGGGACCTGATACAGCACAGGCACCAAATACAGCACAGGGACCTGATACAGCACAGGGACCTGATACAGCACAGGGACCTTATACAGCACAGGGACCTGATACAGCACAGGAACCTGATACAGCACAGGGACCAAATACAGCACAGGAACCTGATACAGCACAGGGACCTAATACAGCACAGGGACCAGATACAGCACAGGGACCTAATACAGCACAGGGACCTGATACAGCACAGGGACCAAATACAGCACAGGAACCTGATACAGCACAGGGACCTGATACAGCACAGGGACCTGATACAGCACAGGGACCAGATACAGCACAGGGACCTGATACAGCACAGGTACGAGATACAGCACAGGGACTGCTAAACCAGCACAGGGACCAGATCACCATACTGGAATATAAAAACAGACTTCAATCATGTTGTATTTTGCCAATCTGTCAGTATGTTATGCAAGGAGATGTTATATAACATATTAAAATATGCATAACCTCCCTTCTGAAATGTACAGGTGTATGATTATTGCCCATAGTGTCAGCACATCCAGTGTCAGCCGGCCAGCACAGAGGGGCTCCACTTCCCATTGTACTGCTTTTCCATATAATGAGGGCAAAAAGAAAGAACCCTACTGGTGATGAATATTGAAAACATATTTGGATACAGTTCTACATACAGTTCTAACTACATTAGAAACAAACACAAGATCACGCTGAAACGTACAAGTGTCATTTGTAAATTACACATGTAATTTACATTGTGTAAATTACATGCATAATGTAAATTACACATGTAATTTATAAATTGCAATTTGTGTACAATTTACAAGTGTAATACAAGTGTAAACAATGGGGCAGTGTAATTTGATTACATTTTGTAATTTACAAGTGATTTTACATAAATATTATTTTCGATTAAACTAAAGTTTTAAAAAAAGGATTATTAACTGCTGGTAACTCCCTAATAAGTAGCCGTCTAAGAGCTCCTTTGATTTCTAAGACCTGTCAGTCCACGGATGCACTTGTACACTGACTCTACTCCTGCCGTAATCACAGTGTTGGCAGACTGGTTATCATACTCCAAATCTAACCAAGGCCACCAGGCCTTAATTTCATGCATCTGAAAATGCATATGGGTTCCCCTATTCTCAAAGGACATGAATTTATCCAACATGTATAGGTGTCTTAGACTGTAACAGCAGACTCAGCACTCCCACAAATCCCAGCCCTCTGATAAGAAGCAGAACTTATGGGTATGTGCAACCAGCATTGCACATCACTGAGTTCGACCATAAAAACAGCTTTGAGGTGACATGGCCCATAAAACAAGTCTTTATTATCTGTATTTGAAAGGTTCAGTGCCTTAATAATTTGCTTCAGCCTCTTTAGATCCTCATGATGATTCCTAACATGTTTCAGATGTTAGAAATCACCTGTAACCCAACAGGAACACTGCAGAAGACCAGTGGGATGGATTTGTTTCTGAAGCAGACACAGAAATACCATGGAAGCTTTCATTTTGTCTTCGATGTGATAACAAACTGGCTAATGTGTCATTGAAGCTGTCCAGCAGAGTCTTTATCCTGAGTATGATGTCACGGCGTAGCCATAATATGAAGAAATTGAGTCTCACACATTTTTCAAAAGCTATGCTAAAGACATTATTAGAAAGCTCTTTCTGATCAGTAAGTATGCAATCACTGGCTCATACTTGAAAGGTTTTTGGTTAATTAGAGCCATTTTGACAGACAAAACATTACCAAACAGTCATTCTATCAGCATCCTTTAAAGTACAACAAAACTGAACTTATAAAGTAAAATCCCTTTTTTGTAACTGTGGAACAAATGCTGACACACATGTTCACACAAATCCAGACACATTCCTAAAATGTCAGTTATACAATCTAATGAGCAAATCACATTCACACTTAGATGAATATCAAATGACAAACAGTTCTGTCCATTGCCTTCACATTGCATTTAAAGTAACTGATGAATCAAAAACAGCTGGAGTGGCACCACACATCTCCCTATTATGTACAACTCAGGAAGGCCGTTCTTAACAGGGACCCCCCAAACCTGGAGGCATGAACGTGGTTGACGATGTCTAGCCCTGCTTCTCTCTTCCCCTAAGTCAAGCGCTGCAAGATGTATATTTACGAAATTGTAAATAATACAATAAAAACAACATGCAGTATAATTGGCAAAACTCTGTGTTTTGATCCTCTATAACACATGTACACAATATAAAACACAAAGAGACAATGTTGGTATTCTTAGTTCTTTCCGCATCAATATATAAGCTGCATAACGTGGTTATAAGTGTTGAATCATTACTGGCAGCAGTAGTCAGTAGTTCAGCATTTTGACTACTGCTGCGTTTCGTCCAGCACCAACGTACTACAGTCCAGCTCCTGGCTACCAGTCCCAGGGCTGCTAGTGGACACTGTTAGTGTCCCATGTGAACTGGGAGCAGACCTGACCTTGTGCCCTGGGGGAAAGAGAACGACTGACACTGCATCACACAGGCATTTCACCGCCAAACCATCTGCAAAAACACAAGCGTTTCTGCTGCGAAAATCTACATGACAAGTATGTTAGTGGGAGAGAAAATCAAGTAAGAGAGGACGAATCCCGAGGAGATACAGGTCCTCCATGTATTCTTATTTCCCTGCGGTGTAGGAACAGCATAAGAAAGAAAGCAGAGGAGGCCTTGACACATCCTATCCGCATATTTCTATGGGCAAGTTAATGGACATCTAAGGAAACCAACAAGCTTTATTGTGAGTGTTCCTAAAGAAAACAGAGCAGTCTGGATTTGAAAAAGAACCAGCGTACTTTCTAATGGGTGCACAGGGCTGAAGGCTGCCAACCATTTCAAACTCAAGAGCTACATGAAGCAAAGAGCTTCTTCCCCATGTACAAATTCCAACAGACAGTATAATTACGTCTTTAGAGAATTATGTGATTCTGTTTTTACAGACTACATATTACTCTGTGTGTGATATGCTGTGTAGTGAATCAGATCCTTAAGACACAGACAGACTTAAGACACTTATCAGATACCATGTTCTTGGGAATTTCAAAATGTGAGAAACGGGCACAGTGGGAATCTTCTGAGTAAACACACAAACCCTCAGGTGTCTCAGGCCACACACTGCTAGGTGGAATCTTCCATGCTTCACTGGCTGGGCATGTCTCCAACATCAGCTAGGTCTTTCCATCAGTTTGCAAGTCCCACCCCACTTTAAAGCACAAAAGCAATGGAGTCCTGATATATATTGCACTTCGATCTTAACCAAATGTATGTCCTGCAAAAGAGGTCAAGCATGTATGTTTGCACTGTTGAAAAACCTACAATTGTCAAACGAGGAAACAAAGAGCGAATGGTTCTTTCAGTACCTGAACACGTAGATGCATTTCTCTACTTCTTCGTTCTGCTTCTGCCACTGATACTCCGTATGCATTCATTACATTCCCATATACCTGAACCCAAATCATCAGTGTATAATAGTTTCGGACAGTGCTTTTGTGATTCGCATTTGCCATTTCTGTGGTGTGTACCTGGCAAAATATTCTGGTGTATACCTGGCAAAATATTGGTGTACAATCGGTAATAATCCACTGTGACACAATTTCTGTCAGATGAGCGATCACAAATATAACTAATTATGCACAATCAGTTATTGCTCAATAGGTGCCCGGTGCCTTTCAAAAGATCTGTGTACAAGTAGTTGTGGATGTAGTTGTGCTTCCTGTAAATTGTGGAACAAGCCGCTTTTTAAAGAAAGTAGCAAATATATTGGAGATGTCACAAGAACTTTCAGTGTCAAGTCGATACCAAAGTTCTGAAAACGGTACGGTTCTTGTTTCCTGTGGTACAGAATGTACACGAGAAATGGCATCGGCACAAGCAGTATGTCCGCTGTGAATAGATTCATATGGAAATATTTTGAGTTTGAGTCCGACGACCAGGGTGAATTAATGGGCAACGAGAAGCCCTTATGCAAAAGGTGTCTGAAACATCTGTCACTAAAGGGAGAAACACCACAAATCTAGCTAAGCACCTCAAAGACAGACATCCAGAGCTGAAGGCGAGTTTTGACAAAATGTTCTTAACCTGAAATGTTATTGTCATTGTCTGTGAACTGCAACAGCTGCATCTTTTGTTGTTATGCTCGGCACCCAACGTTCACAAACCGCTAATGTTAGCTTGCTTTGGCTAATGTTAGCTTGCTTAGGCTAACATTAGCTTGCAGTACTGTAGTAGTAAAAGGTTCATATTTTAAAAGCTACATACACAGAGTTTACTCTCAACCCTTGCTCATAATATTAATAGCCCATTAGCAGACTGTGTTACATCAACTGCGGTTTTCTTTGAGCTATGTTGCAAATCTCTGTGTACATAAAAAATTCTTGGTAGAAACAAAGTATGTGGTAAGCAAATCACAATTTTTTGCTGGAAAAATACTTTTTAAATAAAAACGTTTATGTTATTTTTCTTTTTTGTCGTGCTTTTGAAATTTGTATCGAGAATCGTAGAATTTCAGTGGTATTGGTAACAACTTATCAATTTCTAGTATTGTGCGCTCCCTAAAACATACATCAAAGTATATCTAAATGAATTTTATTTTGTGATTGTCAATAAAATGCTTTGTCAGCCTGATACTGTTATGGCAGTTTGCAAATTGATTTGGGTTGGATTTAGGTGCTGGGTCACTAACAGCTAGATGCATTTATAAACAGTTGGCAAAACAGCCATGCTTTTAAGAGTTAAATGGGCTAAAATTACCCTTAATCAAAAATCACAGAAGAGTGACTGCACTCAGCATTTATTAAGCCTGAAACGAAGCAGAAACATAAAACCAACTGCAGTGTTAGCAGATCGTCAGCACTGCTCCACTGTAGGGCCTTTCTGACGTAGCAGAAGCAGCATATCTGAAAAAAGAATCTCCTCACCAAAGAGGAGAAATCATAGTTTTTTTTCTTCCTTTTTCTTAGGAAGAGAGCGAGAGGAGTTGGCACTTGGCAGGAGGACAGTGTATATCGGTACCCTTGGTGACAGACTGTTCCCCACTCTCCTGTCCTAGAGTAGCTTGGCCCGCATCCAGCCTCAGCATCCCCTGCCAACCTAGCAGAAGGAAGGCCATTTATCTCTGGACAGCCACAAGCCCCATCATACAAACATCAGTCCACTGGCCCTGCCACTCAGCCTTTGTATAGCCGTCAAACCTTCTCTTGTCCCTATTGCTCAGGCAGGGAGGGACACTGCCACACCTAATCTACTTACACCTGTTCAGCGGGTTATCTGTCGCACACACACTTTGGTTCATGGTTCAAATGCACATACAAAAAGTGCAATAGTGCTGCCACACACAAGCCCAAGGAGACCGCATTCACCACGGATGCCTTTCCTGGGAGCAGATATCAGTTCAATGCATCTCCCTGCCAAAGTGCATCTCCATGCTAGAGTGCATGTCAATGTGAAGCAACATACCTCCATGGCTAGTCCTGTGTAAATATCACTAAGCTATGCGAAAGGAAAAAAGTAAGAAACAAAGAAAACCAACTTATTCACAAACAAAAAAAGAATGGATGCATATCAAAACATTTTATTTGCAAAATATGATATTATTGCCATTTAGAAATAGAGTATTGTGCACATATTACAGATACATTTTACAGGACATTCCACAATTAATATTTTAATAAGCCTTCAGACATTTATAGACATGTTTCAAAAATATGACAATAGAAAATATGAACATGAACCATGATAGTAATGCATAAACAAAAATATTAACCTGTTTGAATAACAGTTAGAGTAAATACTGAGGAATTAATAAATCCATGGATGGATGGATGGATGGATGGATGGAGAAAAAGTATTAGTTCTCAAAGTGCCCCAATATCAGGGCAGGTGTACAACAAAGAGATGAGGTGACTACTTCATGGCTGTTTAAAAGAGAAATATTGTTTCCATGGTGACTCTGGCTAAAACATGTTTAAATAGATGAGTTAGCTAAAAATTAAAACATGAGGTAGGTACCTACAGAACAGTTGTCTGTTTTTACCAGTTTTATCATTTATAATCTCGAACAGTAGCCTAGCTACCTGTACTAGTAATGACCAAATACAATGTCATGTGACAATTGCATTGTGTCTTGTTACCACTCTGCTGATTCTTGAATTTTGATATCGGGCGCTCACACTAAAATCTACGAATTTCATTCCACTATCCCCACGGAAATGCCAGTTACAAAAGCCAAATCGAGCAGCAAATATAACCAGCCAAGGCGACTATTACCCTAACTCCAAACCTGTTAAGTAAGCGGCCTCCTGAGTCTTTTAATAGGTTATATTCAATTAGCCTATACAGTATAAGGACAGGTGAACATTTGCCTTTGCGCATTGTACAGGCCGACTGAACACGGCATGCGGTGTATTTGACAAAACTTCAATTACTCACATTGAAGCGTTGAGTCCATTGGACTGATTCAACAAACTGCTTTTTTATTCCAATTGTAATCCAAGACCGTGCTGCTGGTCCTGAGATAGTAGACGGAGGAGTGGTCGAAATCCACGGAGCATCACATTATAGCGCGGTCTGTCCTCGACTCGCAGCGACTGAGCCTTCCAGCGGCATGAAATGCTTGTCTTTTGTAACAGCAAGGGTGCAGCCACATTATTTGCCACAGATCAATAAATGATTCCGTTTTCACCTAAACAATTTATATTATGCGTTTTAGTTTACGAAAAGCCTACTAAACCAAGCCTTCTCATTCTTTTTATGTGTGTGAAAAAATAAGTTTCTATCAAATGTACAAGTCGTAATGCTCTTCACACAGCATGTTTTCTATAAAGAGAGAGAGAGAGATACGGACGTCTTTATCAGCTTGCGCTCCTGTCTTTCCCCCTCTTTCTCGACCCGTTCTGAGCCATATCTAAGCGATTGTTATCAACGGCCATCACAGTATCCAGCGTCGTGAAGCAGCAACGTAGCGCAAGCCTGTTTTCCACCATCCCCTAGTCGCATCGCGCCGTTCTCACCTCACTATGCGGAAGAAGGGGAAGAGGAGTGGTTTCATTTATGCCAGAGAATGAGGGGGGGGAGAGAGAGAGAGAGACCAGGAACGTGGGACAGTCCCTGATGCTATTCTGCTCATGAACTACATACGCCCCCGCTTGTATGTCCTCTCGTTAAATATTGTTCTTAGTCACTCAGTCTACGGAGACCACCGACAGGTGGGCTTCGACATCCGAGGGGTGCGACGCTGATGACGCGTCGTGTCGTGATAAAGCACCAACCAGTGTGAAATTAATATAAAGGCCTTTCAATGTGCTATTCAGCTAGCATGTTCAACGGGCCTTGATTATTTGCGGCATATGCGGAATTAATGTGCGTCACATAGGAGCCTCAATAATTAAAATACAAACGCAGCTTGCCTTGCTAAAGCCCCCACTAATTCAGCAACCACTTCATATATTGGCTCAAGCGTTCTCAAATTAGGCAGTCTGACATCACCACTGTAACCCCCCCTCCCCCTCCCTCGACACAGAACTTCAGAACTGTAACCTAGGTAGCGTTTCCATGCCAAACAGACGTTTGCGTCTGTGCCGAAGCAAAGCGCGGGAAGATTGTCCTTGCAGTTCAGGGAGAAAAGTCATTCTGAGCGATGCAGACCAAACGAGCACCAGAACCTCGGTGAGGTGCAGCAGGTGGTACTGTGGTCCTGACCCATGTGGTCCTGGCCCGTGTGGTCCTGGCCCGTGTCTGCACTGCTACAATCCTGTTCATTCAAGAGGCAACTTCATTAGTAGAAAACTCCGTCATTGCGCACAACTTTACCGTGTCTGTTGCAACATGTCATTTCTGACAGAAATAGCCTAATAGAAATAGAAATAGAGGAATAGCCCTTTCCATAATCATTAGATTGGAGCATTATTTAGAACTTTAAACTGTAGATGCTGATAGACCCAATCATCAGATAAAGTATGGCCACATAGATTTTATTGTTAAAATCAGGATTTTCTTCATTTGTGCAATTACTTTGATTTTATTTATTGTTTCTGTTTTTATTTATTTATTTATTTTTATTTAAAAGCTAGTCCTTTTAAGATCCTGTAGGGAGCAGACAGTTAGACGACTCCTGCAACAGTACAGTATGATTTCTGTGTTGTGCAACACTACAAGCAGGATATCATATAGCCAGTGGGATACTACATAGTGGTTACGAAAGCAGAAGCTATTTCAGACTAATCTGTTCACATTTCGTTTCACCAGGCACAACTACAGCAGCACAGATCTGATCTGCACCATGTCCGTCTATTCCCACAAGAGCACTCAACCTCTGGCAACTGTGTTAAAGATCAGCACTACCAGCATGTCTAAGGGCACTTAATGATGATATGGGGATGCTGGTATAGTGCCTCCAAAATGCACATTATAGATGTTAGAACATTTGGAGATGCTAATGCGAGGATATAGCTGGATCTTGGCAGTGAGATCATCCGAACTGAACTGATCTCTTTAACGTAATATCATAAACAAGCACGCAACTAATACACTGTATCCTCGGGCTAATGTATCTTATCGGTATGAGCAAACAGACGTACAGGGCCCTTGTGAATCGCATCAATGCGCAGTAACTGTAAATTATTGTTACAGAGAGAAGAAAGGAATCTCTAAGATATATCTGCATTTATCATTTCAACTCTTCTGTTTTAATGCAAGACTGCTTTAGATAGGGACTAAGACTGGTCATACCCTATACTGAACTCCAGTGTTTGGAATTAATCTAGGACTACTGTGAGAAATAATCTGAATATATTCTGCTTCAGTTTTGTTATTCTAAGTTCTGATCATGTACCTAATAGTTTTGAACATTATATCATAATGTTTAAAACATTAGGAAGAAGAAAACTATTTCATCATCCATTTATATACATCCAAAATGTGCATGATTCAAAGTATCAGTTTATCAGGTGGCTTTCACTGTGAAACTTTACATTAGCTCCTCCACTACTGGTTGGTCTACACTGAATTCGGCTCCACTGTGGTACCTCCTGTTCATCGTTATCTGTAATTACCCATATTACCCCTTCCACACACACACACACACACACATTTTTATGTGGCCATGCCAATGTAACAAGCCTTATTTAGCTTTATTCTAATTCCCAGTTATTCATAGTTGCTTGATCCCACATTTTGACCTTGTCAATCTGCTCTTCTGCTCTCTATTATAGACGTGTCCTGTCTGCGTATATTCTCAAATGTACCACCTGCTGTCACAGTGAGTGCTGAAAGAAATAAAAGTGATGCACTCTAAAAACAATATGAAAACAGAGATGTTCTAGGCCACTCGATAACAGCACAAACACACACACGCAACACCAACTTTTTATTTATCTGTAATTATGAAGTCATGTTCTATGAATTAGAAGAGATGGAGATTGAGAGATGGAGGTCACCTTTATTTCACGAGAGCTATTGAGACCTTGATGATTCTCGGGGAGATAAGAATGAGACCCACGCAGATTTGCTCTGCAGCTGTTCAAGCGTCACCAAGGACACAACGTGGCGATCCACTTAGACATGACTAACCAAGACAGATCACAGATAGACATTTTTTTGGTTTTGGGTTATTATAATTTAACTGCTTCTTCTACGACCATCTTACAGACCAAAAGTATTTTCACCTACAAATTCTAACATTCTGACACAAGTTTTGGGGTTGTAATGTAGTTAACCTGATGAGAAATATATAAACGCTGAAGAACATTAGTTTTCATATGGTTTGAGACTAGGGAACTAGGTTTAGGCTGGGATATATATTAGACTTCAGTATATAGACTTGAAAGGACCTCCAGCAGCACTGAGAACAGACATAGTCTACACTGAGAACAGACGTAGTCTACACTGAGAACAGACTGTCTACACTGAGACTGTTCTCTACTTAAGATAAATGTAGCAGAAACGCTCAAATATGCTCTTTGTTAACAGTCACTAACAGGCTCCTTTCCCCCCTGCTGTTCTGTCACACAGTAGAACACTGTGGTGACATCACAATACCCTTTGTCACTGAAGGGATCAATCGAGATGGAGTGCATAAACAATCCTTTTCACTTCAAAGGGCCTTATGGTCTGTCAGCAACATCACACAAGGGTTATTCCCATGATTTTACTAACAAGGGTTATTTTCCTCATGTAATTTGTTGAGGACATGCAATTAAAAGATTTCCTTTTATTTATTTTTTTTACATGTTTTTAAATATGTTGCAGAATCTAAATGAGATGCACGAAAATATTATTCCCATAATTCAACATTGTGACTGTTTCTATTTCTAGAATGGTGCTGCTCTTACTTATGTTATATGGTAAAAATGTGCAAATGTGTTTGCACAATTTCATAATGTACACACAAATTGAATGTAGTAAGGAACTATCCATGAACCAAGGTTATATACATACATTCTTCAGCATCTCATTCTCAATAACGAAAATTCATCTAAAAATTGTCTGAACTGGTATCTTTGCTTCCAAAGAGAATCACACATACACATAATAGATAGTTTACAATGCACTTAATCCTACCTAATTAATGACGTCTTGAGCAGAAATTAGAGCACCACAACACAATATTCATACTTAGCTTTCGTGTAGGCTCTTTGTTACCATGGTAACCTCATGCTCTTCCCCCTTTTCTTTCTTGCTAAGAGTGTCAGAGATAAAGTGTCCAAAGAGGAAGTTGAATGCCGGATTAGATGCGTGTGCCTCATCCTTCAGGTAAGCCAAATAACGAATGTTTGGAGAGTTACCCAGCATGCATCGTTGTTCATGGTCAACAGGACTTCTTGCCACATAAAGCCCATTTTCCAGCAAGATAAATATGTTGGCAGATAGCAGGGCAGATTACTTACTACAGGTGGAGTTATTCATCAAGAAACAGGCTGTAGGAGGACTGCACAAACAGCCAGACAACAAACGTTGGTTTTTGGGGGGCTTTTGTATCTCATAGCTGTGTCAAAAGCTGTACAACTGCTGAAAATGTTACGGGATTACTGTAGATATACACTGCTGAAAATGTTACGGGATTAGATATACACTGCTGAAAATGTTACGGGATTACTGTAGATATACACTGCTGAAAATGTTACGGGGTTAGATATACACTGCTGAATATGTTACGGGATTAGATATACACTGCTGAAAATGTTACGGGATTACTGTAGATATACACTGCTGAAAATGTTACGGGATTAGATATACACTGCTGAAAATGTTACGGGATTACTGTAGATATACACTGCTCAAAACAAAAGAACATTTAAACATCACAGTATAACACCAACTCTGTTAAAGCTCAAGTATGTCAATCTGTCCAGTTAGGAAACATAAACGAATGTGAATCAATATCACCTACTTGGGTGCAAATGAACGTGACAGATGGACAGAAGAGGCAACAGCAAGACAGGCCCCACAAAGGGAAGGGATTTGCAGGTGGTAGCCACATACAATCACATTCTCCTCATCCTTCCTGACTGATTCTTCTCTACGCTACTGTAGATTTGCATTTAGCTATCGACTTTGCCACTACCTGCATCATGAAGTTGTACCTGCGGTTGTGCATTCAGGTTGCTCAGGTAGTCCAGCTCCTCCAGGTCAGCACATGCAAATGTGCCATTGCAAGAAGGTTAGCTGTGTCTCAAGAGCATGCAAGAGAAGGCCGTAAAAAGTCACCAATCCAGCAGCGGGGCGAGTACCTGCCCCTTTGTGTGAAGAGGAACAGGGGAAGAACTGCTAGAGCCCAACAGAATGACCTCCACTGGGCTACTGTGCATGTTACTGGTGTTCCACTGAGCTACTGTGCATGTTACTGGTGTTCCACTGGGCTACTGGTGTGCATGTTTCTAACCAGACTGTCAGATACAGACTCCATGAAGACAGCATGAGGACCCAGCATCCTCTAGTGGGATCTGTGCTCACAGACTGGCAACCATGTTGCCAGAGAGCACCAGAATTGGTGAGTCTGTCACTGACGCCCGTCCTCATCACAGATGAGTGGAGATACATGCTGAGTACAAGTGACAGATGTGAAAGAGTCTGGAGACACTGTGGTGAACGTTATCCAGCATGACCAGTTTGGTAGTGTCAGTGATGGTCTGAAGAGGCACCTTGGAGGGTCACTCAAACTCTATGTGATGGTCAATGATACCCTGGCTGCTGTTAGGTAGTGGGATTAGATCCTCAGAGCCTTGGGCAGACCTTACACTGGTGCAGTGGGCCCTGGTGTAGGACGATACTTGGCCAGGTCCTGGACGACGAAGGCATTGATGCAAATGACTGGCCCCCACATTCCCCATACCTGAATCTAATTTAGAACCTCTAGGAAGTTGGATATCAGTGAATCTGACACCACCAAGTAGCACCACAGACTGTCTGGGTGCTGCCTGATGCCCTGATCCAGGTCTGGGAAGAGATCTCCCAAGACACCATCCACAGTCTCGTCAGGAGCATGCACAGATGTTATCGGGAGTGTGGTGAGGCATGTGGAGACCGTATACACTACTGAGTCACATTACAAGTTAGTGTTTTGAAATTCATTCAGACTGGATCAGCCCGTGATTTAAATAGTATGACAAGACTTATGTCACGGATCCCCCCCTGTTTAGCACCTTGTTATCATGGTTTCCTGTTCATCGTGTTGTGTTTCACTTTATCTTGTGGTTGTACCTTCCTTATTTCTAGTCTCCAGCTAGTGTTCCAGCTGTTCCTTGTTCCTGGCCATTAGTCTGCGTATGTAAACCGTGTGTTTCGGCTCCCCATGGCTGGTCACTGTTATAATCTAGTTGGTTGTTATTGCTTTGGTGTCCATGTGTTTTTCGTTTGTTAAATCATGTGTTACCCTGTACTGGATGTTATAATGTTCTAGCCTATTTCGTTGTTTAGCTCCTTGTGTGTGTTATGTACTAGTCGTTCGTCTGCCCTGTGACCATTTAATGAAAGTAATTCCCCTCAGCATTCGTGTTCACCTTCTCTCCACAGGCAGGCATTACAGCTTAACTGTTGTGAGTTTGTTAATGAGGTCTGCAGTCTTTTTAAATTCCTTTTAGCACCGCAGTCTGATTGGTTGCCACCACATGCAGAGAAAGCCTTGCACTCCTCCGCCTCAATTTCCAATGAAGAGATTCTGTTTGATATGGCCAATTGATATAATCACCTGCCAAAGATGAGATGTAAATGAATTGGTTTTTTATATATAATATCGCATTGTTGGGCACAAACATTCTATTTTTTGTAAAAGATTTTTTGTAATATACTTTAAAAGCACAACATTGGCTTATGTTATGCAGACCCACACTGGGATTCTACAAGAGGCTAAATTAATTTGAAAAGAAATGTTTAGCATGTCACTGCATATCTTGGCTTATCGCAACTGTCTGAAGCAGGCTTCTTAATCACTTGACTGTCTGCCAGGGCAATTCTATTTGGCAAAGCCAGCTCAGAGTATTCCAGCGCTCTCTCTGGGGCGCTCTGTAGTGTCACTATCTCGGTGCTCTTTTGCTATTGTTTAATGATTAGATGAATGTTTTTCCTTTCAGATAACAGCGCTGCCCTCTTAAAGAGCAAGTGTGCAAGCTGAACCACCCTCTGATTAGTTCAGCCATTAAGAAGGAATGGATCAATATTATAAACCATCAGCAGTCAACACAAGAAGCTCTAGCTTTTATAATAAAGGTAGTAAAGTAAATATTGGAAATTGATGTTTAACTGTTATAGTCCATCAAATAATACTTTGTTAATATTTAACAAATTGGTGCTCTTGGTCATTATTAAGTGAACTATAGTGTATTGAACATAGTAACCAGTCATTATTTAATAGCCACCGATAAATTGGCATATACTGGTATAATCATGGACCTTATTGCCTTATATCTATAATCTATTGCCTTTGATTAAATAAAATAGTAAAGTCCTTATCTCTAGCAACGTATCCACGGTTTACAACCATCAGACATCAGTGTGCTATTCCAAGGTTTAATAAACCATTTAAGATATTCTTGGAAACAGCTGCCACACTATAGTTACCAGGACACTCTCTGCCCTGGATTTATCTTCTAAGTAACAAGTAGATGCTTCTTTTTTTCATAACATCCTTGTTAAATATATCAAGTTTAACAATACTAATACAGTCCCTTTTGTATATGTACACTTCGTATTATATGTTGGTAACCTCAACTTTAGGGTAGCCAGTGTACTATTTGAATATTGTATGTCAGTGATCTTAATTGTCAGTAAATTAAAACACAACAACCAAAAAATAATAATGTAATAAGTTTTAAGTCAGTATTCATAACTAAAATCCTGCTGCAACAACATTATAGGCTCAATTCCAACCCCCAAAATATAAAAGCAGTCATACATCATTGTTAAGAATGTTTTCTCATTCATTATTATGCAATATGTTGTGTTTTCAGTAGGATTAATCTGGTGGTACAGGTGATTTATACGTTTCCTGGAAGTCGGGCTTCTCTGTGAGGATCCGCCCCCCCCATGGAGACAGAGACCCATGGGGGTCTCACTATGCAGCCATGCTGCTATAATTAAGGCTCGGCGTCTGCTGTGGAGGGCTGTATCTCACAGCAGCGGGGCAGGACGTAGCCAAGCTGAGCGTGGCAACAGGACAGCGAAGCCTCTCCTCTAGACTAGGTGTTGATGTGTGAGTGCCACGCAGGCCAACGACAGTGAAAGGACCCAAATGTATGACACAAAACTGAAGTGGGTCAGTGGTCATTTTATCATAAATATTCAACCTGTCTAACTGAGATTGAGGAAACTGAGGCAAGGTGCCTGTATGTTTGTCCAAAAACACCATGAAGCACAGTGAAACGCAACACTGCCCTTTTAGCTGTTTGCAATCTTACTTAATCCATGATCAGCAAGACTATAAATTGTAACCTGCAACCTCACAGGCTTTTACAGTTACTAGTGGGCAGAAACATTCGTTTTGGTGCCAGCGTTGTCTGAGGTCACCCTGAGACCCAATTTGGGCAGCGGGACTCGCCGTGCAGACCTGGAGCGGTTTGTGTAGCCTGTAATGGATTGACTAAGCATGATGAATTCAGATGGCCTATTTCTCACTTGCTGTTGAGATGTCAGTAAACACAGCCATCAAGAGTTCCGTAGTGCACGGTGATTTAGTACATGTTTATTGTGGAATCAAGTGAAGCGAATCAACTTGATTGTATAGCACCACATAGGAAGGAAGAAGTCAGTACGTTTTATCACATTGAGTGTGCTAAGATGTTCTCCATTTAATCAAATTCCACTGTATTGTCCAATGTACTCTGCAGTATATTAATCTATTTAACAATCAAATATAGCATGGCCATTCCTTATAACTACTTATAAACAGTCACGTGACCAATCAGGTCCCAGTTTCCAAGATAAAGGTGATCCCCCCCCCCGCATCAGGAGGAAGCACAGGGTCCGGTCTGTATTTACAATGCCATGACACCTTATGAATTACACCTTCAGATTCAGATTTTCAATCTTCATTTGGAAAAGGGAGGAGTGGGAATCAGCAGGCCATATGTTACCCACATAACATATGCTACATCATCCAGCAGAGAGAAACGTGAAGGTTGCTAAGACGGTCCCGTGAAAGGCCGGAGCTGACCCAGAGACTGGGAGTGGGTGTCCGAGTGCACAGGAGCAGCCCAGACGGACTAGGGCTGCACCAGCTACCACACTCACTCTTCAGGGACTCCAGACACTCTCTCTCTCCTCTCAGCTCTACTGCAGCCCAGCTATGCTCCATCTGTCGCCGTTGCCATGGCAACAAGTCCCATTCATCTGCATAGAACCACATAGGGGAGATCTTCTGCTCTGATCCGTCGGCATGAGTCAACGCCGTCTCCGTCTTGGCTAACTGGAAGAGTCGTTTTAAAAATTGTGACCGGCCATAATTAGCTTAGCAGCTATATGGAAACCACTGCAAATTGTTATTCACGTTCATGACCATAATGCCGGACACTGTATGTCCATTAAAACAGCAGAACTGGGTACAGTAACATCTGACAACTCTTAGCCACTATCAAGTTAACGGAGCATTGTGGGTAATATTTTATATATATTTATATATATTCATATGGAGGGAGAAGCTATGACGATGAAGCTAACATCATGTAACATCGTGATTTATGACAGACTGAAAAATCCCCCAAATGGAAATCCTTGGTAAGTTTGCCTATGTCAGGTACAGTTAGTAACATGCTTATATAGTCCTTTGCTGCCATTTTTTCAAATGTCACAACATTCAGAGCTGATAGACTCTGGTAGATCACAGCAGGAACTTGACCCTTAGGCTCTCTTCAGCTGCAGGAAACTGAAACAGTGACACAGCCAGGCTGCATCCTTGGAGACCTCAGGGTAGGGCCAGGGTCAAAGGCCACGCGGAGCTGCCATGACGAGACCCAGATGAAGAGAGTCCACATGTCAGTCTCACAAGACTAGGGCAACTCGTCCAACCAATTCTGCAACAGACAAATCCTCCGTAGATGCAGCCGATGCTGCTGATTGTAGCTGATTGTAGCTGATTGTAGCCTTCCTTCCACATATCTGTTTCATCTGTCGTCCAGCCCTCCCCACGTGGAGACAAAACAATAAAGCTTATCTCCTGCCTCTTGAAACTATCATATAGGAAATGTTCAATAATCTTTTCTCTTACAGCCACTAGGAAGCATATCGTAATCTCCATGAGAGAAGGAGTGGGTGAAGTGAGTGTAAAATGTTGATAAGTCCCTAGCCTGCCATTGCAATGCTTTCACTCATTAAAGTGGACACTGAGATTTAATCATGCCTGTGGCTGATTAGTGAGCACATGTTAGGGGGCTACAGTAAGGTGCTCCCTGGGGCTGCTGAACTACTGATGGATGTAGATTAGTGTCAGCTTACATCTTCTATACTAGAGCCTCTATTAACTTCTGTGAACTTACATTGCACTATTTACCTGTTTTTGCATTAATTAATAATCTAAGAATTATGCATATAATTATGTATCTGTAACATGTTTCTTTATATATAATTATCACAGTAGTGTTTAGTTACATAAATCTGAAGGACATATACAGATATCTATAGACAGCAATTCTGAACAACTCTCAGCTGTGTAAGAACTGTGCAATATCCAGGTCTGCTGTGGAAGGCACCTAAAGCTCGTCGGGCGGCTCCGCCGATGCGTGAAGGAAGAGGCCTCCACTCTGGCTTCTTCATGACTCTGTGGTTATTAGATTCACCAGAGAACAACAGCTGGCGCAGGTCTGAAACATGCTCCCCTTTTTCAAACGGGGAGGCTGATTCCACAGCTACGGCTCTGCGTCTCCAGCGACATTGTTGCCTAGAAATCAAGGCTATAGATAGCGCACAGCACACAGCACTGGAGCAGCTACCTGACAACCTTAAAACACCAGGAATCAGTGCAAATGGAAGGCCAGGGCTTCCAAACGATGCCACGATGAGACAGCATCAGTCCCACAGCGTAGTCATGTACCATAAAATTGCAGATATCTCATTGTATATTTTTTAAATATATCTATATTTTCATCTATATTTTTATATAGATGTGGCTTCTTGGGACTTTTGGTTCCATATTCATCATAATGTGTGACACATCTTAATGTCAATATAGCCTAATCTGATTGACATCTGTCCAGGATTCTCAATTAGTAACATGTCACCATGGGAACAAAGTGTTGCCTAATTATGCATGCAGAATTATCAGCATGCAATCAATAATCTAGTCAAGGCTGAGAGGAGAGGCCTGATCGAGTGAGAACGAAACCAAACTGATAGCCTCCTTTAAATTATGATAGAACCAAGCCACTTCACAGTCACTACACAAATTCACACTTCCTTCAATCAGGCAAATTAACCTCTAGTATGAAAAATGACTCCACTTGCAAATCCGTCAAAGAATTCAAGTGTCAAAATGCGCAATATGACAAACACAGTCACTCCAAGCCAAACTCTACAAGCAGCTTTTAGGACAACAATTCCCGCAAACAGGACGTCTGCTGGTGAGCACTTCACGCTCGGCTCCCTTCCTGTGCATGTGTGTGTGGCTGTGTATGTGTGTGTGGCTGTGGCTGTGTGTGTGTGTGTGAGGACAGCGCAAACTCACTGTCCTCACCCTCCTCCCTTGTCCCCGAGGGCCACAGGGAAGGTGCTAATGAGAACACCTGGTCAAAGAGCTGAGAGCGAGAACTGTTCCTGAGAGCGTCCACCACGGCGCCTGCTTAGCTTCTTCACACGGGCCTATTCCAGGAACTCCACTGTACACAACAGGCACGCCTGCTACGGCAAGCTGACGATAAAACCCTGTATTCATGACGAGTTAAATTAACATTCTGTCAAGGTAGCAGCTCAGAGACGAGCCCATTCTTCATTTTCTACGCAACACTAATATTTATAGAATATACACAAAAGGGTTACAGTTGAAAAATTTATAGCACACTCAACTACATTAAGACTTTAAGATAATTTACGGCATGCTCTAATTCATCCTGTGATTTTACCCAGGTAGCATGGGTTATGTTCACAACCACTGATGCAGAAAGACAAGAAGTGTCAGTGTTTTTGGGGGGGGTTTTTGGAATCAGTCCAGAGGACCTGAAGAGGCACCTCACAACATTTGTCGTTCTCTAAATTGTCTCCACTCTTGTTATCTCACACCTGAGGCAAAATGTAAAAGTGGTGAAAGTGCCTAATGGCATCTTAGACTCCCCACAAATCCAGACCTCTCCCTTTGGAGACCAGCGAATGGAGACACTGGCTGGCAGCCACAAAGAATGACATTTAAGAGCAGGTCTCTGGAAGAAAAGCTTCCCTGTGCTAGAATTTACATTTCACATCTGCTGCAAGATTTCACCCTGCATCAGACCTTGCTGCAATGTCTCTCTGTACATCACAATTGTTGCGTGATTACATAAAACGTTTCCACATGTTTGTTCTAACAGAGAGGCCAGAAGTTCAATGACAGCATTGTTTGAATCATATCTACATCACAGTGCGCTTCATATGTGCACTCAACCATTGAATAGATTTCAATCAAGAGAGCAAATTATAGACTCAGCCGCACTGTATCAGTGTCAGGCTGAGATATAGGCACTGCTATGGGCAAAAATGTAAGTTCTCTCTAGGGTGATACCCTGAGACACTATACGGCAAAAATCAATAAACTTGATTTGTCTAATCTATGTCTTTGCTTCTTAAATGAAATGTTAGGAATGCAATGATAAATTATTAAACTACCCAAACAGCACTTATAATATTGACTGTACATAACGATACCAACAGGCTCTTTGATCCTAATAGCAGACCCATAACAATTACTTTCACAATTTACTTGACTCACCAATGAAGAAATGGGACGGCCTGTAGAATGTTTTGAAGCCTGCACTCCAATACGGATACCAGGGCACACAGAGCCTCTGTAGGTTCTTACTGGTGGGTGAGGAGAGCCGTCCAGTTCCTCTGTGTGCATTCACTCTGGTTGACCTGCCACATCTTCAGCCTCTTATCCAAATCCTGCCAGCCACTAGGCTCTGATGAGATGTCCAGTTAGATCATCCATGACCCTGCCCTCAGTCCTGACCCTGGGACCAACACAGGTCTCCTCTGGAATCCCCACGAGCCTAGAAAATTAAGGTTAAAACAGCAGGTTATTCCTCTTGAAAGAGGTCAGAAGACAACAAGAAACAGTCTGGCAATACAATAAATATACAAACCCCACCACCCCACCTCCCACCACCTCACCTCCCAACACGCCACCTCCCAACACCCCACCTCCCACCATCCCACCTCCCAACACCCCAACACACCAACACATACAGACAAATCCACTAGCATGTACTACATGTTAAAGGTTGATTGCTTTCCTCTCAAGCTATATAGGCAGAATTATAAGAGCAGTATTTAATAATAAGATGTTTAATACAGGACAGTACTTTAAGTGGGACAATATATGCATGTATTTTACAATGCACAAAGTATCCAGTAATGAATAATTTATAAAATGTATACAAGTTTCACAAAATCTAAAAATCTAACTTTAGGTACATTTGACATAAAATCCAAATGAAGCAGTAACTGAAGATTGTCATTACACACTGGATAATGGAGATGCCATAAGACATGAGCAATTTCGCAAATGTATTCATGCTGACACTTATATACTTAATGAACCCAAGATAACTACAGCTCTCCAGTGAGGAGGATCTGAACCCTCAGCTGTGCTTGGTGATTCACTGCTGTTCATCCCATTGTTGACATTGCTAATTTTCCACATATCTTCAGGATGTCACAATTTTAAAACCTGCCCCTAGTGCAGTGCCTGGGGTCTTGTGTGTGATACTAGTCCACTGCAGGACTATACTGCCCCCTCAGTAACGCGCGCATTCGTCAAAGGTTCTAAACATGTGATGCCATGAGTCATAGCAGTGCAATAGAATTGTGGGAAATTGCTTTTAACCTCAGTATGACGATAAAGGGGGTTATGTGTGTGATGTCAGCACCACTCCAAGATGCAGCTATTTGTAGATGTGTCCTCAAAAACCCAGGATCTAAACCAGGTGCTATTTGCATTTCCATTCAGAAGCCTCTAATAGTTACAAAGAAGTGGAACAAATCTGATGAAAATTTGAGTGATAAAATGACACCTATGAAAATAAACATCACTCTGTATATAATTGTAAAGACATTAGTCTTCATTGCTGGTCTTCTTACTGGTCTGTCTTTAGGAGATGTTTTCCTGAGAGTGCTGAAGTCGTCTCCAGGGCAGGCTCCAGCAGGCTTACTCTACCCGAGGCCCTGACCAGCAGGTACTGGAGCAAGTGACTGGACATCCATGCACTCCCAAGGTACACTGGGGGTTCTGGCCAAATACATCTGGCCCCAGACGGAAGCAAAGACAGACTTCTGAGAGAGGAGTGTAACTGGAGCTAGAGGACTGAGCCTGATGTCATGTGTTGTTTAGGATTTCTGGATGTGGAAGGGGTGAGGACAGGTTCCTACTCCACAAACGGTCATGTGCTGTCTGGGTGGAGCATGTGGACTGAAGCTTAATAGCAACTCCATTAGTACAGATGGAATGAGGCCATTTTACCTCCATGTTAGCAAACTCAGGGGAAGAACCACAGAGTGAATGAAACAGCACTTTTGTGTGTAGAGACTGAATTTTTAGCAATTTATGATAGAGGCTACGTCTAATACTGTGGTTGAAATAATTATTGTTTTGACATAACTGAGTAATTTTCGGTTAAAACTGAAAATTACTCAGCCCTGTTTGACACGGGCTGGGAATTCACGCTGAAACAAAAGCCCTTTGGTCAAAGTCAAACAACATCAGAGTTAAAGAAGCAGCAAAGCAACACGGACAGGGCGACCCCTCTTGCGAGCCACTCCCGAGAACTCTGGGTTCATTCAGAGCTCAGTGGCGTCAGAGCTCAGTGGCGTCTTCTTGCCCTCGGTCCAGGCCTGGCACAAAGGAAACAGATAAATGACTTAAGCGCGGAGAGGGGAAAGTGGAGCAAACGTCCCCCAGGTCCTCCATTTCTGGGACGTACCATTAGCGCCGTTTCCGCAGAGATACATCAAAACGCTAAAATGCGAAGGCGTACATGTTTGCAGTGGAGAGTGGGAGATGACGTGCGCTCGCCCCAGTCGGTTGGCCATGGCCCACGTCATGTGAGAGTGAGAGTAAGTGAGAGTAAGTGATGTTGCCACCCAGGAATGGGGGGATGGAGGGTGGGGGGGTCTCCCTGAGTCACTAAAGTGCTCCTTCAGGCACTAGGTGAAGCTGGTATGGCCTCGCAGAGCTGATTTCATCTGGGCCTGCAGCATTTCTCTACCTTCCAAACAAAAAAAGATATGATGGGGGTTTTGAGGTTTGTGTTTGAGACAGAGAGGTCCTTTGTGTTCAGCAAAATTTATGTAATATCAGAAAGAAGTACATTGGCACTTTTTTTTTATATCGCGTATGTGACTGCAGACACTGCGTGTGGGTGTGCTCACCCATGTCCTTTGGTAATTAACAGGCTATATGAGGTACAAAGATCTACAATATTTTCTTCTTTTTAATTTTCTTTCAGTACGTGTCTACAATGCTTTTGGCAAAATTACTTTTTTATACAAAATTACAAAATGTTCTGCACTAGAATCACAAATAAACAAATCTGATGCTTAAATGCACGCTGAACCTAGAAACATTAGGCCTATCCTGTACCAAAATATGAGCCATTATGAAAGATGTCTTTACAATTCTATGCCACCACAATATTTCCAAAATTCATGTTCACATAGTTAGATATTTGGACAAGCGTAAGCAAGTAAACAGTCATCTTGCACAGCGGGATCAAACTTCAAGATACGCATAATCTTGATTTTACCTGTCCAGCCATTACATGCGTGACCGAAGCTGCCAAGGCAATCACATGACAAACTAGCCTGATGTTACGAATCTCCTTCAAATAGGAGATAGTCTGGCATGAGTGAAAGTAATATTAGATAGTCTCTTGGTGAAACCCAGGGGGTGTCCAAGCATCCCAGACTGCCTTTCACTGGCCTACTTTGATATTTCTGGTATCCCTGCATTTTCCTACTGCAATGATTTCGTGGTACACTCAACAAATGAGCCCTTGGAAGACAGAAATGTTGTAAAGCACAACAGAGGCACATCCTGTGATGGAGAAAAACATGATCCATCATGTAAATGACTGCTTGCCCTGTTCAGATTGCTCTTTTTAACATGTAAAGCTCAATCTGATTTACAGCATGATCTAGGCCTGTCAGGTAGCCAGCAATGCAAAAGCACAATGCAATATAAATACACTTATATTTGCACTTATTGAATACAGAAATTTAGACTGTAATTTCTGTTAACTGAACTTGGTGTTTATATACAATGTATTTAGGATATAATATATAACCCAGCAACCAACATATATAGTTCTATAAAGCTATTTGTCAGAAATTTAGAATATTGTGAAGGATTTGCAGGGACACAAACTCTCTTGCAGGTAGAGAGTTTTTATAGGTTACAAAACATAACAGCAATATGTAAAACCAAAAATGTTTTTGGTTCCAACAAAAGGCCAGAAAAGGATGTAGACTAGCCTTAAATTAATTCTAATACTAAAATATATATATAAATTGATGTTTTTTTAAATGCTACTAATCAAAAGTCAAACACTGAGTACTGTCATCAGAATAAACTTTAATTTGGATGATATTTTGCTTTCCTTGCAACTCATATACATAAATGACATTAGCTGGTGAACAAACAAGCAGATCTGTAGCATGGCTAACACTAAGCTAATAACTCTAAGCTAATAAAAACACATTTGAGTTAACTCTAAGCTAATGAAAATACATTTGAGCATTTGAGGATGTGACAGTCCTCAACGTGCTCATGCACATTATCAAGGCACTTTGTGATCTGCCAAAATCTTGACCTTTATCAGCTACATCGATCATAACAGGAAGGCTTTGATTTGCTTAACTGAATCCATGCATACTCCTTTAACTGGTGCTACCATTGACCTGAAACCAGTCCATAATCTTACCTTCATGTACACTGGGAGGAGAAGCATGGCTCTAACTAAAAGCAAACACTATTCTTTCTTTTTTTTACTAGAAACAAGCTGCTCTTTTGTCAGTGAGGGTAAACAGTTAAAATGTTCCAGTAGTTCTTAAGAAAAACTGTCATGTACATGACGTGATGGGCAAGGGAGTGCAAATAATGAAAGAACCGATCATGCCAGTCTCAGGGAAAATGGAGGATTTAATGAATAAAGTGCACCAACGCAAAACCTGTAACATAATCCAAATGAAGGATACAATAACCAGCAGTCATTGGTACAAAGACAAGATATATATAGACAGACAAATGACCCTCAGGTGTTGGGTTCCCTAATGGGTCACGCCCACCTGAGGGACGAACACAACCTCACAACAACAGGACAAAATGAAATATTGCCGCTGTTGATGGAGGTGGCCGACAGGGGCCCGCTGTACCGAACATGATTGTTAGCCCAAAAGCTTAGAATAATAGCTTACAGTCAGGATGATGACACAATGTTGTCACTAGCAACAAAGGCATTCAGGAAATAATGCTCCTGCTAAGCAACATGCCAGCCCATCAAATATCAGGAAGGTCATGCAGTAAATTGGTCTCTTTGTCCTGTGAGTACATTGAAGTTGCTTACAGCAAGACATGGCCTTCAGTTATATGAGTAACTATATGTATCCGTGGAGTTGTATACCAGCTTCTGAATAACAGAAGAACAAGGTGACGTCTAATTGCCTCAGCAGGTGCATAATGGCAAATTATCTCTATAAGATAATTATTTATATAATGCGTTTCATGTGACTTTCTCCAAATCAGTCATTATGCAAATTTCATTATTTCAGAAGTGCCCTAACATACATGATAAGGAAGTGTCATGCAATAGGGAATAGTAGTAACTTGAGAACTGGCCGCTGCTAAATTCAGAGGGAGAAATGTACCACACTGAATCTCACACTGAAATATGCCAAATTATGATCCTAGCCAGACGAAATAGTAACCCCCAAGCTAAAGTCACACTGTGTAACTGGTTGGCTAACATGATGCTGGAACCACAGCAGTCTCCAACCTTAACACTGACCCTGCCAAAGACAACACACTACTCCACTTTTAATGATCCGGGGTCAGGAGGAAGAGACCTGATTAAGCACGCGGGGTCAGGAGGAAGAGACCTGATTAAGCATGCGGGGTCAGGAGGAAGAGACCTGATTAAGCATGCGGGGTCAGGAGGAAGAGACCTGATTAAGCATGCGGGGTCAGGAGGAAGAGACCTGATTAAGCACGCGGGGTCAGGAGGAAGAGACCTGATTAAGCATGCGGGGTCAGGAGGAAGAGACCTGATTAAGCACGCGGGGTCAGGAGGAAGAGACCTGATTAAGCATGCGGGGACAGGAGGAAGAGACCTGATTAAGCATGCGGGGTCAGGAGGAAGAGACCTGATTAAGCACGCGGGGTCAGGAGGAAGAGACCTGATTAAGCACGCGGGGTCAGGAGGAAGAGACCTGATTAAGCATGCGGGGTCAGGAGGAAGAGACCTGATTAAGCACGCGGGGTCAGGAGGAAGAGACCTGATTAAGCACGCGGGGTCAGGAGGAAGAGACCTGATTAAGCATGCGGGGTCAGGAGGAAGAGACCTGATTAAGCACGCGGGGTCAGGAGGAAGAGACCTGATTAAGCATGCGGGGTCAGGAGGAAGAGACCTGATTAAGCATGCGGGGTCAGGAGGATGGCTCCTCCTCCGTGCCGCAGCGCTGTTGGGGAGGTGAACGGGGAGAGGGGTTTATTTGTGACTTCACACAGAGGCACTGCCTGAGTGGGCTGATAAGCAGTCATGCTACACCGGGTTGCCATGGAAACTGCTGGGGAACGAAGGAGAAAGTGCAAGACAGCGGATGTGAATTAAGTTCTGTCATTTTATCACCTACTGTGGAATACGGAGTGGAAAAGCATGCAAATTGTGAGGAGACACTAAAGCAGCGACTTTAGGTTTTAATGCTTACTGTTTAAAGCTTGTGACATTTGTCAAGTAACTTGTAAGTACCACTTTTCATGCGCTATGAAGAATCTTTTTTTTTATTGGTCTCTAAGGTGCCTGGTTCCTTCCTAACTTTACGTTTCTCCACTCAAAGGCAATAAGACGCAGAAGCCGGGGCTAGAGAGCGCGTGTGCCCGTGTCCGAGGCAGGGGAGAAGGAGAGCGGTCCTACGGCATGGCTGCTCCACCCGGGCCGTGTCTCAACACACACATCATAATGCAGGTGGTGTCTATAAACAGCACCGCTGAGTTCAAAATGCACCCATGGCTCCATCTACTGAGCAGAGACGCGCAGAGGTGAGCGCTGTGCTGCTCCTCCGCACCATCCACCAGCACCGCCCCTCGGCTGGGCATACTCCACCCGCACCATCCACCAACAGTCCGACGCTAGTGCAGTCCCTTTCAGTGGGATATGCTTTTCAGTCATTTAATGACTCCATTAACGTGTTAAGTCCTAAGGTGGATACACCAAGGATGGTTTCTATAGCCCTGGTAGCACACAGGCCAGCTGGAGGCGGAGGAAGTCCTTGTTAATCCACACAGCAGCCCGGACTCATCAGGTTGATTCGCTCAGCTCACCCTCCGTCTCCAATTAAATATGAGGAGATTTATGACGATTAGACACGGCATGTATAGAAAATGGAAAATTGTTTTTTTTTCCCCTTAAGAGGGAAGATGCTCTATGCAGCTGCAGGACTTTCATAAATTCTTGCATGACATTTATGAGACCAGATCCAGTGATCTGAAGCAGGATGTTCATTGTGCTAACAGACACATGACATTATTGTCAAAATTATTATGTAATCGCCTAGTAAAATGAATAATTCAGAGAGAACAATTACCAATACACAGGTTTAAGGCCCTGATTTGTCCTACCTCTATATTCTGATTAGAATGTTTGAATACACATTAAGATCCTCCCTGTAGAACAAAGACGAGCAATCAAAATGAATAAACTACCAAAGTAATTGGAAGTACCTCTTTCACTGTGAGAGACAATGCTTCAGATTCATTGAGTAAATGGAGAGGAATACATCACAGGGCATCTCAAGGACTGGATCAAACACACCCTGGCACCATGGGACACCACTGCACGTCCGGTTACAGAGCACCTGCCCTCTCTCATGCTCCTAAAACGTTTTAATTAAGAAATATTCTGACTTGATTGTAAGGACCTGTGTCTCCATAGTGCAAATATGCTAGCTAGTTATTTTAATTATTTTCTGCTGAGATAATACAATGTGTAAAGAATAACAGAGAACCTTGATTTTAAAAAAAGCAAATGAATTAATCAATGCATCATCACAGATACTAAACAAACAACCTCACAGAGAGAGACTTTTGGATAAATCACGATCTTACATAACCACATTTCAGTTTTAGAGAAAGCCATACTTAGTCTTATGCTTCAAACTTGTTATAACTTCTACAACTGAAAAGGACATGAACAAAAATAAGATTAAAACCAGTGGAGCAAAGATCCGAAAAACAACTGAAACTAAAAAACAAAATTTTAAACGAAAAATATTTTGAAAACATTAAAAAAAAAAGTGACATTATACTACTTTAAATATATCCATACGATAAAATCCATATATGAAACATATGCACAAAAAAGACGTACTCAGCCAGATTGAATGTCATGGTGGCTCGACCCGCAGGCCGACACCGGGATGCTGGGACGATAAACGAAAACAAACCACAAGGAGAATCCTCCCGTCCACATCCAGGGCTTTTGTTTTCACACAGAGAACACACAGCCGCCTGGCCACGTCGTTTAGATGGCCTCATTAGCATATGTAATGTAGTGCGCAAAAAAAACGTGGCGAATATTCATATAAACAGATGGTATTTGCTGGTCAAACATGGGTCGTTAGGTGGAGATTTAATGAGAGAGAAGAATCAAGGCAAAATTACCCTCCTCGGTTTACAGAGTCAGGCTAGGGAAGCTTGTGTGACAGGTCCCGAGTAGATGATTTACATATGGATTAGCATTAGCATTAGCAATGCAACACTAAGGCATTAAGTTTCCTGTTTCAGTGGCTCAAGTCATTTTAAAACTGGATTGAAGAGTGTTGTTTACATACTGTACTTCTCTTACATTATAGAGGTAATTTACTACAACATACACATAAAAAATTATACATTAGCCTTATTATAAATTGCTACAATCAATGTGTGATGGTTGATGCACTCTATGTGAATGATTCTGAAAGAGCATTTAATCTAAAATCCATAATAGGAAATATGAGCACTAACATGAAGCAAAAAAATATCAAATGATGCAATCATGGCTTTATAAAGGTAAAAATTTGCATGCCATGACACTGCGGTAAACATCAGCATTTGGTATTTCCTTATGCCACAGCAATAGATTTGTAAATTATTTTAATTCCAGAATCCAAACATCTATGAAGAATTCTGTTTCACGTATCACACAGCCAAATGTTCTGATATTCAAAGGGTCCATGAATATTCAAGTGATCTATGAATATTTGAGGACTGTGTAAATTGTGCAAGATCTGCACCTGTTTGTCTGATGAGTGAATATAGAATCTTTAGTAATTTGTTAATTTCAGCAGGTACGTCCAGAAAGACATGCACTTCAGACTACCGTTCTGAAAGGACAGTGGAAGGAGAAACAGAGAGATATCAGGAATCACAACGCATTCCAGTCACATGTCTCCACTCTCTTCTCATCTACGTGCCTCTCCTCCCACGACCAGCCTGGCTCCTGAGTGTTTTAATCAGGAACTGTGAATTAGAATATGGAGGGTTGCTTTGCCCACGGTCCCCTCAAACTTGATGGAAATCCACTGCAACCGGACACAGTTGGCACAACAACATGCAATTAGCTGAAACCACTACTGAGATTCAATTAGTACTATAGTCCTGAGGAGATGATATATGCCTGTAACAAGCAGGCATGCATTGTATATTGAGGTGGTGTTCAAATCCAGACCTTGAATCCAAACCCAGTCCTGGATTTTGTAGTCGCTTGGATCTGATTAAATAGCTCATGTAACGGGTTGGCCACTTTGTCATCACACCTGATTCCTAGAGAAAGGGAGGGTGGAAAACCTGTAGGACCTGGAACTGGAGGACTGTTATATAGGTATATACTGTATCATCCTTCAAAGATCAAAGTCATCCTTCATTTCTAAGGGGAATTAATATAGAATTTGATATGTAAGGGTGGGATATTCCTTTCAGCTCTAAATTACAGCGCTTCAGCTTCTTCAGAAAATATCTTCTTGTGACAAGGGCTCACTGCATCTCATGTCCACAATGGAGAGACGACTTTAATACTGCCAAGGTTTTTGCCTACATTATTCAGTAATAAACCATTCCAAGTCTGACATCTGTGCTCTGGTTGAGTATATTTGTGAGTGAGTGAGTGAGGGAGTTAGTGAGGGAGTGAATGAGTGAGGGAGGGAGTGAGGGAGGGAGATAGTGAGGGAGTGAATCAGAGGGAGTGAGTGGGTGAGGGAGTGAGTGAGGGAGTTAGTGAGGGAGTGAGTGGGTGAGGGAGTGAGTGAGGGAGTTAGTGGGGGAGTGAGTGAGTGAGGGACTTAGTGAGGGAGTGAATGAGGGAGTTAGTGAGGGAGTTAGTGAGGGAGTGAGTGGGTGAGGGAGGGAGTGAGTGAGGGAGTTAGTGAGGGACTGAGTGAGTGGGTGGGAGTGAAAGCAACACTGCAGCTTCAGTTCTGCAGCAGGCTTCACTCCACTAAGGGTTCCTGCGTCCGTGCTGCAGGGCTCTGCTCTCGCTGCAGTGGAGCACACATGGAAGTCGCTGCTCTTGCGTGGGCAGGCTAGCTCTCCCACTGCTCCAACCACAGCTCGTCTGTAGGCTGGAGAGCCGAAACGTTGCAAAGAAAGAAACGTTGCAGTGCATTGGATTTGCTCGGCTGATCTATGTACATTCGTTCCACAGGAATTCTTTGCTTTAACAATGGCGTACAGAAATTGTGGTTTCGAACTTGGTGCGATGCAATCCTCTTCTGAATTTAAAGCTTCATTTATTTATTTGAATGCATGTGATCTGCTCTGGTGTATTTGACAGAAGCTCATTACCTTTGTTCAGTGCGGGAACACAGAGAGAGAGGAAGAGAGAACAACAGAGGGATGGAAAGAGATGGAAGGTAGAGAGAGAGAGACAGAGAAAGAGAATGCAAAAGAGGGCTATGTTGCATATTCATAGCTCAACGCAATTCTGCTATGATGAGCACGGTACAGGTTGGGGGTCTCCCTTCTGATGCTTTCAAATGGAGTCAGTAACCAATCCAGGCCAAATCAAACAGACGAAAAAATAAAATACACGCAGTGTACACACTCTCGCCAACGTTGACAAATCAAAGGGTGAACGCGTGGGTGTTTGAGCTTTCTGTGGCTCTCTACAGCAGACGCACTGCAGTACACTTCAGGCCCTTTGCACAGCCGACAGGAAACAGAGCGTCCTACATAAGGAACAGGAAGTGTCTACGGAAGCCGGACATGGTCGCTCAGGGGCTCACCTGGGTAAAGAGGTGCAGTGCAGTGCAGTGCAGTGCAGTGCAGCGCAGCACGTTGCCCTGCTGCCGAGCTGCAGGTTTGGATTTTCTCTGCCAGTCTGGCAGGCACAGTGTGTTAGGGTGTGCCAAACCCACAGTTGTAGGTGATAATCATAATAACTAATAATGTGCTAAAGCTTCAGCTCTGTGCTGTGTGTGAGTACAAGTATGTGTGTGTGTGTCTGTGTGTGTGGGCTGGCCTCTTTGCAAAGAGAAGATGCTGTACCATGGAAACCTGTGCAGATATTCATGGCTAATTATGCAGCGACCCGCTGACAGATATGAGTGTGAAGAAGCACCATGGAATTAAACTGCCAGTTCCAGTGGCCTCCATTTTCTACTCCACTACAGACACAGAAAGAGGGAGAGAGGGAGAGAGAGAGAGAAAAGCACTCTCACATCTATACAAATGGTATGACGTCACTAGACTGCCGCACATCCTGAATTTAAATGCCTAAAAACTAAAGCTTAGAACTTAAAGGAAAAGGAAAGATAAACAAAACGTAAGCATTCATTTGCCATTTGCCAAATAACATGGTAGCATATATTCTGAAACAAATTACACTGGTTAGCTCAAGGATAAATAATTTCTTTCCCTGACTACACCTACTAAACAGTGATAAACTACATTATTCCCAAAGACATTTGACTAAAAACAGGTCCAGACGTTGCACAAAAATGTAGGAGCAACAGTCTGTGCACTTAACCTGAATTCGCAGGCACACATCACTGTTGTGAGTAAGCGAGACTTAAAGGCCCATGCTAATACAGAACCAAAGGCCGATGCTACAGCAGGAGGAAGAGGAGCATCTACTGATTCGTTTCAGTAGTGTGGAGGGCAGAAGTTTACTAGGCTGATACAACACTGCAGTAAATGGGCCTCTAATGATTCTAAGAACGAAAAGGGAACAGAAAGTCCTAAATCCACATTCACAATATCAGTTTAAGTAACAAATTACAACACAGACAGAAATGAAAAGAGTTCACATCAGGACTTAACAATATGACCTGGAGTTATTTTTTATTTCATTCGGAAAAAAGTCAATGATATAAAACAAAGACAGTAGAAAAGGTAGTGGACAGGTTTGTGGTAAATAATGTAATTGTCACTGTAACTGCAGTTTAAGTTGTGTTTATGCTCAACAACTTATGCAGCAGGTGTGTCTTCCTGATTCATTCCTGATTCTAAACAGCAATTTATTTTGGCATGAAAAGAATTTGATCAACTGTTTCACTTGCTTCTTGCACACATGTAAAGAGAGCTTTATGCACATGACAGTTTAATTATTCATACATGAAAATATGACACAGTTAAAAAAATGTTTTGTTATCCCTGACAGACGAATGGGACATCTGTGGCAAACATGGGTAGAATTCCCCTTTTGCACATCAGATTTGCATGACCATTTTATCATAACAACTTTCGATATGTTATAAGATTCTATGGATATCTTACTCTAAACTTTGAAACTAATCCTGAAATGTGAAACCCTTTAATGTAACTGAATGTCACCTCCAGGCCTGTGATATGACATGGCCCTCAAGGGCTATGCTCTGTTAAATCAGGTGTCCAGTCTGATTCACAAAGAGCTGATATAGGTTTTAATTCAGAATATCTCTGTTCCACCGGCATGACAACTCTTCTAAAAGTCCCCAACCATCTCAGAAAGAGTTATTACCCTAAAGAATGCATAAATGTTGTTATGATAATATTAAAATGACAAATGTCCTTATGAACAGCATACTAACTTACTCCATAAATTTGCACGATGAACACACAAATAATCCATATGTGTGCTCACTACTGAGTACATTCCTTCTCTATCACTGTGAATTCGGTAAACAACTCTTCCTGATCTTTCATGGCATACCCACGTTATGATTAAAAAAAGCTGAGGATTTTCCAAGGGACAAGCGTATGTAGGTCAGGGTGACCTAGATGACAGAAGACCTACTTTAATCTGATTGGCTTTATCAAGGCAATCCACTCCCCTGCTCAGCAGTTCAGTTCAACCAGGTCTGTTTGGGTTTTCTTTACCCCGAGGTTCTGTGAAGAAACCATCACCATTCCAAAGCATTGAGATAAACCACTTCCACAATACTCTATTTAAAAATACCCAAACAGCCACAAATCTGACACCAGTTAGCGGGAGCAGATATCAATTTGTTGAAGAATGCAGGAAATATAAACCATACTCCAAAGATAAAGCATTACTTACTAATGATGAAAAAACAACAACCAAAAACAGCCACTGTAATCCATTTCATGTATCCCTTATGCCATCCCCCTTCCTTCTATTGAAACGCCGTAGGCCTAGATAATATAGCCCTTTCTCCTTGGCCAGAATCCCAGTCAGGATAGGTTCAAATGAATTTCAAGGGGAAAATAACTCAAGGTTTTTGTGACATTGTGAGTGACCCAGTCCACCCCACCACACCAAGGTTTCCATCATGAGGCAAACCCTTCACCAAAGCCTCTGTGGTCCTGTCACTTATTATTTTGACAAGCACATAATCATCTGATAAATGCACTAATTTAGAGCACATTTGAATGTCTTCAATACAATTTTTATCATAATGTACCACAAAAGAGCCTGAAAGCTACACTGTGATGAGACTTTTTCCTAAAACATCTGGCCAGTCCTTTCACCGTACCTTAAATGAATGTATATTAATTACTACTCAATTCATTTAGAATCCGGGCTCTTCTGTATGAGCGATGCAGCATAACTAAAACTTGATTAGTTATTATGATTGACAAAATATACATAACCACATAGTATATCATCACTCTGAATGTTCACAGTTGCAGAATATGACAGAGTTGCCTTTGACAAAGAAGAGGTTAAGGAAACTATAAAGGAAAAGGTGGTTTTCCCTTTACCCATGTAACTGTTACCACTGTGGAAGCTAAATCACAGACCACATGAGCATATAACACCATGAGCTGCTGATAACCTGACAAGTGCTATTGATAAGAAAAACATTTTTAAAGTGTAGGACCTATGACAACGCAACTATTCAACTTATCAAGATTTTGTGGATGATATTATCATTACATATTACTTACCAAACCAAACTGAACTTGTAAAGGGTTAAGCAATAATTAGCCAGTTAGGATCTCTCACTCTGTGTATGTTTTCCAACCAAGCCAAATAAACGCCTGTCTCAAATTAACTGGATGATTCGGTCAAATAAACGTCTGTCTCAATTTAACTGGATGATTCGGGGAAGTACAAAATGTACCTAACTTCATTCAGAAATTACATTTATGCAAATGAGTTTAATTCAGAAAAAGCACGTTGCATGCAAAACCCAGACTGGGTTAGAATCGTATTTAATGAGACAGGAAGTCAGTCCAGGAAACAGTAACTTTGCGTTCAATGTGATAGTGTTAAAGTTAAAGAATGTGAATGTGATAGGGTTAAAATTAAAGACAAGAGAGTGTCTATCAAAAAACATTAGCAAGCTTTACATTTTATCTCCTCCACATTTATACTGATTAATGCTACTAGAAATTCCATACAATTTATTTATTCAGTTAGCATATTGATTTACTTATTGCTGCTTTTGTATTTAAACGTGAATGGATTATCACCACCATAAGTACTGAGACCAAATTCACTGTATAACTTACCGAAAAAGATGTACTATGAATGCTCCATATTCAGCCAACTCTTATAGCAACGAAATCCAATCAGTATGCCAAGTCACTGCGTGGTCATTTGCCTGCAATTACTGAAATGAAACATAAGTACCTCCATATTTACAACAATTTAAACATTCACTCCTTTATTTAATTCTCAGATTGCCTTCTCAGCATTATATTACCACACCTTCACTACATTTGTATTCCTAGTAACGTTCAGTCCTGAGTGCTTTATGCTACAATAAATAAATAAATAAAAAGGACCCCAGATCTCAGGCCCACATGAAATCAACACTGCGCTGTCGACCCACTCAGAGTTTATTTGAGCTTGGACTGGAAAGCTACAGTCCTGGGTCCCACCAAAATCCTCTTGCTGTAAAGCCTAACTTTGCTATATGAAATAACACATATCTTGTATATCCTTTTTAGATACAAATAAAGTTGCACTGTGTTCGTAGTCTTATTTATTCATTAATTCATTCATTTATGTAAGATACGATCTTTATATATGTCTCAAATCAGTGCCTGACCTGCTGCAACATTTTATGGAGCATTACGATTCTCCCAGTAGATGGTTTTCAAGGATGGAGATTTTCGACTGTTACATGCACACCAAAAAGCCCAGTCATGAATGAACGAACACCCACGGGTTTATCAACTCTTGCAGTACTGTTTCATGCCCAGCTGGTGTTACATAAACATTGTAGGTTTTAAGTCAGTTTTATATGTCATCATACTTATTAGTCCCAATTTATTCTTAATATTTCTTTCTTTCGTCTTTGCAGCAGACATACAGTTGTGCCTAAAACCTCATCTAATATTACATCTTATAGGTGACGCCTAGGAGTTCGTTTGCCATTGTTTTTGAATAAAAATATATCCTATGGATTTTATAAAAGTTTTACATGTACTGCAAAAAAGCGCTTAGGAAACCTAAGGACCTTAGGAAACCTGAACACAGGCAAGCGCGCCGGCGATGCGCCGTCGTGACACTGAGATAAGGTTAAATATCCGCATTTCACGGTGTATGTTAAGAGCAGTACTCAAACCACAGGTGAATTGAGCATTCTGAATAGTGGCCAACTCTTTGGACCACAGCAGCAAAAAATTACCTGCAACGTGCGCAACGTTATACTGACACAGAGCAGGCGTAGCCTAGTTTAATCCATAACCAACACAATGCAGATGTATGAACATGGAGGTGCTGCTACGGTGAGACAAGACAACTAAACAGCGACGAAAACACTAGCGCTCGAGCGCTCCAAACTAAAAAGTCTACTTACCACATGGAGCAGTTGGCTCATTTTGAAGCCAAAGGAACAAGGTCACAAAAACGTTTTTCGAAGGCAGATCGGCGTCACCTCCTCGAAAATCCACTGGAAGCAACAAGAGATCACGTTTTCAGTGAAAAACGACAAGATTCTCAACTACATATGTCATGATGCTCCGTGGTAATTCGCATATATTGTTGGTTCTATCCCCTTCGTGTCTGCGTCGGTGCGGCTCGGTTTAATGGCTGCACTAGCGCATGATACGGTGATCCTCAGACTCCTCGAACGTCAATCAAACAAGTTCACCGGCACTGTACGCTTCGTGGGAGCGCGAGGGGGATCGAGTTTTGTCTTTTACCATAGGCTACCTCTTCCTTTACGATTTTTATGCCATAAAACATCTACATACGCAAGCATTTCATTATTGCCTATTTCTTCATCTGTAAAATAATACTAAATCACTACTGTAAAAAAAAGCATTTGCTGTCAAAGTGATTACATGAATTCTACGTGCAGCCACCATAAATGGTTGAATTTTATAGACTGTGTAACAAACACAATGTGGATAGCCCAGGGAATTAAGTACAGAGAGAACAACCAATCTCATTTTTGTCCACGATTGCATCAAATCTTGAGACCGTCATGTATAGCCCATTATTATAACCACCAATGACCTGTTTTTAGTAACCTACAAATACCTTCAAACTCCTCTGCAACCGCAGGGGTAGCCTATATTTTATTCAGGGCTTTACCCATTAGTGAACCACACAAGGCTTGGTAGTTTGTTTTCACTGCAGCTCCCAAAATGTTCTTTTTCAGCATTACAGAGTAGACTATGGCTACTTGCTGATGGAATATGTTTCTATGGTAACAGTTTAATGGTTGTCTCTGAGTCATACTTTTTGCTAAAAACCCAGACACTTGCTTACCAGTCATTGCATTTATCTTAGCATATTTAAGTGACTCTTGTGTATGTTCTGTTTGTCTATAGGATCCAGCACTCTAACGTCCAAACATCCTGACAGTTATTCTGAGCAAACACCAGATTAATAAAAGATTCTACTGCTTTCCAGTCCTTCTAAACACACACACGCACACACACCAGCGAACAATAGGGAACAGTGTTCCAGCATTTAAATCGAGGCTATTGTGAGCTAAATTATAATATCTTTGCTATTTTTGTAACGTTTTTCATTTTCCAAAGTCACAGGGTGAAATTATTGTTAGATTCTACCCACAAATTTGCACATAAAAGCATTTTATCTTTTTTAAATCTATGATGTCAATTGAATATCTGTGAGCATAGACTTTAACATTTTTATTTGACATTTGTTTTTAAGTTCACCAAGTGGATCAGTAACAAATTTAATAAGACATTACAATAATAATATGATAATATAATCTATACTGAATCTATACTAATCTATACTGCGAGTACTTTAGCAGAGTCAGAGAACAGCTGGTTTCACCTGCTCCTCTCAGCCTTCTCCTGTTTGTGGCATGTACATTGTAAAAGGTCCCAAACAAACAAAATAAACAAAAAATGTATTTGAATTAAATCACAAAAGCACACAAACAAGTAAACATTAGTAATACATTTATAATATTTCACCCCAAATACTGTCAGTCACTTACCACCCACTTATTAGATAGACACCCCCCAACCCTCCATCTACACGAACTGGTGATTTTATTATCTACACTTGTCTTAGAACTGTAAAATTACAGGGTGCAGCCTCTCTTTGTTCGCAATACTCATCTGTCCTTCATCTTCTACCAGGAATTTCCTTTTATTTCTATTATGTCTGATGTTACGCACTTTGACAACGCAAGCCATAACTCAGAATGTCCTGTTCTGTATTCTGTATCCAGAGTATTTTGAATAGTGCTGAAGAGAGAGACAGAAGTGACGGACGGACGGCACGGTGTCCTCACAGTTGCCCCCCACCCCCCCCCCTTCTCCCGGTTCGAGGCTCCTCCATGCAAACTTTGTCCTTTGGCCCAGGGCTAAAGCTATAGCTCCCCATGCTGACGTTTAGTGTACAACCGAAGTGGATGCATCTTTGCATGAGAGAGCAAGCGGTTGTCTAGACAGCCCAAAATACCTTTCTCGACACAGCAGCGACACAGACGTCACATTGGTAGTGGCGTTCTAGTGGGTGTTGGGCTGGTATGAGTATACCAGGCACTGCGGTGTTGTCGGAGGTTTTACTCGTGTCACTGTCTCAGCAGTGTGGAGTGGTCTGGATCTCAACAATACCCACCAGGCAGTGGTCCTATGGCAAGAAATGTCCTGATGAAGAGTTGGGAAATGGGAAGTATGCATGGCTTGTAAAGCAATGGCTCACAACCTCTGACAGTACAATTGCAAACTGTTCCTAGCACATACATGTTTGTAATGAGGTGGACGAGGAATGGTGAGGCAACGATAACGTTAGCTGAGAACTGAACTGTCAGTTAGAATGTTTATTTTTTATCCTAAAAGTAAGTACTTAAGTTCAGCTATGTGTGTAGTGGTCATGTGAGACATATTATTTATTAAAATTAACAAAAAGAATGCATCACGGAAGTTCAGTGGTCTGTCCATCAATAGAATATTGAGCAGATCAATGGATAGAATTCAATACCAAGTCCCCATTCGTCTGAATCAATATATGAGAATGTCTGTATACTGGAATCACAATAACTCCTCCCATAATTACTTTGTCCATCTTCCCAAGGCTTTATCTCTCTTTATGCAGTGAGTAGCCTGTGTAGTGGAATCACAGTAACTCCTCCCATAATTACTTTGTCCATCTTCCCAAGGCTTTATCTCTCTTTTATGCAGTGAGTAGCCTGTGTAGTGGAATCACAGTAACTCCTCCCATAATTACTTTGTCCATCTTCCCAAGGCTTTATCTCTCTTTATGCAGTGAGTAGCCTGTGTAGTGGAATCACAGTAACTCCTCCCATAATTTCGCTTTATCTCTCTTTATGCAGTGAGTAGCCTGTGTAGTGGAATCACAGTAACTCCTCCCATAATTACTTTGTCCATCTTCCCAAGGCTTTATCTCTCTTTATGCAGTGAGTAGCCTGTGTAGTGGAATCACAGTAACTCCTCCCATAATTACTTTGTCCATCTTCCCAAGGCTTTATCTCTCTTTATGCAGTGAGTAGCCTGTGTAGTGGAATCACAGTAACTCCTCCCATAATTACTTTGTCCATCTTCCCAAGGCTTTATCTCTCTTTATGCAGTGAGTAGCCTGTGTAGTGGGAATCACAGTAACTCCTCCCATAATTACTTTGTCCATCTTCCCAAGGCTTTATCTCTCTTTATGCAGTGAGTAGCCTGTGTAGTGGAATCACAGTAACTCCTCCCATAATTACTTTGTCCATCTTCCCAAGGCTTTATCTCTCTTTATGCAGTGAGTAGCCTGTGTAGTGGAATCACAGTAACTCCTCCCATAATTACTTTGTCCATCTTCCCAAGGCTTTATCTCTCTTTATGCAGTGAGTAGCCTGTGTAGTGGAATCACAGTAACTCCTCCCATAATTACTTTGTCCATCTTCCCAAGGCTTTATCTCTCTTTATGCAGTGAGTAGCCTGTGTAGTGGAATCACAGTAATTCCTCCCATAATTACTTTGTCCATCTTCCCAAGGCTTTATCTCTCTTTATGCAGTGAGTAGCCTGTGTAGTGGAATCACAGTAACTCCCCCATAATTACTTTGTCCATCTTCCCAAGGCTTTATCTCTCTTTTATGCAGTGAGTAGCCTGTGTAGTGGAATCACAGTAACTCCTCCCATAATTACTTTGTCCATCTTCCCAAGGCTTTATCTCTCTTTATGCAGTGAGTAGCCTGTGTAGTGGAATCACAGTAACTCCTCCCATAATTACTTTGTCCATCTTCCCAAGGCTTTATCTCTCTTTATGCAGTGAGTAGCCTGTGTAGTGCAAAGCAATTGTTCAGAGACTTAAGAGGTTTCTGCTTTATTTTACTGTTGCTAAGCAACAGACTGATTTCTGGGAAGTGCAGAGGGGAAGGGACGAATATAAAAGTCTTAAGAGCTGTTCATGTTCATTTCATATCAAGTTCTTGACTGTAAGTGATCCTGAGATTTATATTGATCATTTTATTTTTATGCATTTTTAACCATAGAAACAATGCAAGATGTTTGCACTCTATCTTGTGCATACTGGAACAGTCTAAAGAGGAAGCATTGAAATGGATGAAATTTGTCATTGCCATGTTCTGTCGATTTAAGAAATGATCCAAACTTTGTTTCACATGTATTTCTCAGCTGCAATTGATGAAAACATATGCATATTCTTTACTGTGAAAATAACGAAAATGCAATTACATACAAACATTCAAACATCTAATACTGAAGAGTGGCCTAAAAGGTAGTTCATTGATTTCCCACATTATTAAATCATTGAGTTGGTACATACATTTCATTTTACAGTATTCATAGTATTACAGTATTCATTCATTCATTGAAGCTTGTCAGAAAATAGTGTAAATATCATATCATGCAAAAAGTGTAAATATCATAAATATAAGAAGTGGGTGTATTTTATGTTGATCTGATCATTCATGTACCTGTAATACATACCATACAGCAGTGAACAGCATTTTCACATGTTTATTGCGCAAATGTTAAAACATTCAATTCCAATTACGTGTCCTTCACTCCAGGATAAGGTTCCAGGAATGATGCATATATGCTTATAAAAGATTCCTCATTCCACATGTATAGTGGACGCACTAAAAACTAAAAATCACTGATCTAGGAGTACATTACATAACATAAACCTTAATACAGCACTTACTGCAGACTGCTCAGGCCAAAGTTCTCCACTCTGACCCTGACAGGCCATGGCTGTACTATTAGTAAAAGGGAGTGACACCTTAACTAGCAGGCATGTCCTGTCATCCGTAAACACTCTCCTGGGCATGGCTGGCGCACTGCATTGTGGGTATCTTATTACAGTACAGTTTTAAAAAAAAGATGTCCAAAAATCAGTAGGACACGTTTTAACAGTGAGCACCACTCCTCCCAGAGCATCACACAGGTCTTCTCTAAGCATTTTTGTTATAGTATACTGAACGAAATCTTGCATGGAGTTGTGTTAAATCTCTGTCCATGAAATTCATGCCAATTCATATTTGAGTTAGTGCAACTATAAAAAATTATTTATTTGCTGGGGATAAGAGATGAGGGTAAAGTCACTTTTGCTTATTCTTTGTAAAAAAAAAAAGGTTTCAAAATGTACTTATTTGCCTTAATATGTCAATTTGATAAGCGTTAACAACATAATTTGAATCACAAATAATGATGGTCACCATAAATTGACAAAACACAGAAGACAATTCTAAACAATTTTTATACACCATATTTTTACAGTTGTCTGAATCAGTTAATTTCTTTAGTGCATAGTCTGCAAAATGTCATTTAGGTTGTAGCTTCACATCTTGTTTTTTTACTTTTTTGGCCCTCACAGCCAGCAGTGCATCTGAAATGACTATACGTTTGTAAGCTACCACTGAGAGGGTTGGCTTCTCAAACTGCAACAATAAATACATTATTTAGAGGAAACCGATTTATACAATTGGCACAATAGTTATGCTAACATGCAAATTATAGATTGGTCTAAAACTATTCTCAGGTAATACATAAATTAGTAAATAAATTAAACATGTACTGACACAAACAAAATCTATTTTTACAATTAGAAGCTGCCAAATATGCAAAATGAAAAGAACACTCTTAAACGTTCATCCATGAATGCAAGACAGCACATAAGGTTTGAGAAGAGGTGATGCGTTTTATATGTATCATACAGAAGTAAATTTTGTGATGTTACTGTATGGTACTGAACATGCATTTTGAGTTGCCCATTTGAGTTTATTTGGACCGTGCGGGCTATAATAACCGAGCAAATAAGGAATTTGACAACCGTCAATCTGTGATATATCTCTCAACGTGCAGAAGGGGGCAGCACAGCCCCTCACTTGACTCCGGAGTTCACTCGCGCAGGTAGACGTCCCACCCGCGCCGCCGCTGCTCGCCTCAGGTTGCCTCTCGCGCGAGGAATCCAGTCTTGGCAACAAGTATTTCGGCTTCAAACCGTCGAGGTAATTTTTGATTTATCAGCGAACAGGGTGAACGATTTTTTTGTATGATCTGTTGTAATAACGTCGTTGCTGGACACACGTATATGAAACGTATAAATTAATAAACCGTGTAAGGACACTAGGTAGGCTAACTTTCGTATGGGTTGTGAATTAAGTAGAGTAACGTTAGCCTAACGTTAGCTTGGGAACCAACAGGGAACCGACCGGCTGTTTGTGAATTTTACTTCATGGATTTAACCTTCAGGCCCGATACCACTTAATTTTATTCTGATTTATTAGTAAAGTGCTGTCACGGCCATTGATATTGGGAAACCTTGTATATTTTACGTCCTCGTTGCTTTTTTTTTGTTTTTAATTCAATTAGCTAATTCTACCTTTACAAGCTAGTTGTGCTAGCTAGCTAGGTAGCCGGTGAGTTGAGTCTGCTACCTAGTCTGCTACCTAGTAAGCAAGTGATATTAAATACCGGACTAACTGTGATATGGTGTTCTGTTTTATTTATTTTTTATAGATCGTCTCCTATGTGGCTAGTTCGCAGGAATAAGTTATTCAGGATCGGATGGCAAGCACAGCCTCGAAAAGGATTAGCCAGATCCTGACTCGCTTGCTTTAACGTGGACATTAACGAACAACCTCGCTGAGACGCGAGAGGACGGACGATGCCGTCCAGCAAGTAGCCGCCAAGCTTTCACCCGCAGATACACCGTGTGCTCTGGCAACTCGACAACATGTTTCTTTTTAATTCTCTTATTACAGAGCATTAGCTAAGCGCCTTTGAGTGTCAACAGGTGTTACTACAGTAGTGACTATATGTAGGTTAGCTGGCAGCGGATTTCAGTTTTGGGGAAATTCTAGATAGTTAACTTTTTTTTCCCTAGGGACAATTTTCCCATTCCAGGCGGCTGATCAGCTAGCTGTGTACGAAATGGACGCTATCGACCACCATTACTTGGACTCGAGATTCATTGATCAAGACCAAAGACTGGTTTATGAGTCGGATAGGAGATTGGGTCAGAATGGCAGTGCTGGTTCTGCCGAAGGATGGAAGCAACTTCTCGTCTCTCTCTCTGGAGGCGCGCCGTGGGGCTTCACCATTAGAGGAGGTCTGGAGCACGGAGAACCGCTCATCATCACCAAGGTAAAGCAGGAATTCAGAACCTATGACCTAACCTTAACCAACAACTAGTGGTACTGTAGAGATTGTCATAGTTTATCCGTAATACAACCATAAGTCTCTTAACAAGTATCACGGTAAGTTGGTTGGCTACATCCAGGAAGTGCCATTCATCTTATAAACGCATAGAAATGGGTTGTCCTCCTTCTTTACCTGTCACCAATTCTCCCCTCCACTACCTTCAGTTTCTACCTCTATTACACAACTCCACTGAGCTGTTCCTTTCGTTTCCCTAGTCATAGATCGGTTATGCTTTGACTACTATGGCTGGCCATGGAGATTTCTGTGTGTAATAGTCATGATGACTTGTAGTACTGAGGCAGGATGGTCATGGCTTCAGGAAAAGGGATCTTGCAGTTCAAAAACAGCTTGCTCTTTTGGTACCCATTCAGGCCCTGAAAAACAATATATATCTGTATTTGAAGATGGAAAGCACTGATTTATTAATTGGCTTACAGTACAATAGTTTCAAGCCCCTTGCAAAAGGTTTTAGAATATATTTGCTTTTCTTAATCTAATGTTAAGACGAAATTGGCAAATGCCATTTGAATGTCTCTCATACCTTAATGTATGTGTAATGGTTAATGTATGTGTAATGGTTAATGTATGCTGCTTGCTACTTTTAAAGAAGCTTTTCACTTTAAGTACATAAAGATGCACTACAAAGTTTCTATGGTAATCAGATTTTTTTAACAATCTGGAATACTAATTTAATCCTGTAGAGCAGGGGTGCCCAGTTCCAATCCCAGCGATCTAATGCCCTACATAGTTTAGTTCCCATCCTAATCTCACACACCTGGCTCTAATATTAAGACGTTCCTCAAGGACATGATGATTAACTGGATCAGGAGTGTTAGATTAGTGTTGGAAGTAAAATAAATATAACTATATAATGGTAACTTATTTTACTTCTTTTTTAACGCCATAAACATTTTTTGTAACGTCTGTATTGCATTCTGTTAGAAATACATTTATTATGTCTATAAACATCACCCATTTTTATGAGGTGTCTTTTGAAACCTGATATGAAATGGATTATTTGCAAAAGCATCTTTCATGTGTTCATGCTGCCATCCTGAATAATATAACAACTGACCATATTGTCTATTAATTAGGCAGAGTATTAGATTAAATTATGAGATGATGGTTTTACATTGTAAGATTAGAGTCTGAGATTGGAAAATGGGCCCAGAGTCTTATTGTTTAGCCTGAAATGGAATTGCTTCAGACTTAATGCGTTCTTTAGCATTACTGAAGCTCCTCTCTGTTTGGTGAATTATCAACTCAGAAAGTCCTTGATGCTAGATTTGGTATTGGGTGGTGGGGGTGCATACTCCAAAGTCTCCCACATTGTGCACATTCTGCCAGCACTGACTGTGAAACATTGCTTCGTCTGTGAACTCACCATAGGCTACTTTTGAAAGATGTGACCTGCAGAATCAGAATTCGTTCAGTCATGGCTCTTAAGGAGCCTGGAATCTTTATTGTTGATCTTGCAGACTTTTCAAATCATTGGCACCATTAGAAGGTTGGTTTGGAGTTTGCTTGGATGAGTGGATATTCTGTTGTTTAGGTCTTTTAATCAACAGGTACATGAACTTGGCACTTTTCATTACCCCCTGCAGCCTGTGTCATGCCTCAGCAGTTGGTGAGACCAGTTAATTTTGTACTCCAATATTAAGGTGTTTACTTTTTCCAGGCATGCTTTTAAGGAATTGATCTTTGCTGTAAGTGAAAAAAATTCTTGGTGTTGTACAAATGTTTACATGTAATGTTTGTCCTGTTTGTTAATTTTAGATAATTTTCAGTTATCCACATGGCACATCATGCTGAACCACACTGGCCAAGTGCTACACATGCTCTGTAGTTTAGTTTGTGGCTAAAGAAAACCAATGATGGTTAATATTTGAATGCAGTGGCTAATGTTTTAATAACCCCTCACTAAATCAATTAGAATGCTTTCATTTTTAAAACATTTGCTTAGATTCAGTCATTGTTCTGCTCATCATCGCTTGGGTGAGCTCAGACGCTGGGCTTTTTGTTCCCAAAGCTCTCCAGTGATTTTTGGCAAAGCAAGTTCTCCTGCCTTATCTGTGACATTTCGCAAGGCCGGTGACGTTTGCATGGTGTCACGGTCATCTCGTGTTTACTTTTACCTTCTCCTTTGTTTGCTTTAACAGCCAGACATGCACAGTACAGCTGTATTCATTTACTTCAGACATCATACAGAGTAGGATTCAACTTTTGAATTAATTTATTAGCCCTTTAGGGTAAGTGTGCTTAGCATGTCATTTGTATTTGTTAGGGAAAGCATGATTTCTGTGAAGGGCTTTTTTTTCTATTCACACATGGAAAACGAACAGACAGGCAGCTGAAGAAATTCAGTAACCACTTATGTTTACCAGAAATAATGAGACTTTTGTTTCTATTATAGTAAGACTGAACTGAATGAGCAGAAAGACAAGTTAACATGCTCAGTAACACCATCGCAAAACAAAACATCTCTGCAGAAAGCAGACGCTTCAGTAGCTCCTCTTGATGCTTAGGCTACTTCATTGGAAACAAAGATAAAACTTATCTTTGTATCCATGAATGCTCCAGAGTAGCAGAGCTGACATCAGTCCTACAGTACTGCTTATGTGAACATTTAGGTATCTTGGAACTCTGGAAAAGCTGAAATATCCCAGTATTTCCCAGTATCCCAGCGCAGCAGCACATGACGTAACAGTATTGTCTGAAGCCCAGTGCTTATCTGTGCCTCTCTTGATGTCAGGCCAGCCGGTGCTTGTCCATCTGGCCTTAGAGAACGCCATCTTCTCTCCCCCCCCCCTTCCCATTGTCCTGTTTCGTGGTTGTTGTGAGTGTCCTCCATGGCTCTGGAAGTAGACTGGCAGTGCCAGGGACGGAGGAGGAATGCTAGACCTTTGCTCCATTCTCTGAATGTACTGAATTATGTCTGACTGCCTGCGGCCTTGTGGAATGACACAATCTCGCATCTGGGATAAATTTAGCTTGGATTAGACGAAGCCGGGCAAGTTTAAAACCTTCTTTTGGAGTTCTGCCTTTGACTTTTACATGAAGGATGTACGCAGCCCGTAATGGTCTTCATTCACCAGGGAGCTTTCTGGGGTCTTTATGAACTACGAAGGGAACCCTTATATTTGGGAAGTTCAAAAGTTATTCATACTTATTAGAATAAAAGGGGAGGGGGGAGGTGGTGTCAATCACACACTTCTGTTATTGGTCACGATTTTTTTAATAATTAGTTCACTCTTTGAGGCTTGTTTATCGTGATGATTTTGATTAATGAAAGTTGAAAGTAAAAATACTTGGATATTGAACCATTTGGAGACCGTTGGACGTTATTTAAATTGAAAATATGTATATAGAGCAAAGAAGGAAAGCTGAAGCTTATTAAAATGCCACAGGGTTTTGCCAAGTCTTCATTGTGAATCCCCCAGTTCTATAAACCCAAAAAAGCCTGGTTTACACTGCTAGCACTGCTGAATGTCGTCTTGCATAAGGTCCTTACAACTCTTGTTTTTCAACATGAACATATTACTTTGTAGAATGGTGCGTTTCTTACAGGGCACACATTTGAGAAGTGCTCTACCTATTGTCTGACAATGTTAGAGTTGAAACATGTCCAAGCTAAATGAATAGGCATGTCTCACCAAGAGTGGTGGGATTACGTATATATATATATCACACAACTCCAATACAGTGCATCATCTCCAGTTTACTGCCAAGCATAATTATGAGATGCATTATGACTTTGCAGTATCACCATATCAAAGTTTTAAGATTCACATCTCGTGTGAAATCAAGGAAAATATTTTTTTTTTTTTTAGTGGTTATCTCTGCTGTTAGCTAGCTGGATAAGTTGTCTGAACAACTCTGATGGAAACATGCTAAGACGAGGCTTGTACAAACTAACAGTAATTTTGGCTTGAGTATGAATTTATATTAAAATATAAACTTTAATGTTATCCATCTTGTCTAGTCTTTCTCTGGTAGTACCTCCTAGGTAATCAAAATTGACAAAAACATAAAAACAGCACATCCATAATACACAGCTGTAAATGTCTTAATTTAACTAAAAGCTATGGACTTTTTTATCCTTTATAAAAGGGTCATTTGAATTGAAAGCAAGGACTGCATGGTGTTCACCCTATATGAGACACTGTAATGGTACATCTGTAATGGTACATCTGCATTGGGCCTACCAGTGTGGCTGGACCACCACTTTTGGTGGCCTCACCTTACGCTAGATAATTAAATGTTGCATCATGTATCTAGTTCTCTATTAGAGATGACTGATTTAAACCCTGGCTTAAATGCTCTGCATAGCCTAATATGTATCCGAAATTGCCTTTGCAACTTGTTCATCGCATTGTTTCTAATTGTGATTCAATTACAATCAATTAATTTCAATTTGCAATCAATCAATCATTCAGTGCCATTATGTTAGGGTGACTGTTCTCTTTGTCACGTGAAGAAAGTCATGTAGACATTGCATGGCCTTGTTTCACTCTGTTAAATTCGTAGCACAATTATAATAATTTGAACAGGAATGTGTTTGAAACCTCCGTGTGCTTTTACATTGGAATAACTTATCCAAATCCTTTTCCTAGATAGGAATTCCCATTTGTTACCCCCTGCTAATAGATACTACCTAAGTGTGTTTTTTTCTGTTAATTTTCTCTCATTGTCACTGTTGAAGGTATAGATATGACAATGGGCATCCTAGTCTTGTACTCGGCACGTCAAGGTGATGCCTGCATTGAGCATTCATGGATATGGTTTGACTACTTTTTTCTTTCGCCGTCCTAAAGAATTTATGAGAGGAGACAGCCTTGTACTATGCTCATATGAATGTATAGGACAAAATTAGCATTTTTGGACGTGTGGGTTATATTTCAAGCCCTGTCGTGTGATGGAGGACAGGCAAGCCTGTCAGTGGTAGAACACACACATCAGCCCACCCCCCCGACTGAGCTCTGAAGTCTGATGCTTATATTTGAGGGTGCACAAGGCTAAAATGAGGTCTCCTCAGCAGACAGGCCTTGGTGCTAGCGTCTTCAAAATGCTGTCACTAGCTATGCTGAACACATGAAAACTTATGGTGTGGAGGATGAGATGCCTCAACAGGTGACCTCAAAATCGAGTGATTTCAGGAGGAAACTGTTGAGGTTTATTGAGGCAATAAAACACCACGTCTTTGAGACCATGTAAAGCTCGAGAAATGCAAAATGGGTTGACGGAAACGTCCTCAAAAAATGTTCGTGAAGTTACATAGTCTCTTCATTTATAAAATGTACAGACGAGACATTTTCAAGAGAGATATGTTCTGGGGTAACTTTTTCTTAAAGCGCATAGAAACTGAATACGTTGAGTCCACTTTATAAACAAACTACTACCAATTCATTTCAGTGCTACTCTTATTAGCAGGTCATATTTGCCAGCAAGGTCTTGTATGGTGTTAAGATCTCTAAATGTGTGAACTTAGCACTTAGAATCTTGGAAAGAATGAAACGTTGATGGAGTGGCTTGTATCATGCTGCTTTCTCACTAATGGCCTCTTGCTCTCCTCTGTAGCCTGACTTCAGCAGCTGGGGGATGTCTCAGCTCCGATGGCTGTGCTTAGCTGACTCCAATGCAATTCTATTGTTCTCGGTCATTCATTTTGTCAGTTTGCTGTGGAATGCCAGAGGGGGGCATATCCATTTCTCTGCCTGGTCTAGATTAGCATTTGAGGTTATTTTAAGTTCTGCTTGTTCAGGCATTCTGAGGCATTTTCCTTGTTTTATTTTCTCCAAGGGGACTCTGAGTTCCTGAATCCTGCACATTCTGAAATAATAAACAGAGCAAAGCCAGCTTCTACAGAGTTCAGAGCTACAATAACCACAGTTGTTCTGAAATAATAAACAGAGCAAAGCCAGCTTCTACAGAGTTCAGAGCTACAATAACCACAGTTGTTCTGAAATAATAAACAGAGCAAAGCCAGCTTCTACAGAGTTCAGAGCTACAATAACCACAGTTGTGCATTCTTTAGCAAGCACATATTTTGGGTTTGATGATTTAAGATGTTCTGTTGTTCAGGAAGCCGCAGGAGGTATGTTGCCAGGAAGCTTTTGGATTTGGCTTGCAGCATCAAAGAATGCAGCAGTCCCTTAAGAGAAGAACATTTAGTTACAGTTAGCATATCAGGGTACATGATGGGGCATTTTTTTCCTGAATATTTAATTCAGAATGTCACTAGTTCACCATCATTTCAAAAAAGCAATTTTTATTTTGTGGTTACGTGAAAAATGCAAAACGAGTACTGTGTGATGGTGGGGTTTTTTGGGTTTGTTTTGTTTTACTGGGACAGGAAAAGATGCAGATAACATTCACATTGCATCTGACTAAAGGAAAGTGTAGAAACATTTAAATTTTAGAAATGCCCTGGTGTTTTGATGTGGATAAGAACAGCATGTTTGCTAAAGAGCTATGCAGTGGTTAAATAATATATATAAAGTGTTCTGTATTTTGGTATGTCCTCTATTTGTTAAATCACAGGCTAAAATGCTTTCTTTTTTTTACAAGGCAAATCAGAAAGTGTTTCAAGCTGGTAAGGTTTGCAGTTTGTAAACTAGTTTGTCAGTTTATTGTATAGTGCCTTATGATGTTCCACAAAAGGAATGCAGCCTAAAACTTGGCTGATCTCTGCAGACGCATCCCAGGCAAAGAGAACTTTTTCATTCTTACTGCCTCAGATGACTTTGCTATGACGAAACCAGTCGTTTTTGCACTAGGATTTTAGCGTTGAAGGTTCAAGGTTTATGCACTAGACGTTAATGACTCAGCATCTAATCGCGAACTCAAATGGCGCATAGCTCTTCATTTAGCATCTAACATTACGCATCATTTCAGGAATTTACTGGGGCCAATCTCACCCACCTACCCCCATCAAATCTACCCTTTAAGAGTGAATCATTATTAAAAGGCACAGGATGAACCTCATGCTGCCCCATGCTGCTCATGGGCCCCCCGGCGTGCTGGTTTAAGGAGCAGAACGTCTTTGATGTTTGATCATTTACACAAGAAACACCATGCGTGACTGCTAGAGTGGAGCACCATTTTAGCCTAAGGGAGCTTTTCATACAGCGAATTCCTATTACACCAACGGACTAATTTGACCTTTTGTTTTTATACGTGCAGCAGAGATCGGCGAGTTGGCAGAGCACCTGCTCAGGTGCAGCCCTTCTGTTGTGTTTCTCAGAGAGGTGATGCTGGGTACACAATGGCTACGGGTGAATTCTGAAGGATCTCAGCAATGTTTGTTTGTTACCTCCTGCTAGTGAGGCGCATGTTTACTGTTAACTATAAACTCTCTGCACACGAGTGTGGTGTTTTGTTTTTTTCCCCCTTTCTTTCCTTTCCCCAGCACTGTGCATGTGCGTGTTGTTCTGTGAGGATTACCGTGTCTTACACACCCTCTCTGTGTTGCAGGTGGAAGAAGGCAGCAAGGCCGCTGCTGTTAAACTCCAGGCAGGAGACCAGCTCGTAACCATCAACGAGGTTCCCCTCAGTGGCTACCGGCAGGAGGCCATCTGTCTCGTCAAGGGCTCCCACAGGACACTCACTCTGGAGGTGAAAAGGTAAGGTACTGGCACACACACACACACACACAGGTGAACCTGCCCCAGGGCGTCCACACACACCTGTTTCCCACACGCCATGTGCTTGTGTCTCCATGGCTACTTTTTTGAATGCAACCACAGTAACACACACAAGGACAGTACAGGCGCTGATGTGAATCTGAGGACCTGTCCAGTAGGTCTGAGATACAGTATATATAATGTATGCGAGGATATGATCTGATAATCCTCACATCCTCACGCGCACACAATATATAAAACCTGTATGTATATATAATAAAATATCATCTCTGGTTTCACACCATCACATGTTAAACATAACTGTCTTGCTAGGGGAGAGCTGTGACTAGTATTACATGTGCACCACCAATAGTGTTATACAGCTCATTTTACAGGTGATTGAAGTGGTTCGATTGTCTCACACGACATGGACAACACTGCTGTTCAGAATGAGCTTCGCTATGTGCATTTAGTAACATTACAGTTTGTAAAAAGTCTACAGGCAGTGTAGCAGCCCTGTTCAGTGGTGTGTGTGTGTGTGTGTGTGTGTGTGTGTGTGTGTGTGTGTGTGTGTGATTGTCCTGCTTTGCCTTTGAATGTGCTTGTAAGTCGGCTATGCTGCCAGCTAACGACAGCGAGGAGAATTAGTGTCTGATAATGAAGACATTCTCTGCTGACTCAGTAAAGTATCTGACTACACATTTGACCTTGCTGTGCCTCAGCCCTGTGTGAGAAGCTGATACATTTCATTTCTCAACTAATCAAGCAGCTCTGTGATTCCCAGTTGTCCTGGTTCGAAAGCTCCCTGTTTCAGTGTAGCCTGTTTTACATGCTTCTCGGGTAGCGTCTATTTCCCATTACTCTGGATGAACTGTTGCTCAATGAAAGTATGTATCTCATGAAAAAAATCTGAAAACCTGGAATGGTTTGTGCATTTCCTTCCAATGTTTGTGTACAATCGGGGTGGAGATCCTTATTAAATGTACACTGTTGAATGAAGTCTTCTAATATCACTTCCTGTTTTTACATGACTCCTAACCGGAAACGTCCCTCATTTTCTAAATAGTTTGCATATGTGAAACTGGATGCTGATCCATTCAGTGAATCAGTCACAGGTAGTGCTGGCCAGGCCGGGGGGGGGGGCCAGGTTGTTACTTGATTGTATGACCGTCTTGAGTTGGTGCTACACATGACTGTGACATTCAGGAACTGTACAGAGGGGCTGTGTTTCATTTTAAAGGGCCCCTATTTCTTTCACTTCATTGAAATAACATATTACAAAAATCTTTCATGTTGTTGGTTTCAAAACACACCATTCTCACCCCCTGTGAGAGATATATAGTGTGTGTGTATGTATATATATATATATATATATATATATATATATATATATATATATATATATATATATATATATATATATATATATATATATATATATATATATAATTAGTGTGTATTATACATAGGTTCCAGGCTAATGAATGAGTTCCTTGGAAATCTTAAGTTGTACTAAAGTGTTTTGCTACATCTATGGGGGGTGGTTGGGCGTGGTCTTAATTCCAAATGTCGGTTATTGATTGCGTAACTCCATCTTTTGAAATCTTTAAAGGGTACCTAGGTGTCATAATTGCAACAGTAAGCTTGATCCATCTTTTGTTGTTTTGAATAGGCAGGTGTCTGGACATAAATGTTATCAGTTTCCACAGAGACTGCTTTATCTTTGACTAATGAGGAAAAAGGAAGGCTTCAGCATTTGCCCATGTTTGAGGGCGTTGCCTGCACTTTGCATACGATGACCTCATTTGAAGCTATGAAGTCATACAGGAGGGAGGGAGCCGTCGGTCTTGTTCCAGGTACTCACTCTGCAAACACTGCAGGTGTGATGTGTAAGTGCAAAGCTATGCTGATTTAGCAAGTCCACAGGCCTCGAGGTGAGATGGTGCAGTTTTGCTTGTGCTCTTGTGAGGTAGTCTGATGCATTTCTTTTCATGTTCTTCATTTATATTGGCTCATTTATTAGTATAAACAATGGCTCTGTATTGATCCTGATTCCTATGTATTTGTTATGCTCTGATTAAAATGGCATTATGAGTCAATATAGATCATTCACCCACACTTTGCTCTCCAGTGCCATAAGGAGTGTGATGAAATGGTGAATGTAATGCTGTTCCAAATTACGCAGGAGACACCCAACCTGCATCTTCTGTATTCTGTCTTCATATAGGGGACATGAACTACCATTAAACACAGTGCAAGAAACACCAAGTAGTTTCCACAGTGTCGTATCCACAGTGCTTTGAAGCACGTCCTTGAAAAATTCATAAAGTTTGCCATGTTGCCAAGTTTTTACTATTGCATATAAAGTGCGTGCTAGCCACTTGGCAGAGCACAGCACAAAAGAACCATCTCCATTCCAGTCCAGTGAGTGCACAGCACATTGACCCAGTGAAACAAAAGTGACGTGTGGATCGCGCCATTGTTGCCGTGGGCAACCCTAGTGCCCTGCAGACTGTGCTGGTACGTATTCCCAGGGCCTTATGGAGCTTGCGAGGACGTGCACAGATGCCTGGTGGCGGTCAGTGCCGTCTCACATCGTAGAAAGAGGCACCGTGATTAATTGTTCCAAATGAAGGAAGATTAGAGGTACCTTACTAAGCCCATGTGCTGAAATGGTAACGGTTTTAAATGTTACGGCATCTGTGGAGCGACCCCCTACTTCAAATCCCTGTGGGACTGAAAATGAAATGGATGATGGATAATGGTCCTGAATTCTTTTCTTTGAGTTTTGTTTAGTGTTTTTAAGGTTCCAAAAAAGCACAGAGAGAAGTAAAATGTACCGGAGCTTAATGGGTTTTTTCATTGACAGTGTTACAAAACCATGACGGCATTGCCATGATTTTATTACTCTACTATTACAAATTGCAGTTGTGACCTTCAGTTCGAACGGCTCTCTCACAGCAGTGAGAGTGAGAGCACTGGTACAGAAAATGAATGCATTTGTTATGAAGAGTTATGAACGCCATCTAGTGGAAGAAAGCTTGAATAGCTTCATATAAGTACATGCTCATGAAACTCAATCAAGTATTAGAGCCCATAGCCCACGAGATCGTCTAAATCCAGTGTTTTTGTTTAGCTAGCATGTCAACCTGAAGCATGGAGACTTGTTAAAGTGAAGATTCGGAGATGTCAGTCCAGTGTCAGTTCTGTCTTTCTTCCTTGCATTTTTTTCGGTTTTTATTTGTTAGTATTTGTCAGAGTAACCGTAGTAATCTTGGCACAAACGATCGATTCACGTTACAAGAAATAGTCACCATTCAACCTAGTAGTGTATGTAAACATACGCTTCAAATATTCTGTCTGGGTTTTCAGGAGTTGAAGCAATATAGTAGCCACACAACATGAACTACACGGGAGTTGAAACGGGGCCTCTCAAATGTGCAGTTTTCCTAGCAGCTGGGAAACAAATGTCCATCTTTTCCGAGATGCCCCATGGTATGGGGGGAATCTTGGGCTTTAAGTAGGTCAGCGCAAAAAAAAATATCAGTTTGAATTTATTCCATTTTAGCACATAACCCTTTAACTCTAAAACAAATTCTCTATATTGTACAAATAAATAAATGTTGTGTCCTGTTGGTTAATCATTGGTCCTTGCCTACACTAAAGCCCTACAGTGTGCAGTGAAGCTGTGCACGACTGTTCTGAGTCCACGTCTGTGTCCACTAGAATGTGGTTGCTGGGTGTTCTAGCTGCCCCGAGCAATGTTGGAACATGGTTCAGAATCCTGTTAAATCTAGCAAAGCTCCTTGGTCTCATAAGCTGAGGGTGCTAACCAGAAGATGTCCGTGGCTTACGTGGCCTGTTCCGCTGGCATGTGAAATGTTGGTGCTGTGTTGCTCCTGATTTTAGATAATTTCAGTAAATTATTTTGGTTTGTTCTCTAATACTGGAAAGCACTGTCCTATATAACCTATCTCTAAATCACCAAGATGAGTCAACACCTGCAAGTCACATGCATTTCATTAGCACTGTCGGAAAAGCTGTTTCCACAAGGCTGTTTAATCAAACGTAGATAATTGCAGGGAGTGTAATATAATAGGGATAATTACAGCGTTACATACCTGACTCAGACAAGTTCTCTAGCAGCTGGTTTAGACCTTATGAGCAATAATGACTGTTTGAAAACTTTTTTTAAAATTAATTGCTAACAGCAGTATTAACCAAAAAGTCATTTGCTATTGACATTTGTTTACTGACTTCCTTCAGCTTGGGTGCATTTTAGCATTTAATAATATGAGAACAATAGTGTGGCTTTTGGTTCATTCTTGGTTCATACTTTAAGAATCCACTTGACCTCCATATATGGTGCCGAGCTCCCTGTTGTGTTCTGTTCTGCCTCTGTGATGGCTGGTATGTGGACAGTACATGGGGAAGATGAGTGATGAGAAATTTGTCTGCCGGGCTCCCTACATTTCAGGGGCTTAAGGGCCCCAGCTCTGACATGTAGGCCTCATGATAACCCTACTCCCTGCTATGCAGAACGCTTCATAAGACCAGCAGGCCCCAGAATACGGTCATGGTAAGTGAAGGTCTTGGCATTCCTAAGTGTGAGTGAGTGAGTTCAGGAGGTACTGCCTGCCACTTTGTTCTTTTAGGTATATATTTATGCATTTAATGACGTGCTGAATTGTGTCCTTCTCTGCCTGCACCTGGCAAATGTGGCCTGATCTTTAGGACCTTTTTCTTTTCCTGGGATTGTTCGTGAAACAACAATGACAGAATGGCATGTGGTGATGTGAAAAGCTCAGTCATGAAGGGAAAAAAAAATCTATAAAAACAAGAGGTTTCGGACTCCGGGGGCAACCAACCGTGCATCTGCTGGCTGGCCGGCTGGTATGTCATGCAGCCCAGGAATGTGCAGGTCATTACGGGACGGTCGGCCTCCCTCGGCCCTCTAGCCAGGGGCTGATTGTGGCGGGTGCTGAGGGGACCTTTGTGCTGCCGCTCCAAACCTGGGCAGATGGCCAAGTCCCTGTGCACTTCACTGCTGTAGCACATGCTGCCTTTGCATCGTCTTTGCACTTCATCAGCATCCTCTTTAGTTTACGAAGTCCTACCGTTGATGAACATTTACTTACTTTCCTGCTTATTTGACAGTCAATCAAATGTGGACCAGTTATCCTAATCTGACGAATGCCCTTTGCTAATCACCTCAGAGATGGTTTTGTCCAGGTAAAGCATTTGTGACCAGGTCCTCCATGTGCATATGTGGAGTCCGTGGTTACACTTGTTTTCTCAGTGTGACTTGGCACGCGTGATCATTCCAGGATGCGTTAAACGTCAGGTGTGTACGCCCTCAGGATGAATCTTGGCGGTGTTGGAGATCTGACTGGGAACATGTTAAAGTTGCCTGGCTCCAACTTGAAAATCAACATATTAAAGTTGTCATTGCTGCACTCTACATTGTGATCCTGTTGCAGTTGTGATTACTAAAGAAAGATTGATAAAACCTGCCTGAGGTCTCATCATTTACGCAACATCGAAACACAGAATTTATTTCACATGACCCCCCCCCCTGTCTGGAATGTATGAGTTGGAACTCTCTCACAATGTGTCATTGCACATTAAGATTTATGTATTTATTTCTTCATAGTCTGCCCTACCCATCAATTCCAGGCCAAACAGTTTCGCTGTGATCATCATGCCTGTCACCAGACCATTTGTTTTAATGCTAGGATGGGCTTTAATGAAGCCCTAAGCTTTGTAGGTCGCAGCTTATTACAGTTTCTTATACCCTGCTCCTCTCATCACCTGTTTTACAGGCTGCTTTCAACCTGTGATCGTTTAGAAGGAACCTACAGGTTGACTGTTTGAGGCTCTGACCTGGTTTTAAACCAGATGGCCTATGTCAGAGCTTCAGACACACACTCTTAACAGAACAAGTCACTCAATCCATTTGGGGAGGTTGAGGTCAGGGGTCGTGTTTGGTGAAGTCCGCTGCCGAGAGAGAGGTGCCCCACACAAGAATGAAGAGGGCAGCTTTTGGTGTCAAGCAGACTTGGATTTTTTTTTTGTAGGGGGGGGGTGTCGTCCCCCACCTATATAGAGCTATAGAAAACCCGGATGTGTAAGGTATCCCCCTTTTTTACTTCCTGCCATGTTGTCTGATCTGTAAAAATGTGTGAAGACTGTTGCTAATGTCACTTCGTTCCACAAGTGCACTTGCGCCCTACAAAGATCAACTTGTTGCCATAGTAAATGGGAGACGTGTAGGGCTGCTGCACGGGGGGGGGGGGGAGGAGTTCAACCCTCTCAGCTTCTTCTCATTAACATACCGTCCTTGGACCAATGGGGCGACGGAGGCAGCAGCATTACTTAAAGGGGACTGGCCATCGCAGTAGCCCCCTCCCCAGATCTTTGCAGGGGCAGAACCTGGTGAAGTTCTGCCTAGGCTGATGCACGTGCACTAAGTTTGAAATGTGTATATATCTCTGCTTCATGTCTTGGAAAGGGCTTCATGAGGGCTTCCCTTTCTTTATGTTTTTGGATACAGCAGATGTTTGAAACGTCTCTCGCTCAGATCAGGGACTGGTCATCTATGGAGGAGCTTTTGTCAGACCCAGGCTTTGATGTGTGTGAGGAATGCAGTGACTGAGGAGTCCGCTGGAACAAACCCGGACTCCAAACCTCCGAGCTGCTTGTCTGGCAACCTGATTAGGAATTTTTGCTTTTGTGTCTTTGTTGCCTTGAGGGTCTGCTTGGTGAGTTCAGAGACTTACTTAGCTACCGTTGTTTGTTTGCTCCTGCTTCTTTTGTGCTGAGATATTATGCCTTTTTTTCTATAGTAACTTCTTTGTCTTGCACAATGCAAGATAATTATGGCGTCATTTAATAAATATGCTCAAACAAATGCATCACTGTGCTCTTTGCAACTCCTTAGATTAACAAGTGGTTAACTGTTACAACTAGCAACCTGTTCCATATATATTTTTTGATTGGCATCAAATTCAGGAATGGGTTTCATTACCAAACATACCTTGATCTACATAAACAGCTATGAGCAAGCTTCAGTATTTCATTCCTCTACATAGTTTGATGATCTGTGGAGATACTCTTGTAAGCCCATTGGTAGCAGCAGAATTCTTTCATGCCTTCAATGCCACCTCCACCCCCCACTCCCCACAGCCTGAACTGGCCTAGCTGAAGGCTTTGCACGAAGGAGTTGGATTGGCTGTTGCCTCTTAACCAGTGATTTGTTTGTTTTTGAATCAGCCTCGCAGTGAAAACTGTGGAATGGGACTTTTCCCTTGCTAGCCCCCCCCACCTCGGCTTCCATTCTGCCTGGGCTCCACTGATCCAATCCACTGGCATATCTGTGCCGGCCCAGCTGTAGCCCTGACAATGCGTCCGATAAAGGGACGAGCATTAGCATGTGAATGCCTAGTGCCATGTGTGGCTACCACAAAGACACTTGAGGCATTTATCCTGCATAAGAGAACAGCAGGGAAACGGCCCCGTTAAGGCCTCACGTTCCTTAATTTGTCGTTTAGGCTGTTGGATGATCTTTCTAACCTGCGGCAAGGAAGAACTTTGTCTTGGTCGATTTTGTTTAAGTTTAATTTACAAAGCATCTCGTGGCTTTTCCTCTTGCCGTTTTTAAGAACGCTGGCCGAAGCAAACGGAAGTCACGACGTTGGATATCTAGTGTGAGAGAGGACTGGGCTTGTGACAGACTAGAGTTTGAAGGTCACTGGTCAAGTGTAAGTGGAATGTTTAATGAATGTTTAATGTTAAACTTCTGGGAAACGTTCAGAGTGGTGTTCACAGTGTGTGGGCTTGGCTTAAATGTTTTATTTGTTTACTTTTTTTAATAAGTTTGTTGAGTCAGAACCTTTTTATTCTAAAACGTCAAACAACTGTGATTTCAATGACTACTATTTCTTTTCTGATACGTATTCCTTAGTTTTCTCTCAGGGAAAATGTTAATCGGTTGCAAAGAAAATGAGTAGATGGATTATGCTGGTTCTATAATGTAGTAACATTGTTAAAACTTGTTCATTTTAATGAAAGTGCAAAGTAAATAATCTTGTGTGGTTTTGTATCTGCTTAATTAGTGCAAGCTCACCTCAAAACACAGGAGTTTGTGTGCAATGGAATGTCACCTCAAAGTTAAGTGCACCTGTAAGAAACACTTGCACCGACATACGTGATCGCGGTACAGACATTCAGACCAAAATGCTGAACCAGAACAACACTATATGCTTCAGCATTTTCATATATTACACATGCAGCTGCTTATACTACTGAAAGAACACAAATTGTTTACACATTTGAATAATCAGTGTCAACTGTCCCCATTTCCCCCAGAAACCTTTAATAAACAACTTTAACATCATCAACATGATCTACATATTCTAGTCCCTTATTATTTCTAGGCTTTCTGGGCAGCTGACGTGAAAATACATTTTTCCTTCATTCTGGTGTAGGAAATTCTGCTGCAGCACAGTCTTGCTTTCCTAAATGCCGTGATGATGCTGGTATGCTTGCACAGGTTAATCTAGTCCCTGAAATTTTACTATAGTAAAATTTGTGAGGCTGTTCTTTGTTTGTTTGTAACGACCATTAAACATAGTAAAAGAACAGTTCAAACAGTTTCATTTCAGAAACCTTGCTAAAGAAGCATCCATTGCAGCTGGTGGACTTTGAATCTCTCTCTCTCTGGTATTAGCAGTTATATTTAAATTCCTTGTCTTCCAATTTGCACAGATACGTTGTGCCATTTCTTACATGGATATTTTTTTTTTCATCACTCCTTTTCCACCACAAGATGTCTCCCTGTGCCCATCATTGTTTGTTGGGTCTTATTGGTGTACAATGTATGAGAATTCACAGAGCTCAGATCTGTGTGTGGACTGATCTTCAGCTTGGGAGGATGTAGAGGGTGACTGGTCTGGTGCTAGGAAGACCCTCAAACCTGTAGCCCCTTCAAGGCCATATGGCTGAATCCCAAGACCAGTGCTCAGTCTTTTGGCCAAATGTGTTTTTTTTCCTCCAATTATACTACATGTTGATAGTCATTACTTTTGTACTATTCAGGCTTTATAAAATATGACTTCATGTATGTGTTTTGCTGTTGCACTGGCTAGGATTCTTCCCTCTCTACCGCTTTTAATGTGTGTCTGTGCTAATTGTAAGTAGCATTAGGTCAGTGCTGATGGTCTCATTGCTGCGTGGCCATTGTGTTTCACTTGTGGAGGCGTTCTTGTTCTGTGTTACCAAACGGAGTAACACAAGACTCCCTGAGTCTCGATTTATACAGAAGACAGAGATTCAGTCTGTGTGTTCCCCTCCCTCTAACCCCCTTCAGGAGGATGAAAATGGTGGATATTGTAGCACAGAAAATGCCATCAGAGAGTGACGTTCATGTGGCCCGGAGCTTTCTAACGAAGATTTTGCGAAGTTCAATGAGGTATGGTATTGATGTAACCACTAGCCAACCAAGCCTTCTGTACCATCCCATCCCATCCAGTCAGATGTCCACCACGAATCCATTTCCTCTCTTACGCTGCCCTGTTCATATCCCAGCCCACTTTCTTCTTGTGTGTGCCATCCTTCATGTCTTCATTTTAATTCTTCAGGTTTTGCAATAGCTTTGTGTTACTGAAGTGTATATAGTTTCTTAGGTGGTTGAAATGAGATGTTTGCACAGGAAAATTTGCAGTAGCGTTGATGCATTTCAATTTGTGGTTGCTTCAGTATGTGTTGACACTCCTGTTGACGTCTCTGTCAAGGGTACGTTTGTGTAACATGACTTTTCTTAATATATGACTGTTTTAGAGGTTTGAGACCTTTTAGCATGATTTGTTGCAATTAATAAGCTTATCTGTGTGTGTTTGTGGGCAATAGTTGACTTGCAAAGAAATAGAGGCTTTGTCTGTCCTCTGTCTAAAATAAGAAACGGGGTTACCACAATTACATATCCTCTTGTACAGTCCTTGCTGTGATCATGAAAGTACAGTTCATTCTGACTGCAGTTGCACACAGGCATTTTCCCATGATGCTCTGTTCTCTAATCCCTTTGCCACTCTGATCTCTCTCCCTCCCTCCCTCTCTCCCTCCATTCCTTCCTTGTTCTTACCATTCAGGAGAAGTGAACCCATGAGCAGACCTCACTCCTGGCACGCCACCAAATTCAACGAGAACCAATCAGACACTGCCAAAGCACAGCACACACCCTCACCAGTCTGGCAAACAAGATATGATGCAAGGTAAAGAACATTACTTAACCATATCATCACTCATAGGAGAAATTGTTTATCTAATATAATATTTTACCTGCTTTGTGCAGTGGTGCAGCCTTAAACATGTATCTGTTTCCTCAGTTCGTTCTCCTCTGACCTCGGTACTGGCTGGCACCAGACAAATCTGCGTCGCGTCTCAGACCAGTTTAGTTCCTTGGGCAGTATGGACAGTTTGGAGCACAGCCCCCACCCATATCCTTCTGGCCGCCTCTCTCCCAGCAAGTCTAACGCCAACAGCATTGAACATTTAGGAGGTGGAAAAAGAGACTCTGCCTATAGCTCCTTTTCAACCAGCTCAGGAACCCCAGATTATACGCTGTCCAAAATCAACACAGCCTCCACAGAGAATATGTTGTGTAAAGTCAGCCAATGGGACGCCGGAAACAGGCCTGGCAACAGCAGGAATAGCCAAAACCTGAGTGATGGTGTGAGACAGGATGACAGGGCTGGATACCTGCAGCTGCCGTCGGGTTCTGCTGGCCGGGAAAGTCCGCGGGCAGAGGAGCAGTCGGGCCCCCGGCACCCTCCCTCCGGTCGGCCCAGCATTGGACCCGTTTGGCATATTCCCGACATGAGGAAAACCAAAGCCCCCTCACCCCCACCGCCACCACCCCCCACACGTAGTGATAGTTTTGCTGCTACCAAGGTTCACGAAAAAGGCCTTGTTTCCAGCTACACTGAGGGACCTGGGAATCATGCCCACTTAAAGTTCCAGGGTAAAGGACTAGACCAAGGCAGCGAGTCGGGCCTGGATTCTTGTCCAACCTATAATCCTCCACCCAATAGTGAAACACTTAATCCATACATTGCAACTGAGAGCTACAACCATCCAACTCAAAATCTTAACCCAAACAAGACTTACTCATTATCTAGCACTGATGTCCGAGTAGGCATTCCATCATATAACCAGCTGCCCTACCACCCTCGTCAGTACAGTGACGAGAGCACTTTCCATGCACCTTACACCAACGTTCCATCTGCACCCAAGTCTCAGAATGTCGGTAGTTGCTATAGCAGCATGCAGGAGTTACCCACAAATAGCCAGGCCCAGCGTCATAGCCAGAACCAAATCAAAAAGCCCATTGCATCAACGTCCAGCACTGCCATTGACCAAAACCCAGAAAGCCAGAGCTTAAGCCGTTACTACTGCATCACATCTAGGCAGCATCCTCAGGGGACTCAGGCCTCTTTGGTGAGGGTAGAGGACTGGAAAGCCAATTCTACCATAGATATTACTCAGAATAGAGTCGAAAGTTCTCACGGACCACCTAAAGACAAGTATAGCACACCTCAAGGTCCACAGCACCTCGAAAATAAAGACAACCATGAATATTACAGGCAAGTTGATGGACAGCACCGGACTTACACTTCAGTAAGTTGCCCTGCTCAGTTACTTGATGGTGCAGCTAACGTTTTGGACGTCCGAGCAAACCACAAGTCCAATGTTGCAACAAACTTGGACCCGCATGTTCCCAGTTATACCCCTATTAAGCAGTCTGAACCTAGAAAAATTGCTGGACCACTCAGATCAAAAGAATCATCTCAAGAACATTTGGCATCTAAAAGTGAGTCAAAGTCTAGTCCCCCCAGAACCCCTATGCTGCATTCTCTGACCCTAGAGAGTGGTAGAGTGGGTAACAGCCAGGGCGAGATGGGTACTGGGAGTGAGTCGGTGGAATCGATCGATCCCCAGGTTGCGAGGCCTTCACGCCATAACGACCGCTTTGCCACTACCTTGCGAAATGAGATCCAGATGAGGAGAGCTCGGCTTCAGAAGAGCCGAAGTACAGCTGCCTTGGGTGGGTCGCTTGAGGGAGAAGAAGAGCCTTCCGTGTGGAAGTCTGCAGAAAACTCTTCTCCCTCGCATGGCTCCTATACGAGCACCTATAAGGACCATCTGAAGGAGGCCCAAGCCCGAGTCCTGAAGGCTACTTCTTTCAAGCGGAGGGACTTGGAGCCGGTGCTACTCGAGCACCCAGGACCTGAAGATCTGTCCATTGCTCGGAGAGATACGCCACCTCTGCCCAGTGTTTCTGAGGGCCCACCAGGCAAACCCGCTTTAGGGGGGAACCAGGTGACCCGCATATGCGGCCGAAAGCGTATTCCAGCGGAGAAGAAAGTAAGGTCCTTCTCTGAGCCTGAAAAAATGAATGAGGTAGGTGTTGAAGAGCTACCTCCTGCAGACGGTTCTGCGTCTTTAGTTGGCAGGCTTAAGTTCTTTGAGGCAATAGGAAAACCAGCGTACCCCAAGCCAATGCCAAAGCACACGTCTGATGATCCTGGCTTGGCTAAGCCTGGAGGAAAGCTGCAGTCTGTGGAGGGTGAAGCCACCAGGTGGGACACCAGCGCTAAAGCAGCCCTGACTGAGAGCAGCAAGGATGGGCCGGAGGCCTTGAAGAGACTGGGCACTTTCGCAGAATACGAAGCCACGTGGAACACACAGAGGAAAGCAGCAGAACCAAGGCCATCGGGGAGGTATCACTCCGCTGACAACATCCTCGACCCAGGAGTGGAGGAGCGGAGTAAGCCCGCCTGTTTCCACGAACGGTCGCGATCCTCTCCTTCTGAAGACTTCTATGGCCAGGTGGGTAGTCAATAGTACAATCTATGAAATATTTGCACATCTCTGATGTGTAGATATAAAGCAGTGTCGCGCCTTTTAGACAAGTCATTTTGCTGTTGACCTGGTTTAGACGGGATTGCTGAACCGAGTAATGGGAGAATAAGAGCAGATCCTTAGTCAAACATTATTCCATGTCTACAGAAAAAAAAAAAGTCACACCCTCATTGAAATAAAGAAGCAAGTGCCAAGCACCTCATGTATTGAAGTTAAACTAGTGTCACAACAGAGGAAACCGCTCACATGTGTTGATACATGCCTTAGGTTGTGGAATGTTAAATGTTGCATGTCCCATTCTTCTCAGAACGTCCCGGTGCAGGACAGAAGGTCAGCTGAGTACGCTCCACTTGGGAATAGACCCTCTGATCACACCTCCAGCCCAAGGTGAGTCATGTAATCCTGTTATAACAAGATTATTACATGTTTAATTCTAAGTATTGTTACTTACTTTATTTATTTTTGTCAAGTGAATAAATGTATTATTCACACAAATACTGAACTGTCCATTTTATTTTTTGCCAATTATGACAGTAGCCTGTGAGTGATTTTAGATTGCGCAGTTTGACTTTATTGCTTAATCTTATTGCCTGAGTATATGAAAAGATGCATTTGCTACAATAGTAATGTAATGTTAAAAAAAATGTAGCATAGCATTGGTAATTTGTGCTTTGATGCAGAGTTTTACGTACAGCGTACATACTCTAGTCCCCGAGAGGACCAATTCACAACAAAGCTAGCCACGCCCCCTTTTGGGATGTAAATGACGGTCATGGTAATAAGTCTGACTTGCATTGTGCTAGTGTCTTGGTGAAACTGAGACGGCACTAAGAACTCTGCTGTTCGAGCATTCGTATTCAGGCCTAGCCGGGTCAGAGAAGAACAGTGGTCCCTTTTGTAGACACCACAGACCCAGCTACAGTATGGCTTTGACCCAGATGTGGGTGCATGGCTGTCCTCCGTAGATGGGATTAGTGTGATGAGGAGACTCTGATGTGTGAGCATTTGAATCTGACCCAATTGGTAGTATCAGTAAATTCCCAAAATGCTACAGGAACCTTATTCCCCTGGACCAAAGAAGAACAGAAAGCAGTATTGAGAATTCTCTCCCCCGTGTATGATCTATCACCATGCCAGATAACATTTAATCCCTCAATACTGTTGTTTCGTGTAAGAAAAGACCAACGTTACCATCAAGAACATTTGAGACAATTTATCCGTATGGATTGTGTTCATGTCTTGAATTCCATACATCATTTTTCATGTCCTCTTATGACCAGTGAAGAGCACAGGCACCTGCCACTGACCATTTGCTTCATGCCAGAGTGGATCTACCTTTTTATTTTTTATTTTTATAATGCATTTTGAAGTATCTGGCACCTTACAGATCCACAGAAGGCTTGAGTTGTGGTACTGTACTCTGCTGCTTAAGTAACCTAGCCAGCAACTCGGCCAGTACAAGCTGGTATCAGCCTCCAGCTTCACTCTCGGAGAACTAGAGTCTTAACGGTCGTACATGTGGTGATGTTTAACCCTTCAGATATTTTATGTGCACTCCTTTGGACTCCTCCAAATGTTTGGAGGTTATGTTGGTGCCTGTCAGCTTTAGTTGAGCAGTGGGCCATTTAGCTGAGGATTTCGTGGAAAGCGATGGCCGTTCAGTTCTATAAATTCAACGTCTTGTGACTCAGCTGTGTTCTTTAGACACTTTGGGTGGTTTCGTAAGATGTATAGATTCAGCCACTGGTTTAGCTATGGGCAAACATACACTGAGGTAAAGGCACCTGAAGCTGAAGCTCTAATCAGTGCTCCTGTTTGCGCATCAGATGTGGATCTTCCAGGCCTCCTTTGTTTTCCCTGTTTCATTCTGCATCATGTGTTGGATTTGCAGGCATTTCTTCATCCTCTCTCTGTCTCCTGTGGGGAAAAGTAAGGGGAGGCTCACTTTAATTAGCATGTTGCCCACTACTGCCTGCATCCATCATCTAAAGCTTGTTAAATTGCACCCTGTAAAATGATCATGTCTTCCCCTGCCTGTAATTAAGGCTCTGAAGAGCATGTTTACTGTTGAGTCTGTCCACACGTAACTTTGAAGCTCACAGTAGGTTGTTTAAATTTAACCCCTTAAATTCAACTGTGGTCTCTACCTGCCAGTCCGATAATAAAGCTGCACAGATCTTGTATCGTTCCACATACTGATACTATGAATCCCCTTTTTAATAAAAGAAAATATTATGCATTTTCCTATCGCGCATGCATGTGAGAACACGCATCACAACCTTGCTTGTTTGTTTGGTGAAACATTTAAATGACTTTGTAGTTCATTAAATTGATCTCACTTAGTTGTTGTATATAGTTAGAGAAACCCTTATTGACTTAAGTTGCGTGACAAAAGCTAGTGTTTAGTTAGGTCGACACAAGGCATGTCAGTTGATCTGCAGGGAACCCCACCCAGGTGAGTTTACACATACAGTCCTCCAGGAAGCACCTGTCACTGTCGACACCCACATGAGTGCCGATTCCACCGCATTGTGAGATTACCTGATCAGTCATACAGAGTTCCCTTTTGTGACATGGCACTGCGTCTAAAACTCGAAAGCACTCGTGTTGCTGCGCTGGGGTTGGAGGCTCAATATTAGCAGTAAGTTGAACTCCTTCACTTTCAGGGGGACATTGGCTTGTTTGACAAGAGAGAGTTTTTGTTCATTTCAGTAGAAGTGACCAAAGAGATTAAACTTTAGGTTCAACTCGTCATAATTGACTCTTATCTTTTAATAACCCAAATTAGTCAGTGTACTGGAATGTGCTCGCAAAACATAGACCTTGTTAGATGATGGAAGATGAGAATGACTTTGTGACCAGGGTGGCTGGTTAGTTGAGTCACTAGTGCTCCTGTGTTTGCAGTGATGAGTGATTACACACTGTTTTGCATGCTATTGCATTTGACTCTCCTGTTCATGGAGTGTGTTGTATTTTTGGGGGCGGTTGCTATTTAATGCATGTCAAAAAATTGCTCATCTTGCAGCATGTCTCGTGCTGTGCTGTGCCGTACACTCGTGCGTGCTGTGCTGTGCTGTGCCGTACACTCGCGTGCTATGCTATGCTGTGCTGTGCCGGCCGTACACTCGCGTGCTGTGCTGTGCCGTGCCGTACACTCGCGTGCTGTGCTGTGCCGTGCCGTACACTCGCGTGCTGTGCTGTGCCGTGCCGTACACTCGCGTGCTGTGCTGTGCTGTGCCGTACACTCGCGTGCTGTGCTGTGCCGTACACTCGCGTGCTGTGCTGTGCTGTGCCGTACACTCGTGCTGTGCTGTGCCGTACACTCGCGTGCTGTGCTGTGCTGTGCCGTACACTCGCGTGCTGTGCTGTGCCGTACACTCGCGTGCTGTGCTGTGCCGTACACTCGCGTGCTGTGCTGTGCCGTACACTCGCGTGCTGTGCTGTGCCGTACACTCGCGTGCTGTGCCGTGCCGTACACTCGCGTGCTGTGCTGTGCCGTACACTCGCGTGCTGTGCTGTGCCGTACACTCGCGTGCTGTGCCGTGCCGTGCCGTACACTCGCGTGCTGTGCTGTGCTTGTTGCTCTTGGTTTCTGCACCTTCTGCCTCGACTCTCTTTGGCTTTTGGCCTCATGGTCTTTTTCCTTTTCTCTGCATATTCCCTTTTGCCCTTCAGTCAAAACCTCTCTTCTCTTCTGTCTGCGGACTACAGCCACAGGTTCTGTGCGCCTAACAGGTACTTAAGCTGTCTTTGGGGAAAAAGATGCATGGTGGTTATCCATATTTGTGTGTGTGGCATTCAGGGTTCAGGTGACTTCTGTGTTAATGTTCTCATTTTACCCTGTGTAGTGATTTAAATGACTCATCCCTTGAATATCCATCGAAAGGTGATTTAAACAATATTACTAAATTTGTGAATATATTTATTGCTGTACATGTACAGTGCTTGGACTGTCTCTGCCAACTCTGATTGTATGGGGGCCTCTGCCATTCCTCCATAAAGGTTCCATCCCTGTCTACAGCCACTACATTTAAATCAAAGATCATTGACAGAAAAAGGGTAAAAAAATAAATAAATAAATACAGCAAGTCAATTGCGATTAAGGGAGGGGGAAAACCCCCTTGGCTGTGGCCTGCAGGGAAATTCATTACACAGAGCATGACAGGCTTGTGGGAGCAGAAATATGCAGGGTATGACGGCCAGCCTGGGAGTTACCATGGCGAGATGGTGAAATGTGGGAGAAATGTCTGCTCTCCTCTCCATTTACACATTAGACAGTGAGGCTTTGTGCACTAGAACAGACAAACGCGTTCGCAGTTTCAGCCTTTGAAGTGTGTTTCTAGTAGAATGCAGAGCCTGCTTGAATAATTGACTATATAGTGAGTGTAGAACTTTTTTTTTTTTTTTTTCCCCAGGATAAGTCAAGGAGGATCCAGCGATTTGGTATCTAAGCAGAATCAAGAACCACCATCATATTTGATTGGAGGGGACCTGGACAGAAATCTCTCCGCTAACGCTGCTGGCCCGCCTGTCCGTTTCCCTGACCACAGCATCCTCAGTGAACCCTCCTCCTCCTCCAGAACCAAGAGCCCAACTTCTCAGAGACCTCCCCTGCCCCACCCGGACAAGTACAGATGTCCCGAGGCCACCCCTCCCCTCTGCGGCACTGAGGGCGGAGCTCAAACCCCCCACTCTCCAGTCACAGACCTCAGCTCCGCCCCTGTCCCCGCCCCGGGTTTCCGGAAGGAGCCAACATATAGCAAAGGTCCAAGAACAGAGGAGGAGCACGGACCAGAAGCCCCGCCTCTTCCTCCTCCCTCCCCTCCTGGACAGCTAGCCCAGCGAGCCTCCAGCCTGACTCAGCCCTCCATGGAGGGGCACCGCTCCCCCTCACCACAGTTCGCTCCCCAGAGACTGACTGACAAGCCCCCAGTGTCCGTCTCCCTGCAGGATGAAGCCCCTGGAAGGTAAGCCACAAACTCTCGCCTCTCACACCTCTTTGTTGGAGCGTAATGGAGCTGAATATGGAGCAGCAGCTGGTGGAGTTTTTCCACTGGCAACCACAGCTGGGCTTCTCTTTCAGCTCGAAAATGCTCACTGGAAACTGTCCTGCTGTTGAGCCCAGTAATTTAAAGACTCCACTGTTCTCCTTGTTATATTCAGTCCCATATAATTCATATGCTTCTGTATGAAACATTGGCAACATAAGTACAAAATGTGCAATATGGAGATCTCCAAGACTTTAGAAAGGGAGACTAGTACATGAAGGCTAAGGGTCTGTGTGTGTGTGTCACTAGTTTGGTCATGAAGACTAAGGGTCTGTGTGTCTGTCAATAGTTTGGTTCTGGGCAGCAGGAATATATATTTTTTGATGTACTTGTACTTTCTAGTTTCAAGAAATCATTTCATGGGAAGGAGTCCAAAGGGTGTAGTGGGCATTGGGAGGGGGGGGGGGGGGGGGCATGTCATATGACTAAATGTACCACTGCCTGTGTGCAGGCTCATTATAAATGTGCATTTGGAATGATCTGCAGTGGTTTCCTTGTGAATACCAGTATACTGTGTGTATACTTGATCAAATCTGAGAACTTTTAATTTACAACAGGTGAACATGGACTTTTCAGCTTCCATCTGACTGATGAAAGTAGCATTATTATTCATTCATGTGTTCCAGGGAAGGTTTTGTATTACATTCCATAAATTTGAGTGTGTGTATGTGTGTGTGAACTCTCAATGTTCTCTCTTAGGATGGATATGGTGACCGATGACAACACCACAGTGAAAAAAGTGCCCATCAAGATCGTTCACTCTGAAAGTAACACGGAGAAAGAAAGTCGTCAGTACCTCCCCACAAGCAGCGAGGCGCTAGCCAGCCCCCCGGGGGCCTCTGTCCCATCTCTCTCTAGCCTGGGAAGCCCTGAGCAGTCCTCTGTGTTCTGCACATACACACGGCAGAGGGAGCCCGGGCAGGAGCACCACCCCCCAGCCACGGGCCCTCGGCAGCAGCAGGAGCTTCCCAGCAGTGTCGCTGGACCCCTGGAGGTGCAGGACCAGCAGATAAACCCCTGCAACGGAGTCACCTCGGGCAGCCCGAGTGCCCCATCACAGTCTGAGGAGGACGAGAAGAGGGAGATACTGGCCAGGGACATCATCGACAAAGACAAGTCCCTGGCTGACATTTTGGACCAGAGTAAGATGAAGACCACCATGGACCTGATGGAGGGTATTTTCCCTCTGGGGGAGCAGCTAATGGAGGAGGCTCACCAGCACAGGAGGGTTGTGCCAAAACAAGCTTCTCCTCGCAGCTCAGACGAGAGGTCAGCTCCCCTACTGCGCAGAAACCAACACGCGCGCACACACACGACACACAATTGGCACAATTATTATACACGTGTGAGGTGTTCTGGTCAGAAATACATGGAACTAATGGTTCAAAAACTGTGGCCCCCTGGTGGATGATCATTGAATGGCAGTCCTAGACTTCTTAATACCAGGACTTTTTCCATACCAGGGTTTTTCATTTCCTTTAAAGGTCTACGGGCTACAGCTCTGATCATATGCAATCTGTTGTCGGTGCATGCTTAAACATTTGTAGACGAATCTAAATGAATTAATTAACTGAAAATGATTAGGCATCTAAATGACATTGCCCTTAGGCAAGCTAATTATATTATTATTGCAGGTATCCTGTTACTCACAACTCCACCCCCATCATAGATGTCTAGAAGCAATAATAATAATAATAATAATAATAAACATAAATTTATCCAGATACATTTACCATTGGGAAAACAACGTTGATGGATTACTGCTGTGGTGGCTGCTTGCATATGTGGTGCTAAAGCTCCTCCCTGGTTCCCAGACGGGAGGAGTCTGGCGCGGCGGAGTTGGCGGCCGCCGCCCTCGTGACCAGCTCTGCCTACTACAGCACGTCTGCTCCCAAGGCCGAGCTGCTCATCAAGATGAAGGACTTGCAGGAGCAGAGTATGGAGGTGGACTCTGAGGAGGAGCTCGGGGAGGACGATGACAGCGACCTCGCCGACAAGAAGGTACTGCCTGCCCTCCCCATCGCCACCGCCGGTTCCCTTGCTGGTGACGCATTGTGCTTAGTGTGGCGTTGTGAGTTTCACGGTGATGTTATGCTGAGTGGAGGGCGGAGAAGCACAGGTGTGTGTGTGCGCGATGGCCATCGGGCTGCGTTACACCTCTCAGACGAACCCTCGTCTCTCGCGCATCTGCGCTGGTGCAGCTGCTGGCGCTGTGCCCCCCCCCACATGACCGTCCCTGCTTCCTTCTGCAGCACGAGCTGATCGGCAGCTTGACCAAGAAGCTGCAGGTCCTCCAGGAGGCGCGCGAGAGCCTGCGGCAGGACGTCCAGGACAACGACGCCCTGGGCAAGGACGTGGAGACCGTCGTGCGGCCCGTCTGCAAGCCCAACGAGCTGGAGAAGTTCCGCATGTTCGTGGGCGACCTGGACAAGGTGGTGAGTCTGCTGCTGTCGCTGTCGGGGCGGCTGGCCCGCGTGGAGAACGCCCTCAACAGCCTGGAGGAGGACGCCCCGCTCGAGGAGAGGGTGAGGGCCGAGGACCACAGCCGCCTCAAACCGAGTTAGACGTTCAAACCGCTATGTACTCTACGGATACGAGAATGTCAGAAGCCGTCAGAAGCCAGAGCCGTTTTGTATTCGTCCAATCGTCTGTGTCGTGACCGTTCTCTCTCTCTCTCTCTCTCTCTCTCTCTCTCTCTCTCTCTCTCTCTCTCTCGCCACTCCGCAGCGCACGTTAACGGAGAAACGCGCGCTCCTGATCCGCCAGCACGAGGACGCCAAGGAGCTGAAGGAGAACCTGGACCGGCGCGAGCGCCTGGTCTACGCCATCCTGGCCGCATGCCTCCCCGCCGAGAGCCTGGCGGACTACGAGCACTTCGTCAAGATGAAGTCGGCGCTCACCATCGAGCAGCGCAAGCTCGAGGACAAGATCAAGCTTGGCGAGGAGCAGCTGAAGTGCCTGGTGGACAGCCTGCCCCTGGACCAGCGGCCCAGCGTCTGAGGCCGTGCTGAAACCTTCACGCCACGGCGCTCAGGATCTTCAGCGAGTCTTCGTCCAGTGAATCCTGGCCGTGTTTGGAAAGGTCCTCGCGTGCAGCGCCGCCAGATGCCGTCTGGTCAAACACTCTACCGTGGCTGACGCGTTGATGGTGCTGGACGCTCTCAGAACCCTCTTCACGCGCGTTTCTGGACGCTATATGGACTTGGCCATCTCACTTAGATGGTTGTTTTTAAAACAATTCCCAGCTCAATTCCGCTTGGGCTGTTTTCTCAGTTCAATGTTACGTGATTTATAAAATGTTGTCCAGGGGGGAAAAAAACACATTTTCTCAAAGCGCTTACATTGACTTGCTGTAACCATGTTAAACCCATGGTATTGGTGTACTATCCTGACCTTTTCACATTCCCACTAGGGTAGCTCACTCCATATTAGCCACGCCCAAGACTCTTACTGTAATTTTGCTGTTTAACCACTAGTGGGCAATGGATGATCATTCTTTTTCCTATGATTCATGTTTGACTCATAGCACAAACCACTTTCCTCTCATCTTTTGCATTAGTATAAACATAGAGGACGTTAACATGACCATTTACAGCTCGTATTCATAACATTTCTCTGAGTTTCACTCCTTCAGTATCCAACGCCAGTGAAACGCTTGCTTCAGGAAGTTCTGACTTCCACACATTATTTTTTACGATGGTGCATTTTTTTTATATGGCATCAGTACCCTGTACTTGTCATATTGAAAATAATTTTGTTGTTTTTAGTAATTTATTGTAGGCTTTTGAATCTGTAAATATAACTAGAATTCTCTTGTATTTACCTTTCCACTTGATTGTAGCCAAGTAAACATACTTTTTGGCCTCCATGTTTTGTTTTTTTATGATGTAAATTTGCCTCCACACTACGAGGTGCATCATGGGAGTATATTTCTACTTAACAGTACGATATCATCTCAGTGAAGATTGACTGTTTATAAAATACTGACTGACTTAATGCTGTATTTCTGTGTGATCATACACACACTATTAAATACATCTTTTAATTAAACCCTATAATATATATCGTACAATTCAATATATATTACCAATTAAATGCATCAAGATATCCTTATATACATTCACCATCCACTACTGTATACTGCAAGCGTGACTTTATTAGTGAGCACATGTACATGTAGGCTATGACCCAATGGTACCCTGCACGATGACCTCTTGACCTCCAACAGTTGTCCGTTTGTGAACTACAGAGCTGCTGCTGTTGGGTGGGTTGGGTGGCAGATCATGCTCCACCTCTAATGTCCTGTACAAGCAGCGCTGTAGCTGTCACACCCCAGCAGAAGACCCTCCGCCAGGCCGAGGTGCTGCTGCGCTCAGCGGAGTTCACCACCCAAGCAATGTCCAGTCAGCCGTGGTGCTGCCCAGTGATGGAGAAGGGCAGAGTGTGCACAAAGAATTATGCTTGCAAACAGACGGGCTGCAATCTGCAGTTGGACGCACAAACCCCCCCTGTAAGGGACGTGTACCTTATGGAGTTTCTAATGAAGAGGTTGTTGACTGTATTGTGAGCATTACTGATATTCACGTGGCCATTGCTCTGCTCTTTGCTGTTGAGACTTTGACGTGATGGGGGGGGGGAGGTGCCTCTGACAGCTAGTGATCTTTATTAATGACTAGTGTCCCGCTGTAGTGTGTTTGGTCTCCTTTCGTGCTATATTGGTATATTGTTCCGATTAAGACTCCAGTAACTGTAGCTCACTAAAGATACCAGTGACGTGCAATTGGAAGAACTAATACCCATTAAGGGATTTAGGACTGTTAATGCTATTTGTTGATGCTCTCGCGATGTTGAAATATGTGAGGAGTCTGATGTGAAGTAAGGTCGATTCAGAGCAGTACATAATCCTAAACATTTCGGTTGTTTTGTCAGTCTAACGTCCATGACGGGAAGTGCCCTCAAAAGTGTAGCAAAGTGGTTGTGTGTTAGAAGATGTATGATGACACGGAGTAACTCCATGACTGTAACCCCGCCTGGCTTTAGTTGATATGGTTGGTCAATCATTAACAGCAGTGCTAGTCGTCTCTTTCACAACACAGATGGGTCTTCCATTCGCTTTTGGGTGGCATTAGGTTCGTTTCAGCATTTCTTGTGGTATATTCTGCTGGTTGAAGTGCATTATGAATCTGCAAGTTTTGTTTGTTTACGTTGTGCCGTCCTCGTCTGGCCTGGACACTTGCTGAGGTAAAAATGCCTTTAAATATCAGAATATTGGTCAATATTGACTTTGCCGTAGTCTTATTTGGGTTCACTGAAGTAACAGTAGGAAGTTACCACCGTCGCAGTTATTCGGACACTACCGGCACAATGAACACTGCTTTCATTTCCGGTTCTGGCACAGACTCGATTAGGTTGATTCACTTTTTTCTGATGATTTCTCGGTTAATCAAAAACAGAATCTTGCTGAAAACCTTTGCTGAGAAAGTCTTGCAAAGTGCATCACCTGGTAAATTGTAAATATGTCTGTGGTTGGCAAGAGACAAATGTTATGGAAAGGAAAAACAGTAGTAATTTGTAATCAGTAATGACATTTCAGCTTGACGTAGGTGCATTCTTTGGCCCTTTAACTGCAGGGAGGAGAGAGTTCTCTCCCTCCCTCCCTGCATCTGTCAAGAATATTTTTGGTTTTGGTTAGTTCTTCCAGAAAATGTCTGAAAACCAACAGTCTCTTAGAGTTCTAGTTTCTCTTCTGCAATAATTTTTTCATTATTTACCTGAAAACCTTTAGGTGTGTGGAAATAGTTTAAGTAACTTAGTAAACTGTAACATCTAACTCTGCCTCCTAGTCTGTTGCACTTAAATGTATTCTATATATTCTGTATGCATATAACACTGCACAACAAGGTTTTTGCTTCTTGAACACTGTTAGGTGTTTCGTCAGAACGAGCTTGGCCTTCCTCAGCATGCTATAAAAGTGGCTTGCATAAACCGATCCTGCTCATTTGGTTAATACAGAAAGCTAGTGTATATGGGTGCATCATTCTAGTGAAATACAGTGTCTGTATCAATATAACAGTAAGTAAATTTAATGCTATGGCTGTTTTGCTGTCTGGCGATATGTCTCGTCAATGTCGTAACAGCATCAACATTCTGCTATAAGACATCTCCTATATACCCGATTGAAGGTGTTTGCATTTCCCCATGCCAACCTGACCTCCAGGTGAGGGGGTTTCACACAGACATGCCCAAAGAGGGGCACCTTCGGTGGGCACAGCAAGCTGGCGGAGGGCCCTGGTCCCTCCACCCCGTACAAGCAGCCACTGGCATAATTTCAATACTTCCAGGGGCGGCCTGGAGCTCTCGGATCCGACAGGGTGCACCCTGCTCGGGCACAGCAAGCTGGTGGAGGGCTCTGGTCCCTCGACCCCGTACAAGCAGCCACTGGCATAATTTCAATACTTCCAGGGGCAGCCTGGAGCTCTCGGGTCCGACAGGGTGCACCCTGCTCGGGCACAGCAAGCTGGTGGAGGGCCCTGGTCCCTCCACCCAGTATGAGCAGCCACTGGGGTGGCCTGGAGCTCTCAGGTTTGACAGGGTGCACCTTGCTCATTCTGCTATATTAAGTTCTGTTGAACTTAATGGCTCATGGGGAACATAAACGTGATTAAATAGGTAAAAATATAAATGTCTGTTTCTTAGAGTTCCTACGTGATGCAGTAAAAATAAAACTATATTTGTGCATATCCTATAGGTAGCTGTCACAATCACCAAAAATTTTTCAGGAAGCAAAAATTTTATCAAAATTTGTTGTGCAGTGTAATGAATTCTATTTATGACACATTTTGTTATATCCGCAAATATCAAAAATTATCTTCAAAATTTATCTCTGAACCTCGAACATTGACCGTGGCAACTAGATTCATTAACAACTGTTGCTTCGATGTTAATTTCATTAGGTATCCCAGTGGCACAAGCTGTGTGCTCAGATCTCAGCTATCTCAGCTCAGATTGCAGCTATGTGCTAGGACTCCAGTGTGTGCGTTCATGGCGTACCTAGCCCACACCGCACACCGCCAGTTCCTGGGCCTGGTGCTAGCGGCGCTGGGCTTGATTCTGACGGCCGCCACCTGTGGCGTTGACGATTGGAGGGTGTGGTACGTGGACGACGTGTCCATCATCTCCTCCGGCCTGGCCTGGGTGGGCATCTGGAGGGCCTGTTTCTACACCCACGTACTCGACACATCTGAGTTCTGCCAAAGTATCAGCATCACGGCCCCTTTCGTTCCTCCGGAGATCGCTGCAGCTCAGGTGCTGTGCCTGACCGCCATTGTTGCGGGAGTCGTCGGAAACCTGGTTGCCGGACACGCCGTGCGGAAGGTCTACTTCAACGTCCACACAAGTCACGTCGGACGGACCTTCTCGCTAGCCGCCATCTTGTCCTTCCTCACTGCAGCGTGTTCACTGGTTCCTGTGATCTGGAACATGAGTGCAGTGATGCTTAACTGTACTATAGATTTCCCTGCTGAGTTCCATATGCCACCCGCTCCATATAAACAGGAAGTGGGCTTCGGCATTGTCATAGGGGCCTGTTCCTCTATGCTGCTTATTATTAGTGGGCTGCTCTTCCTGTGCTACAAGCAACCAGATCAGCCCCAGAAATCCAAAGCTCAGCCTGTAAGTACAGAGATGGAGGATACTGGTGTCCTACACCATAGGACTGCGGGCTTTCACCATGGTATCGCAGAGAGGGCGGAGCACGGGAAGGTTAACCCAGCCTTTGAGACCTTTTAATGAAGATCTCTGGAAGCTGAAGATCTCCAACAGCTGAAATTAGTCTCGGTTTTCCTTCTTTTTGGTCACAGATGATTTGATTTGGTTTCAAATTCCCTTTCATTACAGAGGAAACATGTTCCCATGACAGAACCGACAGACGGGCTACGTGTAGCTTTTCTGGTGTTGGAGACGACCATTAGGATTTTATTCCCCTGACATAAAACGATAGCATGATGGGTTTATTGAAGAGATCATAATCACTGAAGCCTCCACTCCCAGTGTACCTAAAAGGGTATAAATGTATAACTTGTATATTTATAAAAGTTAGTTTTACAGTAATCCTGAAGTCTTGGTACAGCTTGTTCCCATAAATTTGTTAGCTATGTAATGAACGAATGAGTACGATCCACACTCCATGTTCACGAAAAGCTCCATAGTTATAGTGTCGTTATGGTAGACTCTTTGATGAAAATTATGTATGTGCCTCATGACATAAGAGTTATTTTTCAAAAGGTTTTTAAAAGTTAAAGACTTTATACATTGTAATCAGATGATTTCGAGGTTAAAGATAGCTGTCAGTCACTGTGTTTGCAACCTGCTGTCTATGATATGCATACCACAAAACCCTAACGTCAGAATTTTAGCCAATCAGGATGTTGTGGATGTTGCCTTCGCAGGATGTCGTTAGCTTGGGTGTACATTTATTTAGACTGGCAGAACAGTCCCGTCTGTATGAATGACCGAGTAGCGTTGCAAATACAATTAGGGTTAACTGACGAGGAAACATTTGACTAATTGAGTACAATTTTGTGAATTCCGTTTTACATTTTATTCTGACCTGCAAAAAGCAGGAGCAGTTTAATACAATAAACTGTATTTAAAAAAACTGAAAATACAGTGTGCTAATGTTTTGTGTTGGGCCTTAATTCTGTCATTATTGTAGCTACTTCCTACAATATCTTATAACAGAACTGTTAAAGGGTTAAAAAGAAAGAAATTGAGGCCACTATTCAATACCAACCACCCTAATGTACAAGGATACCTGCACTACCTAAACATGTGTAGACCTATATACTAGAGCAGTGTTGCGGTATTGTCCTAGTACCACTGCAAAAAGCCATCGTAGCACTAAAGAAAACAAAGTAAATCACAACCACGTTATGCAAATCTAAAGCCAATCGAGGAAGCTCAGGAGCTGCGGCCGTCAGCTAAATCGCCACCGCGGTTAGAGCACCAGACATCGGTGCACATAGAGCCATGGCAGATGATGTGAAGACGAAGAGCTGTAGTTCACGCACTCCAGGAGACCACGGGGCAGATGGTCTCCTCCACAGCAGCTTTCCAGACTGATCAGCGTGACGCTACGTGTGCACGACCTTGGGCGTGCTAACATCTTGCTTTACCAACCTTTCACTCCTCGTAATTAGATCAGCAAGGGTCCTGCGTAGGGAGCGGCTTCCTTAGGGTCGCCGAGCGTGCGCACACGGTGAGAGTGAGCGAGAGAGAACAAACAAACCAAATGTACATGCAACATGGATGTTCCTCTCTTATCTGTGGCCATGAGGGTTATTGTGATAATGTGCAGGCAATCTGGGCACTCGCAATGTTTATCTCCCCACTGTATATGTTGGCCAGCAGACGTCATCCCCATGTGCATAGGCTCTTTCATGATGATCGTGAGACCGCTGCCTTGTTTACTTTTATGTTATGTTTGGCAGGGACATGCATGGCAGGACCTGTTGTCTGGTCCAGGGGTCGGCCGTGTCTCATTTCTCTGGTCTGGGTTAGGACGAGGTTCCCCTGCAGCTGAACGTTGAACCGGTGGCCTGTGTGACTCCTGCTAGGAGTGGAATGAACTTTGGCATTAGGCCCCAGCACGACATCTCCACTCATTACTTTATCTTACAAGCCAAACGTGGGACTCGGGTTTGTCGCTTGCTGAAATTTAATCTTGTTAATATTTAGTTCTGACAAATCCTACTGTGAATTACATGGTTTTCTGTTGTTATAAAGCCATATTAATCCCTCTGATTATATGATAAAGGAAAATTATTTCTTGCCTATTTAAGCTGATTTTGTTTTTCCACATTGGCACTGGCATGCTCGGATCTGTTTTGAAGCTGTGCGAGACTGAATGTGTCAAACGTTAGGGTTAGTGTGCTTCTGAAAACAGGTCTACGAACATGTATTATATAAATATGAATGTACAAATGCAATGTACAACCATTTGTTGGTGCTGTTTGTTGATAGTCTTTTAGATATTATTGGTTTCAATCACTTTAGCCTTTATTTATGCAGTCATTCCAACACCCACATACCACACAGACGTTTAATGAATGGGATCCCAGGTTATTTCTGTAGACATCGTATTAATTTTCTGGGATTTTCTGAAGCGTGTAGGCCAAGGTTGGTAGGTGGATGAAGGCCTGTATTGTACTCATCCGGAATGCCCCACTGTGAGTTAATCCAGGGAGCTGACTGTTCAGCAGCGTTGACTTGCACTGAGGTCTCACTAACAACACAGCCCCTCCGCTGGGTGGCGTGCCTTCCCACAGGACATTACGCACTTTTATTGCATGTTACATTATTTAATGGAGTTTCAGACTTCCCATGACCAAATGCCTTTATATAACCTAGAATAAAGTCTGTAAGAAGTGACTGAACACAGGATTCTCTTTAAATGTTGATGTGGTGTGCTTATGTTGCATAACTGGTCCTTGTGCATGTAGAAATGTCGGTGTAATCATTTACAAGCATTAATATCATATAGTTTGTGATAAGAAACAAGCATGACTAAGGGTAAAGACTGACATCAGCACGTCTCAACATGCCCATATCATCCCAGGGAGAAAATTACTGATAAAAATTACTGATTTTGCAAGTGATACCAATTTCATTGGAAGAATATTTAAGATGTCGTTTATGCTTTCGCTTTTGTTGTTGTTTTTAAGCAAGATTGTGCATCATGTTCAGACAAAGGCTTTTGCAGCCCCCCATTCATAGATTATCATTCGCAGCTCCTTACACATGTCATGCAGGTAAACAGGGCTCCTCCTACCTCAGGCTCAGGTGTGCTAGCAAGCTGGAGCAAAACACAGAGCAGTTAGGCTGCAGGTGAGCCGGGGCTGTGTGTAGGGGATCCCGCGTGCCTGTATGCTCACCACTCAAACACAACTCACTGAAGTCTGCTGTGAACACTGACGTGGTATTGGGGGGGGAAGTGGACCTGACTACCCAGGGCCCCAGTAGGGAGAGGGGCCCATAAAAATCCTGATTTTGTTTTTGGCATACTGACATTGAGAGTGTACAGGGCCCAGGATTTGCTGCTACGCCCCTGGCTGTGAATCAAATCTGGGATTTTACTCTTACGCATGAAGTGTGAACATGTGTCAGTCCACCTGCCTTTGGTTTGCTCTAATTAAATTTGATTTTACTGTAGATATTAATCTACACATAAGACGTATACTCAGTAGTAGCCTAATTGTCTCCCCTGTAACAGAGTATCTCTGTCTAAGGTGATAGGCATGGCAGGTTAACCTGTATTTTCCTGTTGTCTGTTGTGCCTCCGTTGTACAGGCACTGCAGGACATAGGAAAGCTAACCATCGACCAAGAAGCTTATGGAGGGCTTCTCCCACGTTTCTGCAGGGCCGTAATAATCTCTTCAGACCTGGTGAGATGCTGGCGGTGCTGCGCACCAGCCGTTCATAAACATACGGGTCCATACGGATTTCCATCTTTTCCCATTAGGCTATGACACGACTAACGGATTTAAAAGTTAAATACATAAACCTACTATGTGACAATGCCAATTTGTTTATTATATAAATTATTATATAACATTAACACATCCTATGCCTACTGCGACATTTCCATATTTCTTTTTTTTTAAGTTAAGTTTTTTTTAATTTTCCATGTGTTCATTCACCACCCGCTTTGGCTTGTTTGTTTGCAGTCTAATGCATTAGGATGTTGCTGCTAATGATGTGATGAAATACCATTTCCCCCTTTCCAGAAGATGCAAGTGTTCTCCTCCCAGCCGCTGCTGGGAAGAAAACGGCAATCAGCCGCAAAGTCTAAACATCGCTCGTTTTCATGATAACTTAGCAGCTCTGTGTTCAGATCATTATCCAACGCAGGAAGTCATAAAGGCACACTCCCATTTATCTGGCGTCATCGAGTCTGAGAAAACTCGTCTCAGCTAGGCTTTTCCCCCCGATAACCAAAGACTCGCTCAAATAATAACTGGAAAAATAAATAACTAAACTATTGTCCGCATTGTAGCCCCCTTTGTAGCATGATACAGCTCAAACTTGCATGACAGATGGCTGTCGCGACCACTCTCTATACCTAAATGCACCGATGACCCCCACTCCGTTCAGTAACGTGTAAAATACAGAAGCAATATGCGCGTACGTATTCACTAAGTGATGGGTCGATCAGCGACGTCTTTATCGGCTTCTCATTGGGCCAGACACTGGCGTGAGGCTCCTCCTCCAGCAGCGCTTTTGAGGAGGGTGTAATGTTTACGTAAGTGTCGTGATCCACCTTCACTTTACCCCAGTGTGGAAGACGACACAGCTGGGCGTTTTTAAACGCGATTCCAGTAATATGTCTATGGGTTATGGGTAAAAAATCTTCTTGGCTCAGCCTTCCAAAAACAATTAAGGAAGTAATTGTATTGTAGGCCATTCTGTCAGACTCATTAATATAACGTGTAATAGCGTCATGGATGGTAAAAAAAAAAAAAAAAAAAAAAATATATATATATATATATATATATATATATATATATATATATATATATATATTTAAAACGGAGTATGATTTTAGGCTTTTAAAGGCTTATTGACGAAAAAGTAATGCGCGTCAGACTGACCTTTCACTGTTATAAGTCACTCTTATCTGAGTGAGCGTTCCTTGCTGAGACATTCCCTCTCTCTGTGCCTCTTCCAGACTTCTAAAGATTGCTCTCCCCCGCTGGTCTCTTGGCAGGATTAAATCAAAGTAATCATGGTGCATGGGTGAAGCAGGCAGTTTCTGTTTGGCTTTCTTCCTTAGGACAGAGCGTTTGCTCGGGTCTTCATTAAGTCCATCTTAATCCCACACTGACGTGAGAGGCTGTCTGATGCTATCATGCTCAAACAGCTGCTTTGCTTTCCTAAAAACCCTGTCTGCAGCTGTTTAATGCATTGCTGGAATTTACAGTTTACCAAGCATCAAGTGCATGACCTCAGTCAAAATATGAATTAGTTTGATGCGCTTTGTGTGTGTGTGTGTGTGTGTGTGTTCATGGCATGCACTGATTATGTCAAGAATTATGACCATGCTGTTGACAAATGATATAATGCACACATCAATTGTTATCAGACTCTCCTTTTTATGTAAAAAATAATTATCATCTGCAAATAATGCATTAATTCATGGATAAACAGAAAAACTGTGGTCAGGAAAAAAATGCAAACAAATATCAGCAAATGCAGACCAGTTTATAGTACTGAATAAAATGTTCTTGGAAGTACAATGAAAGTGAACAGCAAACTAGTACTGACATACCACATACTAATAGGTTTAAGCAAATGATTACCTGTTAGACTGCAGTGACCAAAGAAAAGAAAGAGCAGTGTGAATTTAGCCATTTTCCAGAGAGTTCTGAATGAGAAAAAATCATTATATAATATTAGCATTTTATTTATATCCTGACAGGAGTAATCCAGTTGTTGAAGAATTCCACAGAGGTCCTCTGTCAGATGTTAAACATACTCTACAAGCTTACTGGAAGAACCCTTCACAGTGGCGAGCTCACCCTGGCCATGGTGGTACACCAGTCGTGGCTCATGCCCTGCAGAACCGAGGCAGGAGGCGAAAAACAACAACGCAGCCAGAATGTGGAGGAATCCGGCGGCCCAGCCGATGAAGAGTGCGTCGCCGAACTCCCACCGAGGCACAATGTGGGGCGTCGATTCGTCGAAGAACCTCACCACGGTTTCGTGAGCGATGTACGAGACGGGGATCAGTCCCACCACCCCTGCCACCATGCAGATAACACCTGCCGTGATCTTCACCCCGCGCTTGACACGCCAACCCTGGTGTCCCGTGCAGCACTTGACCTGCTTGAGGCCCGGGATGACCACCAGAAGGCCCAAGAGGCCCATGGCATCCGACACGCACATGAAGGCACGAGACAGCAGGATGTTGAATGGGAGGCCCAGCAGGGTCTCGTAAGCCCGGCACTCGGTGCCCGCCACCTCCTGCACCACGCACGTCTCCCAGAGACCCAGCTCGTAGCTCTCGATCACCAGTAGCTCGGTGGACGTGCTCAGCCAATGAGGCATGAGCGTGGTGGCCAGGGAGCAGAACCAGGCCACCATCCCCACCAACAGTCCCAGCAACTCCAGAGCACTGGCACAGGGGTTAGACATTCCCCGACTGCCTCTGCTTCAACCCTGGTGTCCAACCGGAACCTCAAGAGCCTCCTTTTGAGGAGAAAGAGAAAGAAAGAGAGAGAGAGAGAGAAATAGAGAGAGAGGCAAGAAAGCCCTGACACAGAGCTAGCACCTCAAATTAAGAACGACTATTCCAGTTACTTCACAATTCGACACTCTCCACTCAAAGAGGCACGCATCATCTCCACTTGAGAGCTAGTACATGAGGAGGAGGAGGAGGGAGAGTGAGCAGGAGAGAGGGCACTCGGACATTAGCCCCACCCTCTAGACTCGATCCCTGAGAGTGAGGGGGAGAGGAAACGCACCGCCCTAGACAAGAGATCATGAGGGACACCAAGAAAGCATAAACAGGATACAATTAAAAATGCTGATCTTTGTGGCTTTTAGGAGAAAGTGAGCAAAATGCCCTGTTGTTGCCAGTAAGGAGGGCAAGAGATAAGCCCCTGTGACTGGCCGACATACTGTTCTATATACCGGAAAGCATGCCAAATGTGATAGCATGAAATAAGAAATAATTGAAAAGGAAGAGACGCTGGAGCAAGATGCCTCAAAGGAACCGCTAGATAAATTACACATGTTTTCAAAATGTAACTCTCGGTATTGTACCTTTAAAGGCAGGAAATGTAAACCCACAATTTAGGATTTTAGAGCCTAAAAGGGAAGTATGTAGATAGATATCCATAAAATTTGGCCTTGGTAACGGGGCATTGAAGTTATGACGTCATACAGTTACAACAACAGCAGGGCTGGCAGCATAGGTGAGGAAGCCGGATACATGTGCAAAGATATTTTATTTAAGTCTATATCCAAGGATGGAGTAATCAGGGCAGTGGGAAAAACACAAAAGAAAGACAGGGGACTGGACGACAGATGGAACTAGAGACAGACAGGGATTGGACCGGATGCTGGGCTTGGGGCTGTGCAGGGCACTGGACAGGAAATTGGACAAACGATTGAGCAGGAGACTGGTCACCTTACAACGGACTGGACAGGACACTGGGCAAAAGACTGAACAATGAACTCGAGGAACACAGATGTGGGGACTGGGATAGTCACATTAACTTTTACCAGAACCGAGACATTGGCTGGTACAGGCACACACCGTGCGGCTGAGACAGGGATGGAGAAAGTGGTTGGCGGGTGAGACAACGAGGTGGCCAGCAGGTCAGCAGCCATGTCCTGGAAAGCTGGTGAGGCTACATAAGCAGACCAAACCACAGGTAAAGGAGTCCTCCTGAGTGTGGAACTTGATGAGGGTTCCCTTCGACGAAGCAGGGCACACGTGAGCAGCCCTGACGGAGAAACAGGATGAAGTGGCATGCTCGTGGATCAGAGACAGCAGAGGAAGGACAGGCAGAGTTACCTCTTAACATCCTTTCCCAGTAAATACTCAAGTGGCTAACAGAGGGCAAAAACAAATGGTCTGAAGGGCAGAGCCCTTATAACGGGTTGCTCTTCTACCGAAGACAAGTCCAACGTGCTGCATCCTTGGTTGGGCCAGCATTCGGGAACAATGGGCCTGGTGACATAGGTGAGGAAGCAGGATGCATGTGCAGAAGTCTTTTAAATAAGTCCATATCCGAGGATGGGGAAAACAGGGCTGTAAAACAACACAAAAGGAATGCAAAACAAACATAAGAAGGTTGAAAACAAACAAAGGACCACACATTAAGAAAAAAAAAAGAAAAACAAGAATGAAATCCCAGCATACAGAAAGCTGTAGAAAACAGAGCACAACAAGGTAGAAAAAAATAAGAATACTACAGATACTATATTCCAATTTGCACCCAACTCTCTATAGATACTCTATTTCTAGACAGAGTGAGGGACAAATGGGAACATATACTAGTAAGGGGAACAAGGCACAGCTGAACCAGGTAAATTATGGGATAGAAAAGAAACAAGTTACAGGTGCAGGATAAAAAGGGTGGAGACGAGGAAGTGCACAGAACCAAAACAAAAACAAAATGGCTAAAATGACAGACTAGGCAGAGACAGACAACATGGAGGGGAGATACAGACAGACTAAAATTGCAGTGAGGTACATAAGGTTTCCGGTTTCTTTTGTGCAAGAGAAGTACTCTTCTCTATAAAAAATAATATAATATAAATAATATTATAATATAATATATACTCATCTGCCTTTCAAACCCCTTTGGATTGTTGTGATGTTTATGTGTTGTTGATATTTTCACTCTATAGGTGCAATTATACACTCAGTTGCCTTGGGCATATCAGGAATTCTTCATGGCATGCAACCATTGGGGCAGTACAGACGAGGTGGTTCTGTAGAACTACAAGCTTTCTCTTCATTACTCAGTGGAGAATCTAGTACGGTTTGCATCTGCTAGATGCAACAGTGGAGTTAAACCTATTTCCTATAATGTTAGGGAATTATCTTAAATAAAAAAGGTAAAATAAGATAATAAAAGTTATATTGTCAGAATCAAGACTAGAACTGCTTATCTGACCCTGATGGTAAACGTTGACTGGAGAGCTAATGATAATGGGTTCAACAGAAATAATAAGTAATAAAAAAATAACAAACGTGCACGTGCCTTCAAATGCATACACTTAAGATTTAAACTGCGTTACAAAATCTTATGAAATATAAGTTTAATTATTGAAGAATATACTTTGCTTATGTATATTACAAAAATGAGCCTGCAGCATGAGATGCTTGATTCTCGTCAGTACCCTTTAATTAAATATATGTTCAGTAGTACACTGAATTGTTTTGTGAACGTTTTAGTACAACTTTTAAAAGGTGGCCTCATCCTTTCTAAAACAGACTTCCAGAATACTCTAAGTCAGGAATATAGAAGAAAGACATGTTTATGTAAGGTCTGGACGTTCACGCCGTGAGCTGCTTTGGCATGTGCGGGGGGAAGAGCACGGCTACCAGAAACTGAGCTCGGATTATTCAATGTAAATTCACAAAATAAACATATGCGAAAAGATATGATTTATAGTTAGCTACGGAGACCTAGCTAACATAGATTAGACGTCACTAGCTAACGACTAACCACTAAAAAACAAGTTCTGAGGTAAAGAAAAAAACTATTAAAAGTAAGAAATAGCAAGCAATAAATCATGCGTTTTAGCATGTGGATGTGTGATTAAACTTGTAAAACTTAAAATTGCATTAAAAGACAGCATGCGTTTCAAAGACAGAAACGATAAGACCAAAGATCCCGTCAGAATAGGTAACGAAACAGCTGGACGTCGAACCACTAAAACACATTTTTATGATTGGTTCAGAGAGAATGGCACAAGTGAAAGAAAAATAGCCTTTGCTTTCTTTGTGCTTGGGGGACAGATAGAAAATCCCGCGCCGGCCCTGTGTCAAGATATTCTTGACATTACAATCAGAGACTTGTGGCGTCGATATGTATGTCCTAGGTGCTGCCAGAAGGGGGCACTAGAAAGGTACCAGGAATTTCCCATGTCACAGTCTGGAACAGACCCAGAGACCTACCTCTTTTCTCACACGGCCCTAGGCTGCTCTCTAAAAATAAGCTTGGAAGTAAAATACTCTAAAATTCTCTAAATGCAGTAAAACCGGCTTTATGTTTGTTTTTTACATTGATTTGTATTCCATCGTGAAATCTTTTTTTTTTGACGTTTTGCATAAGCTACATTAAAATTGCTCTTAAAATTAATTATTAGCATTGGCACTCAAAATGAATCCCGTTCGTCAATCCCAAATCTGATGCACAGTCAATTCATTTATTTCATGAACACTTTATTCTCTTTAAATCCGATGGAGATTTAATTATCCATGTAGTCACGAGATGGCGGTCTTTCCATAAAAAATGTCGTGTAGGTCTGCGTGCTGTAAAAGACTCAGTAGACTATAATCTTAGTTGCTATCAAAGGCAATCTATGTCGTGGTATGTCTTTTAATGTTCTGTAGGCCTTTTATGTTCAAAGCAAATGGATGTTTTACAGTTCATAAAATTAACTCTTTTTGTTTATCATCCTTTATTTATCACGATTATCATCCTTCAAACAACATAAATTCAGTTGTTTAGGGTAGCGTATCCATAAGTTATTCGGTAACGTTAAACATTCCACAATGAATGTAAAACATTCCACAATGTTTTTGCTATGTAAATTTTCCAAAATTAGGCACCATAAATATCGGTGGGAAAATATGACAATTTAAACTTCCGTCACAGAAGTGCCACAATCACAAGCGTTTCTTTATTGGTTGGGAGAGTTCTTTTTAATGATACGTCCGCGTTTGTGGGCATTCTTTATGTAAATGTGCTTTATAACGATACGCCCGCGTTAGTGGGCACTCTTTATGCAAATGTGCTTTATAACGATACGTCCGCGTCAGTGGGCACTCTTTATGCAAATATGCTTTATGACGATACGTCCGCGTTAGTGGGCACTCTTTATGCAAATGTGCTTTGCCCGAATATGGAAACTATGGAATGAAATATGGTAGAAGAGGCAAACATGGTGGATCGACGCTGAGAGTCATGAGAACGCCGCAAAACTTTTCGGAAGGTGGATGCGGGACAGCCTGCGTCGATTTTGACGTCGTTCGCTTCAGAGTTGTTACAGATCCGTTTCCGAGAATCGATGGGATTCCTGCGTTTGTGATGCAGTAGAAAACTTTTGTTAGATTTTTTGTGTGTGGAGTAAAGGAAGAAGGGGGTCGGGCGCAGGCGAATACCCCCCTACCACCCCAGCGCTATGCCGTGGGTGAGCAGGACGCGCAGGGGAAGCTCGGAGCTGCCGCTGCCCGCGGGCTGGGAGGAAGCCAGGGATTACGATGGCAGAGTGTTCTACATCGACCACAATACTCGGCAGACGTCGTGGATTGACCCGAGAGACAGGTAACTCGACAACGGCGATGTCCTCGCCGTTGGGCGACGTTTGATTTGCCCTTTTAGTTGCAAAGCCATCAGCTGCATCTACGGTCTTTGCTAGAGGGCGGCGGGAGGGGACTGAGTTTTTAAATGATGAACAAGACGCCAGCTGGCGAAGAAAGTAGCATTTAGTTTTGCTCTTCTATTTCCCAACTGCTTGTACAGGGAGAAAAGTGAATAATGTCTGTCTACATTAACAGACGGGGCGTGTTACTGTTCCTTTAGGGATGTATAGCCAACAAGCTACCGTGTCGTCGCCTTCCTCTGTACCCTGATTGTTCCAGAAAGTTAGCTACCCAGCCAACAAACTCCTGTAAAAATCAGTCGTGTTCGCATAAATCACATTTCTATGAACAAGAACCTAAAGGAGCAACTCTTATATGCGCGAATAGGATACGTTAGGCCTATAATAATATTAATGTGATCTATTGAACATATTGTCAGCTCAGTTCCGCCAGTCAGTGCTGTTGGTGTTGCTCTGAAGTGCTTCAGCATGGGCACCAGGGCAGGACAGTGATCGCCTGAGGACAGCGCTGTCATCACAGGATCCCCTTCACATGAACTTTCTGTAAACAGTCCCAGCAGTCAAGCCATTTACTGTATTCAGACTTTGACATTGTTAGCTTTCAGGGGTCGAAGATGTCACAACGTTCCTGCTTTTTGTCACCATCAGAAGCACGAGAAACATTAATGTAACTTTGATATGTAGAACGGCGATATAGGCAATTCCTATTAAAAATCATCATCATCAGCAGGTATTTGACAGACTTCCTAAAACTAATTACATCCAGAGTCTTAATATCTGCAAATGAAGAGTGGTGTTCCTAGATACAGATAAAGCCATGATTTAGGCTCACCAACACTAAAAAACAAACAAAAACAAAACAACAAAAGTACAGTGAATCAGTATGTTAGAAAACCAGTCTGTTCTGAGGAATCATACACATTATCAAAAAGTGATTTACAGATTCAACCCATTTTAATTAAAGGTGCAGTTTATAACATATAGCTCTAATTCTTATCACACATCTTGAAAGTGTTGGAGGGATTACTTCACTTCACACATACAAAACATGGGGCAGACCTTTTTACTCCAGAGTCTGGACTGCTGAGCACTCTTCCAAATGACTTTTTATAAAAGGCAGAATTTTTAGCATCATGATTGCAGCATCCCCTAGGGACTTTCAAGAACCTATTCATCATTTTGTGGAGAACAGATGAATGAATTCCCAGGACTATATCTTCTTATGTGGGATGTCATTGTCATTGACTCTTTTTCTGTTTGGAAAAAATATGGCCACATAATGTAAACAGAGTCCAAATGAAAGCGAGAATTGAACTGCAGTTCCCAGAGTTCCGTGTGCAAATATGTGAGGAATGCTAGCTGGGCCACTGGGGAAGCTGTGTGCGGGGCCTTTGTGAGCGCTGTGTTTTCACCAGAAGAGGACCAGGCTAAGACCAGGCTAAGACCAGGCTAAGACCAGGCTAAGACCAGGCTAAGACCAGGCTAAGACCAGGCTTTCAGACGTGAGATTGCTCAAAGAGGGGAGTTGGTAACACGGTGATAACACTATACTGGTAACACTATTCATCTTGGTGGTAACGCTATACTGGTAACACTATTAATCTCTGTGATAATGCTATAGAGGTAGTGTTCATCTCGTTGTTACGTAGGCTATCGCGTTCCTAAACAATTTATGGGTGGCTGGGAGCCTCAAAGAGAGCCGTGACTGTAATGTCTGCCAGTTATTGAGTCACACTTAGTGGACACTGAAACCTGCATTGCCAGTATTTACAGGAATTATGAACTTCATTGCTCAATTTCTATTCAGTCATAATTGTAAGTCACTTTGGATAAAGGTGTCAGCTATGCTGTAAACGTGAAATGCAAACGTACGTTCATATCATAACAAGCACTCAGCTGTGGAGATTGATGACTTCGTGGTTTCCTTGTGTCGTATCCTAGCAGCTCTTTTATTTTCGGTCCATTGCCTTTACCAGTATGACATCAGGACATGTTCCTCCCAACTGAGACTTGGTTGCCATTGAGTCAGTCACAGTGGAGAACTGAACTGCTGAAAATGTTCAGTAAAAATGAAATCAGAATTCAGAAAAAGCTTTCAGTAGATAAGAAGGCTGAGCGTTTGTCTTTCACAGTGCTCAATTGCACAATGCTTTCTAGTAAATTGTCAGGTTGTTACAATAAAACAAATACTGTCCTCCTATGTCTTTTGAATTGATATGCGATGCAATTTATACTGAACTTTGTTAAGGTGCCATCAATGATGGGAGCTATTTTAAATATACCACGAAGAGCTTGCAGCTAACTTTAAATCACAGTTTCTAGCTCACGATCAATGTACAAATGACAGTGTAGTGAAAAATAATGTAATCAAACAAAACTCCAAGAGAGACGGGTTCTGTAGCGATCTGTAGTGGTTCTGGCCGATCCCAGGGCTCTGTGTGCGGCTCGGCACCTGCCCTGCCCTGCCCATTCTCCCCCATCTGCTCACAGATAAGCAGAACCGATCCATCTGCAGATGACTCTGACTGGCTTAACTGATTCAACTGCAGATGACTCGGACTGGTTGCACCATTTGGAAGCTTAATCAGCAAACTGAACAAAATTCCAGGGCAGAAAACAAAACAGCCAGCTGTGCTAGCAACAAACGTGGGGTGTGTTTAATGGAACGTGTGTTATTTCTCAGACTGGCTCATTTTGACCAGTGGCTTTGTGCGCACATTCTGTGCTAGTATCAGTGTGCAGCAGTACGAGGGCCTTTAATGATTTACTGTGGTGTTAATAACGCCTTTCAAAATTATTTATGGTTAAACTCTTGATTTTACTATCTGTATAATTAATGTGTATAGTTTCTATAATATTCTATCATAGATATTCTAACACATTCTACATGGTGTTAATAATGTTTGTGAACAGGTATTGAAGTAATAAGTGTTCAAATGAGAACAAGCATGTCTGTGCCTCATTCTTTGTGGCTGTAGGGCCTTGTGAGTGTGGTCCTCTGCAGTGGAGGAAGCTTCTGTGCGTGGCCATGGCAACCATGACCAAGTTGACGAGCCGCTCCGTGAACCACACGGAGAGCAGCGCATGGCTCTAAACGGCTCGCTTCTGTTTGTTTGTAAACATTGGACCGTAAAAGCCTCGGGATCTTGGCTCGTGACGTGGAAAGGACGGATATAGGCGTTAAATGATGTGGGAGATCGGCGTAAATCAGTGGGTGAATGCAGAAACTCCAGATTGCCGCTTCATTTCTGGCTCAAGTTTCTTCTTGTGTTACTACTCGGTTCTTTTTTTTGTTGTTTATTTGGCATGCAGATAGATAAGCCCAAACCTGAACTACTTGAAGACACCGAAGAGTCACATGACGACTTTGTAATGTGACGCCGATTAGCGCCTGAGAAATCTCACATTTTTTTTCATCAGTGTCCTGAAAGCATTAAAGGGTGTAAGGTTTCTGCTCTGGAAGGGCTTCGCCCTCTGGACCTGGTTCTAACCAATAAAGACTCGGCCTCTGCAGCTCTGATGTCTGCCGTGGCCTTCCATTCCCCGAGATTACGCTCACAGGCATGGATGTGTCACGTCTGGTGGTCACTGTAAATAGTTCCCCCAATGTGTCATGTTTTCGTTGTCTAGTTTTGTAAGCAGACTCTGAAAGGGGAGAGGAGCTGTGACTACAGTTTTTCATAATACTAGTCATCCTGTGTATCGCGTGGCCAGTAGCCTCAGTGAGAAACAATGTCCACTTCATATCTGTGATAACACTGTTCTTGATAGTTTGCAGTGTTATTAATATTTAGTGAAATTAAGCTGGCCAGTTCACACCTGAATCCCTAGCCGTGCCCTTACTGAATCTTTTTAACTAGTTAAATGTTCGAGCGGCCATATGAACGACTCTCCCCGATTCACTGATTTAGGTTCATTTTTAATGCTCTGTGGTGATCTTTGTTTTGCTCGTGATCATTGTTGGTCAGTGAAATGACCTGTGTGTGATGTGTAAGGCAGTGTTAGCTGTGCTGTACACGAGGTGTGCTGTGCTGTACACGAGGTGTGTTGTGCTGTACACGAGGTGTGTTGTGCTGTACACGAGGTGTGCTGTGCTGTACACGAGGTGTGCTGTGCTGTACACGAGGTGTGCTGTGCTGTACACGAGGTGTGTTGTGCTGTACACGAGGTGTGCTGTGCTGTACACGAGGTGTGTTGTGCTGTACACGAGGTCTGTTGTGCTGTACACGAGGTGTGTTGTGCTGTACACGAGGTCTGTTGTGCTGTACACGAGGTCTGATCTCACGGACCACTCACTTGATGGCTGTACAAAAACACGTCTTGGTAACAGTTGCTTGGCATAGACCATGATTTTTTTTGGGGGGGTTTATGGTAAGGTGACAACTTGTAGTGAAAACTGCGATTGCTTTGTGAATTCACTACACATGTAGTTGCTTTTGTGAAATACGGCTGTCCTCCAACAACCTGGCCCTGGTCTCTCTCTGTCTGTGTGTGTCTCTCCCCCATCTGTGTGTGTCTGTCTTTCTCTCTCTGTCTGTCTGTCTCCGTCTGTGCCTCACAAATACAGATCTTCCCACACACATGACTGCATAAATTAAGATAAACAATAACAGTTTCTGATTGTTAGTTGCTTGGTTTTAAAGGCTCATTCTCATTTGATTGTCTCAGAAATATATTTTTGTTTATAACTCGTACTCAGCAAAGCATTAGGCCTGACATTTCTGCCTTTTTATTTCTTTCAAACCTTCCTGCTATTTCTTTTCAAAACTAAATTAAAATTTAAATGTAACATGGGCATAAAACGCTAACTGAAGTCCTGCACATCGCATTTAGCAGAATGCCTATTTTGGAAAAGCACAACCCCGGTGCTTCCTCTCCAGCGCTTCCTTTGTGTGCCACTCGATGCCCTGCAGGTATGTTGCTGGCAGGAGGTGAGGGGTTTGTGTGCCTCTGGCGCCCTCCTCAGGTGTCCTCCTCCGTCCCCTCGCCGCCGCTGCCGAGTTTCTGTGGGGAAGCTTTTGTGCTTGTGGAATGAGAGCAATGTCAGGAACGCCTGCCCCAACGCCTGAGGGGCAGTGCCTGCCGACGGCCCAGACGGAGCTGCCCGACGGAGGCGGAGGTTCCCACGTGCCCCCCCCCACAGTTCCCCCAGGGCTCTGCAGGCTTGCTTTACTCTTAATTAGCTCTGTTCTGCTAACGGCTGTGGTGTAGCCTGCTGCTGAGGAGACGTTTTGAGTGTGGTCACCACAGCACACCAAATTCAGCTATTCTGGATAGTCGAGGCCATGTTGGCAGTTCCCAGAGCTTATTCACACGAGCTCAGGTCCCTCTGTGATGTTTGTGTGTTTGGATCCCTCTGTGTTTGTTTCTCTGGATGCTATCATGCGTGTTTTTGGGTGGGGGTCTTTTCTTTCTTGTTAAAGGGCTTGGTAACCATGTCATTGTTTCATGTGTTGTCCTTTGTTTGTGTGTTTGCGTATGGGTGTGTGTTCCTTCTATTTTAGTTTTATCTCATGAATATATTATGTTGAACAAAAGGTTCAACAGAAATCCTGTTAGTTTTGATAAACCGATGTCTTAAAAATAAATGGCTTGGGGTCTGCCTGAATGTTGTGTAGTTTTTGTCGGTCACAGACTTTCACCATTTGAGCTAGGCACTAGGCAGCAATTGAGCTAGGCCCCAGGCACCATTTGAGCTAGGCCCCAGGCACCATTTGAGCTAGGCCCCAGACACCATTTGAGCTAGGGCCCAGACATTGCTGCTTAGCACTCCACTGTGTAGTTGCTGTGATTGTGTGGTTCTAATCTTGAAGACAAATAGGCCATGTCTGCAACACTTAATACAGTGAGTATACATACATAGAGTCAGGAAAAGTATAAGGATTTATTTCTTTTGTCCAGGGTGTGTATGTGTGTGCGCATGCATGCAAGGTTATTTGTTTATTTTGTTTGGTATGCCAAGGTTGGTGCCAATTCTGTCAGTGAGAGGAAAGGTTGACCTCTGTGAAACCGCTGCAGTATCCTGGTCAGAGGCCCTGTGTTCTCCAGCGCCCCGGCCCTGTGTTCTCCAGCGCCCCGGCCCTGTGTTCTCCAGCGCCCCGGCCCTGTGTTCTCCAGCTCCCCGGTCCTGTGTTCTCCAGCGCTCGGACCTGTGCTGAGCCCACCGCCTCCCATCCTGATCGCGCTCGCTAGACGTGCTCATTTGCATGCAGGTCACGTCGATCACGCCAGGAATGCTAGCCGAGCAGGATCTGCCGAACTCGTCATGGATGCTTACGCTGGAATCTTCGCAACTGGGGGAAAGCGACCGTGTTGGGAATGTCGCACGAAACCATTCAGATCTTCAGCCACCGTGCGGACTTGTTTCAGGTGTGGCCTGCAGGTGGTTCGAACAAAACAGGGGCACCTGTTTCCTCTCAACAGCTCCATCACTTCCTCCCTCTTGCCTTCTACCCTGCCGAGGCTTCTCCCTGCCTACCGGCTTTGACGACCTTACGGGCCTCTTATGCGATCGCAGACGGTGGCTAAATGCGTCTGGAGACAGCGATTCTCCAGCTGAAGAGCGGTGGGCTACTTATAGTAGCCCTATTTCCATAAGATTCTGGACATAATGGGAGAAGGGCGTGTCCGCCCCGTGCCGCCTTACGCCCAGCTGCCCCAGACTGCTTGTTCACTGAAACGGAGCAACCGTGTCTACGCTACAGGAATACATAAACGACATTCCTCTCAGAGATGTAACATGGCTTCTGTTGAGCTGGGTGGGGAGTTTTCAGACAGAACGCTCATGGACGCCTCTACTGTGGATGTACTGGGCCTTCTGCAGGGGGGCTGTAGTTAGCAGGAGGTAGTTTGGTTATTTGTGGTTCATGTTGGAGTTAAAAATGGGGGCTCGCTGTGTTTTCTGCATCTGCTCCGTGGCCATGTATGATGCGGTCTAAACTTGGGGCTCTGCATTTGTTGTTTTTCGTCTCGTTCCTAACGTTTCGTGTCCTTCCTAACGTTTCGTCTCGGCAGACTTTTTTGAGCCTGGGATACGAGGTGTTTGAATTTGAGCATGACAGAAATGTTAATATCATGCTTGAGTGCAAACCCCTGTCCTCTTCAGAATGCTTGCAGCGTCGGTAATGAATGAGTCTGAAACAGATGGGTGATGTGTTGAGCATTTCAGGATTGGAAGCAATACTGTTAATTAACTTGAAAGCACCGACATAACAGGATGCATTCTAGGGTATTGTGTTACGATGGCTGGATTTGTTCGGAGCGTGTACGCAGAGTTATGTGAGGTTTGTTTTGGTTTTCTAAAAATGTTTATTGACGATATTGTGAGCCGGTCATTTGGCTACTCCCACCACGACGTAGGTGTGACCCAAAAAGCCCCGCTGGGTTGGGGTGGACCAGTGCGTTCCCGCTGACCTGGCTGGGCTGGGTCTCCCCCCTTTCATCTGCTACCTAGGGACGTGAACGTATCGCACAAGGACGACAGGAAGTGCACTCTGCTCTTCTGAACGTTTCCTCCGTATTGAGACGAAACTGTTGATCAGCAGAACTAGTGCCAGAGCAGTGCAAATGTGCTACGAGGCTTCGGTTAGACAGATGGACAATAAACAAACACGCACCAATGAAACGTGTGGGATTAAAGGCTTCGAAATGGAATATCTGTAGTAATTTGTGGCGTGTTCACTGGATGAACCGTGTGTGATGTGTACGGTTGGAACTCTGCAATCATTCACTTGGTTGCAAATGAGTTAGTAACTTTAACAGCACAATTACATCAGTGGCAAAAACGTGCAACGTTAAACGCCATGGAAACGGGGCCACCCTTCACCATGACGACAAGTCGTCTAAATGCAGCAGTAGATTCATTAAACCAATAAAAGTTTCCTCGTAAAGTTATACAGAGCCGATCAAACCGCATGAAAGACACTGCCTACAGCAACAGCTTTTGAATTTATTAGCTTCTTACAAACATGTGGCTGGCAAATCCAGTCGAGCTACTGGACTTTGCATGACGGGGCTATGCATATGGAGCTGGGACGGCCAGGCATTAAAGACGACGGCCCTTCTCGTCGGCTATAATTACGTTTATTTGGGAATATTTTTAGGGAAGCGCATTCTTGACCAGGCATGCAGAGTCTCTTGTGTTGGAGCGTCTCCATTTGTGGCCGGAATGCCGGTCTGGCCCTTTGTTGTTGAAGATGGCGCGATGGTCAGGGTTGTCCAGGCTGGACATTCAGACTGTGCTCCGATTACACATGCCTGTCCCACCAGAGGCAAGAGTGGCGCTCTGGATGGAAATATCCACTGGGAAACGGCAATAAGAGAATGCAAGAGATTAGAATAGAGTGAGCAAATGTCCCGGGCTCAATGTGATGCGCTTTTTAATTTTTTAATTTGGGGCCTTCGCACTAAAGTTTTTCACACTCCCTGGAGAAAAATTCCTGCGAATGTCTCTCTCTCTCTCCACCTCTCTCTCTCTCTCTCGCCCCCTCCTATATCTGCCTTTCTCTCTTCTCCTCCTCCTGCCTGAAGAGAAACCAATCCCAACGTCTGGACCATGTGAAAACCCACTTTCTGATTTTTTTTCAGTTATCCCGTCCTAGACAGAGAGCTTGTTCACAAAGCTGTAAAAGAGTGAAGCGTTTACCCAGCCGCAGACCTGCTTAAATGACTTCTTTTGTCTGACCCTGCCTCCATGCTGTATTGACTTTAATACACCAGTCGTTGAAATAAACAAAAAGTGCTGTTTGTTTCAAACTTACTTGGCCCCTCTTCCTTTCCTACTGGAAGAATCTTTGAGAAATTCCTGTGTCTTTAAAATAACTCCTGAACTCATCCCTCTTCTTCTGCCTGGTGCTGGATGGTGTGGGGAGGCGGCACGCGGAAGGTTCTGGACCTTCGCCTTTGGCCAGCGCCGGTTTCCTCTCAGGAAGAAAGGCGTGGTATGGGAAGATTATCTCTCTCTGAGCACACAAGGTCTCTCAGGACCTGAAGGAAAACATTGGCGAAACTCCTGAGTGGCCGCTGTGCTTGTTCACGCGTGTGCTCTGGTCCCGGCCCCCGCGTAAGGCCTGGGCTGGAGTTATGGGAAGGGCATGTTCGCTGGGCAGGGACCAATCGCATATCCGGATCATAATGAAAATGTCGGCTTTTGGAGTCGTCTCGTTCGGTCGAGTCTCTAGTCCCGATGTTTTAACTGCCTCCACGACTAGGAGGCGTCGACCCCTTTCGCTGCTTACGTTGACCCAAGTCTCTAATGTTGGTCAGGTTAGAGACCTGGCCAAGATGGCGCGCCTCACCGCGGCTGCGTCGCCCCAGAGCCGCGATCCTGCCGTCCAGCGTGCTGTTGTTTTTGAAAGCTCTGCAGAAAGAGGAAACTGCTGCGTGGTTCCTGGTGAGAAAGCGGGGTGGTCCTGTTTCCTGCCCGAGGTCCGCGTCTCCCATCATGCCTCGGTACAGGGCCTGTGCCGGGGAAGTCTGCTCTTTGTGGGAGTGGTTTCTGAGCGTAGCAGGAGACGTGCTGTGGGAACAGTGCCTAGTTCATCTTGAATGAGACTTCAGTATCTGTCTTGTATTATGTTGTGCTATTTATTATGTTGTAGATGAGTGAGTTCCCTTATTCTGTTCTTTAATTCAGTGCATCTCTCTCTCAACATTCTTCCTTATTTGTAATATGTTCATTCTACTTAACACCAGTTATTTCAGAAGCTGTGTTTATCCTGGCTTAGTTGGTTTGGTTCTGCCCGCGTGCACACACTCATCGGGCTAGAACTGGTCTGCCCTTTTAGCTGCAGCAGTGTGGAACAGTACTGGTTGTTGTTGAGCGTGTGTGCCCTGGGCCCAGTGGTACGGGTGCTCACTGGCTGGCCAGCTACGTGTCTGCATGGTGGCTTTGGCGCTACGTGTTACTAACCCAGGGGCTTTGAACGAAGGCCTCTGGATGAGCAGCTGATCAAGCATGTCGTGTGTTGCCTAGAACTACAAGGCAGCGCGGCATCTACGGAGACTGAGCCCACAGACCGCTGGGTCCTGCCAGTGCCGTGTGATGGCGAGTGGTTGAGAGGGGCGAGATAAAAGGGGCGTTGGGCTCTCGGTGTGCCCACACTTCCACCACCAGGGACCCCATCTGCGTCGTCTTCCTCTTCGGTGGTGTCCGGAGCTTCTTCGTTCACGGAGCATCTGTGCATATGTATCTATCATATTTACATTAATGACTTCACGGTTCTTGTACTCAGGTTGCAGAAACTGATTACGGCTGGATGTAGCACCGTTTGCCTCTTCTGAGTTTAATCTCCTAAAATCTATCGGTGTTGATCTTAAATTCCATGGTTCTCATTTCTGAGAGTTCATTCACTGCTCATATAGTTCAGCTAAGTATTTTTGAGGAAGAAACCTTGATCCATACAATCACTAAAACACACCAAAACATGATTTAATCTTTCATTTTAAAAAGGCTGGGAAGTGAAACGCATACAGGTTAGAACGTATTCTGTTATTGATTCTATTGTATTCTATTGTATTCTATTGTATTATTCCATCAATTGTTGTATTCTATCAAGAATTGTGGACAATGCCTAATTTTAAAGAACCCAGTATATATTAGCATCTTAGCCACTATTTTGAGCTAGATTTAGCGGTTCTTTAGAAAATGCTCTGAAGTTCCTATACGTCTTGTTTGAAGAGGACTGACTTGCTTACAGTTACAACAGGCTGCATTGTGTTTGATGCTGTATGTAGGACAGAGTGCTGAAATGGAATGACCATCACTGTCTGCTGCAGTCTGGCAGCACTGAGGTAGGGCAGTGCGTGAAAAATCAACATCCACGCAGAATCATCCTTCCTCTGAGTCGCCAGACCAGAGAGAGGACGTACGCTGGAGTGCTGGTGGCCTTTGTTTCACTTCTGATGGGCCGTGGGTGCTAATCCCAGCTGCAGGCTTCACACAGAAACGCTGCAGTCCATTTCCAACATGGCGCTTGTTGGGCAAAACTGGACACTCTTTGCCAAAACAACGTTTTCTGCAGTGTGGAAATATTTTAAATTGGAAAGCAACACCAGTCCAGCGGCCACGTGTGACGTCTGCAAGGCGGTGTGTGGTGTGGGGTGTGGCGTGGCGTGGCGAGCGTGTGGCGTGGCGTGCGTGTGGCGTGGCCGCCGTAACAGAGCTGCGTTCCGTCCCACCGATTTGATACGGCAGCTAAAATATAAACACTCAGCAGAATACAGTTTGCTCGGGTTACCACAGCAAAGGCAACATACTAGAGGTAAAGTTTAAAAGAAGAAAGACATGGTTTTTTTTTTGTTGAGACAAACGACATTGCCAAAAAACTTGAGAGGGTAATTGAACTGAATGCTTTGGATAGCCAGCCTAATGCTGTGGTAGAATATACAGGGTTCTACTGCAGTTCAGATAGGGTTCTCCTGGAGCTTCACACAGGTTCCTGCCCACCTACGAGGTCTTTATCAGATGACTTTATGTGATGACTACTGGTTTTCTTTTATTTTCTTTTTTATTGGCGCTCTCGTGTTTCCTCACGGCGCACTGGGCTGACTGCACTTTTGATTTAGAGCGTGTGGTTCTGCATGCTCATCGGTTCCTCACGTCTCCTACAGCAGAGCATGTTACACAGAGGAGGAGGCACCTGGTACTTTGGAGAGAGATGAGCAACGGCTACATGTCATTCTGGGGGGCAGTGCCTGAAATCTGAGGGGGAAAAAGCAGTGAATGATTTTGAGGTGCAAAGTGTGGGCAGCGTTGTGCACGTCCTTCATCCTTCACAAGGGTCAGCTTGTCCAGTACAGCGTCACGGACACACTGGCAAATGAAGGAAGACTGTATGGCGATTTAAGCATCCACCACAGGCTTGTGCACGTCTTGAAGATATTCAGGTTGATCTGAAAATGGAAGAAAGTACCAGCTGAAGACTCAGTATCAGATGATGCGTGATATTAAATGACTTGGATCAAGACAGACCTATGTGAAAGTTGCCTGTTCTTCAGCGAAGCGTCTCACTGCTGCAATGGGTCCAGCAGGGGGTGCTGTGGCTGTGAAGGCAAATGGACCACTGCATGGAGCTAATACACCAAGCAAATGGACCACTCCTGCTAGCATGGAGCTAATACACCACCAAGCAAATGGACCACTCCTGCTAGCATGGAGCTAATACACCAAGCAAATGGACCACTCCTGCTAGCATGGAGGCAATACACCAGGCCAGCCAAATGTTCTCACCGTGAGAACAGAGTTCTTCAAAACATGGTGTCACTAGAGCGGAGAGACTTGGACTTGGTATGCCAGCTTTACGTGCGGAGACAGCAGTGTTTCACATCTGAGCACTGATCTCTGCTGGGACAGCGGTGTCTCATCTGAGTCTCATCAGTGTCTCGTTCAACGTAGTGCAGTGTATCCGCCGTAAACCGGACCTGGCCTACCAGAACAGTACTTCGTCAGTGCTGCAAATGCACATCGGAGCCTCTACAAGGTAACGTATTTTTATGACTGCTAACTGATGCGAACACTAGCGCTTGTTTGAACGTGCAGTATTCGTAAGGATTTGTAGGCCGTGTTATTAGTCGATAGTGATGAGCCGTGATGAGTAGCAAGACAACAAATGCACAAGATCTCACTCACGTAATTCATCCCTCCTCATCTCCCTCCCCCCCCCCCACACACACACACACACACAGATGTTACATCTCAAAACATGCCTTCCCCATACATAAAGTAGTAATAATAAATGCAACAGATGGACAGATCTACATTCATTAGCATATAGATTTACTATTGGGTGGGTTTATAGCATTTGTACAAATCAATGTCGCCCCCACAGTACATCACAGTGATGAGAGCTTCATCCAAACAGCTCCCTCATACGCTGAGGAAGAAGCTGCAGGAGAGGCACACAGACACTGAAGACCGGCTGGACGAGGCTGCTACCAAACGTCATGTATTTTTTGAAAAAGTGGAGGCTGTTGTCAGTGACAGTGGGGTGAGTGTAGTGGCAGCTGCCAGGATTCTGAGGGAGAGACGGGGGGTGGGGTGGGGGTGTTCGATGTGCAGGGCAGACTGAAAAATAACAACCATCTCAAGTTGTGTGGCCTCTGTGAGATGCTGGTGGAGCCTCCACAAGACGTAAAGATGAGCTGCGTCAAAAGGGTGAGAAGCAGCAGCACAGTGCAGGATGTTGGCACTCGGTGGAGCAGCACACGTCACGTGCAGGATCCACTAACACTGCCCACGTGAGGAGCCTAACACTGCCCACGTGAGGAGCCTAACACTGCCCACGTGAGGACCCTAACACTGCCCACCTGAGGAGTGAGGAGCCTAACACTGCCCACGTGAGGAGCCTAACACTGCCCACGTGAGGACCCTAACACTGCCCACCTGAGGAGCCTAATACTGCCCACGTGAGGAGCCTAACACTGCCCACCTGAAGACCCTAACACTGCCCTTCTTGCTGCTGTCGTGGGCCCCCGGTTCAGAAGGTTCTTGCCTTCTGATGAATCATTTAAGGTCCAAAGCACAATTCAAACTGTCACAAAGATAAAAATGGAAGAGGAAATGAATCCACCACCAACCGTCTGAGCATTTATGTATTCTCCTAAGGGATGCAACTATGGACAAATAAGATACAACTGAGGACAAATAGACTAACCTGTGTGTGTGTGTAGTTGTTTTTCATAGTTTGTTCCATGTACATCATAACTGTTCCACAGAAAGGTTGATTAAATGGGCTTTAGTTCTGAAGCCAATACGCCAAACATTTTAAAGGTACGAGTTTGAATCATCAGGTCATGTTCCAGAATACACTATCACTATGTAGTGATAAAAAACACAACAGTATGATTTATCAAATTGATGAAAAAGGAAAAAAATAACCTTGATCTGAGAACAGGCCTGTGTGCTCTACAGGAGGCTGCCTGCTTAGCACAGATCATGTACCTTAGTACACTTGTATGGTACCTTAGTACACTTGTCTTGTTAGGTCCCTCCTGCTCTCTGTGTTTCTCACTCTCTGCTCACTCAGCCTTCGGGTTCTCACACACACACACACACACACACACACACACACTCTGATTGCATTAAAATTTCAAGGATTGCACCATGATGATGACGTCATTGTGATTTTACAAGTCATTGCTAAGGAAATGTGAATCTTGGGGAAGTATCAACACTTTGGGAACGAGTAACTGTTGGGATTAGCGTGCCTTCCCCTGCTGTTGGGATTAGCATGCCTTCCCCTGCTGTTGTGATTAGCGTGCCTTCCCCTGCTGTTGGGATTAGCGTGCCTTCCCCTGCTGTTGGGATTAGCGTGCCTTCCCCTGCACGGCGTCATGGTCTTGGCCACTCTTAGTTTCGCTCTCGTAGGCGTTACGTTTCGCCTCTGCTGCTGGTAACTCTCCTCAGTTGTGGCTGGTCCCATTACTCTGATTGGCTTTGGAAATAGATGTTAATGTAAATTTCAGGCCTGTAAAAGAACGTAGCTTGCAAGGCTGCAAGAACCCAAACGTGCGGGCGCAGCGTCGTTGCTGGCATGCGGATTGGCATCGTGGATTACGCCAAGTGCTTCAATGTGAGACGGTGACTGTATTTTTCCAGCTAGAACCTTTTACAGTAATTCAGCTACAGTGAGCAAATTCGAGACTTTGAATGTCAGGGTTTTTTATACTTTTGGAGGAACATGCATGTAGCTTCCCAGTCAGACTGATGCTGTCTTGCTGATGTTGGTATTAGCAGGTGTCTTTCCAACTGTTTTATATTATTGCCATCTCCAAGATGGAGCCCCGTCGATGTCTTGCCGAAAAGGCCGTGTGACGTCTGCGTTCCCACGCTGGCTGGACGGAGTGATGGTGGGAGCGTGAGACGGACGGACGGCTGGACAGACGAGAGGCAAACCCCCGTCTCATTGTGTAGAAGTGAGATGAGGATTGGGTGGGGGGGGGGGGAAACTCACTTCCTGTAAGAACCAATAAGTTTCCTTCTGCTCTTGGAGCATGAGAGAGGTTATTCCGAGATTCTCAAGGAAGGGAGCGAAGATCTGTGGTGCAGTGTTGCTTTACTCCTCAGCCAAGCCAAACTGGAATATGGGGCGTGTCCTCTGGGCTTCTCTGGGGGGTGGAGCGTTGCCTTTTCTATGCTGGTAACACCAGCGTATGGTGGAGCTGCTCCAATGCCACTGAAACCCTGTTTTATAGATACACAATTTATACTCGCGGCGTGTGAGCAAAGCCTGCCTAGCTAACTGAGGAGGTAAAACATTAGTCTCCTCTCCAGTGTCAGTTTATCAGTGTAGCGTTTCTTATTTGTTACGTCTAAGCAATCGAGCAGCATTTTTGTTTTGTTTCGCAAGACTAGGTGTGAAAAAGGTGAGTGCAAACGTGCAGGATCCCTCGTGTCTTGGCAGGGTTAGGCGCTCTGTTTTCTCGGCTCTTACCTCAAGCTATTAGCCCTGAGCTCAGGGCACGTGTGAAACAGGAGGCCCTTGGTGTGCAGGGGCCCCAGGCTGCTCCGGGCCCCACTGCAGACCTGCCCCGTGTCCACTGGAATGTGTGTATGGGCCGTCCCTTCCTGCAGAGTGTGTGCAACACCCACGTTTGACCTGCGGGTGATCAGCCCAGCAGCCGCGACCCACTGAACTTGCATTCATTAGAGATGTCGAGGGATTTTCCACATTTTTCAGATGCCAACGGAGCCTTTTACTCCCCGCTGGTCACTCGTCTTCACTGTTCACTCTTCGTCACTGTTCACTCGTCTTCACTGTTCACTCGCCTTCACTGTTCACTCACAGATCTCACAGGCTTTTTGTTAATGGCTTCACGTTTAAAGATGCTCAGTGCTTTGGGAACTTCAGCCAACAGGCGTAATGCTGCTCTCATATTCATTCATTCACTCTCCCTCCCTCTCTCCCTCCCTCCCTCTCCCCTGCAGAATCACCAAGCCCCTGACCTTTGCAGACTGTGTGGGCGATGAGCTTCCTCTGGGCTGGGAGATTGTGTATGACCAGCAAGTGGGCGTCTACTACATAGACCACATCAACAGTACGTACCACCCTGCACTCACTCTCACCTGCAGCTAATCTCCCTCACCCAGGCCCATTGTGTAATACGGCCCTTGTCCTGTAGAGGCAGTGTTGATGCAGTTGATGAATTTCCAGGTGGCTAATTTGCCTGAGGGAAGGGGACCTGAGGAGAAGGGAGTGTGTGAATGCTGCTTTAGCAACCAGCAAGTCGCGTCCACAGAACTTTTACTGGCTTCAGATGTTCAGCTAGCACTGGTGGGCTGACGATGCCCTGCTGCTCCCTCCCCCCCCCCAGAGACCACCCAGATCGAGAACCCGCGTACGCTGTGGCGCCAGGAGCAGGAGCGCATGCTGAAAGAGTACCTGGTGGTGGCGCAGGAGGCCCTCAACGCCAAGAAGGAGACGTACATGATCAAGCAGCAGAGGCTCCAGCTGGTCCAGGAGGAGATGCAGATCTTCAACCAGCTGAGTCAGGACGACAGCCGCTCTGTCACCAGCTGTGAGAGCTCACACACGCGCACACACACACACACACACACACAGTTGATGGCACAATGATGGCTCAGTCATTCACTGAAAAAGCACATAGGCTGCCAGGGATTTTTGGGGGCGTTTTGGTTACTGGTTGGGACTCACTGTGCTCTCACACACACACACACACGCACTCTCACACTCTCACACACACTCTCACACACACACTCACACACACACACACACACACACACTCCACTCCAGCATCATGCCCTCCTCCTCCACAAACATGGGTCTTTCACCCTTGAGTGAATTTTTTTTGCCTTCATTTTGCCTGAACTTAAAAATGAGACATCTGGTAATAACAATTTTCAGTCTTTGGGGGTGAGAACTAAAATCCTAACTGTGTAATCTCAATACACTCTCCTGTGGTCTAACTGGGTTTAGTGGACATTATGCTTCATTTGGATAACGTTACTAGCCCAAGGCAGGTTTTGCTTCAGGTCTGTTGTAGTATTACACAGTATTACTCACACACACACACACACACTCACAGTCATCATGTATTTTCCCTTTTGCAGCACACTCTGGCTCTTCTTCAAATGCAAAATATGACCCTGACCAAATCAAAGCGGAAATTGCCGGTAGGCGTGAGCGGGTAAGTCATTATCCTCAAAAAACAATAGAGTAGGGTCCTGTTGGAAAGGGTGGAGCCCTGTGTGTGTGTGTGTGTGTGTGTGTGTGTGCATGTGTGCATGCCAAGAGTACCTTAACAATGAGAAACCTGTGTGTGTGTGTGTGCGCACCAAGAGCGTACCTTAAGAATGAGAAACCTGTGTGTGTGTGTGTGTGTGTGTGTGAGCACCAAGAGCGTACCTTAAGAATGAGAAACCTGTGTGTGTGTGTGTGTGTGTGTGTGTGTGTGCGTGCGCACCAAGAGCGTACCTTAAGAATGAGATACCTGGGTTTGGCTGGGCTCAGAGGGCTTTGCTGGGCTCCTGCTGAACTTCAGAGTTGCACGTGATTGATGTTTCATTCACAGTCCACTTCATCAGTCACTCCAGTGCCTCTCTGCTCACGTGTGAAGTGAGATGTTACATGGTCACTGGCGATCAATGTTTTAATTCATAAGGGTTTTGGTTTTTTTCCGGTAGACGTTTATGTATTAGACCTCAGTCAGCAGTGTGTGGGGGGGGGGGGTGGAATGTGGGTATGTGTGTATGTGTGTATGTGGGTATGTGTGTATGTGTGTATGTCCTCTTCCTCAGGGTGGGTGTCAGCTGCTCAGGTTTTATGCACTTTAAATGTTTTATTAATCACATATATTTTTATTAAACTTTAATTTTTTTATGTAATGTTTGTGTGTTTTTAATGTGATGTATTTTCTTGATTTGTGTCTTTTTGGCACCGTCCTGAGTTGTTGGATCTCTGGCTGTAATAACCTCATGTATTTACAATATATAACACTTTGAATTGCTGCTTTGTGTGAAAGGTGCTATACAAATAAGCTGTGTGCTGTGAGCATGAGGAGGTGCTTTTTTTTGCATTTAAAGTCATTTTTTGATTTATAAACGAGTTTCATTGTTGGCGTGCGTGCGTCTGTCTGTCTGTCTGTCTGCCTCGTACCCTGCCTGTACTGTATATCTCTTGTGTCTGCAGCTCTCTAGGCTCAAGCTGGAACTGGCCCAAATGCGCCAAGAGCTTCAGTACAAGGAAATGGGAGTGGAGACACTGCAGGAGTAGGTCCCCCCCCCCACACGCACACGCACGCATGCACGCGCACACACACCAGTCCAGGGTCCACCAGGGTTCCTGGACTTCTGTTTAGAGACTCCCACCATCAGGTTAGGACTGATGTGAGTGTCTGTGTCCAGTGTCCAAAGTGTGAACTGCAGCATTACAGTTGGTAGGATTTTCTTGGTAGGATCTGAAGGGTTTCATCTGTAACCCTTTACAGGTTGAGATCCGTGTCGTTGTTCAGCTCCTAGCATGTCTGGTACCACCCACATCCTCACCGTCTGTCCTGCTCACCTTTAACTCCCAGACCAAAGGCCCTTTACTTCCAAGAGAAACAGCCAGTGTACTTTTGAAAGACGCTGCCCGGCCATATCGCAGCGTAAGCGCAGCTCAAATCGGCCCCGTTTGTGTACTGAATTCTGATTGGCAAGCGATTATGGCGCCAGCAGACGGTGAAATCCCAGCGTCCAGACGTCGTTCACTCTCCTGATCCTGCCGTCACACTCACTCCGCCGTTCACGCCAGCCTGGACCTTCGTCTAGCGTAACCGAACAGTTACAGCTCTAGGGTTAGCGTTAGCGTTGGGGTTAGCATTAGGGTTGAGGTTAGCGTTAGCGTTGGGGTTAGCATTAGGGTTGAGGTTAGCGTTAGCGTTAGGGTTGAGGTTAGCGTTAACGTTGGGGTTAGCATTAGGGTTGAGGTTAGCGTTGGGGTTAGCGTTAGGGTTCGAGTAATAAAATGTAATCAAGTGTTCTTCACTTAAGTGAAAGATCAAACCCAGACACGGTGGTTCATTGGAGAGCAGCTTTAAAACGGGGAGGAGATCGGACTGAAGCCCCAGGTCTGCTTGGGTGTGGCTCTTGTGAACCATCTTCACATGACACTGCTAGAAATATGCCCTGTGCCTCAAATGGATTTTAGAATAAAGCAGTGGTAATAGTTTTATATGTTGTATGGTTGCGTGAGTGTATCTGCGTGATGTTAAGAATTTGAGACGCACGCGTATGTGCGTGTGTGTGTGTGTGTGTGTGTGTGAGAGAGAGAGTGTGTGAGAGCGAACAAGAGTGTTGGGTTCTGTTCTGGAAAAGGAGACTCCACCCCAGGAAGAGGATGCACCAGCCAGGGAGCTCGGGGTGGGGAGTGGGAGCAGGGAGGGGTAAAAAGGGCAAAAAGTGCTTGAATGCAGTTTGAAAATCCAGAGCTATCTTGGAACAGATTCCTCTCTTCTTCCTGCGTCCCAGTGAGAGTGCTTATCTCTGATAGAACCAGCTCGAGTGCCTCCCAGAACAGCAGCTCAGCTCACAGCTCTACCATGGGGGAGACAGACGCCCTACCCAGGCATTATTTAGCTGACCCCCCCCACACACACACACACGCACTCCTTTTGCTTTCAGAAAGCGAGATTGAGAGAGTGAACAAGAGTGAGTGAGCGAGATTGAGAGAGTGAACAAGAGTGAGTGAGTGTGATTGAGTGAACAAGAGAATGAGTGGTGGGATTGTGAGTGAGTTCTTCTTTGTATATGTGAATCCTCCGTCAGAAGGGCAGTACCGTTCTAGGCCAAGCAGGACATGCGCTTCCTGTAGGTGCCGTCCCTCCTCTCCCCTCTACCGTCCCTCCTCTCCCCTCTACCGGTCCCTCCTCTCCCCTCTACCATGCCTTTTCGAGCCCCTCTAATGGCACAGACAGGCTGTGTGCCTCTTAACGAGTGTGCCTGGTCTCATAAGTCAAGTCTGTAATGAGTGAACCGCCTTAGACAGGTAATGGCATGACGGTAAGGAAACGGTGGTGACTCACTGACGTTAATAGACTGTGAGGGTACTTTTTAGACCTCTGCCATGCTTGTTATGTTTAGGGCGAGCTTTCCAGAAGCTCGCAAACTTCACACCCTCTACTGAGGTCCGGGACTCTACAACAGCATTGTCTTTCAGTCGGGATTCATCATCAAAGATTTTTTATTATTTCGTATTATTTCGTATGTGAGAGTCGGCCAGTACAGGACTGTGCTCTACCCAACGTAGCCGTGCTAAGTGTGAGGGTGGGGCGTAGCGGTGGGGGGAGCAGCATGGAGGCTGAAGTGCGGTGTTCAGGGTGGCGTGGCATGAGAAGGTGGGTGTGCGCGGTTCAGGGTGTGACGGTGGGGAAGGGTGGGGGTGTGGAGGCAGAGGCGTAGGCCATTCTCCTGACCGGACTACACACACACACACGGGCTGGAGGTCTGAGGGGGGGAACAATGCCGTCCTTGTGCGGGGAGAGGAGAGGAGAGGAGGAGTCCCTGTGAGGAGGCACGACCTGCTACAGCAGTACGCCTGTGAGATGGAGCTCCAGGATGGTGCTCTCACAGTATACAAGACATAATTACTCCATCTGTCTCTCCGTCTGACTCTCTGTCTGGTTATTCACCTGGAGTTTTTTTGTTTGTTCGCTCAAAACATGTAGAAGGTGATTTTTATGTTGAGTACAAGCAGGTGGAGTCTTAGGCAGCGTAATTATTTGGTCGATGCGTTTATATGCTTAGAGTAGACGAAAGGCGATAGATGTGGCTCTGGTTTACGTTGCCACTTATTTTTCTTCCAAAATTCTTTTATGTTTTTCTTATCATTTTGTTGCTTCTCCTTTGAATTCTTGACTTTTTTCATAAACTTGGAATTTAATAAAAGTCAAACATTGTGCTGATATTGTTGCGGGAGGAACAAAACGGAAGCAACATCAGACTGAGGGCTGCAGGCGTCTGCAGATGCAGAAATGGCGCTCCATACACGCTCGGACGTCTGTGGCCGTACCGCCCTGAGAATGGCACTGCACTGGAGTGTGTTTGGGTCATCGTGTGGGTGCTGTGAGAGGCCCAGGTGCACCACGACACACTCCGCTGGGCCAGAGTCCTGATCCAGGTGTCTGGTGGGTCTGCGTTTGAGAGGCTGCTCCAGGTACAGCAGCTGATGGGTGGAGCGCGTGGGACACAAGCCCTCCCGTCCCCGCTGTCTCCGCTAATGTCCTCAGTCCCCTGCCCATTCAACGCCAGCTCAGAGCACGCAAGGGTCAAGGGTTGTTGTGGGACACCAGACCTGCACGCTTTCCCTTATTGGGTGGGGGAGGGAGGGGTTGTTGGGGGGGGGATTTCAGGTCCTCTGCTATGTCATGTCTGCTATGTTAAGTAACACAGAGTTTCACTCTTTAACTATGTAATTGTGTGTGTGTGTGAAACGAGGTGGTTTGCATTTTTGTGTAAACTATATTTAGGTGTCTGTGTGCAAAAATGTTTAGACACAGCAGTTTAAGGTAACGCTGATGGAGATATGAGGGTCTTTACTGCTGACACAGCCTGTGTGTGGATCTGTGTAGCTTAGGTGGGACCACAGGATGCATACAAACATAATCTGTGAATTTCTTTTGAAAACGTGTGTGTGCGTGTGTGTGTGTGTGTGCATGCGTTATTTCCCGCACCAGAATCGACCGAAAAATGTCCAGCAGTCACACCAACTACAAGCTGGATGAGGCACAGGCCATATTTAATGAACTGCGCAGCATCAAGAAGGCCATCAGCTCGGGCGAGAAGGAGAGGCAGGACCTCCTCCAGGTCAGCGGTGCCTCCGTCACCAACACCACCACTGTGCCCACACCTAACACTGTCACCTGACCCAGGGGAGGGCAGGGCCTGCCGTGTTTCTGCCTTAGCCCGTTAGCCGTGTTTAAAGGCCTGGCTCTCACCCACACACACTTTCCGGCTTGTTCACCGTTTATTGTTTCAAGTTTGTGAGCTGGAGTTACTTCAACCTCATAAGGTGCTGAACACTGCCACCTAGAGGAAAACATTTTAGTTGACATTTGTTCATTTTGTTCTGTTTTTCTCTGACGCCTACATAGCTGTTGGTCTTTGGTAAGTAGTGATCATTCTTCTGAATTTTACCAATCTTCTAACTTTTACACATTTTGCTTGTTGTATAACTTACAGAGCCTGGCAAAGCTGACTGGAAGTTTCCACAACCTTTCCATCAGTGACTCTATAAACGAGGTGGCCAACAGTGCAGGAACCCTGGGTGACTCGTCCAGTTTGCAGCAGTACATGGACAACGGCTGTCAAACTGATCTGATTGGAGAGGTTGTGATTTTTTTCCCATGGTTACCAGAAACACATTCTCCAAGAATGCTAATTTGAACGCTAATTTGTGGTGTTTGCTTTCTGTGGTTCAGTAGTGTTCAGAGAATATGGAAAAACAAACCCATGGTGGTCACTGAAGGAAACAAGCACACATTTTCATTTGTTAATATATATATATTGTCTCACATATAAGTATCAGAAAAGAATGTTAGCCCCAGGCTTTGCACATGCTACGTCTTTAGCCTCTCCTGTCCATCATTCTGCACAGTTAATTTGTGAACTTGTCTATTTCAGTTCGGTTACCAGGAATCGTCGCCATTAGTTGACAAAGTCAAGCTCAGCTGGCAGTATGAAGAGGCCAAGAAGAAGTACGTGTCATTTTCCACATGGGCCCCCGATCGCTGTATTGCTGAAATACCATTTTGTTCATTTTAAGGGAATTCAAAAGAAGCAACTGGTATTCAGGGTGTGCTGGGTAATTCAGGGTGTGCTGGGTAATTCAGGGAGATTGAGCTCCTCTGTGCTGGGGCTCTAAAGACTCTAACCCTCTAAATGGACAGTGCAGTTGTAAGTCCCAGCTGCTCAGAGATCCTGTGGGTCATGTACTCACCGTGGTGACGTAGGGATCCACTGCTGGGATCCACTGCTGGGATCCACTACCTGTACTGCCACACTGATTGATGACTAAAGTATCAGTCACACTCTGATCAGTGATTAACGTATTGCTCACACTCCGTAACTGAAGTATCGTTCTCACGCTGAACAGAAGCTGGAGTATTGCTCACACTCTGGGCATGATGGTGTAGGTGTAGCACTGCCCCATGTAGGCCCTTTATTTCACAGCGTCACCTGCAGGATGTATTCTGGTCTGGCTGTTTGCCTCATCTGGCCAGTCTTAACCAGAAGCCAGTTTCTCACACAGCAAAGTTTCTCACTCTGTCTTTAAACAGTGTGGTGGTAACTTTAGTGACGTATGTAATAGTGTAGACATTTTTTTTTTTTTTACACTCAAGATGCATGTTGCCATAGTGATGGTGAGCTATGAGTGAGGGAAGGAGAGGAGGAGAAGAGAAAAGGGGGGAGGGTCCTGTGGAAACTTGCATGCTCTCAGACTGAGTCATGCCGTCAGAAATCCAAAACATACACACACACACACACACTCTGAAACAAGCCCAGTGCCTGTAGTGACTCACTCATGGTTTACATGCAGCTATTACAGACGTGTTCCATACATGTAACATACATGATCCTCCCGTGTGTGGCCGCCCTGCTTCCCCCTGATGCCGAGCTTGGACACGGACCCCGTCAGCACCGTTTCACAGCCGGGTCAGCGCTGGAGCAGAGCTACTACAGTGTCCTCCAGATTGACAGGAGCATGTATTAGAGCTCCCTGTGTCCTCTGAACCCATCTGTCTCTCTCTCTCCCACTTTCTACTTCACTCCCTGCCTGTCTCTGTCTCTATCTCCCTGTCTGTCTCTCTCTCTCTCCCACTTTCTACTTCACTCCCTGCCTGTCTCTGTCTCTATCTCCCTGTCTGTCTCTCTCTCTCCCACTTTCTACTTCACTCCCTGCCTGTCTCTGTCTCTATCTCCCTGTCTGTCTCTCTCTCTCTCCCACTTTCTACTTCACTCCCCTTCTGTCTCTCTCTCTATCTCCCTCCCTGTCTGTCTCTCTCTCTCCCACTTTCTACTTCACTCCCTGCCTGTCTCTGTCTCTATCTCCCTGTCTGTCTCTCTCTCTCCCACTTTCTACTTCACTCCCTGCCTGTCTCTGTCTCTATCTCCCTGTCTGTCTCTCTCTCTCCCTTTTTACTTCACTCGCTGCCTGTCTCTGTCTCTATCTCCCTGTCTGTCTCTCTCTCTCTCCCACTTTCTCTACTCTCCCTGCCTGTCTCTGTCTCTATCTCCCTGTCTGTCTCTGTCTCTCTCTCCCACTTTCTACTTCACTCCCTGCCTGTCTCTGTCTCTATCTCCCTGTCTGTCTCTCTCTCTCTCTCTCCACTTTCTACTTCACTCCCTGCCTGTCTGTCTCTATCTCCCTGTCTCTCCCTGTCTGTCTCTCTCTCTGTCTCCCACTTTCTACTTCACTCCCTGTCCCTCTCTGTCTCTATCTCCCTGTCTGTCTCTCTCTCTCTCCCACTTTCTACTTCACTCCCTGCCTGTCTCTGTCTCTATCTCCCTGTCTGTCTCTCTCTCTCTCCCACTTTCTACTTCACTCCCTGCCTGTCTCTGTCTCTATCTCCCCTCCCTGTCTGTCTCTCTCTCTCTCCCTCTTTCTACTTCTCTCTCTCTCTCTCCTGTCTCTGCCTGTCTCTGTCTCTATCTCCTGTCTGTCTCTCTCTCTCTCCCACTTTCTACTTCACTCCCTGCCTGTCTCTGTCTCTATCTCCCTGTCTGTCTCTGTCTCTATCTCCCTGTCTGTCTCTCTCTCTCTCTCTCTTTCTACTGTCTCTGTCTCTATGTCTCTGTCTCTATCTCCCTGTCTGTCTCTCTCTCTCTCCCACTTTCTACTTCACTCCCTGCCTGTCTCTGTCTCTATCTCCCTGTCTGTCTCTCTCTCTCTCCCACTTTCTACTTCACTCCCTGCCTGTCTCTGTCTCTATCTCCCTGTCTGTCTCTCTCTCTCTCCCACTTTCTACTTCACTCCCTGCCTGTCTCTGTCTCTCTCTCTGTCTGTTCTGCCTGTCTCTGTCTCTATCTCCCTGTCTGTCTCTCTCTCTCCCACTTTCTACTTCACTCCCTGCCTGTCTCTGTCTCTCTCTCTCTCTCTCTCTCTCTCTCTCCCACTTTCTACTTCACTCCCTGCCTGTCTCTGTCTCTATCTCCCTGTCTGTCTCTCTCTCTCTCCCACTTTCTACTTCACTCCCTGCCTGTCTCTGTCTCTATCTCCCTGTCTGTCTCTACCCAGAGTGTCCAGTATCCAGCACCAGCTGGCCCAGTTGGACAGCGAGAGCTGGTCCGGCCGCGCCGAGGCGGACCGCGACCGGGACTGTCTGCAGCTCCTGAGGGAGAAAGAGGCGCTCTTGCAGGAGCTGTCGCTCCTCAGCCAGCAGCGGCGCCCCCCGGAGGTCATCCTGCAGCTGGACGAGGAGAGGCGCAGGCTGGAGGAGGAGGTGCAGGAGGCCCAGAGTGCTCAGAGTCACGGCGCCAACCAGAGGTCAGCAGATGCCACTACCACCCGGCCTGACCCCTGACCCCCCTCTCCCTCCCCCAGTCCTGCTTCGGTCTGTAGAGGACCCTTACGAGTTCTGCAAGGATCACTCGTCTGCAGAGAGGCTCGGTGGGCAAAGCTCACCGCCGGCATGCCGCCGTTTGGTGATGTAACGGAGAATGTTCCGGCTTGTGGGTTCAGCTGAAGCGCGTAGGGGGGAGGCTCTGGGGTAGGGCAGCCGGACCTGGCCACGGCTAGAGGTGGAGCGTGGGTGGAGGGGGCTATCAACAAGCAGCCATAAAATAGCAGTGGCAGTGAACAGCTGATGGTGCATTCCTGAGCAGCCAGCCGCGGGGCTTTAGTGGAGATGTGCTCAGGGCAATGAGGGTGCCCTCATGCCCTCAGCCAGGGCAGAAGCCAGCACTGGGAGGCGCATGGAGCAAGGGCTGGGGGAGGTGCAGGCCACACAAGGTGGCAGGAGAACATCCTCTAAGGGTTAGTTGGAGGCTTGACTGCTCAAGAGCCCTTCAAGAACTTCCTTATCTGATAGTGATATGAAGGTCCTGTTCTGATAGTGATTAGTGATATGATAGTGATTCGGTGCATTTGTTCTCTTAGTATCCTTTAGATAGTCCGTTAATTTTCTTCTGTATAAATGGCATTTCTGCAGAGAAAGAACAACTGTGTGTGTGTGTGTGTGTAGGATACTGCAGCAGGAGAAGAGGAATGTGCTATTGAGACAGCTAGAGGAAGCTACCCGCATTACCACCTATCTCCACTCTCAGCTGAAGAGGTACCACTCACACGGCCCCTACACACCCGACGCGTCCACACGCTTCTTACACGTCCCGACCGTACTGCAGCGGGACCTCTGAGCCGTCCCGTTGTCCCGTTGTCCCTCTGCAGCCTCTCTGCCAGCACGCTGACGGTGTCCAGCAGCAGCAGCCGAGGTTCTCTGGCCTCCAGCCGCGGCTCGCTGACCTCCAGCAGGGGCTCCCTCAGCTCCGTCAGCTTCAGCGACATCTACGGGCCGCCCCAGTACGAGCGGGCCGACGCCCCCGCCGAGCCTGCTCCGCCTGAGCCCTCCTTCCGGCCGGGGCCCCTCCGCCCGAGGCGCTCGGGGCCAAGCGCGGCCTGGACGCTCCCCACTCGCTGGCCTCCCTCTCCTCGCGCTCCTCCCTCTCCTCTCTATCCCCGCCCAGCTCGCCCATGGACACGCCCTACCAAGTGGGACCCCAGGACTGCCCCCTCACCCAGATGACTGAAGAGTACATGGAGCTGGCCGGACGCGGCCTGGTGCTGGAGGGGCTCCGCGGCCAGGCCGCTGCCCCCCAGCACGCTGCTCTGGCTGGGGAGGGCGATGTGGTGGGCACCTCCTGCACGCCGCAACTTCTGGAGGGCAAAAGCCACAGAGACGGCAGTGTCCAAGGGGCATATAGCGCCGCAGGTGGGATGCCTTACTGCATTGTATTTTTCTGAGACCCTCTCTTCATATTTGATGATAAATGTGTGTGTGTGTGGACGTGCAGGGGTGACTCTGCGCTCTAACGGCGTGAACCGAAGCAGCCGCAGGGCCCGCCGTGTCTCCGCCGGTGTGTGTGACGACGTGCTAGCGACCGACAGTGGTGTGTTTGAGGCCTGGAGCAGGAGGTTAGAGCAGACATGCTTGCACTGCTTATCCACACACACACAGACACACACGCACATTAATTAGCATTCGACCATATACATTTCTACGTGTTCTTTACTGCTTTTATATTGGAAATTGTGAATAATTTGTGTTCATCAGTATGCAGTGCTGGTTTGTGGTGGATATGACGGTGCCTGTTTCAGGGGGTGAGATGTAGAGGGGGTAGGGGTGGGATGTGGGGGGTGGGGGTGGGATGTAGAGGGGGTAGGGGTGGGATGTGGGGGTGGGCTGTAGCGGGGGTAGGGGTGAGATGTAGAGGGGGTAGGGATGGTAACTCAGGGTACAGTAAACTTCTTGCTGAACTTTTCCACCCAGCAGGACAGAAGAAGCAGAAGAAGTCATGTTCTCCCGAGATGCCGTCACTGTTCCAGAAGCCCCTCAGATTCAGCTGGGACTCTTGTAAGCCTGTGGTCCTCTCTACCCGTCTCTCTCTCCCCCGTCTCTCTCTCCCCCACGTCTCTCTCTCCCCCGTCTCTCTCCTCACCGTCTCTCTCTTCCCCCGTCTCTCTCTCCCTGTGTCTCTCTCCCCCACGTCTCTCTCTCCCTGTGTCTCTCTCCCCCTGTCTCTCTCCCTGCCTGATCAGCAGCCCTGTCTCTCTGGGCTGTGTAGGTGCTGATCACACTCTGTCTGCAGGTACGACTCCAGCTCCACATCTCTGCTGCTGCATGTTCTTCAGATGAGGAACCTGAACAAGGCCGTGGTGAGAGATGGCCACAAAGTGTAAGTCCGCACTGCAACCGTGATCACGCCTACATGCTCACATTTACATTCATTTACAACTTGCACATTTCTCACTATGCCAGAACGTGAATCCTCCCTGACCTCCTCTAAAACATTACCTCATCACGACCACATCACCCTGGCCGAGGTGGAATAACATTAGTCAGTAATACGAGATCATGTTTTTATGATGTGGATGGATGAACTGGAAACTCGTTCTGATGAATAGCAAGTTAAATATTAGCTAATGGTGTTATACTGTTAATAATTATGTATTTTGTTTTATTCCTGAAAATTTACTGAACAGATTGACATTATGATCGTGTCAGACTAGTTATATGAAGGCGCCGTTATTGATAACTTATCAAATTAAAGCTAGAGTATGTGTTCTACTTAAGAAGCAAATGTCTAACCGCGTGGCACATGTTGAGAGAGCCTGGCGCAGTTTTAAGGAGCCAGTATGGAGCCTCAGGGGAAAGCTGGGATTAAACCATCATTTAGTCATTCAAATCAATGGGGAAAGCTGGGATTAAACCATCATTTAGTCATTCAAATCAATGGGGAAAGATGGGATTAAACCATCATTTAGTCATTCAAATCAATGGGGAAAGCTGGGATTAAACCATCATTTAGTCATTCAAATCAATGGGGAAAGCTGGGATTAAACCATCATTTAGTCACTCAAATCATTGGCTATTAAACATTTATGACTAGTAGCTACTTATTAGAAAATGCTGATAGTTACTGATAAAGCCTGTCACTGCTTGAATATCCTGTTTCAATGTGTGTTTATTGTGTGTGTGTGTGTTTATTGTGTGTGTGTGTGTGTGTTTATTGTGTGTGTGTGTGTGTGTGTGTGTGTGTTGTGTGTGTGTGTGTGTGTGTGTGTGTGAGCAGGGAAAACTGTATGCTGTGACGTGCTTGGGTGACTGTTTGAGAAGTAATGTTGGTCTGTTTGTGTGTGTGTGTGTGTGTGTGTGTGTGTGTGTGTCAGGGATCGACCCAGGTCGCCCTGGCTGACTGTGCAGGCAGCGTTGACATGACGTTCCAGTGGTATCGGGTGCACATGCTGCTGCCCCCTGGTGGTGGAACGGAGAACCACCGGCCTGAGCCTAGCAGCCTGTGCCAGCCCAGCCACAGTGTTGACGAGGAGGATGAGGAGGATGAAGAGGACGGCAGAACCCAGGCAAGGACACGAGTGGCTGACCTGTAGCTGCCCTCGTCCACATCACCTTGTGGTTCTGTGCAGCGTCTTGCACCCAGTGTGCTGAGATATCTCCACCTTTCTGCCTCTCTCTCTGCAGGTGTGTACGAGGGCTCAGAGGGCCGAGATGAAGAGAGGGTTGGATCTGACTGAGGAGGAGTTTGAACGGAAAGAGGAGCAGGGGGAGGCGGCGTCTGAGAGGTACGCAAACTCCTCCTGCTCGTGTGACCTACGTAACCTGCACCTCGCAAATACTCTGAACTCTTGGTGCGTGTGACGAGGTGCTTGGGCAGGTATTGTGAAGCAGGCAGGCGTCCTGGTGCAACTCTACGTATGGGAAGAGCGTTCACTCTGTCTGTAGCCGTGTGTGTGGTGTGTGTGTTCACTCTGTCTGTAGCCGTGTGTGTGGTGTGTTCACTCTGTAGCCGTGTGTGCGGTGTGTGTGTTCCCTCTGTCTGTAGCCGTGTGTGTTCCGTGTGTGTGATGTGTGTGTTCCCTCTGTCTGTAGCCGTGTGTGTGGTGTGTGTGTCCCGCTTCCTGTAGCCACGTGTGTGGTGTGTGTGTTCCCTCTGTCTGTAGCCGTGTGTGTTCCGTGTGTGTGTTCCCTCTGTCTGTAGGTGTGTGTGTGGTGTGTGTGTGTCCTGCTTCCTGTAGCCATGTGTGTGGTGTGTGTTCCCTCTGTCTGTAGCCGTGTGTGGTGTATGTGTTCCCTCTGTCTGTAGGTGTGTGTGGTGTGTGTGTTCCCTCTGTCTGTAGCCGTGTGTGTTCCGTGTGTGTGATGTGTGTGTTCCCTCTGTCTGTAGGTGTGTGTGGTGTGTGTGTCCTGCTTCCTGTAGCCATGTGTGGCGTGTGTGTGTTCCCTCTGTCTGTAGCTGTGTGATGTGTGTGTTCCCTCTGTCTGTAGCTGTGTGTGTGTGTTCCCTCTGTCTGTAGCTGTGTGATGTGTGTGTTCCCTCTGTCTGTAGGTGTGTGATGTGTGTTCCCTCTGTCTGTAGGTGTGTGTGTTCCGTGTGTGTGTGTGTGTGTTCCCTCTGTCTGTAGGTGTGTGTGTTCCGTGTGTGTGATGTGTGTGTTCCCTCTGTCTGTAGGTGTGTGTGTGTGTGTGTGTGTCCTGCTTCCTGTAGCCATGTGTGGCGTGTGTGTGTTCCCTCTGTCTGTAGCTGTGTGATGTGTGTGTTCCCTCTGTCTGTAGCTGTGTGATGTGTGTGTTCCCTGTCTGTAGCCGTGTGATGTGTGTTCCCTCTGTCTGTAGCCGTGTGATGTGTGTTCCCTCTGTCTGTAGGTGTGTGTGTTCCGTGTGTGTGATGTGTGTGTTCCCTCTGTCTGTAGGTGTGTGTGTTCCGTGTGTGTGATGTGTGTGTTCCCTCTGTCTGTAGGTGTGTGTGTGGTGTGTGTGTCCTGCTTCCTGTAGCCATGTGTGGCGTGTGTGTGTTCCCTCTGTCTGTAGCTGTGTGATGTGTGTGTTCCCTCTGTCTGTAGCCGTGTGATGTGTGTTCCCTCTGTCTGTAGGTGTGTGTGTTCCGTGTGTGTGATGTGTGTGTTCCCTCTGTCTGTAGGTGTGTGTGTGGTGTGTGTGTCCTGCTTCCTGTAGCCATGTGTGGCGTGTGTGTGTTGCAGGAGCTGGCAGGCAGAGTCTGTGGACAGTGGCTGCAGTAATAGCACAGCGTTTGTCATACCCTGTGCTGAAGGCCTCTGTGCTGAGGGCATCTGTACAGCCACAGGGGGGCGCTGTGTCCCTGATAGGTCCCTTGTTATAAAGGTAAGTGTCTTGCATATCTGTGCCTGAAGAACTTTCCTATACTTTTATGATGGTAAAAATAAAATGAACAACTAAGGCGGAAAGACGTTTATATAAAGAGGTGATGGTACATCTGCTGGAGGTTTGTGTTTTTTTGTGAATGCTTTCAGGTTGACAAGGCAACCAACACAGAGCTGATGCGCATGCAGCATAAAGAGAGGGGGGGGCGTTGGGGCCACGCCCCCCCGTTCCTGCGTAGCAGCACGTTGGCACGCTCACACACATTCTCACCTGGAGCCCGCAGCCAGTATGTTTGCAGGGTGAGTGTGTCACACACACACACACACACACACGCACGCACGCACGCACGCACACACACACACACACACACACACCTGCTATGGCTGCCTCTGCTGCGTTTGTAATCAGTGTCCTCTGTCACCTCCAGTTGTACCGCAGTGACAGTGACAGCTCCACGTTACCAAAGAAGTCGCCCTTCATCAGAAACACTCTGGAGAGAAGAACCCTCAGATACAAACAGGTGTGCAAAACCCCCAGCAAAGTGCTATGATTCCGCTTGTATGGGCTAGTAATGTAGTGTAGTAACTGTGTGTGTGTGTGTGTGTGTGTGTGCGTGCTCCTCACACAGCAGCCTCACCGCTCCCCCCTGGCCGAGCAGCCCACGCGCACCTCCCTCGACCTGGAGCTGGACCTCCAGGCGTGCCGGACACGGCAGAGGCAGCTGAGCGAGGAGCTGATGGCCCTGCGCGAGCTCAAGCTGTGTCTTGAGGAGCCAGGCCAGGGGCCCCGGGGCCCTCCGGAGCAGCACTGGGCCCTGAGAGACGAGCGCTTTCGGGGCCTCCTGAGAGAGGCCCAGAGACAGGTAGATCCCGGGAGAGGCCCAGAGACGGGTAGATCCCCGGGAGAGGCCCAGAGACGGGTAGATCCCCGGGAGAGGCCCAGAGACGGGTAGATCCCCCCAGAGACGGAGAGGCCCAGAGACGAGTAGATCCCCCGGGAGAGGCCCAGAGACGGGTAGATCCCCGGGAGAGGCCCAGAGACGGGTAGATCCCCGGGAGAGGCCCAGAGACGGGTAGATCCCCGGGAGAGGCCCAGAGACGGGTAGATCCCTGGGAGAGGCCCAGAGACGGGTAGACAGGTAGATCCTGGGAGAGGCCCAGATGTGACTATTTGTTTAGTTTTTTCTGACTAAAATTCTATTTTGGAGATTATTAACAGAGGTACGTGGGCCTGTATCTTTTTGGCTTGAACTTCTGCTGTTCTTCTTGTTTACCAATGCATGTCTTTCCTCCATTCTCGCCCCCTCGGTCAGGCCAAGCAGAGCAGGCAGGAGCAGCGGCAGGAGGAGGCAGCGGAGCGGAGACTCAGGAAGGCCTCCAAGGAGGTGCTGCAGATGAGGGGCCAGACCCCCAAGGAGCCTCTCCCTGTGCAGACCTTCAGGTGGGCCGCCAGCACAACCACTTCCCCAGTGCCGTGTCAGCGTCTCCCAGCACCTGGCTCTGATCTCCACACTGGCCTTAATGGTTTGAGTTACGGCAGAACTATATGCTTTGCGTTTTCCAGAAGGTTCCCGCTGTCTTTACTACGCGCCTGTCGTGTTCTGTGGCTTGTGTCCGTGTTCTGTGTTTTTGGAGCCATTTTAGTCTCTCGCTGATGTAGGAAGTAACAGCTCAGCCCTGTGTCCAACAGAGAGAAGATGGCTTTCTTCACCAGACCAAGGTTCAACATCCCACCTCTGCCCGCCGATGACGTGTGACTCTCCCCCTGGACACCAGAACAGATGAAGTACTGGTCTTTTTTGTTTATTTGTTTTCATTTTTTTTTGTATCCAAGCCCATGAAGTAATTAGAAGAACCATATAGTTATTTCAGCACAAAGAATAAAATATTAACATGCAAGTTTCAACAGAAAGCTGTGGAAAGCTGTAAAAAAGGTGTGTGTGTGTGTGAGAGTGTGTGTTCTGTGTGTTTGTGTGTGTGTGTGAGAGAGTGTGTTGTGTGTTTGTGTGTGTGTGTGTGTTTGTGTGTGTGAGAGAGTGTGTTCTGTGTGTGTGTGTGTGTGTGTGTGTGTGTGTGTGTGTGTGTCTGTGTGTGTGTGATCCTTTTCAATGATCCTTTTACAGTGTACTTGTGAATCGTCAGCGTATGTGCTTACTTAAGGCTGGAAGGCGGGAACAAAGTCAGTTTAGACAAATTCACTGTACTGTAACTTATTTTATAGTACTTTTCCTTGAAGGAAATAAAACTGCTTCCTGCTTTTTGACGTATTTTATAAAACTTCAAACAAACAGCACTTACTGAAAGTGTTTGATGTACAGTAGAATGGAAATTTGGCTGATTTTGTTTCTGTTACCTGATTCTTTAATGTTATTTACGCAAAATGTCACTTTTTGATCCACTTTTATTACAATTGTCGTTTGTGCTATTGTTATATTAAAATTATTAATATTATTACTTGTACTTTTCAATATATAGATGAATATATGAAACACTGTTTTCAGATTTTTTTTATGGCGTCTGTAGGAATATCTGCAGTGTTACCTCTTTTGTAAAGATAAAACCATTAAACTGCAAAAGTGCAGCGTTGTCATAATTTGCCATACAAAGCTTTACCATTACATACATACTCCAGTATAAATGAACACGTTTGAACACTGAGTATATATATTGAGTGTTTCACTGCTTTTATGTTTTACTGGGGTTTCTTGAACCTGTAGTTCTGATTGGTGAACACTAGAGGGAGCTAACTATTTGATCAGTGTTGTAAAAGTCCTGAGGCTGGAAATGGAGAACGCTGCTCCCTGTCTGTGGCCCAGGAAGTGAAACGTATTTAAGTCCAGATTTCATGCCTCAATTAAGCCTACGTCTAGACTAATAATCATGTCTGATTCATCACTGGCACTTTAGCCTAAGACTACCTCCATGTCTGAGAAATTAGTCCTGAAAAATCACAGTTCAGCACTGAAATCACAATTTTTAGTTATGGAGAAATTTATAGTTGGAGCAAAGTAACATTAATCTACATAGACTGAGGTCATGGAAAGATTTTTTTTTTATTTATGAGTAAAAACGAATCGTGGCATTGATTCCAGTAAACCAGCTCGTTTCTCAGCGTTTAGCAGAAAGGAAGACGGGTGCCGAACAACATGGGGTCATTTGCACATTCCAGCACCCGAAGGTTTTAAGCAAATTTATGGTGCTATTCTAGTATCAACAAGTGAGACAGGAACATTGGGATGATTTCTGGTTTTAAAAAATGGGGAGGAAAATGTCTGCTCTAGTCGTTAATAATCTTAAAAGACACTGAAGCAGAAGCCATAAAAGACCCTCATTAGGGAGCTTTCTGTGGAGAACGCTGGCAGCTTTTCAAGAAAAAGCCACATATTAAAAGCAATTACCAAATTGCACGGGGCGTTTCCCCAGACTTTAGCACCGTGCCACGACTCTTCAACGTCAGAGATTAGCAATCTCAAATTTCTACAATTCCAAACGGCAGAGAATTACTGCGGTGTAAAGGCACCACTCGTGCCGCTATGAAGGTGCAATTACCTGGAGGTTGACGACAAGAATGTACACACACATTAATGTTTTTTTTTCCCGCGCAGTGCTGTGGTCTGGAGTCTCCGTGTTTGCAACAGGAAGCAGGTTTTTCTTTTACTCTACGGGGTATCAGCTAGCCTGTGTGCTCAGGCCCTCTAGCCTGTCTCCGCTGAGTGCGTGGTGGTGCTTGGTTTCGCCCTGTGGATACGTTGATGGATTAACTGGCGGTTGTCGGTATTCAGTGCGAGCTGATCTACGTAGCTATTGATTCTTCCGTCCTTATAGCCTGCTGGTCCTCTTAATCTTTCATCCATCTCGTTCTGGTCGACCCTCATCTTTGATCCCTTGCTTCTCGTGCATTTATTTTTATCTTTAAATTCAGTTCCACAACCCCTTTTTGTACGTCTTTCTATTTCTATCCCCTGATTCTCTGTCTATTTAATTTTGTATATATTGTGTCCTTCCTGTCTCATTTATAGTAGAATCCATAGTAGAAATCATAATTTTGATTTTTCTTCCTCTATTATATATGGGTATTATTAATCCAGATGTCATTTGTTGTGTCAGATTATTTTCTCTGCTTAAATTAAAGTAGTTTTAATTTCACTACTGATAGAATATTGTGGTAACAAAACATTAATTAAGAAATGTTCAACATGGACGTCAGATTAAGCAAAATTTTTACTGTCTGTCTTTTTATTTACTCCCATGAAAATTCCAGGAAAATTCAATTTCATTTATTATACCACTATGATTTTCTGTCCCTTAAAAATAAATTACACAAGTCGGTTGGCCGAGTGTTCACAGGGAAAAGAAGATTTTTTTTCTTGTTTGTTTTTTTAAACACCAAAACTAATGGAAGGTTTTTTTTTTGTTTTTTTTTTTTAATTTATTTATTTAACAGGGACAATGCACATTAATCAACATTTCAGTTTTTACATCAATGTAAATGTGCCGGAGTTAGCCAAAAGAGCTAATTTTCATCCGTAGTCCCCAGGCAGGTTATCAGCAGCTTACAGTGAAATGGTCCACAGTGTGTTCCAACCAATGTGGGAGGAATCACAAGCACGGCCTCAGGAGAACGCAGTGAGAATGGAAGGTGGACAAAGCTAAACACTACACTGCACCAGGAGGCCATTTTGTTGGCTTTTCATTTAGAAGCAACAACTTTTTGTTGTTGTTATTGCTTGTTTTGTTGTTTTTGTTTGAGTCCCACAGGTCCTGTCAGCACCATGCCAGCGCATGGGAATAAAGTGGCCACCAGGCACTGTGATACAATGGTTCAATGTGAGCTGGTAATTGTAGTCACAATGTGCAAGAAACTGTATATGTGCCCTCTGGCATTTTCTATTGAGCACTGTTAGTAATATACGCATAATAAAGAGCACTTTATTATAGTGGGGTGTGCGGTGAGGGGCTGTTTCCATGGACGCTCTGGCCACGGGTCTGTGTAGACCATGATCCATTGCTGTGACTAACCTGTTTCCACCCTTGCCTTGTTCCCTATCATGTTCTGTATGCCCATGATTTACTACAGGGAAAAAAAAAACAACTGGCGTTCCATAAGAAGGAAGTTCCACAACGTTTATTCTGCGTATCGCCTGGAATCTTGAGCCACAGAGGTGATTTGCTCTTCTAATGTTGGGTTTAGCTTATAAAGACAGAATTGCTTGCAGCGGTCCTGCGTATGCGCTAACTTGCACTAGCACAGTAGAAGAAGCTTAGCCTCTCAGATAAGACAGACATGAGGCAAACTGCGGTGTGTGTGAGCGCTCTCTTCAGCCCAGGAGATAACGACCCTTCACCTGGGAAGAATTAGCATCCAGTGACGTTGGTGTTATACACACGGCACAAAACTTTCCACTAAATAAACTGACTATTTTCAAAGTGTCGTTTGTAAACCCAGAGGTATGCGTGAAATGTAGGAGTCTGCAAAAAAAACACCCCAGGCGGTTGCAGAGTTATGCTTTAGAGACCGGCCTTGAGCCTTCAGGAGGAGAAACATGCCCTCCACCTCCTGCCATGACGGCTGCGCCCCGAGCACCAGGCACCGGCAGAAACATCTCTAACTCTGACATTTAAAGCTCTACACTGTCTGTTCCTTAGAGCTAATAAATAGACACGGTCAACTCACAGAAACAGCTCCGTTTACGTTTCACATTTGTGTCATTTTGAGGGAAACATAACGACACTAGCATGTGTATGCACGTAGTGTGTTGTTGCTGTTAAAAAGGGGTCAGTTAAAGGACTGTGACATGCTATTAAAATATGAATCGCTTGCTGTGGTTGCAGAGCAAATATCTCCTTCTGATTTGTTTTCAACTGTCAGGGCACAGAGACGTTCTCCTCACCTGTCTCTTTCCAGTTCCATCGATCCAAATCCATCCATCTAGGAAAGAAGCTGTCTTCTCTTCCCACACAGACACCTTCCCAGCAGGCGCCTCACCTCCCAGGAAATAGCTCTTCTGTACCACAACAATCATAAACATAAATGCTGGCATCTGATTTCATTTATCTTGCAGTGTCAAGCTGGAGTCATCTGGAAATGATTGGAGTCGTGGCTGTCCAGAGCAGGAGCAAAGCGTGTGGATGAGGGGGAACAGAAGAAGGGATTTGAGGAGAGGAGCTTTTGGTCATGCAGATGAAAACAATCTAGAAGATTCTGTCGCAAGATGTATCAGTGCCTGGAATGTGTAGGTATTCGGTATCATTTACACAAGAAATAAGTGCAGTCCTTAAAAATATCTGATCCTTTATCTGTCATAATTATTCCCTACAGAATGAATGAAATGTTCTGTTACATAACCTGCAAGCCTTCAAGCTTACATCATGGTGTCATTGCCTTCTCTTGCTTTAGGGATTCGCTGGACGTGGCTCCTTGTCCTGGGAGCAGAGGATGGGTGGCCTCGAGGGGCGTTTGGGCATTAGGATGAAGATGTGGGGTCGTGTAGATGATGTGCTGCGTTGCAGGAACTTCAGCCTTGGTCTCCAACAAACGCAGCTTCCGCCTCTGAGCTTTCTGGGTGTCGGCGCTGGGAGCCATGCATCTGGGTCAAAGGTCAGATTGTGCCAGGAAAAATGACCAGATTCCCATGGAAGTCCGTGTTCAGAGCTTTGCCGAGCCTGTAGGAGGAGAAGATTTACTCCCACGTAAGAATGATCAAATGCCCTTTAATCTCTCTTTTCACTTTGGAAACCACAGTGAGTCACAAGCTCAGGCTTGCAGCACACGTCACACAGTGGAGTGATTTCATAATGTCTCTCTCTCACCTTCACTCTGGTAACTCTGAGTCCCATTCCCACACACACACACACACACACACACACACCCGTGGACATTCCCGCTTTGCCTGTCTCTCCGGCTGTGGGCCTCTGAGATCAGTTTTAGAGAAGGCGAGGTTACTTCGCCTCCTAACCTCATACTCATCACTCTGGAAATCCTTACTGGTCTCCACACGTGTTTGTGGCTGTAAGTACACATGTATCTCACACGTTCCTCGTCTACATTCCTGACCTACATACCTCTGTGGCATCGAGCGCACATGCACATGCAGACATAACGGCTTCTTTTGAGTTTCTCAGCATTATTACAGCAGCAGCTCATCAGTGCGAGCAACTACTGCATAGATCAGCAGTGACCACTACACTTACATCTGCCATATTTGTCTTGCCTTGGTTTTTTGACAACAGAACTACATCACCCAACCAATCTGATAAACTGATAAACAACCTGGTTGGTCTCTGTCAACTCTACGAAAATGACCATCCCATTAATTACAGTTTGCATCTCCTCTTTTTTCATTTCCATTTACATTTCAGGTGAAGAGCGTGACACCTGTTCAGGAGAGTTGGGGCTTTGACCCTGAGCACGACTGATAAGGCCTGGGGCTGCCTCGTATGGGTGCATGTGTGTTCAGTGAAGCACTCGGTTGGTTGTTAGTGGTGCAGACACAAGGCTTGCTTGTCCCTGGCTAATTAAATGTACGAGGTCCAGAACTGGGAGCATTCAGACCAGCCACTCTATTGAATGAGCTGTTAGTAATGCTAATTGGAGCTGCTTCAGTTCTGAATCCAAATGTGTACAACAATAATCTGTTGTTTAGTTTTATTTGGGGCTTGTATAGTTTTATCTTAGAGACCACAATAAAAAATCATGATAAAACTCCAGAGGAAAAGTAAGAACTATAGAAATCCAATACACCAAGTTTAATTGAACAAAAATGAATTGTCTTAAACCACAGAAAACAAAACCTAAAGGCATTCCCATAATGTTTTGGGAAATGCATGTATATGTATTCTGTAATATAAAACAGATTCCTCAGTGGTTGTGTATATTGCTGTTATCAATTTAAGGTCCCTGAACAAGTCCCCAGGGCCCTAATGCCCCGTGTCAATCTAATTACATTGCTGCGTGGGAAGCATGTGGCCCGTTCCTGGCCCTTTGTCCCAGAGAACCGGGCATGCCCAGAAGAACACACTCTAGTCTGGCAAGCCACCCCAATGCGGTCAGCTTCCAGCTTGTAACCAGGAGACACTGTTCATTTGTTTACTAAGCTATAAGGAAACTGGGTTCCCAGTATCTCGACCTTAAATCCTACAGCTTTAAAACCACACACATGCTCCCTGCAAGAGATGATGGACTGAGACCCTGTGGGAAATCAAGTAAAGATGGCAGTGAATGATTCTATTAGCACTGATTAGATAAGCTGATGGATTTCATATGTGTATGAATATTAAATCAGAGGTTAATTAAACGATGAAAGGTTTATTCAGCTCTGAACCAGCTGAAGCTAACACAAACTAACTCAAGGTGTCACATCTAAGACTCTTCTCAGGAGATGGACATTTTATGGTTACTGTCATGAATTTGACAATAACAGTCATATTCAAAGTGGCTTTGTGGTAGGAAACCAAAACTATGATTGCAGAAATGAGATTTATGAAAACAGCATTTCTCAGAATCAAAACATGTTTCTACCATTGTGGCTCTGAACTAAGACCGACATGTAATTTTGTTGAGGGAGTTTGACATCAAGCCATGATATAAAGAGACGGTTTCACATAGCCATTGTCATAGTTTTGCTCTTCTGTGAGGATCGGTGAGAAATCTCCACATCTATGTGGAACTTATGTCAGACGCTGGTATTTCCATTTTTAGAGAGTGCTCATATTGTACATGGGTATTAGTACAACAGTCTGAAATAGCAGCGGTGCGGCGACACACATGGACATCTGTGTGTCTGAGATGTTTTGCTATAGTTAAAGTATGAAAAACCTTTATAATTATAAGATAGCAGAGTCAACTTGGAAACTGAGACAATCAGATACAAATCAAACTCTGGAATCTTTCATCACTTCTCAGCATGAATATACATGCTGTAGAACACACAGACTGTATTATCCACAGCAAACATTTGGTCAAAGTAGCCACTATCTGGTTAGAGTAAGAGTTGGTAGAGCCGTAGCATTTATATTGTGGAACGTGTGTTTCATGCGTCCGTTTACAAGAGTTCTTTCGTAGGGAGGCACTACAGCTGCATAAACACGTCTGGCCGTGTGGGTGTGGTCGCACCGGGAGGAGGAGAAAGAGATCACACAGCGCAGATTAGACTAAATTCATGGATTTTTCCTATATAAGGCAGCTTATGCGTGCGGAGTGATGGGGGTAACCCACAATGACAAGCTGAGAAAAAAAGAAGAAGCTGTAGCAGCTCTATAACCACCAGAAATTTTTTTTGGAATGAGTCTGTCCAGGGTTGGCCTGGAAATAAAGCCTCTAATATGAGCATATATGGGAAAGCCTACGATACTGAACGGTGTGATTGAGGAATACTCTTAGTTTGGGCATTAGTACCAAATAATCATAAAAACAAAAAAGTAGGGAAATAATTCTTTGTCAAGAAAACAACAACACTTGCGTTCAGATGATGATTCCCTCTGTAGCTGTTCATCCTTGGCGGAGTGCAGACAGTTGACGTGTCATGATTGGACACGAGTGGCAGATGTGAGGTGGGACGTCTTTGGCATGAGAGCTCACCTGCCCAGCTGGGCCTGGTAGAGATGCATCCATTCAGCCAACACACACACACACATGCAGACACACACATGTGCACGCACGCACGCACACATTCTGGGGAAATGCCATTTGTATGAATTAGGGTTAGATAAAGCCAAGCCAGAAATGATAATGTCTGCCTAGCCACTTCATCTAGCATTTGCTTTCATTCAAAAATCTAGAACTGTTGAGAATATGTTCTTATAATAGATGGCAATTTTTAGTTCAAATATTTTTTTTTAGGTAATGTTTATTCTGTTTAGACAAAACTGAAAAATCTAAAATAACCAAATCAGATAAAGGTATAACATTTTAAAAGCAAAACTAATCATTTAAAGAAAGGAAATGAAATCCATGGCAATTAAATAAAATTGCAATTAAAATAATTTGTAAAGTTTTCCTCTGTAATGTTAGTGTAGGAAAATCAAAGAATCTCAATGGAACAGAATAAACACAAAGTGGTCTTTGATCTTGATGTGCTACACTGGGATATTTCCCCTCTGTTTTAAAAGGAATGTTTGATACGATGCCAAAGGTCCTATCTGAAAACCTTGGAGGGCGGACAGGGTCTATTTTAGAATTTAGAGGTTTCAGGGTTCATCGGCCTCAAATGATTATTGTTATTCTCCTCAAATAACAAGATCAAACAAACATAATGTATGAAATATATTTAATCACATTCTAAGCATGAGTTGATCATCATTCAGAGTGAAAATTCATCCAAACAGAGTTCACATACAACCAAAAACAAATATACAAATAAGTGAAAAAACACACAAAACACAATTTTGCCAGAATTCATCTGTATTGTTATCCTGTGTATAACATTTCAGATCCTCAGTCCTTTTGTGATTTGATGCACAGATCACTCTGCATTTTATCTAAACAGATCCGATACAGGCATTTCTTACTTTTCTAGAAAGGGAGCAAGATGTGGCAGGGGGGATGAGGAGAAAGACTTTTAACAGCTCCTTTTTCGGCAACAGGTTCTCTCTTTCACTATAGTGTCCAGGTGCTGGTGAACAGGGAGAGGATGAAGCAGGTGTGGGGTCGACCGTCAGCTCAGTTCCTGCTTCGCCTTCTGTGCTCCTCAGGGTGAAACAACTGTCCTGTTACTGCCCATAACAGCCTACTGTCCTGTTACTGCCCATAACGGCCTACTGTCCTGTTACTGCCCATAACAGCCTACTGTCCTGTTACTGCCCATAACGGCCTATTGTCCTGTGACTGCCCATAACAGCCTACTGTCCTGTGACTGCCCATAACAGCCTACTGTCCTGTGACTGCCCATAACAGCCTACTGTCCTGTGACTGCCCATAACAGCCTACTGTCCTGTTACTGCCCATAACAGCCTACTGTCCTGTTACTGCCCATAACAGCCTACTGTCCTGTGACTGCCCATAACAGCCTACTGTCCTGTTACTGCCCATAACAGCCTACTGTCCTGTGACTGCCCATAACAGCCTACTGTCCTGTTACTGCCCGTTCTACAACAGCCAGAACAGCCAGGCCCTTCAGCACTGCAGTATGTGACCTGCCTCTTAATGTCAGCAAAGACCAGCCCACTCAACTAGAGCGTGGGAAAAACTGCACGAGATGTAAGGTCGGTATAGGCTGTTTAGGATGGATGGATCATGACTGTGTGTGTGTGTGTGTGTGTGTGTGTGTGTGTGAGAGAGAGAGAGAGAGAGAGAGAGAGAGAGAGAGAGAGAGAGAGAGATAGATTCTTAAGAGAGTTTCTGTTTGGGGTAGTATTGGCATTTTTTTTTAGAATAGGTTGTAACCGCAAATGAAACTGAATGAGATTTTAAACTAATTACTATTACATCTTGTGAGCTCAATATAATATAACAGTGCATAATAAATAATACAAGTCACAAATAAATATGTAAAACAATGCTTTACAATTTGCAGTATAAACCCAGATGGGTGGGCTAATGTGAATGGCAAACCTTCAGCAGAAAGAAAGTATTCCTGGCATTATGACTGCTCACACCTGCCAATATTTCTTATGTAGCAAAAGGATATAATAAAAGTCTCAAAATAGGCTACTTGAATGCAGTTCTTGTTACACATCATCAGATAGCCAAGGAAAAAGCGCATCACGGCATGCAAATGAGTTTGAGCAGCCATACTAAATGTGTATAACAGAGTGTGAGGGAAAGATTTTCTCCAAACCACTGTCAACAGTGAATAAAAAAAAGACATTGTACCAAAAACCAACGAAGAAACCATGTTTTCTTTTATACGATGCTCAGTTCATACATATAATTAGTTCAGTGTTGGTATCAGCTTTTCTGCTGGAAAAGTAAGCAAATGGGCCAATGGTGGGCGCCATGCTGGAGAACAGAGGCAGAAGGCCAGGTAATGGGAGTGTGGGGTGTCTGGGGGTATTGGGGTGTCTGGGGGTAGTGCTAGCCAGCGCGCTCACTAAAGGAAAGTCTCTCATTTGGAACCCATTAACAACCCAGGAGCCCAACTGGGCCAGAGGCAGTGATGAGTCCACCAGTACAAAGCGTTTAAGTGGGAACGTCAGCACAACCCTCATCATCAGCTTTAGAGTGCACAGGCCACTACCTACATGAAGTTATGGAGAATGATGCGCTTTCAACCTGTCTTGATTGTCTTACTCTGGCTGTAAAGTCTTTTGCCACATTCTAAAAAAGGTTGGCAAAGTGGTCAAAAGTGGAGAGGTGGGGTAGGGGTGATTGATGAGGGCAAAATCTTACGCTTGTGCTGTCTTGCGTCTTCTGGCTTGTGCTCTCTTTAACCTGTTTTTTTTTTTTGCTATATTTTTGGCATTTGCCCTCTACTTTGCCATCATAACTCAACCCACTCTCTCTCTCTTTCTCTTCTCATTCACATCATCATCTATCTGTCCCCTCTTACGCGCCCTGGGACTGTCTGTGTTTTCCTGACAGCAAGACCCCCCTCCCTCGCAGATACACCCCCACCCCCCTCCTCCTCCCCCGTAGTCATGGAAACTATTCCTAGAAGCACCGACATTATTAGGCCTCCGTGAGGGAGTGAAGCAAGGGAGACCAGCTCTGCATACAGGGGGAACATTGCTTGTTTGTTTGTCTTTCATACACCTCATGCTACTGGCATAGTGCAGAGAACAACTTTTCCCAAAGTATATCTACATGGAAGTGTCACAATTTATTACATAATGCTCTGAATGTTAAACACTGCTTGTGTCTTCACTAAGCTCCTCCCAAGTATTACAATAGTACAACATCGCGGTAATGGCAAAAGCAGGCAGGGTAGAACCTTATCGAGTGACATCGTGATGGACATGTAGGCATGAAAACAGACTACGTGATATATACCGTTCTGAATCAATTACCTACAAGTACATTCTGCCTAATAGTTATTACATGCAGTGTGCATAGCAGATGATACGTCACCCTTCGAATACACAGGCCCAGACATCACTGCCATAACGGTCTACCCCTACATTGTACTGGGTGTCTAACATCCCTCACAACCATGAAGGTCTTGTCCTGCACCTCAGAACCCTGCACTACTTACTGCACACTTGCATTAAAATGGGTTAAATTGCTCTGCATCGGAAGGCCACAAATTACCACAGTTACATCATTTATCTGAATTAGCAAATTAAATATATATTTCAACAGGCTGGTTATATTGTGCAAGCAGCTCTCAAGTAAGCAGTTATACAAGCATAAACAAAAACACTAATTCTATGACTAATGTTCAGACAGACATATGTTCAAACGCATCACTCAGATCCAGAGCAGATTATCATTTGGACTTGGAACCGATGACTCCTCACAGGACTGGATTATGAACTACTAATGCAACAACGCTAGTTTTTGTTTTTGCATATTCCAAACTCAACTGCTGTACCAACACATGTATCATACCTGTGTCATATTTATGCAACCTTAAAATTGTGAGCACAAGTAGAAAAATAATGTCCTGACCCCTAGATTTGTTAAAGCTATAAACTTTGGTCCTTTCTAAAATACATAAGAAATTCCTCCTTGCTCGACGCGTGGTTTTATAGCGCTCCAGCCTATCTTACACAAAACATAATTTATCATAATTAGAAATAACCTTAGATGAAAATCTTTTGTACTGATGTTCCTTTAAAGTTCTTGCTTTAGGAAGAGAAAATATGAACACTTTGATATTAAACAAAGAAAATGTAACAGTTTATCACTTCAGTCACTTTAAAGAAACTCTTAAAGGAAATTAAACGAATTACACCTGCACTTATTCATTTTAGTTGCTTAAATTAAACCTTTTCATTTTAAGGTTGGACCCATTGGGCTCTTTGACCTCAATCCTTTAGTTTTTTTTTTTTTTTTTTACCTCTAATCTCGTTAGTTTAGTTGGGCTGTTCTGGGCGTCTATGAACTGACTCAGGAACTGTGTCCCCCTGTGTTGGCTGAGGGGACCTAAAGTCCATCTACGACCAGCGGATTTGTCTTATACATCCTCACAAAAAAGTCACATCATCCTGTGACTGCACCCAGCGCCAATGTGCGTCGTACTCCAAGTGTACTTTGCCATTCTGTTTGCAGCTCTCCAGCTCTACCTTGCCATTCTTGCAGGGTTTGCCTTTAGGGCTGGCACTCATCCCCAGCCTGTCAGGTGCGTGGGTCTTAGGGGAGTGCTTCTCAGAAACCTGCTTCTGCACTGCAGCCTCTAGGACGCCGTTACTCTTGCTGGATCCCGAGTCGTGGTTGACCTCGGGCGAGGGTTTCCCAGCCACGGGAGCCGTTGCGGTCCGACCCGTGCCATCCTCTTTAGTGGGCTCGCCCTTCGCCCGGCACGCCTTGGCTTCGGACGCAGCTCCGCCCGTATTTGCTCCGGCTCCGTCCCCAGTCCGGGCGGAGGTGTCCGTGCCCGGTGGTGGGGCGTAGCGCACGACGGACTCGGCCCCGCCCGAGGAGCAGTGCTCGTCCAGGTCGTCGGCCAGCGTGTCCAGGTAGCTGCCGATGGAGATGTTGTCCAGCCTGTCGGGCTGGTCCTGCAGGCTGCTCCAGCTGCCCCTCCAGGACGTGTCGGCGCCTTCGCCCAGGCTGTACTGGCTGCCTGTGAGGCTGCTGCAGTGGCTGGTGAGGGGGCCGCGCTCTTCCAGCAGCCACTTCACCGCCTCGATGCCCTCGTGCAGCGCCAGCAGCTGCTGCAGGATCCTCACGTCCACCGCACGCAGGTGAGCCTGCCGGCGACACACACACACACACACACACACACACACATCAGCACATCACTTCTTAAGAACCGACCCACGACCCACGACAAGCCGTAGCACGACTTGTAGGTCGGACTGAGATTTGTCCCTCTGGCTGCATTAATTTAAGTCCTCCTAAAAAGGTCATATCGTCCTGCGTTTGAACCCAGTGACACATCTCTACATGTATCTAGAGTTCACAGGAGACAGAATCATGAAAAAAACCAGCTAGAATCACTTTTCAGATCTACAGTACAGTTTAAATGGGGCTGACGGGCCAGTGTGGGTATGCCTGTCTCATCCTGGTGTTGTGGAGTCATGCCAGAGGCCCATTACAGTAAGTGCTGTTGAGATTTATGGAGCCCTTGGACAGCCCTCCATGCTCTGGGGTAAACCCCTCACCCCTCCCTGCCTGCAACAGAATACAAAGCTTTTCTTAGACTAACACAGCCTGAAAGCAAACTGTAAACATTATACCTGGAGCTTGTTTCTCTAATCTTATGACAAACCCAGTCTTACATATGTATAAAAAAAGCAAAAACAAACAAACGAAAAAATGTGAAACTACTTCATACATCTATATGAATACGTTATGAAGTTCTTGTGTAATGGCATAAAGTGTCTCTGAACAGACAGAATGTAAATGTATACGGGGCACTTGTAATACATAACCTCATAACCATAAACACACACTCTTTATCCCACTCTGGCAACCCCCTGGGGATTAATCACTGAGGGGTCCAAATGGAGACCATTGATTTCCTAACTGCTCTTCCAACCACTTTGTAAATCAATGTAGTAATCTCCATTCATTCACTGTCAAAACATCACAGAAAAACTAGAGTTCCTCAGCAAAATGTATAAAATAGTGTACTAATGCTATATGTGTTCATCACTAACTGGATCTATGTATAGGTGAATTTTGATGTGATGACTGCTGTGATACCATCCAAATCTAGCATATGTTTGTATGATATGCGTCAGGCAGCAGTCTGGTCTGTCAGTACACCACTCTCCAGGTTCTGGGGCTCTGCGTGTGCGGTCTCCTGCGGTCTCCTGCGGTCTCTCATTACCCAGCATGCATCAGGGCCTTTGCCTCCTGCTGGCCACCAGGCTGCCGTAGCCCATCTGTGTTCCCACGGTCGCAGTTGCAGTCGCAGGAGAGCTGTCACAGAACTCCTCCTGCATCCAGTGAGGACGCAGCCAGCTACGTGCTTAAACGAGGGGAAACCTAATCCCAGCACTCTGAAACACCCAATACGTTTTGAGGCATAATGTAGCAACCTGTTCATGTTTTCTGATATGAGCACTTCATCTCTCTTGTAATTCAGCATAACTCTCGCCACCTCGATGATAAGCGGCCTAAAACTCAGTAGAGCAGCATGACTGCTCGCAGATTATGAAATTCCAGCAACAAATTAGTACTGAAAAGGAAGGAAGTGGCAACCCAGATAAGGTGGAAAAATTGGCTGGATATGGTTTGCAACAAAACTGCATTATTTACTGCTGACGTCAGCCTCACTAATTACTGTACAAAAGAGAGAAGGGGAGCTATAAAGAGTTGTACAAGAGAAGGAGGGACAGAGAGGGAGACTGAAAGAGAGAGAGAGGGAGAGAGAGAGAGAGAGAGAGAGACTGAAAGAGAGGGAGAGCTCTCAAAATAAAACCACAGAAAACAGAAAGGGTATTTTATAGTAAATGGAAGACAATGGTCAGGACATGGGAAAGATGGAATACAGGATGTGAAATGCGTAGCCTGTGAAACCCAAATACCCTAATCAAGACTGAATGTGACATATTTACAGTTTAAGCTTGAGATAACGTCATGCTTCACACATGCGAGCTTACCTGCTGACAGCTTTACACGGAGAGAGAGAGAGAGAGAGAGCGAGAGAGAGAGAGAGCGCGCGATGGCAGAGTCGGGGTATATGAGATTGGTTCACGTGGCCTCAGACTCTGTCTGGCCCTGCGCCCCAAGCACAGGTGAATGGAGCTACTCGTGAGTGCAGCTTTTTCCCGTCTCAGCTCTAGTGCAGCTGAACTATCCTGCATTACTCTGTCTTACTCACACTCTCCACAAGCAGACAGCCATGCATGATCCCATCCATCAGTAATGATTTCTGGGTTCTATCTATATCTTTCAACAAAGGTCACAGAAAGGTTACACTGTGTGCTCCTCCCTTGCACAGCTTATGAGTCCCACAGCTTTTGAGATCTAGATTAGGAAAGTATTGAATAAATATTGGAACTCATTAGTGATCACTTCACTGGGTCTGGAGTGGACGAGGCTCTTTATTTTCACACATCCCATTTCCCCACCACAGTTCCAGTCATAATCCCTGGAATTCTCATTTTCCCTGCTGATGCATTCTGCTCTGTTACGTATCACACCGCAAATACAGGGTAGGGTTCACTCACTCTGTCACTCAATGTGTATATGTGTGTGTGTGTGTGTGTGTGTGTGTGGGTGTATGTGTGTGTGTGTATCTGTCACTCACTCTATGTGTATATGTGTGTGTGTGTGTGTGTGTGTGTGTGTGTGTGTGTGTGTGTGTGTGTGTGTGTGTGTGTGTGTGTGTGTGTGTGTGTGTGTGTGTGTGTGTGTGTGTGTGTGTGTGTGTGTGTGTGTGTGTGTGTGTGTGTGTGTGTGTGTGTGTGTGTGTGTGTGTGTGTGTGTGTGTGTGTGTGTGTGTGTGTGTGTGTGTGTGTGTGTGTGTGTGTGTGTGTGTGTGTGTGTGTGTGTGTGTGTGTGTGTGTGTGTGTGTGTATCCCTAGATTTGCACCTACACAAACACCTTATGGTGTGAAACACTGAGCCTGAGCAATGCGCTGTCCTTCACTGAGCCTGAGCAATGCGCTGTCCTTCAGCGTCTCCTGCTCCTGCGTCTCCTGCATCATGCCCTTACACTCCCCCTCTCTCCCTGCTTCGTCTTTCAGCTGTCTCTCCCTCCCTCCCGCCCTCCATCAAAGCCAGCCTAATAGTTCTCTCTTCCGTCCGTCAGCACATCAGCCCAGCAGAGAGAGAGAGAGAGAGAGAGAGAGAGAGTCTGCATGTAAATTAGTGAATACACAAAGTCATTGAGGACTTGCTTCCGCATGTTATGCAGCACACAAGTGTCCAAAACAGTAACCTTGTGTTGTTGATGTCCCGTAGCAGATGCTGCGGGTTTTAATGTCCCTCTGCACTGAAGTGTAAAGCAAACACTCACTGCCTCTGATCGAACACAGACCTGCTCCAACATCACATCTACTCTGACGTTATTAGCCATCATGCACCTCTTCTGCGAGCGTCGATCTGCGACTTAATCTCTCCCTGCCGGTGTGTGTGTGTGTGTGTGTGGAGCGTGGAGGACTGCAGATACACACTGCCAGACAGAGCCGGGTGACACAGCCAAACAGCCCGAGGTCAGAGGTGCTGAGATCTGGCAGTGTCTCTGTACCGCTGGGGACTATCAGGAGGGAGGTGAGAAACAGTATTTCCTATCACTATGGAGATGTATGCTTACCCCACCAGACCTCATATGCCCCGCCCTTTTGGATTAGCATGACTGTTGGGGTATATCAGAATGCCAGTATATATATATATATATATCCCAACAGCACCATTCCACTGAGGACTTTTATTTTTTAATTCAGCATTATGCATGTGGTAGACAAGCTGTGCTGTCTCATAGATGTGGCATGTGTCGAGGCCCATCAGTGATGTCCCACATTAATGTCTGTGTTCTAAAGCACTGGCAGCCTGTCAGGTCCTATCAAATAAAAAGGCAGTAAGTCCTGCCTTGTGTTGTTTCTGTGGTTTGCTAAGAGAAGATGACAAGGCCGTGTTTCCACATGTGGGAGGGTTGATTCCCCTGCAGTGACGTGACATGTCCAGTACTGTGAAACTGCAGGGGTGGGAGAGGCGGGGGCTCGTGGGAGAGATGCCCTTTATAGGCTGGGAGGTATTATCATTAAATGTAATTCTTCATTTAGGGGTCACTTTTCAGTCGCTGAATGTCATTTGGGACCTGTAGCGTTCAGCAGATGGTGGGAATCATCTCTGCTGATGCTTCAGACTTTCATTTTCACTTCCTGCTTATGTCAGGGGCTTTATGCATTTACTTATGTCTTAGAAAGTGAGATGCACACTCACTGGGGTTCAGGTAAGGATGACTGACTTGTCCTTTTTCTGAAAAAAAAAATGATTCAGCAGTATGTTTTCCAGTATTTCATCAAGTGCTGTAAATTGGGTTTTAAGAGGCGCATAATCAAGTATGTCAGTTCCACTATCTGCTCCTCGTGCTCCTACCACCACAGGCCGCACACACGTTTGAAGGATCCGAACCAGGAGCAGGATCTCCTTTCTCTCCAAACCTTTCATTTATTTCTCCACCCTTCCATCTTAATCTCATCTGTCCCCAAACTAAACTTTAGTCCCAGAATGCTACAGGTTTTGATGCATGTTTTAGCAAGCTAATACCTTACCTTTCTGTTCTTGGCATTGACTGCATCCTTTGACAGCCCTCTGGGGCCATATATTTGTACTCCTATTATTATGTTTTCTGTTTCGTCTGCCAGATCTTTTGCCATGGATAAGCTCATGAGTGCTTATTGCAAGGTATGTGATTTAGCGTAATGGGTCTGCTCTTCCCTCTTAATGTACCAGTTGATTTAGATCCATGTATTGTTTCCCCTGTGTCTGGTTGAACTGTTTCGACTGCAGCCCAAAAGCAATGCTACTTTTTTTGGTCTCGACTCACTTCTTCTGTCCTGCTGAGTTCCAGATACATCTAGAATCAAGTCTAGACCTTTTGTCAGCTCTCTGGTGCATTAACTAATGATCCAATCACACACAGCCGTCCAAACACTTTTTTTGTGTGTGGGGTTATAATTCATTCATGGTTCATTATGGATATACCATAATATAACCAGAATAGCTACACTTATGGCATAAGCACAGAGCCAAAACATCGTAATTTTTTTATATTGCCTAATTACTATATTATACATATTTAGAAGATTTCTCTGTAAGCAATGAGCAGAAAAGTGAAAAAAAGAAAAGCTTAGGTTTGTACAGTAAATGTCCATATGTCCATTATATGCGTGATGATAAATAAGTACCAGTGGAAAGGTTCTTGCGTTGCATGGCAACCTGGCAAGATCGCGGGGTTGCAATGGCTGAATATCTCAGCTATCGTTCAAGCGTTTTGGCCAAATAAAACCGACATAGCAGTTTAATCGTCTGAAGTAGTCAAACCTTGCAGAGTCTATTTAATTATTAATCGCGACATACCGCTGACCCACAGTAACCTGATGAGATAGTACGCTTGTAATAAAAGTCTTACCATATCGACTTTGAGTTTCCTTATCTTCTCATCAAGACCTTTCCGTTCAGAATCGCCGCTGTCTGGACAGCTTAACTTGCGGTCCCCGCGGGATGCTGCTTCCTCGCGCATCCATTTGAGCAGTCCCTCTGGCGTTTTCCTGCCGACTTTAACCTCCAGATCTTTTAAATCTGCGACGGATTCACAGCCGGCAACTTCGTCCATGATAAAGGCCTGCTGTTTTTACAAAAAATATGAGCAACTTTCTGCGAAACGTCTACGTATCTTACGACGTCTAACTGACTATGCTTATATGACAGGTTACAGCAAATATTTTAAGTAATTAAACAATGCATGGCTTGACTGTTTTGACAGTCCTCTCAGTACGGTTAAAATGCATGAATCGCACTCAACTGCAATAATTGCGACCTCTTCATAAAAATGCGTCACATAATGTGACAGGACATACTGCCAAAGAAACAAAGCCTATTAAATTATACGTAGATTTTAGACGATTCTGTTTTCCGAAATGACTATCATGCTCCGTTGCGCACTAGAGACCCGGAGAAAATCTCTAGTTGGGCATCACGCGACCGTCGGGGCTCGGTTGTGTCAGCTACTGGCGTAAATTCTTCTCCAGGCTGCCTCGGTCCTGTCTAGGTTCTGCCAAATCACGAATTCCTCAGTCCAAGATTATTTCAGTCCCACGGGCTTTCGAGGCTTCCCTCGTATTCGTTATAACAAACGCCCGGACGTAAATTCCACCTGCATAACAGCGAGCACAGAATAAAACAACCCGGAGTCTACAAGTTGTCTGCCGTAAGTATTGTAGTAGGAACAGACCAGCCAATTACCGACAGGGCTATAATTATCGCAACATTAATTTATAAACTATGAGCGCATGCACATAGGCATGTCAGTTAGATTTTATATGGGTACACGAGTAGGATTGGGCACAAATTGGCCACGCCATTTTCTCAACGCGAACATTGGGCAATTAGACGTGTGTGTGTGTGTGCGTGCGTGTGTGTGTAGAACACACGAAGAGGGTAGGCTGCTTGTATAACATAACATCATATGCGTAGTCAATTGTGGGTAAAACGATAACCAGTGTTCTTTTCAAGTGGAGTCTAAATATATGAACCGCAGTTTTGCATTCCTTCAAAAGCAGTTAAATTCCACCATGCTGCTTCCACACGATGCCTTCCAAGTATTACTAACGTTACATAAAAGACGGGAGATTCAAACTTTCGTTAGTGGCAGGGGAAAAAAAGCGAAGTAGAGAAAAAAAACTTTGGAGTCTTTGGGGACTACCGCAACCTTGGACGCTTAATGTTGGAAACTTGCACGTGCCATTCGGTCAATTTGGATATCTGTGGGTTGCGGGTAGCACAGTGAGGATCTCCTCATTGGTCAAGTCATCCTGAAGGAATATAGAGGCATATAACGGATAATCACTTACTGTAGACCTAGACATTAAAAAGACGTAAGTGTTTTTGTACTGATGTAAGCACATACGTTAGGCTACCATTCAGCCTTTCGACTGAGGTTTATGGCCACCGCCAGATGCGCTTGTATTGCTGCGGAAGTCTTTCTCCTTGTATAAATCATTTTGTGCTTTAATCAGAGATTCTAAATACATCTTGAGGAGTGATCTTGATCAAATGCATTTCCAAAAACGTTTCAAAATGTATAATTTTTGTCTGGTATATATTAGTTGATTTCAACCAAACAATAACGAGAATTACTAATTAATTTATCTTCATTCAGAGAAGTAGATTTCATATTTGTAATTTAAAAATGTCACGTGACAAACTTTTGACAAAGAACTTGTTTGACATCTAGTGGCCAATGGAAGAAGTTGAAAACAGAACTGTAGCGTGCTCCGATTAATCGTTTTGCATTTAAGGTAATTGTAAAAGTATTATTTAAAACGATATATCGCACTGTAATACTATTCCATTACTCTATTACTGCTCTATCCCCCACCCCCATGCATTGGCAATGCACATGCATGTAAAAAATGACCAAATGGCAATCAACCAAAACACTTCCACAACCAAACACTTGTATTAACTATACATGTATTTATGCATATTATCTGCATGCATATCATTTCAAACTAGCATGACGAGTACTGAGGCACACTGTATTCTTCTTAAGAAAATGTTATATCCAAAAGGGAATTTGAGCACAATATACACAAACTTATCTCTTACTGTAATAGGCTATAGGAAAAATATTTTCTAAAGAATCTTTCATCCCATAGATCTTTACTTTTGTTCTGCAGGCCAACAAATCTGAATCATCATTTCTCTGAGCTCCAGATCTTAACCACCACTGTGATCTATCATGAGTTCCAGCTGTTTAGAGAAAAGGCAAAGTCTACCACTGCAAAAATAAAAGAAAATGTAAAAAAAAAACACTGAATGTGTCATCAAATGTGAGCAAACAAGCATAACGGTTCCCACACCTTTTCCCCAGACACACCCAACTCCCCCAAACCATTTCCAAATCCTCCAATCAATGACCAGCTAGCAGTGACCTGCACAGTAAACAAGAAAGCACTTGTCAAGCCACGTCATTCTTCAATCATTCTTCATTCCTTCCCTGCCTACTTTCCCTCCTCCACCTCAAACCTGTATTTCCTGTCCTGCTTACAACACGACAGCATTTCTGTCCCTGTCCTAGTGACAGTGTGTGTGTGTCTGTGTGTGTCTGTATGAGAGAGAGAGACGACCATGGAGGACACCAGCAAAAAGGAGGACATTGAGTCCCTGATTGAAGGATTGACATACATCCCTGGTCACTTTCACCTGCCGCTCCATCTGAACGGGGACGTGGACGGGCCGGACACTCTCCGTCGCCGTGACACGCAGCTTAAGCGGGAGGCCGAGCTTGCGGGCCGAGCTGGAGGCCGAGACTGGGGGGCTGCAGTACGCCGTACGCAACATGCTGGGCTTCCTGGCCTACCACCTGGACGAGCTGGAGGCGGCCGAAGAGACCTTCCGCGGCGTCTGCCAGGAGGCACCCTGGAACCTCAACGCCTGGGCCGACCTGGCCCACGTGTACGAGCGGCTCGGCCGCGAACGGGAGCAGGGGGAGTGCCTGGAGCGCGTGGCCTCACTTGTCAACCCAGAGACGGATGAAGTCCAGGCGGATTGCAGGCTCAGGACCGCTCAGTGCCTGGCGGAGCAGGCTTTCGCCTATCCCCATGACGTGGAGATCGAGCAAGACGAGGAGCTCCAGGAGAGACTGACCGCAGCACTGACGCTCTATAACCGTGCTCTCCACCTTGGCGGTGACCTGGTGAGACTTTGTCATTTTGATAAAAGCATAAGCCATTTTGATTCTCTGGAGTAAAACGCTGTAATGCTAAATACTGTACATTTTCTGTTGCTAATTATTGTAGGTACCTACAGAAGAAAAGTTGAGCTGGTATTTCAAAATGGCAACGATTTACATAAGGTTGTATTATTCCCATTCATAATGTGAATGTTTAACCAAGAGTTCTCTATACTTTGTCTTTGTTTACACCATACTTTGGCTACTTTGTTTATATAAGACTCCTGCAAGCAGCTGTTTAAGCAACTTCCAAACAATAAATACTTAATCACAAAATCTATTTGCTTATATAGACTAACTGGCATTGTCAAAGATTCAATGGATATGGACACTGCCAGACTCAACTACTTCAACCAAGCTCTCAAATTGCTAATAGAGACTGTGAATTCTGACAGGACACACCTCAAAGGTAGTACTCTGGGTCATTGTGACATCACATTAACGAACTAGCATTTACTTTGATCTGTGTTAATATTATATAGTTTTACGTTAATCTTATACAGTTTACATGTACATTGATATCTTGTGGTTATATTTTATGGAATGTTATTTTTTTAATAGTCTGGTTAAATTACGATTAAATACAGGCGACTAACATGCAGTTAAACTAGTGCTCGTGTGTCATAGAGTTGTGTGTCTGGTTTTAAATGTCAATATTGCATCGTCTCAATCTCTGCCCTCTTTCGGGGCTTATAAATGATCCCAAGAGCCTGTCGCTGTGCTGACTAAACCTGCCTGTGTTGCTAGCTCTTTCTTGGTGTTATATTGGCCTCCTGCTGGAGAGGACAGAGGAATTCCCTAATGTACCGATGTCAGTTCACGACTGTGGCCTCTCTGGCTCGGACCCGCTGTCGTGTTATGGATCGGTACTGTTTGCTCATTTGCATATCAGATGATAATGCTGCACGGTGTATGAACTCTAGCTAACTAGCTAGCCATGGTTCAACATTTGTGTCTAGACTTTATTGTACTTTTGATAGGTTATATACTCCCTATCATGACATAAAACAATGTGCAATTAATTTTTAATTACACATTCTCCATGATGTAAATACACAATGTTTTCCAATGCAACCTCCTCCATGTAATTGCAGTCATCGTACATCAACACAAATGTCAGCTTTTAAAAACTCTACTAGAAGCCAGGATATAACTATGAAATGTGTTAAGAGGCTAATAGTGCCTTTAGCTCCCCACCAGTGTTATTCCATAACCATAAATCCCATCCAAACAGTGTCTGCCTTGGACAAACATGTCCTCGTGTGTACTCAAGTACTTTCCCTCTTTCATGTTAACATTAATGAAACCTAGCAAAACATAGCAAAATAGCTTGTTCATGGAAAAATAATATGAGGAGCTGCTGTTGACTATAAGCAATGCAAACTGTCCCTCCCGGGTTGTTTTTACAGGGCATTAAACTTGCCACCGATGACGCCTTTACACTGAATCAGCTGGCCAACGTATTTTTTCGGTCAGGGAAACATGAGATGGCTATGGGTATCTGCAATATGGCCCTGACCACACTGCCTGATCCAGAACTTAACTGGCAAGCCTACTGCACCCGGGCTAAAGTAAGTCTAATCCTCACACTCCTGGCTAAAGTAAATCTAATCCTCACACTCCTGGCTAAAGTAAGTCTAATCCTCACACTCCGGGCTAAAGTAAATCTAATCCTCACACTCCTGGCTAAAGTAAATCTAATCCTCACACTCCTGGCTAAAGTAAATCTAATCCTCACACTCCGGGCTAAAGTAAATCTAATCCTCACACTCCGGGCTAAAGTAAATCTAATCCTCACACTCCTGGCTAAAGTAAGTCTAATCCTCACACTCCTGGCTAAAGTAAGTCTAATCCTCACACTCCGGGCTAAAGTAAGTCTAATCCTCACACTCCGGGCTAAAGTAAGTCTAATCCTCACACTCCTGGCTAAAGTAAGTCTAATCCTCACACTCCGGGCTAAAGTAAATCTAATCCTCACACTCCGGGCTAAAGTAAATCTAATCCTCACACTCCTGGCTAAAGTAAGTCTAATCCTCACACTCTGGGCTAAAGTAAGTCTAATCCTCACACTCCTGGCTAAAGTAAGTCTAATCCTCACACTCCGGGCTAAAGTCAGTCTAAACCTTACACCACTGCCGGTCCAAGAGATATGGGTGAACAACTCTATCCAGAGGGTTTTTATATGTATTGGATGTTCCTTTTTGTTCTCCCCATTTGAGGGGACCATAATTAATACACTGTTTGGATCATTTCAAAGAAGAACTTGCTAAGAGTCCAGAGTTGACCTGATGTTTTATTATTATTTTTTTTAATAATAAAACAGTCCGTCCGTCCGTTTTTTGTTTTTTTTTTTTTTTTTGTCCGTCCGTCCCGTCCGTCTGTCCGTCCGTTTTTTTTTTTTTTTGTCCGTCCGTCTGTCCGTCCGTTTTTTTTTTTTTTTTTTTTTTTCCGTCCGTCTGTCCGTCCGTATTGGCCGGTATTGGTTTTGTCTCTTTGACATGAGAACTAAGAAGGAGTCATTTCCAGGAAAGCAAGTTATCAGGAGCCTCAAACATCAACATAAATCGCTAAAACATTAGACTGGTCAGAATATGGTATGGTTGCAGTACAGTATATGGTTAAGAAGTTCTAAAATAGTAATTGTGAATGTAGCAGTTGCAAAAAAAAAAACCCAAACCTAGCTGACCACAATAGTGAATGACTGAAGAATAGATTTATCATGAACAAAAAGGGTTGATTAGATGAAAAACCCTTGGTGTGACCACAGATGCATTAAACAGTCTAAAGGAATGAGAAATATGTAAATGGGAATGGAAACGGAAAGCAGGTCATGCCATCTGTGTAAAACTGCAGCGTGAGCATGAGCATGTAGAACTAGCAGCACGACTGGATCCCAATGATCATGGGCATGTAGAACTAGCAGCACGACCGGATCTCAATGATCTTGTTGTTGATGGCACTTTAGATCCAACCAAGAGCCTGAAAATGGACGATAATTAAATAAATTGAACTAAAGTAACTCCAAAATGTGGAGTTTTCTTAATTGATTAATTACTCTATCCCTCCTGAGCACCATCAATCATTATTATACTGATATATGCATATATATTCATCTGTTGATATTATATATATATTCACAGTTGATGAATTAAACCTGGCATACTGCACCTCCATGGTTTAATTTCAAATCCAGTGTTCTTGAGTACAAGGACAAAAAAATTATACTGGACTTAAACTACTGCATGTCTATGCTTTATTCTGTACATTTCAGGTATGTAATAAATGTGCTAGTTTTTCATATGGAAACTGATGTTGTTCATACCCTCCCAGCTGAAGGTCACAGGCTATGTGAAGGCCTTGGACAGGGCAAAGCAGGGCTTGGGTGGGAGTCCAGACCGGCAGGACCTGAGAGAGGCCCGTGCTGACCTCGAGCGAGTTCTGAGTGTCCGGCCCTGTCTAAGGACACACCTGGAGATGGGCCAGGTGAGGAACGAATGCTGGTTTACACCTTTTCCCCAAAGAGCACGCCAGAGTTTTAGAGAAGAACAAGGAAGACGTGTGTAGACGTTCTACATCAGGTTACATCATATGCTGCCTCATAGTTTCCTACCTTCCTCATCAGGTTTTTTACTACATGGGCGTAGACGCTCTGCAGGAGAGCCTCATGGTGGATGAGATGGCGGTGAACCAGGCTCTGGTCAGCCTGGCCCATGCCCTGCAGTGCCCGTTAGGCTCCGCCCTCCCGGAGCTCCAGCTCCTGCGTGGCCGCTGCCTGCAGCTCAAAGGGGAGGAGCAGAACGCCATCGACTGCTTCAGACAGGCCCTGCAGCTGGAGCGCGCGGGGAGCCAGGAGACGGCGGCCCTGCCCTCGCTTCTCCGCGCCCTGCTGGACAGCTGCCTGAGGAGCTCGGCCGACGCGGGCCGCTCCGTGGAGCAGCTGGAGGAGTGTGTGGAGCAGGCGGAGGAGAGGCTGGGCGCCGGCGCTGTCCGGGCGGAGATAAGGAGACTGTGCCGGGAGCGCACCAAGGAGGTGGCTGAGCTGTCCAGGGAGTTGGTGAAGAGGAGCAGGCTGGGGTTGGTGAGGAGGCTCCTGCAGACCCTACAGCCCCCTGCGCTGGGCAGGTCTCTCTCTGTGTGAGGAGACGTGGAGGTGCTGGAAGCCACATAGTGTGGTTGTAATGCAGATGAGCTAAGGAGAAATGTAAGGGAATAAACTATGTTGGAGAAGAGTGATGGTACCCAAGGATACTGGTTTTCATCATCTTTGAGAGTGATGTACGATGTACAGTGCAAAACAACTGTAATACGGAGGGCAAACCGAAGTTTTATTATCAAAAAGAATTCCTGACATTACAAACACTGATATCTTTACTTCCCCCCCAGTTATGCAATGATGAACAACAAAAACTATATTTATGCAATAACTCATCCTGTGCATTACGTGCACGCTCTTGAATCAGGTCCCAGGACGTTTGTGTAAATAAACACGGGGGAAGACAGATATTCAGCATGTGTAATGGGGCAGATGTCTATCATCGCTGATGTGTATTTAGACAAGAGAGTGGACCTCCAGAGCGTACCACATGTGGGCCACATTCCTGGATGAAATCTGCATTTCTCTTGTTTTAATAAACAAACAGTGAACGGTTTGATTCAAGTGACCTTTCAAGCTTGGTGTTATAACTGAATGGTGTCATTTGAAACAGGAATCTGGACTAGACCAGAAATACTTTGTATGTACTCTTGCATGTACTTTGGGGATAAATACAATTAGAATTAGACCCTGAACCTCTTTCAGACAGGGTCACAGGACCCTTATAACTGGACCAAAGATCCAGCTCACTGGCACAGCAGTCTCTGCTACAACAGGATACAAAATGTGGAGCAAAGCATCAAAATCTTGTGAAAGGACTTTATTTGAACATTGTTTATTATGTGATCCATGTCAGTGTTATGATTTGAGTCAGGTGAACCGATTCTGTGTTTTATAAAAGTCACACAGCTTTGCAACCGGAAGCTCCCTCTGCATACTGTGAATAAAGTACGGTGTTTGAACTCCAGTAAAACAGTCACGGTGTCTTCCTGTAAAAATGCCTTGTCTGATGCCTTGTCAAAGTCTCTTAGGAAGGGCCATTTTACTCAGTGCTGCTGTGAAGGAGGTGTTTCCTGCACACTGTTTCAACACAGTGTCTTCAGAAGCAGTAACCTACCTACGAGCAAATCTACACGCAGCAAGCTACATTATGACGATGGTTAGGACGCTCGCTGTTCTTCTGTGCTTCACTTTGGCCTGTGAACTTTCTTGCTGGATAAAAACTGCTTACAAAATGGAGACCCTTTTACCAACACAATGAAGCTGGGTGTTCCTGCCTTCACAGAGCTACTAAAAGAAGAAAACACAGTAATGAGACAAGCACTTGCTATACTGCTTTTAACACAGCTATCCAATCAGTAAGTGTGTAATGGAGAGAAATGTGAATACCATGGGAGCTGAAGGACCTTCAGGAGTGATGTCCCCACATCCACTTCATAAAGATGCTCTGTCTCATGGTCTTCAAAGAACACCTATAACGATACGTACAAGACGAGCATGTAGATGAGTCAAGAATGTAAAGAACGTAAAGGAAATAAGTCTTGCAGTATTAGAAAGTTGACGTGCACTGCATGTTCACACTGGAAACATTTTTGGGCTTAGCGAGATCTCTGGACTCACCTGAAGATGTTGTGGGTGATATTTTCTTTCTGTGTCCCAGGGAGGCAATTCTTCTCCAAACATGACTGCCAAATGATCTATGAAGCTGAACAACAGGAAATAGAAATATTGAAATATTTCATATTAAAACCTTCACACACATCAGACACACCACTGTTCAGGTACACACCTCGTGTTTTCACAGAACGCTGAGATAAAGTCAGTCTGCCTGTGCTCAGGGTACAGGAGCAGTACTGGCCAGTGGAGGGCGCCCTGCTCGTCCAGGTACACTTGCGCTCCTGTGGCCTCCTGGGAGCTGAGCCCGTCCAGACACAGCTCTGCCATGGCGCTTGTGGATCCGTCAGCGCCGCCATCCTCTTCGCTTTCGGATCCCCGACGCTGAGGTCGTTTGGGCTGCAGGAGCCGAACACCTCGGTCCTGGTGCAAATATCACGTGGAGCAGTTTCAACATTTGGAATACATATTGAATAATGGAATAGCTGGCTTTACTCTTACCTTAATGGCAGCTAGCAATGCTTCCTGCTCATTCTGCTTCTTCTTCTCTTTAGCTTTAGATTTTCTTGCGTCTCTCTCTGCTGCCCTCTAAAACACACAGACAACACATGAATAAGCATCTTACTGAACAAGAGTTCCAGTATGAAATCAACATGTAAAATGAAGATATATTAATACAACTCACATAGTGGGTTTGCGTGTGACACACATGACTTTGACAAATCGTCAGAGAACAAAGCAAAGCTGGTAATTGGAATGGTGAGTGCTAATTTGTATATGCAGCTATGATCTGGATTATGGTTCTGTATGCTGGTCTTAGTTATGTCTATCCTCTGTTTGTGTGCTGTGATCTGGTTTATGGTCTTATGTGCTGGTCTGAGCTGTGTCTACCCTCAGTTTGTCTGCTGTGGTTCGGAGCTCCAGCAGTTTCTTGTCAGTGGGCAGAACCTTGAGGCCCTCATCACACCACTGTAACGCGTCCGCATAATTACGCAGCTCCATACAACACTGGGCCCCTTCACACACACAAACACACATGCAGCTTACAAACTGGTTATTTATACGAACATATCTTGCAAAAATCTGTAATCATTCTTAAAATGGGTAGTGTATTTCATATGTTAATGCACTTTTTCAAGTCAAAACAGCATAATATGGAGTAATTTACCCCTGATGATGGCTTTTAAATGGGCAGGTTTCACTTTCCTTGCAGAAGTGGCGTCATTCAAAGCGGACCGCATATTTCCTACCAAACAATAAGAAAACATCAACTATAACAAATTCATCTAACAAGTACAATACACAAGAGCTACACTGGATCTACTTGTGTGCTTATTACAGCTTTTGACAACTTTATTAACATTGTGGCTGAGTGGTCATAAAAGCATTTCACCGGCAGTTGTACCATGTATGATTATGTATGTTACAAATTAAAACTAGATTTGATTTTTATTTGGACGCTGTCGGATAATATGATGCGTTTTGAATCAGCACTTAAATTTAGTGTCTCATATGACATATCCAAAGAAATATTTAAGTGTTTAAACTGGGTTAGATGTGCTCTTTTAAGTATTTAAATTGGGTGGATGAGATTAATACCTAGATGGAAATGGGCAGCGGCTCGATTAGTATAAAGAATGGCACTGAGGTCAGAATCAGAGCAATTCTTTTTCAGCCCGGCTGTGTAGGACACGATGGCTTTCTTGTAGTCCTTTTCCTTAAAGTAATCATTGCCCTCGTCCTTTAGACTCTTTGCTTGCTCTGTGGGAATAGAGATGCCATTAGTTCGACGCAGTTTTAAAACAAGTGACTGCATTGCTCTTAATTGAATTGTCCGTCAACAGCTGGAATGTGCACTAGTGATACCCTCCGGGGGCCTTTCATCATCATGTATAATAGACTGTAGACAGGCAAGATCGGGGTGCTTCACTGGGTCTATGTTCTCGGGGGCTGTCTTCATGAACATGGGCACCTTATCAAATTCCTATAACAAAAGAGAACCGCGTTTTAATGAAAGGACTAACTAGCCGTTGATTCTAGAATCAACAGACCTGACTGTTCTTACCGCTTCCCAGTTGCTTTCGTTAAATGCATTTTTGTATTTCTGCGTCTTAAATTTCTCCATAAATTCATCCATGCCATCATCGCTATCCTCTCCTTGAGCCAGCGAAGCCATTGTTTTAATTTTTATACAGGAACCGCTGCTCTAATGTATTACAACTCCTTAAGATAGCTAACCGCATAAAGTGGCAGAACGGAATACATTTGGTAAACACGCGTGCACGTTATACTTCCGGACTGTAACGTCACACGAATGCGTCGCTCAAGCAAGCCGCAGCTGCCTACTGCCACCATCTGGTCGGGAGCCGCCCGTAACAGACACGGTCCCAACATAAGCGCAATAGGGCCCTTCTCAACCACCAATTCAAAACTATCTTAATAAACCGCCCCATTCGAAACATTTACAGGACAAGTGACGGATACATTGGGTGTTTTTAAACAGTATAATTTAATGTACATTTTTATTGAACATGTTTACAACTCTGTATACTTTTTAATAGCCCCAGTCAAACAGGAAACAATAATAAACAAAATAGATTATTAAAAGAAGTCTATTTGCAAGCTGTGTACAGATAACATAAATCAATACATGACATACAAATAATAATGTTCACAAACTACCCATGGTAGTATAATGTGCACCCTGACCAGTCCACATATAACTGCAGTTCATTAGACGACAGACCCTAATTCGGTTACACTAAATTGTTTCCACTCCACTCAAAAGGTCCAGCAGGCCTTCTCGGCTAAGGAACACGGTCTCCCCACGTTGCTGACACACCACCTCCAACACGGGCTCCTCCTCCATGGCCTTCTGCCCCACCACCACCACATAGGGGTAGCCCAGCCGGCCAGCGTCCTTCAGCCGCTTGCCAATCGTCAACTGGGTCCTGTCATCCAGCACCACCTCCCCTTTCAGATGAGGTAAGCGGTTGCCTAGGTGCTGGGCCAGCTCCTCGGCCACCTGGATCCCCTCACTGACTTTGCTGCCTTTTTTAGGGGGCACGATACAAACTTGGTAAGGAGCGATAAGTCCAGGCCACCGGACGGAGTCCTCAGAGGAGAGCACTTCCACGGAGGCGGCGAGGATGCGCGTGACCCCGAGGCCGAAGCAGCCCATCTGTGTCAGCGTAGCCTTGTTCTCAGCGTTGGTGAACGTGGCATCGAATACCTGCGAATACTTTGTGCCGAGGTAGAAGGTGTGTCCCACTTCAATGCCTTTAGACTCAGTCAGGGGTTCTGTGAGGCACCGGGGGCAGTCTGTTCGCCCGGCTTCCACCGTCTCCACGTTGGCAGAGAAGCCACAGTTCCCACACATAAGCAACCGGTCTTCTCCTACCTCGGCTGGCAGGTGAAACTCGTGCGAGAGCGATCCTCCGATGGTGCCCGTGTCAGCCTGCACCTGCATCCACCTCAGACCCAGCCTGTCAAGCAGACGCCCATATGCACGGCACACAGACTGATAGGTGTGAAGAGCTGCCTCCTCGCTAACATCAAACGAGTACATGTCCTTCATGTAGAACTCCCGGCCTCGTAGCAGCCCAAACTTCGGCTTCTGCTCATCGCGAAACTTTCGGGTAACCTGCAGATCACACGTCGGGGGAGAATGAAGCAAGAAACCGTTTCGTCGAAACCATTTCATTTGAACTGACCGTGAGGCGTCTGAATACCTGGTAGAGGAGCAGAGGCAGCTGCCTGTAGGACAGCGTGGTCTGCAAGGCTAGCAGCTCTGTGATGGCTTCCTCGTGCGTGGGCCCCAGGCAGTACTCGGCACTGTGGCGGTCACGCAGCCGGAACATCTCCTTGCCCATCAGCGTCCAGCGGCCGCTGCGTCTCCACAGCTCAGCCCCGCACAGCGCCGGCATGTCCACCTTCTGCCCGCCGATGCCCTGCATCTCCTGGTCGATGAGCCTCACCAGTTTCTCCATGGAGCGCAGGGCGGAGGGTAGATAATGGAAGCAGCCAGGGCTGGACAGCTGGAGCAGGCCGGCCTGCAGCATCAGCCTCTGGCTGCGGCACGTCAGGTCCCCGGCCTCCTGACCTTCACGGAGATTCGAGGGCTGGAAGATGCGGGACACCAGCGGCACTGGGGTCACAGGCCGGGGGGGAGAGCAGGCCGAGGTGGCGGGCTGGGATACACAGTGATGGCTCCTTCTGCACGCTTTGCTCAGTGATCTGGGCAGTATGGCGTGCAGTTTGTGGATATGGAGATGCATCAGACCCTCCATTTTGGGCAGCTCTGCCCTGGAAAACTCTTAAATGGATAGGGGTAGGGAGAGCACAACCAGTTTAATATTCAACAGCTCACTCACCGTCCACACAAGTCTGTCGTAAGAGCAGTAACCAAAAAAGTTATCCTATGTAAAGTATGTTTACATATACATATAAGACATTTTCATTACGGAAAAAAAATGTTCGTTACCCTTATGACACTAATACAGTTCAGTAAGCGAGATGATAAGGTAGCGTCACAGTGATATTCCACACGAACATATGCTAGCCAGCTAAGCTAGCGTGCTAGAAAGGCGAAGTTAAGGGAAGTAAGTCCACAACGTTTAAAAAACGTGCCCTCTTACTAGCTATAAAAACAACTTCGGTTTTATCTGCTCAGGCTACTCCTCGTGCGGGCAGTCTTAAACTTCTGAAAATAATTCACACCTAGGTAAAAACGAAAGATGCATGGCTGCACAAGCTAAGGACACATTTCTTCAGGTCACTCTTGACTGTGGAGTTATCGGGATAAATTCTGCCACCTGGAGTTCCGGAGGAGGAACTGTTTCTGCAGAACCTGTTACCATAGTTACACAAACAACGTTCTTTCGGGCGGTTTGGACGTGTAGGCTAACTAATTACAGTAGTTTCATCTTCAGTAATGTGAAAAATGTCGATCAGATCATCGAAGCAAATAAAGCCTACTTTAAAAGTGACGCCGTAAGTTATTTTATTTTATTTTATATAACGATAGAATAAATGTTAACTACATGTTTTCAAAGTGAAGTTAGCCACATGGTCAGCAAGTATCGTTAACCTTAGTTGTCTATCGCTAAATTAAATAACTTTTAATAACCTTTCAGTTAAAAGTTAGGTAGTCAATGTTGTATGCAGGTCAAATATTCTCCCTTCCCTCAGGTCAAGGACGCCGAATCAGTCGACATCTGGACTGCTTCGCGTAAACCAAAGTGTCACCAATACGAGGAGTGTAAACGCCTCTGTACGCCGAAAGAGCTTCAATTTGGCAGGGGATAGTAAAGTTCTTGACAAAGGTTCTGTTCAAATCCACAAACAAACGGTACAGGTAATGGCCATTAACACATACTACACTGTAAATGGCACTTGTGCAATCACCGTTAAACATGCTCACAGGGTTCTGTTTCCTACTTAGGTCTTCGATGAATCAGGAAAGGATGTCACACCTCAGCCTCTGTACCAGCCCGAACCTGGAGCTTTGCAAACCAAACAAAACAAAATCTTCACAACCCATGACGCTTCTGGGAGTACCCTCTCTGACTTCCTGTCCACGACATACCAGACGACCAATGCAAGCTTTGCAGCACCATTTACAAGGTTTTTTTTTTTTTGTAAAGCAAGTGATAAGCACTTAACAACTGCTAGGCAGCATTCTGCACACGAGCTCAGATCATTTTTGCCATTATTAGGTATGCTTATGAAATGCAGTTCCAGTGAAAGTCAGCATTAATTTTTCATTACAGGTCTGTTTTTGGGAGCAGCTCAGTATCTAGATCGAGTCTGTCTACAATGGAATCCATGAATGATGAAATTGAAGATCCATCTTCAAAAAGGGACATATCCCTTAATCTGTCAGGTTTGCCCCTTTATCTCCCTATAAATATCCAAAAAGAAACTTACAAAACTCGGCCAAATGTAATCTCTTACTTTAGTCTGAGTCTACTGCCTCTTTATTTGAAACCATCTTGGGTCATGCATTTGTTTCGCAAAGACGTCCAGGTGCGGCGAGAGGAGATGAAGGAGCAGATAAAGGAGCACATGTTAGACTGCGTGGTGGACTGTTACCTCACTGAGACAGAGACCATCTGGCTGCTGGACATGCCTGCAGTCTCTGTGTCTGTGGACTCTGACGAGGCTGAACTGGTCAAGTAAGAGCCGACATCATCTTTCACTGTATTTCTCTGTACATGTAGAGATAAAGATGGACAGCTGTATGTATGATGATATTGCATTTGTTGCTTTGCAAGAAGTCTTGCTATCGTGGTGGAACCACTCGGCTGCCCCACTTGGGATTTTTATAGAAATTCCCCATCTACCATCTGCATCTGCTTTTCACAGGAACGCCTTGTCATGTCTCATTGGTCTGTCATTTGCTGCCTCGCCTGCAGGGAGAGGAACGCGGCCTACCAGGAGCTTTGCAAAAACAGGCATGGCAACGATAAATACATGGAGCGCTCCATGCAGACGTTTAACGGGGCGCCCAAAGCTAAAGAGGTCCAGAGCGATAGCATCTCTATGGTGGAGAAAGGCAAGTAACTTAATGAACTGATTTTTAAGTTCTTTAACTGCAACTGACTGTATGTTTCCATTTTATACCAGATATATCACATTGATTTAATGTAGTAAGAATGTTTTACTTATATATTTCCTACCCTGTGTGTTGTCATTTGTGTGCAATTACAACGTTTCTTAAGAAGCTCATGTGAAGTTTGGGTTTTGTGGGAGGTGATCATCAGAAAATGTTCCACTGACAATTATGATTACACTGAAAACCACCTGCAGCTACCATGGCCACCCACTGGGACTTGTATGACTCGTATGTGAGTGACGTAGGGACAGATGGGGAAGGCAAAGCTGCAGATGGAGTGAGCTCCACCATCCTGAACACCTCCACCCTTCATCACATCCGTTCATCTAGAGCTCTCGACAGAACCATGTCTGGAACCAGTGCCTCCAGCACAGGTCATTACTGGAGTTCTTTTTTATTATTATTGTTATTACAGATATTCCCTGATTCAGTGCTGAACCTGCAAATTAAACGGCTGGAGATTATTCCCAATACACAGATCAATTCTAATTTTTATCCACCCTCTGAAAACAGCTAGTACTTCCAGCTCCAGAATAGACATGGAGGCCTTTGTGGTTCGGGTGGAGAGTGAATCTGACCCAGATGAAGTCCTGCGCTCCGAGAAGTTCCTGCAGGATCTACTGGTAATGGAGAGGACCGTTCTGGAGAATATCTACCAGCCCAAACTTGCTGCGTACAGACAGCTGCCAATATTGCCAGGTGAAGCATGACTCGGTTCTTTTCTGAACTATACACACTGAAGTGTGATTTAATAAAAGAATACTCAGTATTTTTCAAAACAAATGATTTATCTAACCACATGTTTAAGGTTTTGCCATCGATTACAATGTAATCTTTGTTTATCTTTAGGTCCCCCAAAGACGATGCCTTTGATATTTGTTTAGTGTGTGTCACAGCTGAACTCTGTTATTTGGATTGTCTTAACCTGAGCTTGCAGTGTTGTCTGTGCAGACCCAGACAGGACGCAGACGGCTGGGGGAGGAGGTGAGAGAGAAGGCCAGGATGACGTCTCTCTCAACCCAGCCCTGGAGCGCCTCTGGGCCTTCAACTGTGAGCTTACCATGGGCCACAATGTCAGCACCATGGCCTGGAATAAGAAGAATCCAGTAACTACACCCTACACCGAAGCTATACCTACATCTCTGTCTTCTCATTATTATTATGAACTACATAATAGTCCATTTCTCCCCAGTGCTGGACCTCATAAAATTTGATGTTCTGCGTTCTGTTGTAGGACCTTCTGGCTGTGGGATACGGCCAGTTTGACTTCAAAGATCAGAAATCTGGGCTGGTCTGCTGCTGGTCTTTGAAGAACCCTACTGTATGATTCACACTCATCAATCTTTATTAGTCATGAATAGAGTTAAAGATGATCTTCACAGCTGGTACAAATCAACTGTGTGTGTGTGTGTGTGTGTGTGTGTGTACAGTGGCCCGAGAAGGTCTTTCACTGCGAGAGTGGAGTCACTGCTCTAGATTTTTCAACTTGCAGTCCTAGTCAGTTGGCGGTGGGCATGCACGACGGCAGCATTGCCATCTACAATGTGCAGAGCACAGAGAAGACACCAGTCATTGACAGCAGGTGGCGCTAAGAGCATTGATGTATTTTTTTTACCTCTCACTTGGAGTTAAATCGATGTAATTTGCTAAAAAGAATTTGGCCACACATGATTCTCATATGACATGGAGAAAGGCCTTGATATGAGGAACAAACGGTGAACATAAGAACGTATCTTTAAGGTTTGGTGTTCTGCTTAGCACTAAAACAGAAAGTATTTATGATGGGACACAAACTAACAAAATGAGTGAATGAGTGAAGTATAAGAGGTATCCAGAGACGGTGGATATATATGTCGCCGAGCGTATCCTACACTTCTACACAGATGTAAATGTCACATTGCCTAACATGAATTCAAATCATCACGATGAAACATTTCCAACCAATGACATTCTTGTGTCTGCTGTTTCCCATGACCCCTCATGCTTCCAGAGGCTCTCGGTACGAGTGTGTTTCCCCCATTCTAGAGCTCTGTGCAGACATGACAGAGTGCACAGTGTCACACAGTAAATACTAACATAGCGTGGGGTATACCAGGTTAAAAATACTGACCACTGTGTTTCCTTGCTATTCTAGGAAAGTAAACAGACCAGTGTTTTAAAAAATGCCTTAATATAAATCATGTGAGTTCTGGACAGTAGTACATGTAGCCATGTAGTGCAGCACTGCGTAACCTGCGTACGAGCTGGGTATGCTGGCGTAGGACTGACCCTGGCCCTCCGTCCTGTGCAGTGATTGTGCCCACAAACACGCGGGTCCCGTGTGGCAGCTGAGCTGGGTGAACGGCGAACACGGTCCCGCGGCTCCGGACAAAAGCGAGAAGCTGATCTCCGTGTCTGCCGACGGGAGGATCAGCAAGTGGTTTCTTCGTAAAGGCCTCGACAGCATCGGTAAGCAGTAAACGTAAACAGGAAATGTAAACACGCGTACAAGCTTCCCCAGAATAGGGACATAGGACGAAGCACGGCTGCACCGAATCAGCCGGCTCCCCGCGAAGCCCCGTGATGTTTACGTGACAACGGCTCCGTCGGGCTTCCTGAGTGACTCGGCAACACCGAGTTTTTGTTCTTGTCCTGCCTTAAAGAATAAAATGGTCTGATTTCACCTGGATGTGTGTGATTGTAGATCTGATGAAGCTGAAGAGGACAAGGAGCGTGAGGAAGCACCTGGGAGAGAAGGAGAGGAAGAGCGATGCTCTGATCTCCCGCCACGCACCCGGCCTGTGCTTCCACTTTCACCAGAACGTCAGCATCTCTGCACTGGATCACACTCTTAAAGCCATCTTACCATTCAATCATGGAGCCTCGTGTTTGTATTGTTGTCATATATTTCTGTGTATCAGGATTCAAATATCTATTTGGTTGGGACAGAAGAGGGCCTGATTCACAAATGCTCCTGCTCATACAATGAGCAATTCCTGGAGACCTACACAGCACACAGAGTAGGTTCACCCTCTACGCAGAGCTACACCTGTGAGAGGTCAGGACATCCGAGCGCTGCATCATGTCTAGACGCACACATATGTGTTCTGGAATTTGTTTCTGTTTCCAGGTCTCATGATCTATGTCTGTATTTATGAATAATTGGCAAATTATCAACAAGGCGCAAGGTGATGGCAGGACACAGATGGTTGAGTGGACTTGGGTTATTAGGCTGTTTAGTGGGCTGAGGTATTTAGAGAACAGGCAGTTCCCTGGGGGGGCAGAGGGGGGTGACCCCAGTGCCAGGATTCCCCTGTATTGATGCACCAGGGTGAAACCCTTTACCATGATATACCAACATGTTACAGCGACTTCTTAAAAGCCTCTTATTGATTAGGAAAACACATTTCTTTTCATCTGCACAGGGTCCTGTGTATAAGATCACATGGTCACCCTTGTGTCCAGATGTGTTTCTGAGCTGCTCCACTGACTGGACCGTTCAGCTCTGGAAGCAGGATATCTTCACACCTATTCTGGGCTTCACCTCTACCCACAAGGCCGTGCATGACATAATGTGGTCACCCAGGCGAGCCACCGTGTTCGGTGCAGTGAACGAGGACAGGCTGGAGATCTGGGACCTGGGAGCCAGCATGTAAGAACCTTGGCCTTTTCTCTTCAGCTTTAACTCCCTCGGGCTCCTCTTCAGTTCTGCCGCTCTTTCCTTCACAGTCTGGATCCAACCATTGTCAGCGTGGCCCGTCCAGGGGTGAAGGTCACCTCTCTTCTGTTCGCCACCGACACAGACTGTGTCCTGGTTGGCGACAGTGGGGGTCAGGTCAGCGTCTACAAGCTGAAGAATCTCGGAGCGGGAGAAGGCAGAGAGGTGAAGTACCGTACGCATCCCCGCAACTCTCGCGGGTTTCACCGGTGCTCATACGTGTCCTCTCCTTTCACGACAGGTGGACACACTGGACAACATTATCAGGTCCTTATTGGTCAGTCAGCTTTGAGGAGGGCGGGGTCATGTCCCGTGGACCTGCAGGCCGCTAGGCTGGACCTGCTCCACTCCATCATCACCGTGACACTAATCTCCATTATTCGTCAGACTCAGTGACTCCAGCTCAGAATAACAATGAGATTTACAGCAGACTGGCCATGTCTAGAAGGGCATTCAGCTTTCTCGTATAAGGGAAATAAACATATTTTCCAAACAGTTACACCTGCCAAAACTTGTCCTCACTGACAGTAGGTCACAGTTGACAGTATGTCTGAACCAAGGTAACCACCAGGCCTGTACATTTTAAACAGCTACTAACCCTTTCTGAAGTTTTCATGCCCCATTTTCTGAGCAACCACATAATAAAGATGAAAAAACACTTGTTTTTGATTGATCTTCAATCTTCCCTGTGATTAATCTTCCTTATTTTATCCTTTTTATACAACTTTCTAACAACTATGGTATTATACAGATCAAGTTTAGCATGAATCAAATGGAGAAAATGCATGGCCACAGACTTGCATTAACATAGAAAGAGAGAGTAGACAGCTTTTGGACAAATGTCAAACTGTCCAAACGGCTTCCAAATGTAACAGATGACCGATCTCTAGGGTGTGTGAAGCGGACGACAGCTGTGCAGAAAGTTAATGCGACGGCCATGAGACCCTTTGATGGATTACAACCCACCCAGTGTCATCAACACCTCATCAGACCTTAGCAAATGGCTGTCATTATGGGAAGAGCTGTAATCCATGACCTGTTTGAGAGATCCATAATCTGGCGCCTTAAGTGCAAAACAAACAGTTTAGTGCTGCAGGGTCTAGTCATGGCAGCTCTGAGCAAATACAGTTAAGAGTTTTACAAGGATGTCAGTGATGGGAAGAAATGTAGCTCAGATGTACCTTTGTTATACATGCTCACTGTCCAGTTTACTAAAACAGCTGCCAAACACCTGCATTCACCAAACACCGGTGCATTTCATACATATACAATTACATACTTGCACAATTTATCAACCACACTGTACTCACTGGCTACTGGTTCATCATTGGCCAGTTTTCTGCCTGTTAGTGGGATGGTAGTGGTTGTGGCACCAACCACAGCAATGATACTGACCTTGGAATGGTAGTGGGTGTGGCTCACTCACTACAGGCGATATTAGCATGGTAGTGGGCGTGGCTCTCCTACAATGGTGGTAATACTGCTGTGGTAGTGGGTGTGGCTTCCTCTCCATGGTGTTGACACTGGCATGGTAGTGGGTATGGCTCTGGCATAAGAACATTAGGTCCAATTATCTCCTTTTCACACTGAAAGACTGCAGTGTCTCTGCAGGGCTGAAAGGGGTCAGAAGTGTCTAGCCAACAGATCCTGTGATGAAGATAAGAGGATGTTTAAGAACAGTCGTACATGGTAACAGATGGGTTATCATCCTGTACTCGCACAAGTTGTTTCTATTGAATGAATACTTCTAATAAGTAATGTGTGTGGTACGTGGGTACAGTGGGTACTCACAGACCTTTCTTAAGTATTCACCTCTCCCTGGACTTGCGCTGGTGAAGGACACTAGTTGTGCATTAATAGTAGTATAGTAAATGTCTGAAAACCGTTGTGCTTTTTTAAACACGTCCAGACAACTTTGAATCATGCATGTACTTTAGGTATTGTTTTTCTTTTTAAGCATTGACAGTGAGGTTTGACACATTCTTAGTTTGGGGACATATTAACCACCCCAAGGGAGATGCTGTGATCTTTCACAGCAGGTTATATTGTGATGCTGGTTATTTGCACTCTTTATTTGTGGATCAAATGGATTTAGGGAGCATAATTTGTCGGCCAAATCAGCAAATATCGTCTGTCTGTTTTGGGGAGAGCTGCGCTGGTCGAGCTATGACTTGATTAGCGTTGCATTATAGTGAATATCACTGCAATCAGACCATTAACCTGGAACAGTCAGGAGATATGGCCCTGTCCCAAAAGGATGTAATTTGATTCCATATTGAGGCAGTAAAGCACTTAACTACCTGTCAAGAATGTCCTTTTAAAAAAGAAAACACACATCCTGTCATTATCGATAACTGACGATGTAAATCTGTTTGGCCGTAAGGATCACTGTGCTCAGGGTGGGGTTTAAAGTGCAAGTGAATGAGGCAGATTGGTCCAGAAGGATGGAGAATCTCTCTCTATATAAGGAACGCATACCGTGTCGAACTTTGGTCATCGGCTTCCAGCCCTGAAGACGGTGCTAAAGGGACCGAAGTCAAGAGAACGTGCCACACGGGGAAAGCCAGCGATCCAGTATGCGAGCCCTAAGGTCTCCGCTGCTTCTGTGGTCCTACGTGCTGCTGGTGGCTGCCTGCGGTGTGTGGGAGACGCAGGCGGAGGTCAGAGCGGTGAAGCTCTGTGGTCGCGAGTTCATTCGGGCCGTGGTCTACACCTGCGGAGGCTCCCGGTGGAGGAGACTGATCGCTCCACAAAACTTGCAAGGTGCGTCATACAAACTCTGCACTGAGAACTTCACCTGTACCACCTTTTGCAGCCCTTTGAGCTGTACTTGACTGTGGCTATTTATGGTAGTAATTTATCAATTTACTATACTTTAAACTTTGGGCTATTGTGAAATAGTTAATTTTGTTTCAAATTTTGATAAGGAAAGACTATAAAGTTAAAATAATCCAAATATAACTCCAAAATAAGTATATGCAATTTCTGACATTCCACTTTTCCTGTGTAAACTCTGACACCATAGTAGTATAGCGAGAGGATAGTTATAGGAAGTCTGCACACTTCAGGCATATTTGTCTATGTCCATCAGCAATCCTGCCCCCTGCCCCTGCCCCCTGCCCATTGCTGACTAAACCAGGAAATCATCAGTGACGAGCCTGTCCAGATTTCCCAGTGACTTGTGATTCATTTGATCTTCGAGCATCTCTGGTGTTTGATCACAATAGAACATCAGATTTGACTCCAAGTCCACTGATTCATTTTGGCTTAGCGTGTTCCATCTTGTCGCTTGTATGTGGGATTATTGTGGCAGATATATTGAATAATATGAATGGGGCCATCAGTCAGTGCACCTGCAATGCCACCAGATTAGTAGAACTAGTAGACTTGACTGCTTAAATTTGACAACCTCTACTTCAACTACTGTATGGTACTAAACACAATGTCAACCTAGTGTGTGTGAGCATCCCAGTGGAAAAGCAGGTATACTACAGCGACCTGTGTGTGTGTGTGTGTGTGTGTGTGCTGTGTTCCACAGGGATTTCTAACGGAGAGCAGAGCAGTGCTGAGAGCCTGGGTGAGCATGTGGGATCAGACCTGTCCACACGAGATCTCAACCAGATATGTTGTCGGATGGGCTGCCTTAAGAGTGACCTGGCCCTGCTGTGCTGAGGGCCACAGGGCTGAGTGTCCCTCTCACTGGAGGGATTCTGGAGCCAAATCTCATCAGGCCTCTTTCTGCTCATGGCATAAAATGTTTGCAAATCAGTAACAGTGTAGCTGCTAAGGGCGTATAAACAAGCATCATATAGCAAAGGTTGCCTTGTTTGAACATGTTTGTTTGTTTAAGAAAAAAAATTGAGAAAAAAAACTATTTGATACCAACAATTTTATGCATTAAAAAAAGATTTTAATTTCAGGACTGTTCATCTTTTGTTGAAATTGCAAGTCTGATTGAAATGTATAGTTTGCATGTTTTGTCTGATAAATACAGTTGCGTATTCGTGGGTCTGTGTGTTATCAGCTTTTTTGTAAATGGTGGTTTGATACCAGAATCGTTTCAAATGACCTACAACTTTTCAGGCTGTTATGCACATACAGTTATGCAAGTCTAAATGTCATATAATGAGCTGAATTCATTTGAAGTAAAATTAAACATATGCGTAAATACAAGTTCATACATTCCGCTTACATGTTTTATTGGTTTGGAAAGAGCAAAGTAACTCAGTTCAATGTTAACATCATTTGTACAAACACAGCTTGCACCTGTTGCTGGGAAGAATCTATAATGATCTATCAATACAGCCGCACATGCACACACTCACTCGTGCACTTACACACATACAATCACACACACATACGGTCACACATGATTTCACTTACACTACCTGGCTGACACACAACAAAGTTCCTTGCCTCATTAGCATAACCTGGGCAACACTTCACTTTGGACTATGAAGACAAACTGAACTGCTCCATAGAACTGCATTCACAGGATTTTCTTTTAATTAATGGACACTTACAAATCTTAAATATAATGAACTCAGTGCAATTAGGAAACCAGTGGAGTATACCGTACGACACAGCGTTAATGTCCAGGCTACTGCTCCCCCACACTGGGAATACAACGCTGTACTTCAAAAAGTGCCAGTGTCCCCTTTAAACCAGCACAATCTCTACAACACAGACTCTGAGTTTTAGTTACTCAATGTTTTTGTTGTTGTCATTGAATATCGGAACATCTGGGAAGTTCAACAGTAGCACAGTGGTATTTTATCCACAAGAAACAATAGTTTTTCACTTTATTAGTAGTTTTTAACATTTAAAAAATATGCAGCTTATTCTCTCTTAGAGGACAGTTCTGGAGATACACACACACAAATACAAAAAAAAAAAAAAACAAGGAGGAAGAAAAAGGTAGAAGCAATTTGGTCATCCGCACCCCTCCCCAAACCTTGTAATCTCACAGAGACATTCACCATTTGCAAATTAAATCAGTAATCTTAAGATTTGGGGCAATTTGGATAGGGGTTCATGCTAAAGACTGTAAATAAAATTCACTGAAGCACAGAGGTCAGATTCAGATTGCACACGTCGGGCTTAATGGTGAAATAGTTTAAACGTCCAAAAGTCGACAATCTATTTTTTAACTAATAGTGCAGATATACATAACACTGCTTTCATAAAGCATGATTTACCCAGGTAGATACTTTATACAGCCTTTTTAAATCCCTACCCATATACAGCTCAAATCTTCTGGTGCACTTGAGTTTAAAAAATTATATTTGAAATAAATTTAAAAATTATACCTCAGCATTATACTGTACACAGTTTACCCAACTACACAGATAACAAAAAATCAAATATTTATAACTTTAACTTAACCTGTGATACCATTCAAAGTCTATACATATACAGAGTCACAGAGTTTTTGTATATTTTTTTGTACAACAAATTATCATGAATAAATAAAAATAGAATGATGTATTCAGAAGTCTAACACTGCTGTCTCGGGAACAACAGAAAGGCTATTCAACAATACAAGGGAAAACACCAAACGCCCTTCAAGATATATATTATCCATTTAAAATGACTTTTTTTTCTCAAGGGAAAAAACTTTTTCATACAATTGCAAGCAGGACATATTTTAAGCTGTGGCTGCCTAAATCTCAGATGAAAAATAAATAAAAAAAATGTATCTAAAATATGACATTACCATAGTGTGTCCACAAAAACCTGATCTTTACATTTACACGTGGGCCATGTCTGACATTACAATTCATCTCTTATTACTCTCGATACCCGATTCAGTTACATTACTGAAAGCTCCGCTTATTAACCTGAATGACTGTGTTAACGCCACAATATACCGCCCCTTTGTGGCAAAGAGACACGAACAGCCCTGTTTCCTATCCAGTGCCCTTAGGTCTTACGATGAAACGATTCTTCATTAACAGAAAGAGTGCGACTGCTCATGGACTTAATCGACCCTACCAGACATCATCTACAGAGTCCCGTTCTGGTTAAAAATCACCGATTCATTTCAACACTGATCTGTATCAAATGTAGTGAGATGTTGGGTGATCAGGCAGCCACAGTCAGTTGTTAGTCAGGTGGGAGGCTAAACCTTAAGGGAAACCCATGCTGTCGAACAGCAGTACAGTTCCGAAATGTTTACAGTTTACAAATACGAGAAGTACACCCTAAAACGGTCCACGATTTCTATACGTAACTTATACAATACTGCTGGAGTGCGAGTTCTGCCTGGGTCAGAAATCTATACAGAGACTCTCTGCAGGGGCAGGCAGGGACCATTTTGTTCGTCGGTCTTACGTTCGGAGTAGTTTTCATTTAGTCCATAAGAGACACACTCTCTCGCGCGGGTCTGTGACGTCGGTCAGTTGTCCGCCAGATATTTTCCTAAAAATTAAACAAACAACAAATAATCACCCTGTGATTTCCCGGTGTACAACACCAGGACCTCATCGCCGCCCTGTGTGAGGTGAAACAAGGCAGCGCAGGAGGAGCAGAGTGCAGCCGAGCCTTCTGGGAAACCATTTTCGCTCACCTGCAGCGAATCTCTTCTTGATGAGGGAGAACCGGTAGCCAGGGCAAGCCAGCTTGATGTCGCAGCCCGACAAGGTGCTGCCCTCACTGGTGAACTGCACCGCCAGAGCTGCAGGCTTACTGGGCCCCTCAGTCAGCTGGAAGCGCGCCAGCAGAGACCCCACCCCTGAAGGCCATGACACAGCACGCCAGCCACACACACACACACACACACACACAGGCGCCCGTGGGCAACAGGTCTGTCACAGGAGGCCCTAATAAAATAAAGTAACTGAAACTGGACTTAAGCGCTTAAAAGTTTGAGTGTTTTACCTCCGTTTTCAGACTTTTGGGAGATATCTGGAATCTTCCACAGGATTCTCTGCTGCTCTGCGTTCCTTTAAAGATCAAACGAAGAAAACATCATCTGTCAGACTCAGGGCAGACCCCGTCAAACAGCTCCACCCTCAAGCCTCCAGCAACTTGCAATGCACCACATACCGGATCCACGTTAAATGCTACACTATACATTTGAACTACTACATTTGACCACAGTGCAATAGCTACCCTATGGGAAAAGGACTTGGCCACTACAGGAAATCCCAGTTCTAGCTCCCTCACCAAGCAGCCGGTGGAAGTACAGCCTGAAGTTTGCTGACCCCTCCATCCACAGGGACAAGGAACTGGACATTATTGAGGGCTACTGGAGTGGTCATGGCACTGCCAGTGTACTTGTAGTCTATCCTCAGATCAGTGCTGGTGAGATCACACCTCCAGTTCACGGCCAGGTTGAGAGGAGCAGACTGTGGACCTGGAGCCGAAACCTAGTGAACACACACACACACACACACACACAAACACACACAGATACGCACACTCAGCAGTGCAGATATACGGCATATCACAAATGTGTATTAATACAGCATAGATCAGAACACACATCTACAACGCATATACGCTATTTAACATATTTTAAATATATTGTCCATATTGCTTTCCCCCCTTTTTACCTGATTAATAACTTATTTTGCCCATTCAACACATTCATCTTAACTACACATTATGAAAGTCCAACCATCCTTATTTTCCAGTATGTCAGTTCTTACCTGATATTTCAGCATGTCTACATTGTAGTACGTGGCCTGCGGTTTCTGTTCAGCCACCTTCTTTAAGTGGGTCATGAGGTTTGGCATGTTCACCCAGAATTCCTTGGAGCTGGGCTTGGACTGCGTGGTGTCACTACAGGATCAATGAGAGGAGGTTGTGATGACAGCGAGACTTGCGCGAGGCTCAAGACTAAACCCTCAGATCAGCTTTGCTCAGGGCCGCTGTGTGAAGAACTGTTCTGGTCCAGGGAGTGATGAGCTCACTGTTGTCTTGGTTACGTGTGAGTCACCATCAGCTGACTCAGGGATCGGACACCAGACCAAGGGGAAAACATCCTTCTCAGCTAAAACTCTCTAGCTAGAAAACGCAACTAAAGGCTGGTCTGAAAGTAACTGGGAATTATTGGGATTTAAGACTTTTGTAGACAAAAAAAAACATAGCAAATGATGCAAATAAAGTATTAAGCAAATAAGTAGGACCTCCATGACAAATGTTCCATGATTATGGCTTTGGCTAAAGTCAGTGTGGAATGAGAATGAAGTCTCCAAATGTTCACAAAGGGCGTGTAAAGTGTGCTGTGCGGTAGCCCTGTCTGAGCTGGGGTACAGTGGGGTATTAGAAGGGTTATTTACCAGCACAGTAACTGGGGGTTAGGAAGGATGTGTTCCAGACCGCTGCAGTTGGTTATGCTGAAGGTTAGCACTGCAGGCGATGGGTTATTGGCAAAGTGTCTGGTGATGCCCGCCGGGAAAGACAGCACCATCTCCCCTGTGATCTTCACCACACACCTTAGAGATGGATACTGGGGTTAGACCAAATCCCAGCAGCAGCTAATGGCCTAAAGAAGGCTTTTGAAGAGTTGGAAATTCACAAAATTCTGATTTTCAAGTGTTCAAAAATTAAACTTGTGGTCACAACATTAACTATGTATTGTATGATAAGCAAAGCAATATTTGTATTATTTTATACATAGGTATTGGTATTCTTTTTAAAATGTAACAAGCACACACACACGTGTTGCTCGCATCGTTCAGACATACATGCTGGGGTCGGTGCCTTTGAAGTAAGCGTTGACCGTCTCAGTGAAGGCGGCAGCCACTGGGAGTGTGTCCTGGGCTCCCATGGTGAGGGGACTGGGACCTCGAGAGCAGCCTAGAACACACACACACACGACTTACATTAAACGAGTTTTAATGAAGTCCCGAATGAGGAAACCAGCAATGCAGAAACAATTTGTCTAGAACCTGATCCTGGTTCATTCTAGATCAGTATCAGTAGAACATGGTGAGTAACACTGCAAGAAATTAAGTGGAAAATAAAATGACAGCAAACCAGGTGATCAGACACACAGTGCAGCTACGACACCAGTGAACACCAATGCATATTCTCTCCAGTGGTGTTCAACAGCCAGAACCCTAACCCTCTAAAACCTGCAACTGTCAAATATCCATTTAAAGCAAAATAAATCAGAAAGCCTTGTGCTTCACTGTTCTGCCGAACGATTCCTAACAGAGAGCCATCTTAACATAATCCCACGTGCATTCCACGTGCAGCATCAAATTAGTAGCTTAAAAGCAGCAAACACAGTCCAAAAACTCAACAACAAACACACGAACAGATAAAGTGTGAAAAGAAAGAACGAAACAGGAAGTTCGGACACATGCAGTTGATGCTGAGCTGTTGTGTCACAGACAAAATTACCAAAATCAAACAATTAAATCAAAGAGCCACAAAAAAAAAGACAAGACATAAAAAATCAGATTAGTGACAAGAAAACGAAAACGATGGTTCTGAAAGAAGATCGCCGCGTTCTGTGGACAGACGTGTGCCGTGATGTGGAAGCCAACAGGAGCAACAGGGAGCAAACAGGGAGTGTGGCGCGGAGAGACTTAGCATCACTACGGGGGGGAGGACCCAGCGTGGGAGCGAGACCGAGAGAGACGTGGATGAGAAAAGGGGAGAGACAGATGAGACTTGAGTGTGCACACGCTACGTCCTCAGGTAGAAAGCCCGACTTACCTTCAAATGTTAAATAAAACTTGCCTCTGTCAAACCATACGAGGGAGGGCTGGTCTGTCTCTGTGTTGGGGGGGATGGGAGGGGTTGGGGGGGGGCAGAAGGGTGGGGAGGGTGTGAGGAGGGAGGGGTGGGTAGAGGGGGAGACAAGGACAGTAGCGTGAATCACACACACGTCTATTAAATGTCACGGGGGGGTGGGCCGTGGCTAGGACTTAGGTCAAAGGGTAACGTGGCAGACAGCTTGTGTTTCTGGTGAGGAAATCTAGAATTCATAAAACCTTTATGCATCCTACATAGGGCATAATAAGGTAAATCCAAACTTTAAATATCCATAAAAAGGAAAGTGTTCTTGGCAATGCTCGAGTGAGTCGATGCTGTGGAGCTGGCTATGATACGGTGGACATAGTGTAAATAACCTACAGCGCACTGTGTAGCATTTGGCCCTGTGGTGCATGCTGGGATGTGGCAATGGGTGACTCTAAGGCAGGGGGCATAAAGGCAAGCAGCATAGAGCCTGCAGTGCAGATATCCAAACGCAGGCCAAACCGAATACAAGGGCTGCTTACGATTCTTAATTAGTTTAATGAACATACCAAGATCTAGATCACATGATGTTGCAATATTCACATTATAAATACACCAGGGGTGTTTGTGAAGTTCATATGAATTTCTGCAATCTTTCCAAAAAAAATACAGATATTGAAATGTATTTATTTAAAGATTTTACATAATTTTTTGCTTAGGCATGTAATACGCATTTCTGGACCTGACAGAATGGGAGCGGTCAGAGTATGGTGCCACCAGCAGGGGTCAGTAATGAGTGAGAAGGATCTGTGCAATATGGGGGCTCCACCTTTCAGTGTGAAGGTGTGACATCAATCTGGAGAGAAAGACCTCAGAACTCCATGAGATGTGGGAAGGGGATATTTTAAGCATTTGTCACTTGTGTATCTGGTAAGAAATCTGTTACACTGATAGTGGACACTGTGGGACTTTTGAAAAAGTGGTATTATAAGTTTTGATGTCTGAGGCATGAAGTTGCTTGATCTGCTTCTTATACAAAGCGTAATCTACGTGCTTAGAAGTCAGACAGGAATGTAAAGCAGGTCAAATGTGAGTGTGCACTCCAAGAAGGGGGAACGGAAAGAATACTGATCAGTGCTGCAGCCGTCTGGGATACGTTCCAGACCGGACTTCACACACACAGGGGCTGTGTGTGTGTCTGATGGCCTGCATCAGGTCCTAATGGATGGGCTCTTCAGACACTCTGTGTCCAGACACTTTACACTTTAACACATTGTGCCATCATGGCACAGGGAGGCTGTGTCATGGCAATGGGGTGATGGGCCAGGGGGGAGGGGGGTGTATATGTAGTACCTTTGTAAGCAAATGGGCTGATTATGAAGCAATGGGGGTGGAGTCTGTGTTGGTGGGGGAAGGGGCGGGGCATGTTGCACATTGCCTCTGGCTTCTGCGATGTGTGTGGTTATGGATGTGTAATGTAACATATGGATGTGAACACCTGATTCAATTTCCTCTGCCTGGTGGCAAGGATGTGCAGAGAAGTGATACAGGAGAACAAACATACAGTAATGAGCTGACGATTGCTCCGAGATGAGGCTAATACCATGCATGTGCGGCCAGCTGGTTTACTTGCTTATTTAGAGGACATACTGTAACAGCTAAAGAAGCTGTAATGAAGTACTTATGCCTTCCAAAGCAAAGGCATTGTGTATAACGCAGGCATTTCAAAGCCGCTGGTTTGAATCAGTGTCATCCATGTCATCCACCACATCAGGAAGGTCCCATACCGTACCTGATAGCAGATCATCTTGCCTCTCAAAGCTGGGCAGTTTTTCTACAAAAACGTCGTCATCTGACACCGGACAAAAACGCCAGCCCAAAAAGACAACAAGAAAGACAACAAAACAAAACAAACGTAAAAGCAATTCAAATTAAACAACAAAGGCTTCAAAGAAAAGAAAAAGCACAGTCAACAAACTCAAGACAAGGTCACGCTAACGAGACACACAGCAAATGATGAGTGGAAGGAAAAAAAAAAAGAAAAAAGACAAAAAAAATACAAATGGACTGAACGGCAAGAGCACCAGGTGCACTGAAAACCCTCAAGTACTAAAAACCCTCAAGTACTGAATTCCCTCATGTACTAAAATCCCTCATGTACTGAAATACCCCAAGTAAAACTCTTGGGTTTCCAAACCTTTTAAACAGAGACCTGTGCCAGGAATGGCAGCAAAAACCACACCAGTCTAATGTGTTATGTTCAAACATCAAATCAAATCTAAAATGGCAGATAAAGAAATCATGTATATTGCATTTTTATTTTAATAAGGGAATATAACAAACGCAAGGCTGGCAAACTCTTCAAGATGTCATTTTTGCAGACATGCACTGCAATACCGCAATATTATTTTGAAACTGGATAAGAAACCTCAGAAAATCTACTAATCTATACTGAGCTCTTTAATGCAGAGAACAACTTTACACGTCTTTACACCTACCTGCACATGAAGCCTGATAAGAAAGCCAATAGCTTTCTTTGACTCCTCAACAACTTCAGTACAATCATTATACAAAATGTGACAAAGCCAACATCCCTGAAGCCTTTAAAAGACCTTTAAGGCCTTGGTAGGTGTAGAAAAGTTATGCTATTTAATTTTGCCCCATGTTTAAATACTAAGACTACACATTCAGACAACACTGATAGCTACAGAGACCATTACAAGGTCCCTACATGCAGCGCAGTCAGAAATGTGGTCTGAGCACCAACAGGGTCCTTTGCGACACCAAAGCAGGACAAGACACTCCAGAATCCAAACACATGCCACAGTGGGGCTTCTAAACCAAACCGGGCAGTTGCAAACACAGACGAGAAGACACAGCCGAGAAGGAAGAAGGGTGGGAAACGGAATCACACCTGACACAGACACGGAGGGCTCTTTACCGACGGTGGGTGTGGTGGCTGCGCTGAGGGAGTTGGTGGAGGAGATGGAGGAGGTGCTCTCTGCCCGCGCCAGTGGTGCCATGGGTGGAGGGCTTGATGAGTGGACTGGGGGGCTGAAAGACCGATTCTGGGGGGGTGGGGAGTGGGACAAGGAGGGGGGAGAGGGGTACAGGTTAATGTAAATCAAACCAAACAGAGCAAAAGTCTTGATCAAGGGTTTGGAGCTTAGGGCTTTCAATATTGTGCCCTGTACTGACAGCAAATGCAGTAACCTATAGCGTTTGGGAATGTACGTGTAAAGAAAGTGAGGAACACTAAAAAGACCTCGTGTTTCATTTGTAAACTGTAAACTATTGGAGGTTTAGGCAGCTGAGGACGAACTGAGCAGCAGTGGTTGTGTCACTGAGTGCAGAGTTTGTGAGTGGCCACATACCATGTCCCCTACACTCGATTTCCCAGCAGCCATTTTGGGACGGGAGGGTGGTCGTGGCGGGGGAGGGGGTGGGCTGCCAGAGGCCAATGGTGTTGCGGGACGTACAGGGGAGGAGGAGCCTGTGGATCAAGGGAATTTCATAAAAACATCATTCTGCAAGGGAGGAAATACATCATGCATCAAAGCCATTTGTGAGCCATTAGAGCTTAAACAAACTTGGCAAAAACACAAACATTTTGGAGTGCCATGACCTGGAATGACCCTGCAGTTCCTTTATTAAGGACCAGCTCAGAAACAGGCTTGACTTCACATTTAGCATTGCCCATTTAATCTTCCATTACGCAACAGATCATGGATCAACAGCTCATGTGATGGGGAAATAGCAAACATTTTTGTTTATAATCCCTCCATGTGTGTTTCCCACCATGTTCGCAAATTTCCAAGAAAAAAATTCCTCAGTGACTTTAAAACATTAAAAAGACAACATGTACGTAGAGGTGCGTTTGTAACAATCTTGTCTTTAAGGTGGAGCATCATGGTTAAAGGACACTGCTGCTTCCAAGGTCCCTAAATTGAATACTTTGGACTCACCGCTGCCACTACCTCCACCGCCAGCTCCAGGGATGGGCCCTGGGGATGACACCACTGCCCTGTATGTAGGGGGTGGAGGAGGTGGTGGTGTTGATCGTGGGCCTTGACCAGGTTCTTTGGGCGAAGAACTGCATTCAGCCGAGTCCTCTTTTGGACTGACCTCTTCAGCGGTCTTCTTGTTTTCCTGATTAAGGACCAAAGGTGGGGGGATTGAACGCGCATTTGTCTCCAAAGCACTAGGTGGAGTAGTGACTGAGCCACACTCTGCCTCTCCGGCGGAGACGGCCGTTGCTGATTCAGCGCTAGGCATGATGACCTCATCAGGTGGAGGCGGGGCCTCTTCATCTGGAGGTGGTGGGACTGTTGGGGGAGAGGAAGTGGTTTCTTTGGATGGTAGAGAAGCTGTTGGAGGAGAGGGCATGGTTTCTCTTGGTGGTTCTTCATGGTTGTCCGGCTCTTCATGGGGAGGTGGGGATTTGGGTAATGGTGGAGGTGGATCTTCTGGCGGTGGTGAGGATTTAGGTAATGGTGGAGGTGGATCTGCTGGAGGAGGAGCAGCTGTGAGGGGTGGTGGGGCAGGCTCAGCTGGAGGGGGCAGTTTTTCAGGTGACTCGTCAGCAAAGCAGACCCATTTGTCCGCAGTAATGTCACCAGGTTTCAGGGAGTCCCCTGGGCCAAAGATGTTGTCCAGATCCACTATGGAGGGTTTGTCTGAACCATCCTCCTCTTTCCCATCTGCATCAACCACTGCATAGGAAATACACAGAAGAGACTTTAGGGGCCACAATTTTAAGAGAGCAGGAGATATAGAGAAGACAAGGAGATGAGCAAAACATCAGAAAACAAAGACAACCACAAATAGAACAGAGCCAGAAAAATCTGAAAGAAATATGCGCTCATGACCTCATTTTAATGCACAAGACAGAGATGGACTGGGGGCCACATACGGTTTGAGGAAGCTCTGGGTGGAGGATCTTACCAGCCAAATCTGCAGGTGGAGAATTGCTTGGAGGGGGGGAAGTCGGCACATTCTTGGGTGGAAGTGGAGGTAGCGCTGTAATGACATCAGGGCAGCTAAGGCAAGCGTTCTCAGTCGCCCCCTAGTGGTTGCAGACTATGCCTTCACTGTGCTAACTCAGAAAAACAGGACCGTTTCCATGCCCCAAGCACCATGCATAGGCAAGGTCTTATACTCGGTAGATGCAACAAGCTGGGAAGGGCTGGGCATGGGATGGCTCATTCAGAGAGGATGACAACACTTCACACTCTGTGGCCCACCAATTCCATTTGAATCATAGTATAACTTTGGGTGTACGCATTTCATATGAACAACTTTGTGAGAAATGTGTAGAATTTTAATCATCAATCACAACCTCATTCTGAATAGACCTCAAAGTTTTTATCCTATTTTCATATTTCTCTTTTTTTTTTTAAGTGTGTATAATATTGTCTTTTCATACAGTGTGAAACTCGAATAAGATATTTTGGGCCTTGTAATTTCAACTCATCATAGACAATTACACAGTCAGACAAAGTGTAAGAACCATACTTACACATTCATGAAATCGGCCCATAGCATATTATGTAACCAGCTACGACTATGCAACGGTTAAACTGTTCATACTTATATCACAACTGTAGTACAAAATACTGTATAGGCTGGACCAGATACAATCATGACAATGGCTAATTTAAGAAAGGTATAAAAAAAAAACATGCTGAATTTTACGTAGACTATAAGAGGCCACATCAAGTAAACTGTCGTCAGACTGACACAGGCTTAACTGGATGACTTCAGGGATGAGAGTTGCGTTGGTTTTCCTGGCTAATGATTTGTGAAATTAGTGGGTTAATGGAGTCTGGGGAAAGAGGAAAGTTAATGAGAAACACATTCCCGGATGACTTTTTTCACACAAACGACCACTTGGAGAATATGGGGTACTGAGGGGAGTTCATGACCCTGGATGGAAGGTTGCTGGTGCCACAATCAGAGACTTACTTCCTGAGGGGAAAGGTCTTCCCAGAGAAGGGTCTGGGTTTGGCACACGCGAGGGAGCGCCCCAAACCTCAGGTTCCTCTATCAGCACTAGTGTTTGGAAGATGGCACAACACACAGCCAGTGTAGAGCAGCGTCAGCTACCAAACAGCTCACACACAATGAGGTTGCCCTTCACAGTTTGTCACTTCTGCCAGTCTAACCAGAATCATTAAAGCTTTTTCTCATCTTTTCTCCAACCAGAACAAAGTGTCTCATGTCAAACACAAATTTGTGAGTAAAAGAATAAATCAGAAGGAGTAAAGACTTAACCAGACTAAAAATCAATCACGATGCACAATCTGTACCTCTGTATCTGTATTGGCAATATACATTTTTATGGATTCTGGGCCTAAACAACTTAGATGTTGGATGATGCAAGCACGGGAACAGGAATCTAATAATAATAATACAGAAGAATATCAGCCTGTATAGGACAGCTCTGAAAATAGTTTAATGAGTTAGTCACCTCAGTAAAAACCCACTTATGTTTTCGCACTATGAATTATTATGAGACACACATATACATCACATTAATACATGAATACAAACCCTGCTGAACAGGGGGAGGTGGAGGGGGAGACTACTGACTACTATGGAGGAGCTTTGGAGGGGTTTGCACCACAGTGGGGCAACATCACCCCCCCGCTGCTCCATCAGACGCACCTTACGTGAGTCTATTCTACCCCAATCCCGACGGAACATTACATTACTCCGACACTCCGTTGCGTGAACGGGGCGGACCGAGGTATGTACCTTCAGTCTTCTGCTCATCGAAGGCCGTCTCCAGGGGCGGGCCGAACAGGGCAGCTGCATCCTCTGCCACTGGAGATTTCCTAGTGAGATGGAGCAGACATGTTTGAGTCGTACACATGCACCATCTCCACGGCTGAGACTCCTCCGTCTTGCCTCCTAGTTCGTCTTCATGACAGACGGAGCAGTAACTAAAGAAATCAACAAGGTTTTAATGTGTTTATAATGCAATGAAAAAGTGCCATCCACCTGGACACACCTGGATTTCACTGATGTGAAGCACCAAAGATATTTCAGTGCTAACAACTCCCTCTTGTGGAGAATTTTATTTTTACTGTAAATGTGAGTGAGTGAGCAAGCAAGTGTATGAGTGAGTGAGAGCGTGGCAAGTTACAAACCAGGTCCATAAAGTGCTTTGCATCTAAAAAGTGAACAATACATAACCCACATGCATAGTGTGTGTGTGTGTGTGTGTACAGCACCTGGATGGTGCAGCTGCGGGTGTAGGTGTAGGTGAGGCCACTGGGGCTTGAGTAGCTGGAATAGAACGTCTTGGTCTTGCAATTTCATCACCTAAAAACAACAAAATACAAGAAATCATTTAGTTCACGCACAACACACACACACAAACACACACAGAGCTAAATTTACAATCTGAAACCAACACTGTTAATGCACTTAAAGACCACACTGTAAAAATTAAGACACTTAGATTTTTATAATTTGTACTCACCAGGATTATTTCTTTTTGCCAGACCCTGAAATAAAACAAAATTCAATGCGTCATAAATCATCATCATCACTATTGTTCGTGTTTCTTGGCATCATAAATTGCTGGCCAAACTGTGAAATGTTTGATGCAAACGGCCATTTTTCTTACAGTTTGGCCTTAGCAGCTTCCCCTTCAGACAGTGAAAAGGCTACAGCATATAGCAGCGGTAAAGCGCTTTTAGGAGTTCTGCACTCGTAGAGCTGCCCTAGTCTTTACAGTGCAGCTAGAGACCTGAAGTTACAGCTTCACTGTCACACGTGTGGGGAAAAGGCTTAAATCGTGACATCAGCTGTCGCAACATCAACGACGACTGCTGCATTTGCATCACGATATTCAATCGTTAACGGAAAAAGAAAAGGTGCCTCACGCAACCTTTGCAACAAGACCTGATCGTGACGTATTCCGGCTATTCTGAGACTACAGAGAACACAGAACAAAGAGGCTGGAGGTTCGGACACGGCACTTACCGGACTACGTCTCTGAGAGCAGCAAGAGGGGAGAGAGAAGAGACACCTGGTCAGAAAGTGACAAATCAGTAACGTGGACGTTCATCAAACCCCTGATCTTACAGCCCAGTGCAGCATTCACCCCCAGAGAAATGCCAGTGTACTGAAATTCCCCAGGCCACCTCCAAGAAACATCAGATCTTATTTATAGAACAGATACATTATATTCATAATTTGTGTATTATGACCCCAAATGGCACACACCCATAAAGGGGAGCCCTACCTGTGCAATACACGTTTTCAGCAGAAGGTAAATTCACATTCAGGTCCCATTGATACAAAGTTTGTTTTAAAATGGTCATCATAAAACATATTTCATACATTATTACAATATGCCTGATCATTAGACCTCAAATCAATGCTTTAATGATGTTAGTGTATTGAAGTCCTTAATTAATTATACTTTTGAATGTAATATACTGGTGAGAATAATAATCTGTTGAATGAAAATTTTGAATGAAGGAGTTTCTCCTGGCCTGGGGGTTCCTCACCTATCTCACCTATCTAATTTTTAATATTGCTTCTAAAGAAAGCAGATTATATGAACTATTCCCAGTCAGGTGTATCAGAGGGAGATAGTCAAGCAGAAGTAACACTACATAGTTCACAGAAAAAGAACACGTTCGTCCACAGATTAGCACTTGTTACTTGTTTACCCATATTATTAACCATGAGTCTTTTACCCATATTCCCATGTCTGTGCATATGGCAATGCTAGGTTTTCACTGTCCAGCCTGAGGAGAATTCTAGGACTAGGATTACAAATTCTAGGAGAATGCAGCTGTTTGCAACAATGTACCAGAGGCAATCCTATTGGGTAGAGGGTGTGGTCACTTTATATGTCAGCCAATCAGAGCTGCTGAGCAGGAAGAGAGGTCTGCAATTTAAAGCTTTAACAAGCTAGGCTGGGGTTCAGCCTGCCCACTCGGTACATTCAGGAATAGCACAGGGTTTGGGTTTGGATTTAGAAACAGAAATTACAGATTACAGACACAGCCACTTGGCTAGATTGGCCACATTATCCATTCATGAAGATATACTATCAGAGTTTCAGACAGTAACATTTGAAACTTGATTACAACAGTGTTATCTAGTTGCTCCATCTGAAACAAAGCATGCCAAAATATTCAGCAGAAAGAAAGGTGTCGACACAGCAGCAGAAAGGTCTTGAAACACACCCATGCACACACAGGGACTACATACTACAGAAGGGCTATGACAGAACAAATACTGATTCTATTACACTGATTATCCAAACTCAAAGTGCTTCAATTATACTAGCGTAGGAATGGGAGAACACAGAGAGAGAGGAGAAGAGCTTACCAGACTGCTCTTCTGTGGAGGCCAGCGTTAGAGAGAGGACAGGCAGACAGAGAGGGCGTTTGTACTAGAAGCACTGACACACATTGGCATGAGCATGACGGTAGTTGACTGTTGGTGAACGAGACTCTGAGTTTGGTTCATCTCAAACCTTATGGATTCAACCCCACGGTTTTACTGTTTACTCAGATACTTGCCTTTCACAAAACAGCAGGAGACTGAGAGAGGGTCAATGTATCAATGTCCCAGAATGCTGACGCTGGCCCAAGCATCGGATAAGTGACGGAAACAAAGCCTTCTAGCTTCCATGCGGCCACCAACCGCAACGTTACAAAATGGAAGTGACTGCAAAATGTGAAGACTGCACGGGTGAATGACCATATATAAAAGCCCCAAAAGAAGAGCAGGCCTTATCAATAAAACACAAACGGCTTCTGCCACCTGACACCCGGCTCGCTCCGGTGCTATAATGGGAAAGCCCTGGCCATCGTGTAATGTTTCAGCTGAAAAGCAAGGCCAGTTCCTCGGTCTCGGGCTCAACGTACTGGCACAGGAGTCTCAGTTGCCTGTGGTAGTGGTGTGTGTTCAAGAGAGCACGACAGCCCACACGGATCCCCTGTGTGTTCCCAAGCAGGGCATAGACGTTACACGCGAGGAGGGAGCAAGGTCTCCATTGTCTAGTTCATCAGGCCCGTTAACCTTTGGTCCCTTTCGCTAGTCTTCCCAATGGATTTTATGCGCAATCCATCTCCATGGTTACAAGTGTAGGTTGCTATGGTACAGACGAGCGTGAGCGAGTTGTGCTTCGTTCAGGGAGCATGAGGAATGCCGAGAGTTCCAGAGCCGAGTGAAGCTCAGCGCGGGGAATGTTCTGCCCCCACACACACACACACACACACACACACACACACACACACCAAGGGCCACGGTGTCTGTTTATTTCTTTGTCTGTTTGTTTGCTTGTTTGTTTTGGTTTATTCTTTTACATGTTGAAAAGCACAAATATACAGAAATACCAAAATGCTTGTATTTAAAGAACATTGTTTAGTGCATTCGTTTTCGTTTTTATGGGAATAAGAGCAAAAACCTGAACGGCTGTTCCTGAACTACAGACAAAGAAATTATATATATTATTTATATATCATTATACAGCTAAGGGCCATTTCATTGAAAAACAGGCTTTTATACAGCTAATGTGTTTGTGTGTGTACGCGTATGTGTGTGTGTGCATGCGTGTAAATAATTCAGTGTCCAGACATGCACATTTTGGATGCTGATCTGTGCGCTTCTTGGCCAGTTGTGTCGTGTGGCGTCAGAGGTCCCAGTTTCCAGGCTGAATTATTGAGGGCGACTACACTGGCACTGCAGTCAGACAGCACACCTGAGAATCCACCTCAGCGCCTGCGGTACAACCCTGCAGCACAGAGGACTCTCCTAAAGGTCACCTCACCCGAGTCAGACAGTGGGAACACCGCCATCAGCCTTTTGAGTCTTTTCAGACAAGATAATAAATGGACGCCTAATGAGAGCTTCCTGTTAGAACCTGTTAATGTCATGTGAGGTTGAAGTCACGTATCTAGGTTGCAGTCAAATGCACATGTTAAAATGCACTATAGTTTATATGAACCTATATTCCCGAGTTCATACAGGTGTGTTTCCTTCTGTCTTTCTCCAAGATAAACAAACACACACACACACACACACACACACACACACACACTCGTGCTTTTACATGACAGAATGCTGCTCAGTGCCTTCAGGATTACAACCAATCTACAAGCTACACAACATCAGCAGCACCCAATTTGGACTACAAAGCAAGCGGAGTCTATTAGTAATATCAGCTAATCAGTCAAATCCAGTTCATACACTCAGTTTAGTCCTTGTGTGCCGCTGGAATGAATGAGCATCGATTAGTTAACTGGTCACAAAAGCTGCTGTGTGCACCGTCCCAGTCTGAGCAGCACCGACCACAGAGCAGGGGGCATTACTCAGAGCAGGGGGGGCATTACTCAGAGCAGGGGGGGCATTACTCAGAGCAGGGGGGGGGCATTACTCAGAGCAGGGGGGGGGGGGGCATTACTCAGAGCAGGGGGGGGGGGGCATTAGTCAGAGCAGGGGGGCATTACTCAGGCTTGCACTGTCAACAGCGAGCAAAGCACCGGCTTGTGTCTGCCATCAACATGTGCCTCTGTAACTGAGGTGATGTGGGAGGTGAGGAGTTTAAAAGCTCTGGCGACATCGTTCTGAGCTTCGGTCGTTAAGCAGGGACCAGCGTAGGGAGCCGTATCCTCCCAGCACATTACTCCCGCATGCCTGTCGTTAGGACTAAGAGGCTGGGAATACAGATTACACCGCGCGCAGGATATGTGGCATGGATTATAACGAACCCATTGGCTGTGTTACGGATGAGAACAAAAACAACCGGAAAATTGAAAAACACAACAAAAGTCGGAGGCGGGAGGAACGGTCATAAGAAAAACGATGCAGAACACGATACAGGAAGGACTCACCAGAGGCGAGGGGGACAGAGCTATGTTGCCTATGGAGGCTTTTAATTCATCTACCGAGGGAGCCACAAACTCCGAACTGTCGGCAGGCAGCGGTTTGATCTTGATCTTGAACTTCTTGCGGTGGTCTTCCTCTTCCTCTGATTCGCTGGAGGAGAAGAAGCGTCCCTTTTCCTTAGGGGATGGTGGGATGTTGTTAAGGAAAAACAAGGACTCAAAACTCAACACTTTCTCACCCATGAGGCCGAGTAGTGGATGCTAGCAAGAAGCTATTTCTTGCTAGCATCCACTACATCCAGCCTCATCCAGCATTTATGGGTTGACAGTTCACAGACAGTTTGACATATAAGATTCAAATAGAGAATTGGATTCCTTTCACATGCGGTGCGGTTTCAGGATATCATCATCTTCATCTGGCCTTATGCTATAGCCTTCGTCATCCACCATAGGAGTGTTCTAAAACAGAGAGCACTCAAGGTTGATATCAACAACAGCGCATATATAATATTAGCCTTGTTCACTTTTAAGTGGCAATCATATGACATCATCATTGATCTCTTATTTATATGGTCAAAAAATGACCATGCAAAGTCAAAAACATTCTCACATTTCAGTGAGTCAAAATAACTGGACACATTTTAGTCATGTCCATTAATGCAATCAAAACCAAGCACTTACATAACGGTCCCAGTCAATCTCGCCGTAGAAGCCATTAGGAGCCCCATTGGACTTCTTCTGAGGCTATAAGTAAATCAAAGCATTTACAGTGCATAATCCTATCATCCTCCAATGGACATACAGTAGATGATCTAGGCCACCATAAAGGCACTCCAGGAGAATCTACAGGTCCTGAGTAGGTATGAAACAAGAAGGAATACTAAAACTAGGTTTTCTACCACATCAGTTTTTTCAGGATTTGTTCTGTGTGTAGTATGGATTTTTTCTGCTTCTACTGTATTATTCCATGATACAAGGCGTGGAAACAGAGTGCAGATTATATCGCTTCGCCAGCCTCATCACGGATTATACAAGTGCATGCTTCATGTGAACCCGGGCCCATTTACTGTTAATCCGACAGTTTACCAGCAATAAAGACCTCGAGTACAGAATACTTGATGAGCTTGGAAGATTTCACCTCCAATGTTCAAATGAAAGTTGGAAAGAGTAGAAGTAGTACTCACTCCTGCGTCTCTGTCTGGTGACCCCCTGAGAAAAAGAGGAAGAACAAAACAGACATATAGAGAGAGATGGAGAGAGTGAGTCAATATGATAGAGAGAATGAGAAAGAAACAAATACTGAGAGAGAATCTTTATCCATTTAACACATAAGTCTCAATTTCTCAAAGTTCAAGAGCTACAGCAATTTGCACTCCATCACCAGTTTGGTAGATTTCCAAGAGAAGCATGCACATAGACACACAGTCTACAAAGAAACCAGTCATTGTTCATTCTTCCAACTCACTGACGCTGCATTCCAGGGGTTAGAGACTGAGCAACGTTTTTCTTGACGTTTTGCATCAGAGTCCCCTGAAACCACCAACTATCCTCATCATTTCACAATTAAAGCTGACTTACAAAGCAGCTTACAGTCAGGACGAGATCAGTGACCCAGCAGTGTCTGGATCTGTCCACTGCACTACTGACTGTGTTGTCTCACAGGTGTGGACAGGGGAATTGTGGGCCACAGCAAACAGCGTTTCTGGTTTTAGGGGCCCAGCAGACCCACTCGAGAGGTTTAGCGTTCACTCTCGGCTCTTCCGTACTTTAGCTGCAGTAAGCTAGTTTATGACGATGGTTTCGTATCTTCTAAGAGACAGTCACTCACAGTTGAACAGTGGAACGTAAAGTGCATAACAGGAACAAACCTACAGAAACTCTGGACTATGATCTCAGGAGTAAAATTAATTTAGTGCTCATAGATTCTGAGCTTTAAGTTTCTGGAACAACTGAACAGAACAGTAGTAAGAAAAACGTGATACTGACGCTGAGTCAGTGTCCTTCTCTTTCTTCCGGATCCCGAAGGCCTTCCGGGTACGTTTTTTCAGTCCTGCAGATAAAGGAGAGAGACATTCAGTGCAAGGCTGGAACAACAGTCACAGACAACACTGCCCACGGTCGCGCGCATGCATGTGACTGCTCCACACCCCACACAAGGCTCAGAGAGCTTAAACTAGGCACTCAGAGCGCCGTGGAAACGAGAGGCACAGCTCCGAAAGGTCAGTGGAGACAAACCCAGGCCATCAGAGACAACACCAAAGGTGCTCATGTATTATTAAATGACACTACGCAGATGTCTTGTTCCATGCCACTGAGAGGTACAAAAGTGCACACATTTTAGACATAATAGATGTTCCTTTATAACAATTATCTAACTAGGACAGTTCTACACCATTTAAACTGCGTTCAGGAGGACTGGAAGACTAAATATAGCAACAATTCTCATTTGTACATATATGAACAATCAGAAACTGCATAGCCAAACAGAGGTATTACCTACTAGTGGGAGACAGGTTTGAAGTGTTGTGTTGACAAAATGAAATGGCAAAGCAATCTTGTATCCTTGCAAACTAAATTCTCAGCCGGGAAAAGCTACACAGGGCAACAGCACTGTGAGGTAGGTGAGGTGCATGTAGGTGAGGTGCATGTTCAGGTATTTGCTTTGACATGCATGTTACCCAGTGACACAGCAAAATAACATTGATAAATGAAAATAAATCTACCAACAGTAGATTGAGGAATAGGTGTCCGTCAAGGCATTCAAGCCACAATTAACCCGAGTGACGTCTGAGCAATAGCAGACTGCAAATCATCACTAAAGACAACTACACTTTCTGCATTAAATACAAGATTTTTTTTCCCTTGAAAGCAGTCATCAAAGTCCTTGCCAGGAACAGATCTACGGAAACACCAGTTTGAGATGGAAGGCTGTGTGTGCGGTGTGGAAGTAGCCAGGCCTCCACAGGAAGCAGGACCCAGGGCTCTAATGAGCTTCACTAACCATTTCCCCATGCCCTCCTCAGACACGGAGAGCCATCTGGCACACAAAATAAAGCAAATCCCTCAATCTCCATTTCTCTCTGCACATCACACAGAGTCAGCCACTTGTGGCTTGATGAATGTTCGCTCAAGGTTAGAAACATACTTTTAAGGATTTTTTTTATTATGGCAAAACAATAACTCCACTCAGGGGTTTCTTGGAAATATTACAATGCAAAGGTCAGTCAATATAAGGAATGATGGCGAGTATGACTTTGAACACACTCTCTCTGATCATTAGAATGATTTAATGCCATAACGCCTTTGGGAGAGTGAGAGAGAGCAGACCAGGAGACGAGGGAGAGGGGTTAATGTGTATAAGACAGTGTTGACAGAGAAGAGAGGAAATGAGAGATTATGGATCTGCCTCACACATAGCCACGCTCAACTCACACAGCTTGGTTGACCCCCACCAACTACACCCACTCATACACAGTCATATCCACACACAAACACACTCACACACACACACACACACACACAAAGACTAATGCTCTCACGTTGAATCACTGCCAACAATGTTAATCCTCCATGTATCAGATGGAAGCAAGGGATGTGTTTACAGCATGAAGAAGAGAAGGAGCCTCATAGAGGCCCTAGAGGATTCACCACATCAATAAAGTCAAACACACACCCCTCTTGATGCCCACTGCCCGGCCCACCCAGGCCAAACAACCCAGCCGCAGGAAGGGGGGGGGCAGGGCAGTGGAGATGCCATCCTGCAGATCTCTGGGTAAAAAACACCCTTTAAAACCATCTGATCAAGAAGACTATAGAAACACACCGGAGACGTATTCTAGGATCAGACCAAAGGTACAGTAGTTAGGAACAGACAGCAACATGGTCACATTATTCATGTCATTTGATGTCCTTTCATTTTTTTTCATGCAGAACTCTGAATACAGCACAAGTGCAGCTAAAGGTTTTGAAAATAATAAGTCACAGAGGAGTAACCACGAGGGCCAAGAGATGAGGGGCCACGGGCAGCCTGTCCACCATCAGGGCGCGAGATGAACCGCAGAAACACACAGACACACCCATTTGGAGTGCTCGGGAGATAAGGAGGAAAACAGTGGGGGTTAAAAGCAACATGCTGTAAATTCTGTGGAATGCTGCCTTGTGGCTGAACTATCTTACGGGGGCCCTGTAGTATTGCGAGGGCCCATCTCAGCGACTGTCTGGGGCAGAGAGGCTGACTCAGAGTCACAGCAAACACCGCAAATGAAGGAAGATGGGAGGCTCAGTTTACAGCCTGTCTGACACCGAAGCCTTTAGAAGAAGCTGAATACATAGCAGTGTTAGCCAGCCAGGGCTCGTGTAATCAAGGAGAGATGACACGAGATGTTTTCTTTTTTTTTTTAAATCTCTATTACTAAAGTCTCTCGGTGCCCACACATGCTCAGCGCGACTGTTATGAAACACATTATTCACTGTTCTGTTTAGTGATGGTATCTTTCCCATAGCCCATGGAGGAGACAGATAAACATCATCCACTGAGACTCAGACACAGCTGCCCAGTCTCAAGGGCACGCTCTGCTTCTTCCACAACATCAGCACGTACATCTCTCACTCAGGACTGCACAAGTTACAATAAACGTTCAACATCGTAGAGCTGCAAGACTTTCCAGGGCAAGAACACTCAGACCTTACACTAAGCCTGCAGAGACTGCGTTCGTCTCAGCCTCTTCTACGAAGAACCGATTTAGAGGAATATCTGCTCCTGTTTGCATTTACTGGCAAAAGATGAAGACTGAAATGCTCAACCTTCATTAGCTTTGTTTTGGTGAAACTGGTTCATTTGGGAGCATCACAAATTACCTCAGAACATCTTAATAAATCAGTATTGTAATTTTAATAATTAATATTTGTAGAAGCAGATTATAAAGTGGTATTAATGAATGCAGAAAACAAGCCTAAAATTACATCTGTAAAGCCAGTTATTGACCAACTTTCTGCACTTCCTTGCACATGACGGACATGCTACGCTCTTTATATCCCATCATGCATCATTAGCCAGTGATCCAGGCTGCAGCTGCAGACGGGAGATGAAAACGTGGAGCACGTGTCTCACACCTTAGAAGCACACAGCTCTGATGAAGCAGCCGCTGGTGCCCTCACGCCCCCGTGACTCCTCTCATGTGCTGCGCCCTAACAGGTGCACTCTGGCTGATGATCTCCAAGTGTGCTCACAGCAGCACCTACACGAGTGCACACCCAGACGGGGGGGGGGGGGGCTCGGCATCGTCCCAAAGCGGGTTCACGAGCAGGACGCAGCATAAAGTGGGTCGGAGGAAAAGTGGTTCGGCTTTATCGTCACAGTGGCGTGGAGAACCGCGGGACAAAAGAGGCCCGGACAACCATTTAAGCATCAGGAAGACAAAAGAGAGTCCAGTGCACCCAGCTGGGCCTAGTTACTGCATGTCTGAGTGATCTTTAAAGCCCATGAATCTCAAATGTGTACAAAATCTGTTTCCGTAAGCACTAAGATCCATTTTCCCAAAGTCTCATTCACAAGAACCTTAAAGTAATCTCCATGCCAGTACCCCATCTGTTGTTTCATCTGCACCATCTCTCCTCATAACACTCACACCGCTTTCTCAGTCCTTTCTCTCCTCGTGCTCTTTTGGTTTGACGGGGAAGGATGGATGCGTTTCTCTCTAGCAGACACTCTCAAGGATTCAAGATTCATGGCTTTGCTGAGTGTATACTGGCCATCAGTCAAAAGCCCTGGTAAACATTCAGCGAAGTTAAACTCATAGGGACATTTAACATTGGAGTAAAGATGGAAAATTTGCTGCTACCCTACTGTACATTTCCAACGTAATATTTCTTGCATCAAATGCTCTCAGCATCAAACACTAAAGACAGGACAGTATTACACTTAGACTGTTTTATTAGTGCAGCTTACAGTGTCAAAGTTTTGTTTTGTTACTTATGCACACGAATCCACTAGCACATTTATATAACGGCAAGGGAGAACTTTGGTCAAAGCATCACTTTAATTCATACCAATCCATTGCCCATCAAAATGGGTTGTGACGAACAAAATCTAATCTGTACTTGAAAGAGCAAAGAGGAAAAGCAAAGGAAGTTCAAAATTAGCAAAAACGGTTCAGTCTGGTTTAAGGCATCACGCCTGAAGTTAGTGTAGCAGAGATGCTTAGGCCGGGATTAATGCTTGAGCATCAACTGAGCGGGTGCGGCCGTCAGTGTGGCAGTGCTTACGGAGACCAGCAGGGACCTGCTGCTGGATAGATCTCTCTACAGCTGATGAAACAGCTCCCACAAGCCTCACATTAATGACCTCATCCAAAAAGTGGAGCATATGCTGTCTGGAAACCCTTTCCAGGTCGCACAGATATTGGAAATTATCATGAAAATGCTGACAAGTGAAGGTATACATATGCACACAAACCAATTTATGTAATCTGTTAAACAGCTATTCAAAATATTCATGACATACACACACAGAATAACATTCAATATTGATCCTTCCTGGGGTGTGTCATGGGTATCATATACATGAATGCTTTCATTTATCCTCAACAAATCCCACCATATGCAACCATCATTACACCATACAGCAAAACTGATCACTTAGTGTAAAATGCATCACAGTGAAGATGTTGCCTGAATAGGCTGGGAAGAGCCTGGTGAGAGACCTCCTTCCTGTGCAGTCAATTTCGCATCACTCTGTCTAAGCAAACCGCTGACCTGGATTGAAAAAAGGTCCTTTGGCAAAGGCATCTCAGAACAGTCTGAATGCTTGGGCCACCAGGCCAGAGCGGTAGATATGGCACGATACACGTCAGCAGACTTTCTGGCTTACACTGAGCAAATAGCCGAGGGCGGACAAAAAAAACAAAGCAAAAAAAAAAAAAACAACAAAGTCTGAAGCGACTTAGTGGAGGACACCATTAGCCACCGGCTAGTTCTCTAGTAATCTGGGCACCTTACTGGTACTGGCAACAGGCTTTGTGGCACTATTCCATTCAAACCCCTTGTGTATTACATCATAATGAAGTGACTCGAGGAACCATTCCATTCAAACCACTGGTGCATCACATCACAATGGAAGTGACTCATGGTAGGTGGGAGTTTTTTTTATTGTTTACCTTGAATTCAACTAACGGATTCAACCATATCTTTTCTGACAGAGCTATGACTTGCTCACAGTTCAGCTATTATTTTCAACTTTTTTCAACCACTAGTACAATGAGATGCTGTAAAGGGTCTTTGATACCCAAATACTGATGCCAATGCATATTGGAGTCAAGCATACCACATAGGACACAAGCAAAGTGAAGTACAAAGCATTAAGGCTGTGTTTGAGCATGTTAATTGGTTTTAAACAAGACATATCTTTGTTATGGAGCTACTGTGACAGTAACCAGTGTCACTACATAGACCTCCTCAATATATAATATATCCCAGATCTAACTTTGATCCATTGAGAGTCTGTTGGTGTCTAGACCACTGCCATAAAGTTCTAAAATGAATCTTAATAGTTATACCTCCAACTCAGTTAAACATGCACACAATTTCCTTTCCACATCTGGGGGACAGCTATATTTGACACCTCTTCAGGAAAACACCAAATACTTGTAACCTTCTAATTACCCTTCTAATGAAACTGCTAACTACAGTGCGTCCTCATTTCAGAGGAATGTGTGGTCTTTTAGATCTCATCATCATGACATATTACGTTTTATTTGTAGTGTACATTGCATGCTGTATTGAAAATATAAAAAATGGACCAATAAATAATGTTCTCTTCATTCTAGTAAATACAATAATTTTAGCTAAAATATTTATAACTTTTTTATATGCAACATACTCAAGGTAGAAATAAATTGGAATGGGTATTGAATAGCCTATATGAATATTTCAAAATACATGAACCTAGGTTCAGTGATTTCACTGGGTTATAATGAAATATAACACCACAGTAAAATAAGAGAAAAAGTGTTCCTTTGAATAACAAACTCTCACCTTACAAACGTCAACACCTTCAGCCACTGCTGGATATAGACCGTAAACCATAGATTAAACCACAGATTAACAGAGCTCTAAGGAATAAACATGCAAAACAAGTTCTCAAAGAAAAACGACCTCTGACCAGAATACCCATCACTCAGAGTTTCTGGAAGAATCATTTTCAGAATCACAATTCCTTTGCTGTTTTCTACTGAGGATGTTTGCAGCAGTCTGCTCATGTAATCCAAAGACATTATCAGAGAAAGGTGTGTGTGGGGTTACCGGTTACTGATGTCAGAGAGCACGTTCTCCCCTCCCCCAACATAGGCCACAAAGCATTATTCAAAATGTTACTGCAAAACCCCAAACCACACATTTCAAATATCAGCTAACTTTAGCAATGGCTGTCCAAACGGACAACGTTTTTTTTTATACTTCAGATAAACACCATAAACAGACCAATAAAATGTTTTCTTTTTAAATCAGAGGTTGATTCAAGACAAATCAAGTTTCTTTAATATCCCACACCAGGAACTTTAAACTGCTGAATGACCTAAAAATGACATTATTGAACCCTGCCATTCCAAGTGGTACACTAGTCTGAGACACGTTAGATATAATATATGAGATATAATACCAGTGGAACATAAATAATGCTATGTAATCAATGTAAGAACTGTTCATTGCACTACAGCACAGTATGTAATGATGCCCTCTACTGTAAAGGGCATACAAGTCTTAGGAACACCTTTAGCTCATCTTTAATTTGCAGCTGTGATTCTATAAATAAAACACAGTCTTATTATGCCAAGTTCACAGGAGGCCCAGTGAGTTTAAAAGGGGACAGGTTTAGAGAGCAGCTCATCCAATCCTATTGGCCCTGCCACATGTCACACAGATTACAGGTTCTCTCAGCATCCACACTGGGAATATAGACAAGAACATAAACACACACACACACACAATAAATAAGCAAATAAAGCAAATAAGCAATAAAGATGACAGTCATGCACTTAAAATGAAAAATAAAAAGCCTTTCTTGTTTTGGCTAATGGATTGTAATAAAATTAAAGTGTGGCAGTTGGGGGGGGGGGCACTTTAAATAACATCTGATTAAACTGGATTATTTCCTGTCTAAATAATCTGACAGGCAATCCATTCTCTGACTGACACTCAGAGCTGAGTGAGGCTCAGAGCTGCACAATATATTGCTAATTAATTGCAGGGTTAGATTTTAATGGAATTAAAGAAAAGTCAGGAATACATAAAATGTAAAACAGTAATACATGGAACATACTAGCTGTAGTCCACAAAACATTTTAATAAGGCAGTTTTCATGATACAATTACTTTTACAAACCTTACAACTAAAATGAATGCATATAAAACAAATGAAAACTCTTGAGACTTTTCTGAACAAATTTAGGTGTTCAGCAATCATTTGATTTTTAAAAATTCTGCCCAGCCCCAGTTAAGTGTCACAATATTAGCCTTTGCAATATATCCGCTTATCTTCTCGTAGTGTTGAATGCATTCGGTCTCTGGGCAAGTAGTCAAGATAAGCATATTCATCAGCATATTCATTCCAAAAAAAGGCAAACAAACTTCATATTTTGTTTTAATATGGTAAGAACTATTGTAGTTGCAATACTGACAAAATAACCACACTAGTATATTGTTGTCTATACTGGACATTTCTCATTTATAACTGCTAGCATAAAAATATCCCTGAACACAGGGCAGTAATTCCCACGACACTGTATACATTTTGTTGAGTCACAGCACAAGGTAATTTCTGGCAAAGGTTTCGGCCTTGTGTCTCTGACGTAAACAGAAGCAGTGCTCTCTCACTGGCCACAAATCCTTGACTTGCCTTCCACTGGAACAACCAATCAATCTAATGGCTTTGTCTGAGCTGCTGAGTGTCTGAAAACAGGAATCATACTGTAATATGCTAACACCTATAAAATGTTGACTGGTATTTGAGAAAAATGCTATTTTTATTCTGCGATATATAACTTCCTGAAATCACTAACTGAACTCATTCATCTATATATAAAGTGAACTAATTTAAATAATCACCCTTGACAGAGAAACCACACATAGTTTAATGAAAATATTTGACATGCCATGTTTTGGGAAGTGTCACAGAAATTAATCTACAAAAGTCTACAAACGACACCCCTCACTGAGACTGTACGGTCACCTATGCAGCGATGCGGACACCGGCAGCGTCTCACTCGGAGCCAAAGACACAACACAAGCCATATCGTTTCCACACCTACTCCATCACGCCCAGGCACACGCGCCCCTCCCAATGGATAGGTGGGATTAATCTCTGTGCAAAACAGCTATGGTCTGCAGGGTGAGGTACAGTAGATGACGTGATACTCAGAAGGCTGCGTGAGCACAAACGTGTGATGGGATGGCCTTAAAGCGGATGAGTCATGAAGAGATGATTATAGAGTGAGAGTCCAGTGTGCTCGGTCAGATCGCCCCTGCTGCTTTACTACGCATGTATGCGTCCCACGCTCTCACTCCTGTTTTTCGCCTCGCGCTAGAAGTGGGAAGCTCCAGGAAAGTGTGTGGGAGCTTTAGCTTAACCTACACCTTTAATTTCAACCCTAGCAGTGACAGTTCCCATCGTACGGACCCGCTAGTAACAGTGACCTTGGGAGTTACGTCTGAGGTTGGGTCTGGTGCTGTATTCAAACTTCTCTCTCCCTCAGGCAACCACAGATGAGATAAATAATTCTACTAAATACTAATCTTAAAAATCATTAACTACAAAACACATGAAAAAAAAATCTAGTTTTATAATGGAGTTTTATCTCTAAGCTCCATTCACAGAGTCCAGAGGGCTCAGTGCTAGCACAACAACAAACACTTAATCTGTGCTCTCTACTGCTAGGAATACTTCTGTTAGCACTCTAAAAGAATACACGCATTCGTAATTACACACAGATATTTTCTATAACTAATTAAATAAATACATTCATGAATTAGAGATTACACATAGTAAACTGATAGACAGGCCTTGTCAGTTTACCATAAATCATTTGTACCGGCACAAACAGACCGTGAGGTATGTGGACGGTTTTCTCATCACTTTCTCTTCTGCTCAGTCAGGTCACCAAGAGCTTATACACCTAGCGTAAGACTCCACTGTCAGCTTTAAGGCCAGCAGGTGTAATCTAGCACATACTGGTCCTGCTGTATGTGACGACCTGTCCAGAGCTATGAGGGGTTAACACAGAGTCTGCCAGAGTATCAAGTGTGCTAGGCAACCTTTCCAACCAGCTTCCGTGGCCCGTGCTGAGTTTTTGCTGATTCTAACACCCATCTCTTTCTCCCACTTTCTTTTCTTGAATCTGCTGATTCTAAAAAAAAATCAATGGGGATCCTATTGTGTCCCAGTGAAATCTAATCATTACCAATCATCCTTGAGACAAGGTGCACAGGCACAGTGGAGACACAGAACAGCACTGTTCCCAGAACAGCTCCCCATGCACATCCAGAGTTTTACCTGTACTCTCATTTTGTTCTGTCCAAGTTATACGAGTCTGGCTCATTCTCAGCAACACCACTGATAACACACGACACAGGAGCAAAACTGCTGTTCGTGATTACAAGCAGAGAACTGCGTAGCCTTTAGCGGCTAACGCAAACAGTGGCAGTCGGGTCAAAGATAATCTCCATAATGTCTGCCATCCTTTAGATGACACAGCCCACTGAGAATATCCACGCTCACTCAGATGACTCACCCCGTGCCTCAAACACACACACGCACTTTCACACTAAGACACGGGAGGCCATGTGACCACGGCAACGGTGCACACGCATGATAATACACCAGCAGAAATCAAAATGAAGATCAGTCATAACCAAGATAATAAGACAGTAATATGGGATATGTAATATGGTGATCCATATCGAAATCTCTCTCTCTCTCTCTCACACACACACACACACACACACACAAATAATCCCTCTTCTTTCACATCATCCAAAGCTGTTCGAGTCTTCCATGGCTTCTGGTTGTGTAATAGGCATGGCTTTGTTTCTTTTTGTTACAGATAACAGACTGATAAATCCATTCATACCTCCTTCCGTATAACCATCCATACGATGGCCTTGTGATTACTGGACAGACAGTAATCCTGTAAATACCACCTCAGTCAACTGAGTTGGATGGATACTAAGAAACTACAACCAAGTCTGCTATGATGCTGATGTCTAAAAACAGTGACTTAAATATAAATAAAACACACACACACACACACACACATGCGTGCGTGCGTGCGTGCATATCTGTTGAAGATGACTAACCAAATCCTCTATGAATAAACCGGAAGGTTTATTCAGGGATAAGCTAATAAAACATAACCAAAGTTAATCAGGTCTCTCATAGGACCATAATAAGTGTGTGTGTGTGTGTGTGTGTGTGTGTGTGTGTGAGTGTGGGGGAGGCAGATAAAGAGAGTTTGTCTCCGTCTTCCTCCACTCATACACTGTTAATGTTCTTTTCTCCCCATTATTTGTTCCTAACAAAGTGAAACACTTTCAAAATATATGTTCAGTTTAATCTTTCATTACAAGAAAATTTTATGTTTTAGGGCCAGTAAGGGCTCAATACAATCCTTACATCACACCTTCTCCCAACTGTGGACTCAATACATTGAAATCTGTTCCCGGAGTATCAAATCATTGATAGTACTTATTTTTGCTTTCTACTGTTACTGCTACTTTTATTCACAATGCACAAACTCTTTCTAGTTAACTTGTCCCCATATCCGTCAACTTTGTTACAGTCAGATCCTGTCCTATCTGCCTCCTGGAGGACCCTAGAACAATCTCTGACCCGCCGTCTGCCTCAGAGTGTGTCTTGCCTACTCATATTTGAGTTCACCACGCCAGCCCACGTTTTACGCCTGTGTTTCTCTGTGTATTCACGTTTTACGCCTGTGTTTCTCTGTGTATTCATGTTTTACGCCCGTGTTTCTCTGTGTATTCATGTTTTACGCCCGTGTTTCTCTGTGTATTCATGTATGCTGTCTGGTAGAGCTGCAGCAAACCATTTAGTATTCAGTAGATCTAATCCAGTTCCACATGCGCCATCAAAGCTGCTGTTGTGGTCTACAACTGCATGACACCATGTAACAGCACTGCAGGAAAACCAACTATAAAGGCCCTTTGAGAAAGACCACTGACAACTTCTGATCTTATTCCAGCCACTCACAGCTACACAGCACACGCCACACAATGCCTACTGCGCCCCTGACGACACACACCTTCTAGAAATGACGGTATTACATCAACCATGATGCATCTTCCTTCAGCAAACATGAGCCATGTAAATGTGCCAGGTATCGTCTGGCTAACTATGCACAGGGCATATCTGGATCATTCCATTCTCTCCCCCTGGGGGCAGAGATTGACAGCTCTACAATTACTAATCTAAGAAACTAGTTAGATATTTGAATCATGCCGGAGCAGAGTGAATAAATGATTTCAGATAAAGCAATATAACTATCCTATTTCAAAAACCATTCATTACAGCCACAGCATACGAACAATAACCTCTTACACATATCTAGATACGACCCACATGATGAGGGAAAGGGAGTCATGGAAAACCTGGGATGTAATAGTTTAATCTGGATCTGGATTCAGGAGCAGCAGCCTAACTCCACACTTACAACTACCATAGGCAGGAATTTCTTCATTTTCTTTCCCCATGCCAATTTGACTGTGCCGCAGATGAACGATCAGCTCACCACAGACCGGAGCGCGGAGCTGGGTGGGGAACACATCTTGGACAGTAACGCAGGAAACACTATCTACCACAGACACTATTTCCAGCGAGCCCCCCCTGGGCTCCTTACCAAGGCCTCAGCCATTACAGCCACGCCAAAAATATGTACCAGTAAGCTTAGGGAGAATGGCCCATCATATGAATGAAAATAGAGAAGGAAGACAGTTACAAGTCCAAAGAGGCAGCTAAGAAAATGGTCATTATGCATTATGTTATATGGGCTATTCATATATTTTTTGCTTATTTCATATGTAGATATTTTGTTAGTATTGGTAGGAACCAAGAAAACATTAGTTATGACAGTCACATACGGGAACATGTTATCGGTCTTCAAATCCAGTTTTATCAAAGGTGTTGGGAGTACTGGCATAAATTCAACACACCTTTTGACTAAAGAGGTGGATACAGTCTTGGAACATTAATATGAAACAAAATCCCTCCACCATGTCCATTTTTAAAGAGCTTAGATGAAATGCCATCCCCCTGCTTCAATGTACAAAGGCTAAAACATGTTTACATTCAGAAATTCAGATTTTTAATGCATCACATTACGCCTTGTGTAGTGTGCGCATTCAATTGTTTGTGTGTAGTGTATAAGTGACACAAATCCATGACGGAGAAAGAACTCCTTGATCTCCAAAAATATGCCATGATGCCATATGGATAGGGGCCATACGCAAGGCAAAATCTGAAACTACACTGTTGTTACATTTGAGTTTAATTAATAAATACCCAGGTTCTATGGTGGTGTGGTGGTTAGCACTGTCGCCTCACAGCAAGGCGGTCTGGGTTCGACTCTCGGTCTGGGCTGCTCTGTGTGGAGTTTGCATGTTCTCCCTGTGCCTGCGTGGGTTTACTCCGTGTACTCCGGTTTCCTCCCACAGTCCAAAGACATGCATCCTAGGTTGATTGGTCACTCTAGATTGCCCGTAGATGTGAGTGTGTGCGTGTTGGCCATGTGGTGGCCATGGAGAACTGCCCATGGTGTACCCTGCCTTCGCCCGGAGATGCTGGGATTGGCTCCAGCCCCCCCCCTGTGACCCCGACTAGCGGGAATAAGCGGTACGGATAATGAATGAATGAATACACAGGTTCTGGTGGATCAGGAACCAAAGAGGAGGGGCTGAAGTAGATGGCTTCTCCATTCCTGCCAGCTGTTCGCTCCATCTGAGGCCTCTGATGTTCCATGCTAATAAAAACGACCATCCTCATCAATGAGTTCCAAATCTCTCAAATCTCTTCCTGCCTTCCTTGCGCAACACTACCCTGGTGTCAGAGATGAGACGGGAGAGTCCTGTTCCGATTCAGCCCGGCAGCAAGCGAAGAACGAAGGGAACCAGACGTCAGACGCGAGACAAAGATAGAGCAGCGCGCGGAGGAACGGAGGAACTGCGGAGAAGGCGGCGGGGGGGCGCGAATACGATCACGCTGCGGATAATGGAGAGCTACTGCTTCACCACCCCACCAACGACCCGACAGAGCCTTCTGTTAAGAAGCCCTGGGAGCCTGTAATATATCTGGATAGTATTTTGGCTACCGCTGTAAGTCACTTTGGATAAAAGTGCCTGCCAAATGAATGAAGGTGCGCTGTAATACAGATGATGGCTCCCCAGCGGGGGCAGGGACGGGTCATAGCTTTGCAAAGCCCAAGCACCTTTTGCGGTCTGAGGTCCTCTGTGGCCCCTGGACACTGGCCTCATCTGCCTGGTTAGTGATCCATCCCTGAGTAGGGGCAGGTACCATCACGACAGTCTGCCCTCTCAGCTACAACTACCAGGGCCTATGGGATATGCTCGAAATTAGTGCAGCAATTCGATGTCGCTCTCAACGAATACGCTCCTCCTCGATGCCGCTCTGAACGAATACGCACCTCCTCGATGCCGCTCTGAACGAATACGCACCTCCTCGATGCCGCTCTGAACGAATACGCACCTCCTCGATGCCGCTCTGAAACACGGCGAGTGCTCCCAGTGCTTTCCAGCACTGCACTCCAACTCTACAGCCCAGACGCCATTGTGTTGCCTCTGCTGCTTGCCCCTTCTCCTGGAGTCAGGAGAAGTCAGGAGTTACGCTGGAGATCTACGCTTCCTGGCTTAGAATGCTATAGAGAAGAACGTTGAGGCTTTTCTGTGGGGTCTCACACCAGAAAACCTGCAGCAGGTAGTCAGAATAGCGTTTCCTTGCACACTGAGGCAGTTAATGACGAAAGCTGGGCGGCTAGAGGGCGGGGCCTTCACCTCAGCGAGTGAGCAGCGAGAGTGAGGAGGAAGTGGCAGAGAGACGGTCCTGGAGGCAACGCATGCAAAGGGACAGTGTGCTGCTGTCAGCCAGCTTTCTCCATACGATGCCCGTGACCCCATCTCACCTGCTGCATCGAAGAGCGTCTTGCAGAACGCTGCAAGACACCAGATCCACAGTCTCCATTATCAGAGTGGGGCTGTTGCCAGGCACTGACTGCAAAGCTCCAGGTGGGATGGAAAGCTGCACCAGTAAAGCTTCGTCGCTGGCAAATCCGCCCAGACGTGGGGGCGGAGTTATCCGAGGTTCACTATGGGGGACATTACCAATTGGGGGTTGGGCTGTGACTTAGGTGAGGTCATTAGCCACACAATCGGATATCAGTGTCAGTCTCTTCAAAAACGATGATGATGTTGAGATTAATTACTTCATTCATTCATTCATTCATCTTCTAAACCACGTAGTCCAATTCGGGGTCACAAGGGGTCCAAAGTCTATTCCTGCAGTACAGGACGCAAGACAGGTACCAAACACAGCCAAGGTACCAATCCAGCACAAGGCACATTCACACATTCACACACACACACCCAATTTAGAGGCACAAATTGACCTAATATACGTGCCTTTGGAATGTGGGAGGAGCCTGGTGGGCCCTGTGGAAACAGGCCCAGGGAGAACATGCACACTCCACACAGACACGGTGTCCCAGTGCTACCCACTGTGCATCCGTGCTGCCCTGATGATGGGATGATGATTATTATTAGTAGTAGTATTAATAGTAGTAATAGTAGTAGCAATAATGGTATTATTATTAATAGTACTATTAGTGTTATTAGTATTATAATATTTGCTTAGAATTATTTAGGAATTAACTTGATATGGGCTTTCAGATGACGTACAAGGTAATGTGTGTTTTTGGCATATGAATCCATGTTAGAACCATTTAAGCAGCATGTGAGGGAATCAAGTTTGTGCAGCAAACAGCATGAAAGCATGGCCACAGGATCCCAGACCAGTCACCGTGGCCACAGGATCCCAGACCAGTCACCGTGGCCACAGGATCCCTGCAGGAGTTTCCATGGCCACAGGACCTGCGTTATTCAGCATGCCAGCAGGACTGTGTAGTGTGCCCACAGTTCCCCTAGAACGCTGTGACCATTAAGCATCTTTCCGGCGTGTTCTACTGGGAAACAGCAGCTCCGAATCACATCACACACACAGTAATCACGCTGTGTGTCACGGAAACATTTAAAAAGCACCAGGCAATGCAGATTTTTGCCTTTTATTTTACACCTGCATGTAATTATTGCCAACCCTGCAGCATCCATGCTAGCCATGCTAGCCATGCTAGCCATGCTAGCAGACATGCAGCTATCTGCAGTGCCCAATTGCCACTGTATTCGACTGCTGTGCACCTCGACTGATACAAACACATACACATGTGCAAACCTACACACACATGACACACACATACACCCACACATGTATGTGACATCAGAATGGACAAAACTGAATGAGTCCCATATGAGTGTGGAGGATGCTGAAGTCAGGGTGGTCTAGGTCATTTATGGAAATGCACTCCAGGTAGGACACATGTGAAACACACACAGCTACATGTGATAGAACCGAGTGCTCGGACTTAATACAGCACAGGGGATTCAGTCATGCAAAACTCTCACGTTCAATTATGGGTTTAAGCTTAGTTGATCATTAGCAGACTAGTTGTATCATGTTTTGGTATTACTGACATCTATTTTGTCAAAAAGATCCTTTATCAACGTAAAATGTTAGTCACTCTGAATTTCGTTTATAACAACAAACAAATTATTGTTTTAAACTTGGTCCAAGGGAAAGAACACACAAGTCTCAAGAAACTATATTACATGCAGAAATGTACACATAAACAGTGAGCTAGATTAGCCCATTAAAGTAACTGTATTCCAGTGCAAACGTCTGGGTACTAATAGAAAAGCATATACAAAATAATTATGCCAATACTACTGAAATACTAACGGTTAGTTACATTACAAATTATTGTGTCAATCCTACTCAAATACTAAAGCTTAAGCGTATTACAAATTATTATTCAGTACTACTGAAACAATAGTGGCAAGTCATATTACAAATTATTATTCAGTACTACTGAAACAATAGTGGCAAGTCATAATACACATTATTATTCAGTACTACTGAAACAATAGTGGCAAGTCATAATACACATTATTGTATCAATACTAATGAGATACCAAAGGTTAGTCATATTACACATTTTCTCACAAATGTTGTGACTCCAATGATAAGGTGCACTGATGCATAATAAATCTGAATATGTTGATTAAATCTTAACAACCAAAGGAAAGGTAAGCAGATCAAGAAATGTGATACTGATTAAATATGATGCAGCATCATAAGTGCATGATTTCACCAGACTGTTACATAAAACCTCCATCATTTATGTAGAACAATCTAGCCTCCATTTCTCTGCTAAAAGCACAGCTGACAGCAATCTCTTCTTACACGCACACACACACACACACACACACACACAAATATGAACCCACCTTCTCTCAGAAAAAATGACCATGTACAAGCATACAATTACAGAAAGACATGTTTTTATGACGTGTGTATGCTTGTATGACGTGCATGCTTGTGTATGAGAATGAGAGAGAGAGAGAGAGAGAGAGAGAGACCGTGAACTAAACTCCGTATACAAAGAGAATTGTAACCTGGCCAGCTGAACACATAAGCTGTAAGTGTAAAATCCACATAATCCCTCACCACACCAAGCCAAAGAAAGCGAGGGGCAGAAAGAACAGCGAGGGGCAGAAAGAACAGCGAGGGGCAAAAAAAACCCAGCAATGATTTTTGCTATTGTGTGTGTGCGTGTGCGCGTGTGTGTGTCTACATGCGCGCCTGTGCCTAAGATAGCCTAGAGCCTCTGCTCTTTACTGAGAATGAGATATGCAAGTCACCAGAATGCCAAGCCACTCGAAATAGCCGGTCAGCTTATGGTATTTACACCCGCCACTCGCACTCGGGGCCGGCGCAGGGGACGGCGCAGGGGACGGCCGCGATGGACGAGAGGAGGACGGAAATAAAGACGCACAGCAGAGACAGAGAGAGAGAGAGAGAGAGAGAGAGACACTCAATCCTTACCTTCCATCATGATTGCAGATTTGCATTCCTCTGTCCCCGAGGAGCCTGGAAGGAGAGCAGGAGGGGGAGAAGCCCCTGGTTAGCCCACGCAGGGAGGCAGCCCGCCACAGGCCCGTCACACGCGCCCGTCACACGCGCCCGTCACACGCGCCCGCTGGCTCTGCTACGGGGCGCCTGCCTAATGTTTGCTCGTGCGTGCTTAGGCCATGGATGCTGCTAGTCACTGCGGCTTTCAGAGGATGCTCAGATGGAGGAGGGAGAAAAAAAGCAAAACCAGGGAGAGAGAAGGGGAAGAGATAGAGAGAGAGAGAGAGGGAGGGAGGGAGAGGGAGGGAGCTAAAGAGGGCGGGAACTGGAGAGGGAGGAAGGGAGGCTTGCTGATGTCATAGCCCAGCTCAGCCAATCCCAGAGCCCTTGCTACACGTCACATGGCACACCACAGCTTCTCCCTGGGAATATACGCATGTACATAAACACACACACACACACACACACACACACTCTAACTATACCTCGTTATGGTGCAGCATACAGCTCCTGCCAGAAGAGAACTAATGAAGTCCAGTGTGCTGGTGCACAAAGGCAGGCAGGGGAAGACGTGTGTCCATGTAGCCAGTGCTGCTCACAGGGGCCGGCCGGGCTACACTCCTCTCACTCTGTCTCTCTAGATCAAGCTCTACCACCAGTTTTTACTGTGTCCCTCCCTTTCTCTTTCATATCGGTCTCTCCTCCCTCCCTCCCTCCCTCCCTCTCTATCTCTCTCTCCATCTGTCTCTCTCTCTCTCTCTCTTTCTGAATAATAATCAATTAATCTGACATCACATTGGAAACAGTAACCACTGACGTGAGTGAAGCCAGTGCAGAAACACACAAGGCGAGGAAGAGACAACAGCACAGTGTGTGGGTGTGTGGGTGTGTGTGTGTGTATGTGTGCACCAGTGTGAGTGACAGACAGAAACACACGATTAATTGTACATGAGGAAGAGGATCCCATCCAAAAGACTAACCAAGAACACAACAATGTAGGGTGTGGTGGTGGTGTAGGTGGTGTACCCAGACTGACTCCAACCAGCTTCTAAAACCAATCAGCAAGACTTTGACTCGGGTGTTGATTTAATGGGGAAAGTTTCCAAACCAAGCTAGATAAATTATAAACATGGTTTACTTTCTGAGGTATTTTAAGGGAACGTCCAAAAAAATATTTTTAGAAAATATATTCTACTAGCTTTTACTGAAGTAGTCTTAAAGGGTCCTAAATTAATCACAGGGTTGCTTGTCTGTACATCAGATATTCTCTTTGTAAGATATTGATGTAGCTGTTAGGCAACCAATTCCATTCACAGGCAAGCCACATGAACAGAGATGTGTCCTGGTGTTAGATAGCGAGTGTGTGCCGAGGTCTGGCTCATTCAGCTGAAGGACCTGCCATCTCTTCCACTTCCTGTTGCCTTCTTCTCTCTCTGTTCTGTGTCAGTCGCAGCTGAAGCCAGGAAATGCTGTTCCTCTACTGCACCTCCTGTTCACTAGTCATGCTCTGGTCCATGTGAGCATGTCACTTCTGCCTCTCCCTCCCTCTCTCCCTCTCTCTAGCGCCCTCTGTCTCGATGTCGTTACCCAGCTGTAATGCTTTATTTCTGCTTTTCCAGTGAGGTACGAGCCTGCTTGAACATGTGCTTAATTATGCATGCTCAGTAGTCACAGCAAAGGAGAGAGGGATATCAGCCCCACCCCTAACCCCCCCCCCCCCCAGCTGGCGTGGCCACCCCTCCCCCACCCACTCCGGGACACCAGATGCTGAATGCTCCGTCTTCTCCCCTCCCCCACTCGGATTCCCCTCCCTAACCTGTATCCTACTGCTCCACTCATCCCGGTGTTTGGTCATATCTGGTGCATATGAGGTTTGGTAAAGGATGTGTGTAATGTGTGTGTGTGTGTGTGTGTTCAGGGAGAGATGGCGAGGGAGGTTAGAGTCCTAGTCCTTACACAGGGAGCGGAAGGATAAATGTGTGTAGAGTTTTTCCTACAATACAATACTGCTGTCGAGCGACGAGATGGTACCTTGTTCTGACAGCCATTTTAAGTAGTCCGCATACTGAGTAATATTCATAATTATGCAGTTCACAAGTTTGCATTTTCTGAAAATGAATTTTAAGAAAGCAAAGTGCTTAATATGCTGTAAAACAGAGTAAACAGCACTGGATAAATAAGTGACCCTCAATGCCAGCCTGTCTGTGTGAGCTGAGCGATGCCTTCGGAGAGTAGAAGTGATGGCTTAAAGGCAGATATGTGGAGAACAGCTCAGATTAGGATGGGTGGGGAGCACAGACTCACTGCTTCACCACATCACACCACAATTCCATGAACTGCACAGGCGGGGGTGAGACCAGCAATCACACACCCCTAAACACAAATACACACATGCACAGATACATACCTATAACCACACACACACACAAGTGCTGAGGACAGGTAGCAAAGAAGACGAGAGATTCTAGTACAATACTGCCATCTTCTGTTTAAATTCAGTACAAACCCAAACCCATGAAGGATTTTTATATTCCTTCATCAGCAAATATATATATATATATATATATATATATATATATATATATATAAAATGGTAGCGTGCGCCTCAGCATTCTACAGTAGTGCCCACTGATCAAAGACAGTGTTGAGGACTGTGTACCAACGAGTGGATGGATGGATAAACAAAGAGACGGAAGGATGAAGAAATGCAAGGTGCAGTGGAGGGGATGCACAAACAAGAACACACACACACACATGCAGTATATTTTGAGCAGAGAAAAGTCAATAACGATTCATTATTATTTTCCAACATCACCTGTCTGCACTAGACTAGGTTAGAAAAACCACTAAAATAGTCAGGAATTCAGACTAGTTGCTAGAAGCAGTGGCAGTGTGTCTCTTACTCTGTACCGGTAGCTGCTTCCTCTCTTACATGCTGTGGGGTGTTCCATGAATTAGCTGATCTGAGAACAGAGGGAACCCTATCATGCAATGCAGGGACACTGGTCCAGAACTAGAAAATACAACATACAGATGACGTGCACCCAGCCAGCCTATCACTTCCTGTTTTTGAGCCAACTGCATTCTCTCTTTTCTTTCATCCTTCTGTCCTTCTTTATTTCCTTATTTTGGACCCTTATAATGAAATGCCTTTGTTCAGGATCCATCACGGGGCAGCATCATAGCACCGCAAAAACTGATACCTCTCAGCTATATTTCAGTGCTATCAACACTGCCCCCTTGTGGATAAATTAACAAATACACCATCAATTTGTGCTCCTTTGGTTTCGCTTGAACCTTTTTCAAGATCTTTGTCCCTTGTTCACTTAATAAATATTTACTACTTAAAATTAATTTCTTAAACATTTTAGGGTAAATCTGCATGCAAGTCACACAGAGGGATTTACAAAGCATTTACCAAAGTATGGATTTTTAGAACTTACAGTATACCAAAATAATAGTAATAAAAATAATACAATGTCAAATTTTAATTTGCCATTGATAAAACAACATTACACGACATAAGCACCTGTGATGTTATCTAAATTTCACAGTTGCAGCCATACAACTTGCTGTCTGTGATGGCCTTCAAACCTCTCCTGAAGACAAGACGACAGCTCAAATGTCCGCTCAACTGGCTGGAAGAGCTCAAATAAAAGCTGTTCAAACTGGTTTTAGATATGCTCTTCTACTGAAAAATAACACCAGCCAAAAGGATGATGGTACAATGGATTTCATCAATCAATCAAACACAAAAAACAACAAACCTCAGAATGAACGTCATGCTTAAGGAGGATTATGTACAACATGACAATTGCTGATGATTATGCATTAAGGGAAAGAACAGTGCACATTTAAACATTTTAGGGCAAAATGCACAATTAATAGGCATGTTGTACTGTAGGGACACGATCATTTCAGTGCAACGGACAGGCTTTGTCCTAGAATAACTGCCAGGATGAAAAGTTACTATTGTATTAACCAGATTGCAAAATATAATTCCAAATATTGCTGTTAATAATTCAATTCCTCATTGTGCCGACAGTTAATTAATAAAAATGACTAATTTGTCTACAATTCTGAAAGCTGATGATGACTTGCCAAGTCTTTGAGATTAAGAAACAAACATGCCAGTTTTAAATTGAATTAAACATTTTTAGGAACATCCACCGATTAATTGTTTTTCGCTTCCAGCGTTGATTCCCAACTGTATGTCTGAGATAATAGCATATCACGTTAGCCCAATGTTTTAGCAAAAATTAGGCCGTCTTGGTAACGACAGCAATCAATCATAGATCATTCCGTGTGTAGATTGCAGGGACGTATGACGTTTTGCTCCCCAGGGATGTGGAACCCCTGTCTGTATTTCACTGAATGTCATCTGTTCAGACGCAACACCTCAAATATGAATATATTTTTGTGGGGAGGTGGGGTGTGAGTGACAAATCAGAGGAGGGAGGGAGGGAGGGAACAGGCCCTCTGATCTCCATTCTCTCCCCCTTGCCATTTGTTATTTATTTACCTCTCTATATATTTCTAGGTTCTCTTTGTACCTCATTGCTCCTGCTCTTGGCAAACGTGTCTACAAGCGTGACTGCTGTAGCCAACAGATGGCAGACAAGCACTGAGTGGCCAGACCGTTTCTGTGCAGCAGTGTGTGTGTGTGTGTCGTGTAAAGGGCCACAGGGACCAGGTCTTGGGCTCAGCAGGGTGTGCATCTGTCCGGCAGGAACTGTAGGCTGAATGGCTGATTATCTGGGGTCGTTTAAATGTGTGATCACATCACAGTGCTGAAAGAGGGGAAGAAGCCCCTATAAGGGATTAGCAGCAGCTTTACACACATCCCCCCTGACAAAGTTCACCCATCAGCTGGGGGTTCACGTCAGCAGAACCGACCAACAGCTGAATACTGACAAGCAGCTCTTATCCTACTGAAGCCAAATTAAAAAAAAAAAAACTTTATTTTCTGAAATATTTTTGATACTTTTGAAAAATTCTGAAATAGTTTATACTTTTGTTACTTAAATATATTCAAGTGTTTCAATAAACAAAGAATGTCTTAGATAGAATAAAGAATAAAACTGTGTAACTGCACACCCAGAGACTACACAAAGTCCAACGGTTTAAACAAAGTGTTTAAAGAAAAAAACGTTTGTAAAGAAAATGTTTTTTCTTTACGAAAAAAGAAAAAACATCTCACTGCAAAAGCGTAGCAACATGCTTCTGACCTCAAACCTTTTCTCAAAAGACCACATCATCCTTGGTATATCTAAATCTTCCAGGGACATCAAGAAAGCAAGTCGCAATTGTCCTTAAATTCATTGTCTGACTCAACTCTATTTGGTCCATAAGCGGTCAGGAAGGCAGCTGATGAGGGCGTGCAAACGTGAGTAAGGGCTCGTGGCCGCCCGGGGTTGGGCATCGCTGGGCAAGCCGCACGTAGGCACGGGAGTGAGGCAGACGGGCAGGACGCTAATCTGTGCCATCGCACTGCGCCACCGCCAGCAAAGGAATGTTGTTTTGGGTTCGAGTGCCTCTCCCGCAATCACCGCTGCCGATCGCCAACGGCCGTGAGCCACTATTAGAGACGCTGCACTGAGGCATGTTGGGACTTTCCACAGTGCCAGTCCAGTTCAGCAGCCAGCGCTGCTACGCGCCGAGCCTGTAACGGAGCATGACGTCAGATGCCAAAGGTAAAGCTCTTGAGTGATGTGGGCTGGGCTACAATAATGGCAGCAGCGGGGAAATGACGTCTGGAACTACCATGAAAGGACATTTCTGGGCCAGGGGACGAGGCAAAGTCAGAATATCTACATCAAATAGCAACAGGGCACAACATAGGCAGCGCGTCCTGAAGACGCTTCCTGGCACTTCCTGAAGAAAGCATGAACAGCTCTCCCCACGTAGCTCAGACGCTGACGTGTGCCTGCGCTTGCTTTGCAGTGAAAGCACCTGTGACTGGCTTTCTGTGCTACATTCCAGGCTTCCACGGGGAGCTCTTAACTGGGTTACATTGGTTCAACTTTCAGCAGCCGGTAAAACCTGGAGAGAGCATATTACATTCACTCCTCGCTCGGTCTACTTCCTGGCAAACCATGATCTGAGATCACTGTGGAATGGATTTCCTCACGGAGAATAGTGGCAGAAGTGCGGAGCAAAGCTTACAATCAGCGTCAGATGAGATGTTTTAAAATGACACAGACTTCTGTTGATGAGCAACTTTACACAGCTGTATTTAATGACCTGACTCTCAGTCTTTCTCTTTCACACGTCACACTGCACATATTGTTCAAATCAAGTTAGCATGTTTGATAATTAAAATGTTTCTGCTTCATTATTGTTGTTATATTGAGACGATCGCTACAATCTTGGAGATGATTCAGTCCCATTTTAGGAGCTATGTGTACTGAAATCCAGGTCAGTCACAAACCTTTCCTTGCAACTGTCCAGTTACTTGTCCTAATAAGTTTAATTTAGGTTAGTAAAAAAAAAACAACAAAAATAAAACAGGTGAAGTCCTGACCTGTGGAAGATGACAAACGATGAGAATCATAATCATAATAATAATACTGCCCAGATTTGACAACTCCTGTAGTCCAAATTCAATCTGTTTACAAGGCAAATATATTTGATCAAATCCTGATAAGGAATATGGTCCAAACCATTGATACACATTTCAGATAAATAGGAATTATTTATGGAAAAACTGGTCAGCATTTCCTGTTATATATCCCATAGATATCACTAGTTAGAGACCTTTCATATATGTACAGATAAACAACACTCAAGTTCACACAGTTGCAGGGAACACAGTCTCAGACCGACAGGACAATGGAAGCATCACACACCCTCATATTTGCCCCAGTTGGTAACTGGCGACATAAAGAGAAGCAACACTGCAACAGGGTTAAACAAAGCAGCACATTATGTTCCCTCAGATGCATTTTGACAACTTTGGCAGAGCAAAACAGACAAACAGTCGTTCTTCTGTTAGCCCAGCAGAGCAAAGGTTACTTTACTTTAAATGTTGTTCGTGTTATTATGTAACTGTCTTGGTTTGCTTAATTGGGGCTCCTTCACAGATGAGCTAGCGCTGTGTGTGCCTCCTAGAGTGTGTGTGTGTCTCCTTGAGAGTGTGTGTCTCCATGAGTGTGTGGCCCTCCATGAGTGCGTGTGTGTGTCTCCTTCTGCTCAGCTTACCACCTTCTCTTTTCGATTCCCTTTTTTGCTTGTTTGCCATGTGCAATAAAGAGCTGTTATCTGAGCAGAAAGGCCACTCTGGCTCTAGCACTGTGCCCGTGCTACAGTACAGCGCTTTTCATTTACACCTTTACACAATGTTTCAATCTTTTCTCACAAGCAAGGGCATCACCTGCTTTCACTACCTCTCTTAAACTTCACTTAAACAGACCACAACATTCTCCTGACCTTCCCACAACCCCCTAATCCCCCGTTTCCACTGGTCTAGCAGGAAATACAGGATTCCATAACGCAGTCAGATATCAGTTGCATGTTTACCCCTTAGGTCTGTCTCTGTGGGGAGAAATACCTGTGAGCAATGTCATGTTTTTACCCACTAAGGTGAGCGGCAATGTGTCACTCAGACTTGCGCTATTGCTTAACATATCTGAAAAGGTCTGCTTCCTCCACTCTCCTCTGAACTATTCTTCGAAGTCTGCACATTTCCTGAGATCTCATATCGCCTTTCTGGACAGAAACAACTATAGCATCTCTTTACGCAAGGCTTGCACTACACTTATACGATGAAGCTGGGGTAGACGTTACCACATTTTGTATTGTCTAGTACAACTTATGTTAGAAAAACAACTGTCATTTGATTCAGGCCCCACAGGACATCTGAAGGGACGACATAAGGTATACGCGAAATTTCTTACTATGTAACAAAAAAATATCTTAACTAGACTATCTGTTAAGGTGTACTGGAGAGGCAAACAAAAATTCAAGAAGAAAAACATTTTTTAAAAGTGCTGCACTTAAAAACAAGTACTGAGTGTACTAATAATCTTAGGCTGTGTCCATACAATTTTTTTCTGGACAGGAGGCCAGTTAATGCTCAGAATGAGAGAGTGGAAAAGTTCCACTTGCTGCCCCTCTCTTAATTTAACCTCCCCATGGAAGCGCTTACTTTAGCTCTTCTAATAGGCTAAAGTCATTATGTAGCATGTGTGCGCCTCTGTATGGGGACGTGTGTGTCTGTAAAAGAGAAAGACAGAAACAGACACAAACAATGTGCTATTCAAACTACTGAGCATGCCCAGTGGGGAATTCAGACCTAAATAAACATAATTAATGGATTTGGGAATGAGCACCACCTCTCCTAGCATGTTTCCACCACTCCCTTCTCTGGATTCCACTCAGCCGAGGCTTTCTTCCGCATCAGAGCACTTCGAATGTATAAACTGGACACCTGTGTGATAGGAAATGGCTGAAATGGCTACATGCAAAAAATATATAAATGTATCCCCCCATAAAACTCTTCAAACCTTCTTATCTAAACCTTCTTTTGCATTTATGAACGGTAAAGAATTCGTGAATCGTCCCTAATTGTTTCTCTCCTGATGTTGCCGAGGTGGCACGTATCCTGTACCTCCGTCCAGCTTGTCCTCACCAGTCTGTCCGATAACGGCACCGAAAGCAAATCTGTAGCAATTTGGGTTATGCGCATGCAATGACGAAAATATGCTCCAGAGCCGTCCGTGTGACGCACTTAAGCGGGCCTGCCTAACGGATGTGGCGCTGGTGCTCCTCCGGTGAAATGAATTTGCAACAGCCTGACACGTTTGGCTGAGCCCTATTTCTGGACCCAGGAGGAGGACCGCTTCCACCACACGTCCTTCCGCTGGTCCCACAACGCTGAGGTCAACTGCCTTTTCAGCTTCCTGGGTTTGTAGCTCTTCTCTGACAGAGACAACATGAAAGATGGGAGTTTGTATATAGGGCACTCCTACACAGGAGAAATGAGCACCGACACATGAAAGGGAAGTGATCTGGTCTTGGCTTCTGCTTCAGGAGCTTCAGTGGGAAGCCAGTGGAGGTACTGGGACCCACACGTCTGACCGCCGCCACCACTCGCTTTTCAGAATACAGTGTTGCAACGTGGGGTAATTTAACCTCACAACAAATCCCAACGGCCTCAAGCTTTTTAAACCAGGGAGGATCGGTCAGGCAGTGGGGCGGATTTCATAGCTGCTCCATTTTAAAAGTCCAGTAAAACTCAGGCGTCCACTTACACAAGCATCTTTGGTAATGACTCATAAGTAATGACCCACAGGCTAAGGAAGGTTCACAACAGTCTTATAGTCTGGAGCAGACTCGGGAAAGGATAGGTAAGCAACAACACCCTGATCTTTTACTCTTTTTGTTTTGTTTTTTTGTCCACTGGCCTAAACACATTAGATTTAGCTACCATCTGTACCTGCTCAGGCCAGCGTCTGTTTTCACGAACGCGCATGGTAACACTGGACGGACAGCTGGGAGATGATTTATGGGGGGAGGGAGGGAGGGGCCGCTGGGCAGCAGTTGCGGTTGCTAGGCAGCAGACAGGCGGGTCCCGTGGACGGAGACACGGCGTGACGCACAGCTCTAGGCTCGGTTACGGCCCCTCCGTCACACAACAGCCATACGAGCCCACCGTGTCAGGTGGGAAGGAGAGTTCGCACACATGTCAAGCTCCCATTCCAACTGCACGTCTTGGGATTAGATATCGCTTAGATAATCCAGATTACAAGATCCTTTTATTGAATAGATGCTTCAATGTTACAAGCAAGTTTTGTTGTTGTTTTTTTTTTTTTCTTTCTGAACTTTTACAGTATAGTGTGACTGACGCTATACACTCGTGGAGAGGATCTGATAGCTTGAATGACTCACTCTCTCTTTCTCAGACAGCTGTCTCTCCCTCTATCTCACAATTCTTCTTTTGACAACTTCTTGCTACTCTGCAATCCCTTTAATGTCAGCCATTGCAGGCTTGTGCAACAAATTTTAACCAGCTGCAAGATTCTCTCAAATGTGTGTGATTGTATGATTTAAAGCGAGTCACCATGGTGACCATGGTGCTGACATCAACAAGCCCCCACCGCCACCATTAGCTGGAGGCCAAAACCCATCACAAACATGGACAAGGTATGCACACCATACCGCCAGTTTTACTCTATTACAGACTAGTCATACTGCCCATAAAGACAAGGCATTTCTTGCTTCGTTTAACCTAAATGTGATATAAATATGCCACTCAGATTATACAGCAATATAAAAGCATAAAGAAGCATGAAACGTCATCTCAGAATAATTACAATTACGAGCCGCCACTTTGATCTTTATTCTCCATAAACATAAACTCGAATTTCGCAGACGTCCGGAACGCAGAATGAATGAAACAAACTCATTTAGCGCCTTTCAAGATAACCAAGGTCACTTTACAAATAACACAGGTACAATACAAAGTATCGGTACACTCCCTACAAGTACCGGGAGTTTCTCTTATCATCACCACCATCACCAAGCTGTCTGCACAAATTAGGGAAAATGCTGTACAAGCTACGTGTATGCAACCAGACCGCATGATGAATCAAAGCTTCCAAATAGTTCTAAGCAATTCGTGACCAAGAAGCGGTGATTCTCCAGTCAGTAGTGTTCAACACGCGCCTAGCCTCTTTCAGATGATTTCCTTAAGAGACGTGTAGACAAAAATTGCATTCGTTTAAAACTGTTGTAGCTTAAAGAATCAGCGCTAGCAGTAATTAGTTACACATAGCAGTGTCAAGAAAAATTGGGAAAACTCAACTACCGGTATCTCAACCCCCACCTGCACGTGCAGTTCAAACTAGGAAGCGTTCCGACATCGTACCAAGAAAAACGTTGCACAGCATTGAAACACAGATCAAAGATGTCACAGTACTCAACTTGATTTCGTAAAAAAAACCGAGCTTCCTTTTTTGAGTTTATCATTAATTTCAATAATAATAGGCTACTCACAGTAAGATCAGTTTAGTAGCAGGATCTATTTCACTTCGCGGGTATCACGAGATAGGACGAGAGCTTGTAAAAGTAGCCTAAACTGGTGAAGAACCGGTGGACTAATAAATCATGTGGATGGATGGATGGATGGATGGATAGATAGATAGATAGGCTATGCTTAATTAGATGGCCTGCACCTACTATAAATAATAGATAACCTGCTTTCAACAGATATTTCATAATAAATGTGGCTCTCAAAACCAGGATGTCTGCTTTTTGGCAGGTTGGGTATCTCATTATGGAGTTGATTATAGAGGGGAAAATCTGAATATGTTAGTATCTAAAAAATATCTATAAAAAAAAAGTAGACATCAAAAATGGTCAAAACGTCCCTCTAAACTTAGAGCTATGGTTTCAGACTGCACAGCAAAATGGTGGCACTTTTTATGAAGCGAGATGTGGGGAATGTGTTACTGCCACAGACCAGAGTGGAGATGCAAGGACCAAAAATAATAATTAAATCAGTAACATTTGTTTTGTGCCTGTCATTGCTTCGTGAACACTTTCATTGTAAACAGTGGAATCAAAAACCTCGATGTTCTGACCCACAAACAAATAATGAACTCTCTGAGATCGTAAGTCGTCTGCATTACTGTCTTTGCCATTGAATGTTTTGACTGTGTGCTGCTGCAAACAAGTTCACCACATAAATCACAAAGGTGCTTGAAGAGCTTCTTTTAAACACAATGATCAAAAACTTTGACATTCACTTACCAATATCTGATTGAGGCTTATACCGGAAGATTTTTTAGCTTCAAGTTATGTCAGTACAGTAGTTCATTAATAACAGAGGTTCGAGAGAAAGATAATGTCCACAGTTTTCCCTCTGTAGCAATACCTAAGCATGCATGTACACACTTGTCACCGCCTGCTTGTGTGTCATTAATTCACACCCTCCCTCTCTGTATCTCCTCCTGCTTCTTGGGTTTTTTCAGTGTTAAGAGGAAGATGGCATCCAGAACTGAACCCTTCTGATCTCTACATCCTCTTTTCTGTTATCAACTCTCTATATTATTTCAGCAAACCTAAATCAGGTCCAGATTTGAGTTGTTTTTAACTGAATGATTTTAAAGGCACTGCATGGTATTTTTCGCCCTTACTCAACATTAGCAGGATGTGTGTGACTATCTTGAAATTTCTGATGCTGTTCAGCATTTATTGGGAACAGCAGAATGCATGAAATAAGTCATACATTTTTTTTGGATACTGACCCTCAACTTTTATTTTGTAATTGCACTTTATTTGTAATCTATGATAACACTAGCTGTTTGTTCTGAATCATAATTGCATATCCTGAACTATGAAATCTACTGACCCTTCCACACTGCACTCACTCTGCATAGTTCTACTGGAGTAACTACGGGATTGATGGCATGTCCATACTAAATGCTCAGGTTTTGGATGTAGGCGGGAGAATGGTCACTCTTTATATTTTGTTCCAGACCAAATCAAAAATGGCTTGAAGTGACACTGAAGTGCATTTCACTGTAACTCATTTGAAATTTTGACTCAGTTCCGCCCACAGGTACTGGAGACAATTTGCCAACACGTACAATTTGCTAACACGTACTAGAGTCCATGTGCATTGTGGAAGTCTTTCTTTTTAAGTGTCATTGTTTCAATTGACACTTTATTAAACAGTAACCTATAAAAAACATCAGTGCAGGCTAAGGTTAGCTATTTTTATGTAATTTATCTCAGTAATTTATGAAATTCATTTCAGTTTATCTCTAGTTTAATCACAGAATCTGATTCATCTCTATTTAAACACAGCAAGACTCCTGCTGTTGATTGAGACCCTTAGCAGCCCTTTACCTCTTCAGGTTCACACAAGAAAAGCCACGTTGATGCGATCAGATTTCCAGCCAGCTCCATACTGACAAAGGTGGTTACGGTTGGGGCTGAGGCTGTCAATCAATCGCCTGGGGTCGACGCCCACACTGCAGAATGGTAGAAGGTGACAGAGGAGAAAAAAGACCATTTCAAGCACTCTTTTAAAATGTTGTTTTAGGGGGAAAAACTGGAAGTTAACCAGAATTTAAAACATTCATTGCACAAATATATATATTTTTAAAACAAAGACCTTTAATCACTGAACATTCTAAGGAATGTTTTGAAAATAAATACATTGCTTCATAGTACTTTTTAAAATGTAAAGATTTTTCATTACATCCCTTCCACTCTAAAACGTCACTCCTATTGTCAGTTACTCAGTTGCAGTTATGAGTCAGTTGCAAACTCATGATATGAGTAATAAGTGATGTTCAAGATCAAGGCAACGTCCACTCCATTTCCTCTGCACCAGTACCTCACCGTGCACCATTTCCTCTGCACCAGTACCTCACCGTGCACCATTTCCTCTGCACCAGTACCTCTCCGTGCACCATTTCCTCTGCACCAGTACCTCTCCGTGCACCATTTCCTCTGCACCAGTACCTCTCCGTGCACCATTTCCTCTGCACCATTTCTTCTTCTGCACCAGCACCTCACCATGCACCATTTCCTCTGCACCAGTACCTAACCGTGCACCATTTCCTCTGCACCAGTACAGTGCACATTTCCTCTGCACCAGTACCTCTCCGTGCACCATTTCCTCTGCACCAGTACCTCTCCGTGCACCATTTCCTCTGCACCAGTACCTCTCCGTGCACTATTTCTTCTGCACCAGCACCTCACCATGCACCATTTCCTCTGCACCAGTACCTCTCCGTGCACCATTTCCTCTGCACCAGTACCATGCACCATCCTCTGCACCAGTACCTCTCCGTGCACTATGTCTTCTGCACCAGCACCTCACCATGCACCATTTCCTCTGCACCAGTTTCTTCTGCACCAGTACCTCACCATCCTCTGCACCATTTTCTTCTGCACCAGTACCTCACCATGCACCATTTCTTCTGCACCAGTGCACCATTTCTTCTGCACAAGGATACTGTTTCCTCTGCACCAGTACCTTGCACCATTTCCTCTGCACCAGTGCTTGGAATACTTTTTGATGCTTGGAAAGTTTTTTCTCGCACCCAAGTATATTTGACCTCTAACTGCTTAATTAAACTGACATTTTAACAAACATGGTGATTTTTTTCTAACATTTACATTAGGTACAATTACTGTATCTTGTGAAGTGCATTATATACAGACTGTAGTGACACAGACTGTGTATTGGCCAGTTGCTATCGATTGGTGCTGGTGTGTGTTCGTCACATACATGGGTATTGCTGAGTTTTCATACATACTGTATCACTTCTGGGTAAAAAGTGGTACACCAGCCCCAAAAGAGCAGTACACTCACCGCTAATGAGGGGATGGAGAATGATGTGAGCTACTGAACCATCTACTAGACTGTACGGTACTCTACTGTACCTACTAAGTAGGTGTTTATAATACAATGGCTGGTGTGTGTGTTGTTGCAGCTGAACAAAATGTTGAATCTTATTGTATACTGTATGTTTTTTTTTCTCATATTCCTTCTAGGAGTTTCCAAGCAGTAATGTAGCAACCAGGAACAACCTGAACTCATGGAGTATTTGGAACTGTCTGGCTGTTGAACTATACCTGCTGAAATCTGCAAATCCAGATTGTTTCTGTATTGTACATCAGTATTCTGAACTGAGTCGTTTATGCTGTGGTTATGTACAAAATCTGTTAACACACAGATCCGTTTATGTGTATTGCTCAACAGTGGTAATCGCAGTTAAAACTGTTTAGCAAACACCATAGCCAACATCTCATTTGTTAAGGATTTGTGCTCACAGACAGACCTACATATTATATTTCCGAAACCACTTAAACAAAATGGTAGCACACGAAACTGTTTGGGTGGCATCACTTGAAACAGCCAGACCCCTTTTTTTTTACTAGTGTTGCTATGACAACATAAGCTCAGCAGTGGTCCAACTTTAGACATAACACTGTGGCAAGCGCTATGCTGACTTACCTCGTCCGTGAACCAGCTAGCAATGATTAAAATGCCATATGCAACGTTCTCGCTCTCCCTCTCCCTCTCTCTCACCTTTCACAGACACATACTAAATTACCTTTGCCATCTCTTGATATGTATGTGTTGAGGCATGTTGGCTGATCAGCCTTCTAGCATGACCACTCAAATGTGGTTTCGAATCCTTTCGCACCATATCCATTACATGAGGAGACTGTTTTTTTCCTGAGATCCCCTTATTAGCCTTGCTTCCTGTTAAGGTTTCTCCCTCAAGCTCTCATGGAGTTTTCTTTGCCACTGTGACCCTTGGTTTGCTCACAAGGGGCCTGGACCCAGATTTCCCAAAAAGCTGATTTCTGTGAAATTGCTTCATAATAACACATGTTGTAAAAATCACCAATACATTATAACTGAATTCGGTTGATTTGTAAGCAATATCTGATCATTACTGTTTCATACCAGGCTTCAGAAAACTGATCAAGAAAATTAAGAGATCAAGATTTCTCACACACTTACTCAATATGTGTGTGGTACCATCATAAGTAAAGTGTGTTTCTGTTTGAGGTGAATAAGGTTTACTGTAGTCAGGCTACAGGTTATGTAAGCAGACACAAGTGATAAGTGACTGTTTAGTATTTCTAAACATTAATTTTATACAACCGTATAATTTTACGTGAATTTATGTGTGTGGCCCACTACCAGCGGAAGCAGAACCAGAGCCAGCTGGGACCACACGTCCACACTAACGTTCTGAAATGTTCATGAGGAGCATGTTCCCTGGAGGAAGAGACCTCCTCCGTCCCTCCATCCGGTCTGCGCAACACAGCTCCTCCCCAGAGGAGCTCGGCGTTGTGGATGTATGATGAGCGAAGTGCTTGAGTTTTAACTCCGTTTATGAGGAGACATATTAAGGCAGTCCAGAGAAATAAATATGTATCACTGTGAATGGACTGTAGACAGTAGATCTTGAGTGGCAGATTAACATTACTATTAATATTTGTACTATTGCACTGGGTGCATTGGATTTCAAAAATCAAATAATGGTTATGGTAAGAATGGTTACTATTTTAATACATAATTTTTTTTTATCTCATTCTAGAATTGATCTAGATGTAGAATTTGGTGTCCAACCCTGCTGTCTGTTCTTGAGGATAGAAGTGTGATCATCAGTAAAGCAGGTCATTATGAAACTAAAATATTAGAATAAATCAGACATGTACCACCCAAACATTAGATGTGCCAAAAAATGTGTTGTTTAAGAGCAGAAAGAAAACGCGTGGAAGGTGGCAGTGGATGATCAACTCATTACGAATAGATCTCTGTGCAGGACGAAGGCCTGGATGCGTTACGACTATCGTGACGAGAAGATTTACCAGAAATAGCAAGAGACGGGTAATCCTCAAAATGTTTGGCAGAGAATCAGGGAACACACAGAGAATCTATTGCTCACACGTCGAGCAGTTTTTGTCTGCAAAAGATTTGCAGCCGAGTACTAAACAATTTTATGTTAATTTGTCCAGTCACACTGGGGGAATTTTTATGTTATCTCTCCACCATTATGCAAAAGGAGGGTGAATCCAATATAGATCACCCAGATTACATACAAATACCCTTGAATTAAAGCTGACCATCTAGACTTTAACCTCATGGTTATGCATGGGAAAGCTGATTTTAAGATAAGGACAACCCAAGAGCATACATTTCCTTTGCCCTTCACAGTAGGTTACATGCAAAGCAGCCTGATTTCTCCTGAGTGATGTCACAGACTGCAGAGCAAGTGTGCTTGAACGAGAGAACAGGGCAGCCAATCAGCAGCAGGCATTCTGCAAAAAAAAAAAAAATAAATAAATAAAATCCCACACTGCCCCTCCCACACCGTAAGCAGCAGTGGAAAGCAGATTTCTGAGCATTCTGTGGTGCAGCACCTCCCTTGAGCTACCTGGAACAGAGACGGAGGAAGTGCAGAAGCAAAAGGGAGTGAGGTTATAAGCTTGGGGCAGAATAAAGGTCTCTCTTTGCAACCAGACCTGTTTGAATTCTCAGGCCTGCAGGGACTGATCAGTGACGGGATTGAGAACCAAATTTATGGTGCTTTAAACAAAAGGACTTCACAGACAAAGAGGACTCATGTAGCCTCTCTTATCCGTTTCCCAGGAAAAGAGAACTTTCCTCAACTTCCGTAATCCACTTGGTGAAAGGTCATTTCACCACTTCTTGAAAATATACACAGGACCATTTAAGGAGGAAATGTACTGCCCTCCATTATCCTGTTTATAAACTATACATTAAGGTTTTGGGGCTTGATAAACAGATAAAAAAAAAAACCTCACAAAACAACTGGCACATGCGTGTGCGTATGCATGGCTGCACTGTGTAACTCGTCTCCGCACAGATTGCAGTGAAATACTGGCGCTGCCTCGCCACACAGCTGCTCCCCTCTGCGATAGGACGCGTCACCAGTCTCTTCTCCTAATTGGCTACTGGTTAAAAATAGCCGGGGCTACCCATCATGGGACTGATTTGCAGCTTTCCTTCACAAAGCTAATGCACTCTCAGGGGCTGCTTTGAACTCCCCGCCGCACATCAGCTCTTCCTCACTCCTCGTGTCGGGCAGCCATTTGTATCCAGCTGCCATGGCCCTGCCTCTGCCTTCATGCAGCTGCTGCAACCCGGAAAAACACGCCGTAGTAATGACAGTGTGCAACACGGTGCACAAACATCATTCCCAGGTCTGAGGTTAAGGCCATAAACACATTTGTAGCGCACCCAGTATTTTTCAGCAGATAAAAACTATAGGCTGTGACGTTACAGGCGCAGAGCAAGACATGAGGGAACGTAACAAGGATGCAGGTGTAACGAAATGCCCAAAACACGACAAATGAGGCTGCGAGTTGAGAATTCGAACAAAGGCGAAGCGGTATGGCACCAGTGGTGGACGAAGTACACAAACCACGTACTCGAGTAATAGTACAGAAACTCAAGGTAAAACTTGAGTAAAAGTACAAAAGTATTGGCCTTCAAATGTACTTAAGTATCGAAAGTAACGTACCATCAGTTAATATGGCTCTAATATCCTGTTATCTCTATACCATGACTCTTGCATAATGAACTCATTTATGTTACCTGCTCTGCATATAAAACCTACCAAATAGAATTTGTTTTCTAAAGTAAAATGCTGTGTTCAAATGTTTATTTCACAATATCAATGCATTTAGCTGGAAGCTCCAAATACTATGAACCATGGTAAACCAAATAACTACCTAGCTAACTTAGCTAGCTACACGCGAGTGCGTTGCTAAGGCAGTTTTCGGTTGTGTACTAGCAATAGCCTACTTAGCTAGCCAACTAACCATGTATACAATGAAAATGTCGGACTTATTTTAACATACACAAAGAAACGGTTTGCTGCAAGATATTGTTAGATTTCTCATTAAGGTAAATGACCAGTAGGCCTGTCAAATTATCTTACCTCTACATGCTTCCTTAAATTGGATGGGGAATTTTTGGAGGAAGAAATCGTATGATACTGATTCAAGCAGAGAAGGCGCTTGAAAACGAATCTTTTTTTTCCTCAACTACTTCTAAAAATGTGGTCAAATAAGGCTATGGATTGTGTGGCGCGTTACAATCAGTAGATTCATCCATTTTTAAGTAGGTATATTTTCTTTCATGCTGTTGTGTTACCGGTATTAACTTGTACACTGTTGCATTACGTTGAACCAAACGCTGATTGGTGCACGTGCTTTGCGCTTCTTTTGTTTTGACGTTACTTTGTTGAACACATGAAGGCTGCAGTAAAGAGATTTCGCATAATGAAGTGGAGTAAAAAGTAGGATTTTTCACTTTAAAATGTAGTGGAGTAAAAGTAAAAGTTACAAAAAATGGAAATACTTGAGTAAAGTAATAAAAAAAAATTAAGTACAGTAACGAATTACATTTACTTCGTCACTGCCCAACACTGTATGGCACGCTCTGCAGACAGCTGCAAAGGCTTGCAAACTAGGCGCGAGAGCGCGGCACTTTCCAGGTGCTGGTGAAATGAGGGACAGGTGCAGGTGATTACTAAAAACGTGGGTGATTGTGAACAGAGAGGTGGTTGTGACGTGTGATTGGTGGTTCTTAGATTGATTGAGGACCAGAGCGTGACACAGATACAGTGACAGCTAGCGAGTAGCTCACTTACTTAGCTACTAAACATAGCAAGCTTCAGGCCACTGGGAGAAGAGTAAAAAAAAAACTAATTTACCCCTGATCGAGAATAAAATGAGATTGTCCTTAACTACTTCTAAGGACGACTTACACAGCAGTAAAAAACAGCTAAAAAAACAAATCCAATGATGTATAGTAATGTCTTCCCAGTGACTTGTAGGGCGTAATAGTAGGTAATCTTTCTGTATACTACCCCTGAGCCGTTGTGCTGAAGTGAAGACTTGAAAAAAGCTTTTCAATGTAGTCGACCTGTGAAGTTAGCTAAGGTAACATGTAAATAATGATGTCTTAAAGATTCCATACCCTCCTCTTTTGAAGGCTGTTCTAGGCGTTCTGCTAATACACTTACATTGCAGAACCCTTCAAAATATTAGCAGAAGGGGCAAGGAGACACGTGCACAGCTGTGAGCCCCTGCAGTCACACTAATGAGCACTGCTGATTACACCCACTTTGACTGAAATGTGTCCTATAGTAAATACAAAATATGTAATGTCGCCCACATGAACAGGTTATTTTTTTTATTGTCCTTTACTGATATGAAATGTGGAGCTAGAGGCCTGAATGCACTACTGTCTTCCCCAGCACCAGTACATTCAAATGACCAAAACTGATGCGCTTTTAAATAATTATTATATAGATTCTGAAAGCAACAATGCTGCTGCATTACTACATAGCCATTGTTCATCTGTAACGTGGTGTTATGAGAGGAAGGACACGCGGCATCCATTTTGTACCGGCAAATAACCTTAAACTGCCTCCCTCCCTTACATAAGGCTCCAGTGGAGTGTGACTGACAGGGCCTGAATCACTGAGCTGGCCCCAGGGTGGTTCTGATCCAGAATCAGCTGTGGCTGGAGGGGATGTGCTTGTGCAGGACGTGATGCATTGTGACTGTATCATACTGTGTTCAGCTCCGCACAGGTCTGGACACTGAGCGTAAATGCAATTCGTCTTCGTCCTGCTTCAAATAATCTCAGGCACTCATAATCCTGAATGCTCTGCAGTGTTGTTTATGTTGTTGCTGAATTGTTATAGACTTTCAATTTATGAGATTTATGTTGTATGGTCCTAATCTGAAAAAAATGAACCCCTATTAGAAATGTAATATTACATACAGCTCTAAAACCTAAGAGAATGAAGGTCCGAACAAAACATATATATTCATGCTCTGTTTTTAATCACTTCATAGAAAAGTAGTTTTAGATTTTATTGAACACAATATACAATATTATACCATACATTGTGTGAAATATTCACCTGCACCAGTGTGGGATTACTAGACCAAACATCATCCCTCATGCAGATATTACTGACTGACTAGTCCTTTTGGACACAAATTGGACCAAAAGATCTTAAACATAGATTAACAAAGTTATACTGACAATTTGAATTCCAAAACTGCTAACAAGGCCAGAAAAAGAGTTCACATTAGCACAAATAAGTACAGAAGATCACATTTTTGTAATTCATATCCATTTTACACTGGTGTTCAAATATAGCAACATTTGTGACCAATATGAGTATTTTGAGAGTCCAACGTTGTATAAACATTTCTGAGCCATTCTTAGCAATCTGCATTCAAAATGCTATTAGAGGTTTCAACGGAAGTGCCACTCTGCGTACTGTCCTGTGGTATTGAGTTTCTTATGTTGCACCAAACAGTGACACACAAAGCTTCTAATATTTGACAGATGTCTACAGTATGTTCTTGTGTCTTATCTACACAGCCCCCTGTAACAAATGGATTGCGTGTATCTTACGTTACTTTTCTGGGCAGTTGTAAATTGTGCGATATATTTATGTATAGCCTATATAATATATATATATATATATATATATATATATATATATATATATATATAAAAAAAACAATATTATCAAATATAATAGACTCATTCCAAGAGCCCACTACACAAAAAACACCACCAATGTTCGGTAATGCAAGTGCATATAAATTAAAAATAAATTTACAAAGAACCATCATTCCTTATGTACAGTCAAAGGTAATAAATACACCATTACAAACAGCAAAGGACTGCCTTAAACTAAACAAACACAGGAGTCGGGTGTAAAAGCATGGGCAGATGACGTTAAAGTATATCACAGACACACGCATACTGCATTCACGCGCACACACACGCACACACACACACTCATTTTTTCATGCTACTTTGGCTATATACCATACCTAATAGACTTAGATCAGGTAAACTGCACAACAATGGATATTTAAGTGTATAAAACAAATGAAAAATATTTGAACATGGTCTAATGCAATGGTAAGTTAGCCTCATGCTTTAAACGGTATTGGGGTTTAGAGATGTAGAACTGATATATTTGATACATGACAAGCAACATTCAGCAGTCTCTAGTAATGATTTTCCCTAGTGATGATTTCTCCTAGTCAGATTCACTTCAAATCTTGAGAGTTGAATACCAAGGATATGTATTTAGTGAATGCAAAATCACAAGGGACTGACTATAAATTCAAGATGGAGGATTTTTAAAACTTTTTGTTCATTGAAGTGGCAGAGATTACTTTCCAAATGTATTTGCATTGGATAAAGTCCAGGAACAAGTTCTTGAATTGAATGTAGTTGAAGATTGTTTTGTGATGACTTGTGTTGGTAGCTAACTCACATTTCCCTTACCAATTACACCTAGATTTGACTCATTTGAAGTCCTGGTTTCATAATGGGTTTACGCTGTTACAACGGTTACTGTGAGTTGGGTGTGACAAAAGAATGCGCTTAAAGTAAAAAAAGAGAATCAGACAAACTTTTTTTTTCTAAAATGACAAAGTGCATCTTTCACTGGAAAATACATTTCTAAGTTTTCTGAACGCATGTCAGACATTTGGATTATTTAGTTATATTGCCAAATATAAAGGAAGACACTGAGTTCTCTCTTCGGTTTATATAAAATGATTCTGCATGTAAGCTGTCTGGTTTGCCTTTAGAAAACAAAAACATTTTCATGTACAGGTTTACTAAAGTGTGTTCAATAAATAAAAAATACTATTAAAAAGACAATAGTAAAAAGGCACACATAGTCTTTAGACAAATGGTACAGAAAAGTAAACAGTTTCTTTCTTTACAAATACTTGTTCATCAGTAGTTCGTTCGCTACCCCAACTTTTCTCGATAGCTTTAGAAAATAAGTCACTTGGTCCAAAAAAAAAACTCTCCAATCCTCTCAGTAGTGTCAACTCCTCAACCTTTGGCCCTGCGAGACGAGCCAGAGGTCTGCAGCTGGCCCTGCTCCTTCACGAGTCACACGTCCATCCTTCAGCTCCACAACGTCTGCAGCAGTTATTTCCTGAGAGCTCTAACCACACTGGCTCCAAGCGCAAAGAAGGGCCAGGCGCCATCTTCCCGAGAGGGCCAGAAACACTCCCTCTCTGGGCTCTGGTACAAAGCTTTAAATGCAAGATTGCGAGGGGAAAAAAAGAAGGTTACTACCCACTAAGGTGGGCGCACTAGGTCCTATGTGTCCACGGGCGAGGCATCTTGAGTAACGATCTGGATGTGTGTTGTTGCTGGCTCCATCCCTTCCCTCTGATCTTCCTCTTGTGCCTCATCCTCCTCGTCCTCGTCTCCCTGACTCTGTTCGTCCTTTTCTGTGCCTTCCGAGTCCTCTTCCTCCAGGGTGAGTTCGAACTGGAATTTGTCAGCCCCTGGGCCCCCACTGTCGCCTTCCTTGTCGGGCTGGTAGAAGGGTGGCGAGGGGCTCTGAGGAATCATGCTCTGGTACCAGTTCCGATTGTCCTCCAGAGTGTCCAAGATGTCCTGGGCATCTGGGTGCACCAAGTCTGCCCAAGTCTCCCACAACGGATGGACAATATAGTCAATAAAACTAACCTGGAGGCAGAAGAGATTCCATTAGTTATGACATCCTACAGACATTGAAATGATCATAATCCAACGTTTTTTGATAGCACATATTTAAAACAGCCGTGATCGGAAACTTTACATATTAGTACAGAGCATTGCAAATCAGAATTTGTATTGCAGACACTGACCTGCGATTTCTCCACTGAGGCTGTATGTTTATCACACATGGGACTGATCTCCATACCACGCTCTCTCTCGCGGTCGCCCTGGTGGAAGAACTCGTCCATGATGCGGTCCGTCCACTGTCTGTACAGCTCCAGAGACTTGGTTGGGTTGCTCAGATCAGCGCAGTGCACCATATTCCGAAGAACCTACGATGAGAGTGACCCTCTGATGAATGGGGTTTGGTTTATTGTATTCATAAGTCTCCTACGTAAACGCTAGTTATACGGGATACTAAATGTAATGTTGAAGGAAGTGAATGGTAATATTTCATTTATCTTAATGGAGGACTAACTGGTGAGAGAGTGCGCCGGTGAATGAGAAGCCAGAGGACACTACTATGCATCCATCAGAGTGCAATGTGGAGAAATGGGTTTGACTTTTAGAATAACCCAGTCTTGTACCTGCCTTCCCTTGAACATGAATCAGTTAATTCAAAATCAAAGGTCAAAAATCTTCAATGCCCCTACCTGTATCCTGTCTGTGTAGTTATCCAGAAGCAGCACTCCTGAACTGGTAACTTTCTTCGTCTCCACCATAGTCTTCAGATCAGCCAGTAAGCTCATGTGCTTAGACATGTCTGTGGCAAGTACCTGGGGGCAGGAACCAAAATCGAAACCCAGTCACCTTTGCACGAACACGAGGAAGTGATAGTGTGGTGTAAATAAAGCCGGGGAGCCGCTAAAAGCAGCCTAGGGGTGGAGGCTGAGGGGGCCTTACCATGTCGATGACCATCTTCCTTAGCGACTGCCTCTGTTTCTTAGTGAGGTTCTGGAAGATGTCACAGTTCTCCTCCTGGAGGAGCTTGAAGCCCACAGCCAGGTGGTGGTTCTCCAGTACTGACTCATCGTTGTACATGAGGGCGAGCTCAGAGTCTGAGTAAGACAAGGAAGAACGTTTAGTAATCTGAGCACGAATCAGACTGCAGCCTACAACCAGAGACACTCATCTGCACCTGACACAGCAGCGGTTTGTATCTACTTACTCGTGTTGATGAGGAACTGATTGGAAACGCCTGGATGGTCTACGTCGTGGATGGCTGCTGCGAAAATGGCAGCCAAGATCTCCAGATCAGTGAAGACGGCCTGTGGGGGCGGTGGGGAATAAACATCGTGATTCCTCTGTACAAAGCTAGTAAGTCAAGCACACGTGTCACACGTGAATGGGCCCTTACATCCAGTGCAGGTGTTGAGAGGAGGATGTGTGTGGACTGGGCTACGTCAGCGGCGTGAAGACTGTTGTGGTAGGCCACATCTGAGTGGTAGTGACCCTCCAGAGTCATCATGTATGTCACAAACATGTCGGCCGGGATCTTAAATGTCTTCAGCAAGTCGCGTTCCTATTGAGGACAGGATGAAAATTGCTTTTTAGAGGAGTTCAAGGCGTGACGCATGTAGACTCGTGTCTGTATTTGACAGAGGTGACGTGGACTTAAGTGGAGGTGAGAGGACTTACCTGGAAGATGGCGTACATAATGCACGTCAGGGGGCGGTTGTTGGAATATTCAGACACGGTAAATATATTCAGGCCCCACTTATTCAGGTCTTCCAATTCCTGCAGAGAGAAAAAAAACCGAGAGAGTGTGGTAAGACTTCTGAAACTCAAGCATCCTCCTCTAAGCCTTCTTCTCAGGAGAGGTGGTCTGACAGCTCATCTCCTGACTCTACCTTCGACAGCAGATCCTCCTTGTCGGTTTTGACGCCGAAGCGTGCGATGCCGCTGTTCAGACTGGGCCCGTGAGACACCTTCTTCACGCCGCTGATCTGAGTCATCAGTTGCTGCCTCTTCTTCTTTTCCCGAGCCTTCGGTGTAGGCGGAGGGATCTCCACCTCATTCTGTTTGTCTGTATGAAGAAACAGTCAGAACAACCATGTTAGAGCTTTTTAGTTTTGTTTTCGTAGGCGAAACTCAGCTTCAACAGTGGAATGCAAAGCAGGGTTTAGTATTCTTCTACTGCAGTAGACACATTGATGTGTCTTCCACTGCTTTGGCTAATAAGGCAAGAGACAGAACTGTGTCCAGATGGCATTCCAGAGCTCAATCTCTGTGATCTCCATGAAGAGCAGATACATAAACAGAGAGGCATTGTTAGAGAGTCGTTAGCTGTGTAACGCCTCTTGGTGAGGTGACGTCAGCAGCTGCCTCTGGCCCATAGGGACCCAGGTGCACAGATACAACCGAATGCCTGACACTGTGTGTGTGTGTGTGTGTGTGTCTGTGTGTCTGTCAGGACAGAGCAGAAAACTGTTCGGACTTTTGTTTGCTGAGACAGGAAACCCACAGGAAAAGCCTCATTCCTACCCTATCACTGGTGAGGGACATATGTATGAAGATTACATTTCCCTCCTAAAGCTCTGTCCCCCAAGGACAGAGGCTTTGAGCGAACAACTTCCTTATTTCCGCCTGTCTCCAGCGGGACAAAACCTGGGTGCAGTCCCACGGGCTTCAGTTAATTAGTCCAGTGACGATGTCTGTCTCCGTCTTTCAGACTTTTTCCTAACTGAAAAAGCTAATAATACGGTCTCAAATGCGTCCTAGCGTCCAAGCTGAAATCGGCAGGGGACAAAGAGTGGGACGTCACCGATCCATTCATTATTCCATCGTGCTGACTGCTGCTGCGCACGTTATAGCGTTTCCTTTGAGGGACTGGGAGAGACTGGTGAAGCTGGTGAAAAACGGCTGCTGTCTTACTCTCACTGCGACTACACGTCTCCTGTCCTGTCTGCGCCAGGTCCTTCCTGATGTCCCACCCTCCCCCCGAAACTGCCTTCCCATCCAAACCCCGATCGTCTGTTTAAATATGAACGAGTCCTGGGGCGAGCTGCATGCGCCCCCGCTCTGAAAGCCAGGACACCAGGGACGGAGTTAGAGGGGGAGACGGAGACAAAGGAGGCGAAGGGATCCTCTGTGGGGCATGCGTGATCCTGTCATACGTGCTACGCGTGCTCTTTTAAATGCGTACATGCTGGAGGAGGGAGGTGCAACGAGAACGCGCGGCTCACAGCCAACAGCAAATGCTGGACGCAAAACTTCACCCTGATCAAGGACGCTGGTCTGCTGTTCATTAAGGCAAAACGAGTGCACAAATATCGTGTGAGATTATAGAGAATGTGGCACAAGATTTCTGTTCTCTGACGCGCAACCGGATCAAGAAATTCAAACCCTGCTTAAAGCGTGCGTGTGTAGTGGTAATGGTGTCCCTATCTGAAGAGCAGAACTGAGTGAGTCACAGGCTCTAGTGCTCGGCGTTTCCGTTATGGGGGTTCCACCATGAGCATCACTGTACAACAGGATCCCCTCCCTTAATCTCTCTCCCCATCCTTACATCCTCCCTCCCCTCCCACCATCCTCCCCTCTCCCCATCACACCCTCCATCTCTCTCACAGACCCCTCCCTTCTGTCTGCTGCATTAGGCATCTCTCTCTCTCTCTCTGTATCTCTCTCTCTGTATCTCTCTCTCTGTATCTCTCTCTTGGATGATGGGCTGCCTGAGAGAGCGTGTACGACTCAAGTAAAGCTTTCCACAAAGACCTCCTGCTGTCCAGAATCCATACACTGACCTTTATTTTGCTTCTGTAACACCTCCCCTCCCTCCCCGGCTCTCTACCCACTGCAGACATTTCACGCAGGCCGTTCGAAGTGCAACCTTGCACCTGCAGCAGCTCCACGGCTGTGTGGAACATTACGTGTACGTGAGTGCGTATGGATCATGTGCACGGCATGGTTACCTAGGAAAGTGTTGGAGATATACTCTGACACCTGGTTGCCAGATCTGCTCATCTCGGAAAGGTGCGTCAGCTCCCTGTTCAACATCCTCTTGAACTGGAGGAGGGATAAGGAGAGGAGGGGCCGTTAGTATTAGGCAGATCTGTGCAGGAAGGGACCACCATCATTGCTGGAGGCTCTATTCATACAGCTACTTCTACGGATTAATTATTTCCATCCATGGAGACCTCACTGGTGGGGAACCGAATGTCTGCGTCTTGCACAGTATGACCAAATTTAATCGGCATCACAAGCAAATGAATATAGCGTGGTACACAGAAACAAGAGAAAATGCAAATAGGAATATCTACAAAATTACTTAGTAAACTTTTAGGTTAAAATCTGCAAATAGCAAAAAGTGGTAAAATAAACAGTGTAGGAAAAGCCATGTGTCTGAAACAAATATGTTCCATAAACGCACAGTATCTGTCAGAAATAAATAAACAAATGGATAAATAAATAAATAAATCTAAAACAAGGCAGCCATATCTTGCGTCACATTGAAAAAATTGCCCAAGTTGTTTTAAAATGGACATTTTTTACTAACAAAAAATCAATTCCAATATTTATGATGGATTTCATCACATATCTGTTGGACCAAACTCATTTTCAAACGAGATGCTAAAACAGAAGCCAAGACGACATTCCAGCAGAGGCAGCACATACAAAGCAGCCCAACACATCTCGCCTCAGCCTTCCAGACCAGACCAGCCAGCCAACGCAACACATACCCAGAACAAGCGACCACAGTGCTAAACTGCACGAACCATTGCTCCACTCTCCATACACACCTTGATGTAACCCCAGGACACAGAGAGAAGGTAGTTTGCCTCAGGCATTTTGGATTCTGATTAATATCCGAAAAACATAAAACAAATAAACAAAAAAAAAAAAAGAAAACTCCACTCTTATCCTTAAGGAAGGAGAGCTCCCAGAGAGAGAGAGAGGCAGACGATGGGGATTCCTCAGGAAGCAAACCAGTCCCTTCTTCTCTCCTCTGCTCTTCTGCTCGGTTGGCGTCAGCGGCTGGAGCGAGTGGTGGCGCGGCTGCGGTTCTGGACCGGGGCTCTCTGGCTCGTGCTCTCCATAGCGGCGATTAGCGAGGCGGGGGAGACTGGGGGGTGGGGGCGGGTGGCGTAGCGCCTGGTGGAGATCGCCTGTCCTGGGCAGGAGAGTCCGGACGTGCTGCGGTGCAGCAGCCGGAGCTGGAGCCGAGGAGGAGGCTCTGCTAGAGCTGATGAATTATGGAGGAGGTGAGGCGAGGGAGCGGAGGGAGGGAGGGAGGGATGGAGGGATGAGGAAAAAAACAGGGATGCTCATCTAGCTGGAGGGGGGCTTCCTCTGCACTGCTGCAGGGCTCTCTCTGCATCCCTCCCTCTCTCTGTGTCTCTGCCTCCCTCCCTCCCTCCCTCCCTCTCTCCCTCCCTCTCTCTCTCACTCGCAGTGTATCTCTATCAACCTCTCTGACTCTCCCTCTTTCTGTCTCTCTCTCACTCTCAGTGTCTCTCTCTATCAACTCGTGTCTCCCTGTTTCTGTCTCTCTCTCTCTCTCTCTCTCCGTCTCTCATTTTCATGCACATCTCTGTGCATCTTTTTCTCCCTCACTTCATCCCCCACCTCCTTCTGCTGAAAGCCCCAGCAACAGGGCTGCCCCAGCACACACACACACCATGTGACGGATAGACAGTAGAGTGGGGAGGGGGGACCCCACTTATCTACGCAGGGCAAGAAAGCAAAGGAGCAGGAGGAGGCAGGGGGAGGCCAGCTCCTGGAGAATGCCCTCTCCTCCCCGCGTCCCTCCTCCCCACATCTACAGCTCTCCACTGCTCCTTTTCACAGACCTTTCTCGCCTGAAAGGGGGAGGACACATTCGGTGGCCTGTGCATGTGTCGCCTTGAGAAAACCCTGCTGGATCCTGCCATAATCATGAGCTGGGGGGGGGGGGGGGTTTGGGTAATGAGTGGGTCCAGAGCAGCTACTGGCTCTCTGTAACATATGAAACGGCCATGACAGCAGCCCCAGACGGACTCCTGTGCTATTTTTACCCAGCAGACGCAGCAGAGGCTGGTGGGAGGAACATGGTGAAAGAGAGAAAAGGGAGAGACTGGGATAATTGCCTCTCCTTGTCTGCTTTGCGGTGACATCAGCTTCACTCTCCCATACACTCTCTCTCTCTCACACACACACACTCTCTCTCTCCCTCACTCTCTCTTCTCTTCATGCCACCTATCAGAACACAGCCAATTACATCCCAAACGCCATGGCAACAGTGTCACATGACCTGGGCTGCTGCAGAAGGTTCTTTTTCATGTGAGGCATCTCCCTCTTTCTGCCCCTCTCCAAACATGGCTGCCGAACCCATCACGAGGAGCTCACTGCACTGCACCACACACACACACACACACACACACACACACACACACACACACACTCACTTGCGAGATGCATACTTCCAGAATGGATGGGATGCCGTGCTGGTCCACCGACAGGGAGACCCCAGTGAGGGATGTACACACTCTTGCTGACCATCTTGTCTGGGTCCGTTCCGAATCGATTGTTTGGAGGACAATTACTGCACTCCTAATACTACGTACTCCCTTTTTACAAGCCACCAGAGCTCAGACTCGTTACACAAGTGTTAGAATAATCTCCGAAACGTGCAAAGATGACATAATGGTTTGGGTATGTAACAAAAGCTATTTACCAGACGCCTCAGATCTGAGAGACTACGTGTATGGAATTCTGAGGGTGAACCATGAAAATATATTACATTTCCAGCTAAGGACTGTGTGTGTGTTTGTGTGTGTGTGTGTGTTTGTGTTTTCTGTGCCTCCATGAAAAAAACAAGTAGGAGGGAGGGAAGAAGAGATGCATGAACAGGAGACAGGAGAAAAGAAACAACAGCAAAGATTCTCTGTGTCCTGTTACAGCAGGGAGAGAGAGAGACAGACTGTGGACACCACATCTCACCCCCTCTCTGTGTCCTGTTACAGCAGGGAGAGAGAGAGACAGCCTGTGGACACCACTATTCCCCCCTGTCTCTGTGTCCTGTTACAGCAGGGAGAGAGAGACAGTTTGTGGACACCACAGCTCGTCCCCTCTCTGTGTCCTGTTACATCATGCACACTTGTCAACCTCACCATTTGTCTCCCAGAAGCAGAGCACTGGAAAACTCAACCCAGGCATTCAGATGAATAAGAGTATCTGTGTCTCCTCTGTTTGACTTTCTACTTCAGCTACTTATTTTGCTAAACTTGGGATATTTTAATATTATATTTATAATGCTAATGCAAAACTGCATTTTGAACAAAATTCATTTGAGTTGTTTTGAAATGTTTTATATTCACTACCCTTTTCTCCCACTAGTGGGCAGTATAAACTTAAGCAGGCTATAATTACTATATTACTGTATGAGGACCATGAAACAATTGATCAGTTTTGTCTTGTTTATTTGTATCTTTAGGCCAAACAATTGTCTCATATGTGAAATACATATGAATCCACAAAACTAGAAAAAACTTGTAGAAGTAAAAAAACCTATATAAGAACCTGAAAACAACTGACTTAGTGAGCTCTGTGAAGTTGTGACATAGGTCCACTTCCCTGAGTGTTGCTAAATATGTGTCAGATTTTCACTCATGATAGTGTCATTCATGGAACCAAGATCTGCAAGAGTGGTAAACCCATTATGTTCATCAGTATACACAAAGACAACATCAGCATTAGCTAATCTGATGACGCACGGCGAGGTGACAAACCAGTTCACGCACACGTTATGACACAGCAGCCTTCTTGAGAAAGACATGCAGTGTGCTAACGAACAGGTCCCAATCTATGAGCTAAATAATGTCTCACTTCCCATTAAATGACTCAACCCCCCTCTTTTTCTCTCTCTCTCTCTACAATTACATAACATTTTCTATGTAAATGAAAGAAAAAGAAATGTCAGTGCAAATGCATGAGTGAGACACATGCCTTTTCTCCCCTGTCCCCAGTATGAAGATGTAATAAAAACATAAGCCTCAGAGACTCGCACTGTTTTCTTACACACAGACCTCATATCTTCCCACAGGAGAGACAAGAACGATGAAGACCAATGAGACCCATAAAGCTGGTCACGTATGGGGAATCAAATTTACAGCCTCGAAAGAAAAAGTAGATGAAAAATCCCCCTTTTATTCCAGTTACATTTCAAACTTAGTGACAACAAGCCAAACGCTGGAAGCGTGAGGCGTGCGAGCTGGTGGCGGTAGTGGAAAGCGGCTCTTCAACACGTGTCCTGTTTCACAGACATGTCTCTGGCTGACTGCGGGGACGGAGTGTCTGCAGGGCGAACGAACAAGCCTAGCCAGCCTGGGACCTGCACGGTCCACTGCCTGTGAGCGGGCAGACACACACGCAGAACCCGAGATACACACACACACGCCTCTCCGCAGCACAGAACACACTGCAGCGCAGTCCGCCGGGAGAAGTAGAAAAACGAAGAGAAAATAACACCACTGATCACTGATCACCACTGATGATTCTGATCACTGATCACCACTGATCACTCTGACCACTGATCTCTCTGACCACTGATCACCACTGATCACTCTGACCACTGATCTCTCTGACCACTGATCACCACTGATCACTCTGACCACTGATCACTCTGACCACTGATCTCTCTGACCACTGATCACCGCTGATCACTCTGACCACTGATCTCTCTGCTGCTCACTAAGCAAACAAAAGCCTGCAAAGATATTTTCTAACAGAACACTTTAACAACTCTCCAGTTCACTCATGTAAAAAAAAAAAAAGACACCGGTCAAAATGTAAACCGCACTCCCGCTAGCAGAGGTCGACTGTAGCAGATCCTCACCTTTTTCCAGCAGTTAACTTTTCCAAACTTTCTGTGCTCTCTCCTCTTAAAGCCGCAAGCTCCCATTATGAGGTAGCGGGTTAAGTCCTGCTGTTTGTGTGTGTGTGTGTGTGTGTGAATGTGTGCTGTACGGTCCAGCGTTGCTCGGTGTCGGCATTTGACAGACGCAGCAGTGTTAGTGACTCAGTTTGAGCTGTGCACACTGACTGCCTTCCACTGTGCGAGTGTCACAATATACACGCACGCCCTGTGAGCCAAGGTCCTCCCCTCTCTGCCGACAGCATGCGCACACATCAGCAGCTCATGGGCGATTGCAACACAGTTTACAGTGTAAATAGTCTCTGCACAGGAGCGGGTGCAAGGCTGCAGGAGATCTTAACTCTTCCTGCCATCAAAGTAAACATCACACATGTTCATCAAACACACTCCCTATACTCCATTTGTATAGACTGTATGCACATGCACGTACATTACTCCCGATTAATGACCCTGTGTTACTAACACCTTGATTCTACTGCTTACAATTGCTCTACATAACAGCGGTCGGGCAGATTCACGACATGTAGATTCTGGTGACATGTACCCATCAGTGGTGCCACTCCACTACCACCGACCCAAGAACTAGTCCCTCAAAACCTGGCAGACAAAACCATTGTCTTGCGACCGTTAGTGGGGCAGAACGATTTTAGAAGACATTAAGATGAAAACTATTTGCAGATATTCTCCCGTGGATGAAGTGCTTGTTCAGTGACCCTCTGTTTATTCTAATAGGTGACTAATATCAGTCCCCAACCACAGTGACCTCAGGGAAAAGCTGATCCGATGTCATCCCCACTTGTACATTTTGCTTAAATCACATTTTATTTTCATATGATCGAACCAATAAACCCATAATTTAAATTATTAGCCCTAACAGCACGCTACCATACAAAAGCATTTGTGTGTGTGTGTGTATGTATGTGTTCTTCCAGATATAAAGTATCTAATTATCTCCTGCATTCACCTCAAGGGGTTGTGTGTATCCAAGTGTGCGTTGGTTAGTTGTGAGAGAGAGTGTATGTATGTGTGTTTGTGTATTGGTCCCTATTGTCCTCAGTAGGGTCCCCTTGCTGTAGTGTAGGGTAGTTTGACGTCAGAAGAAGCAGAAACAAACAGAGAGCATGTGACCTTGCCTGCCACTTGCCATTCACTCCTATTGTAGTCTGCACCCGGCTAAAAGCCAGGAAGGAGACAGGAAGCTTGAGTCTCACACACACACACACACACACACACACACACACATACAAGCACACACACACACACACAAACACATATACACACATATACACACACACACACACACACACACACACACACACACACACACACAACACCACTAGACTGAGCAGCTGATCGGACACCACTTATCCAAATACATGCCTAGCCAAAAAAACTAACTTCTCATGCTGCTATCCAGTATAAACCCACGGGATACATTTTTATATTTAGCATTAAACTGTACATTATACATTTGACCACACACAAGAACTTACAAACCATACAAAATATTCCTTCTTAAAACTACAAAGGCAACTGTACAATACACATTTAGGTCCCAAAATATAAGTACACACACATAACCCTAACCATAACCTAACCCTCTACATATATATATATATATATATATATATACATACAAATATTATATTAATATCATATATATAAAAATAAACAGCTTCTAATATCCCTATAACTGGAAGAGTTGCTCAAGCTGGTAATGGTAATCAGCTAGTGGGCATACATATGCAGCAATGTAGAATAGCTCCTTGTGCAAAGTCTGAAAATCCTTTCGGGTGGCGTCAGACATGCTCTGACCTGCTCAACGAGGAAAACAGATATGCATAGAGCTCCGGCAGCGCAAGAACACCTCGGCAACCACTGACTGATCTGGGATCAGCCGCCCCTGCTGAGGACACACCGCTTGCTGCCGCTCAGCGCGTCTGGCTGTGATTCAGATCACCGATTTCCACAAATTCTCAGATTAATTTTCCGATTTCTGCTGAGTGCCTCTACAAGTGAGATTTTTATAGATGTAAGAATGTGATGGATTATGTTAGCGCTGACATTCAGGAGATGTAGACCAGGGTTGTTTTTTATATTTAGCATTCGAGGTTTCACGTGAAGCCCCATATGCATGGGCCCCTCTGTAGGTCCATTCACTAAGCAGCCAGGATCCAAGACGCATGACGTTGACTGACGCTGAGCAAAAGCAAAGCAGACTTTTGCATGCCGTGTGAAAACAAAGAGGACAAACAAACAAGCATCAGCTCAGCGTTTTGACGAGCGTCGGACCGTACTGCACGGCGCAGAGCCGAGGGAGATGTCTCGGCGTTAATCTACGTTTCGTTTGAGGAGGTGTCGGGAGGTTCTGCTCACCTTGTTGGAGGCCATGTCACTGACGGAGCGGTACGTCTGGATGGTCTCCAGCTGGTCCAGACACCAGTCCAGCTCCTCCATGGTCTCCATGGCGAGCTTCTGGTAGGAGTCGTCTGGATGTAGGCACAGAGAGAGAGATGCATGCTCAAACGTCTCCTCCATGGCCTCTCCAGAACTGCCTGCTAGACCATCCTTCATTCTGGGCTTACACACACACACACACACACACACACACAGACTCCTGCTGACTGTATGAGAGTAAGGGAGTGAGTTTTGCAGCATGCTAACTGGAAGAGGGTGTGTTTTTTTGCTCTTGCAGTCTTTCATTCGTTGGCTGGGCGATACTGCTTCCTGACACTGTTCCCCTTCTCTCTCTCTCTCCTCTTTCTCTCTCTCATCTCCTCCCTCCCTCTCTTCACCTCTCTCTTCATCTCTCTCCTCTCTCTCTTCACCTCTCTCCTGCTCTCTCTCTCTTTACCTCTCTCTCTCCTCCTCTCTCTCTCTTCACCTCTCTCTCCTCCTCTCTCTCTTCACCTCTCTCTCTTCTCCCCTCTCCTCCTCTCTGTCTCCTGCTCTCTCTCTCCTGCTCTTTGGTCCCGCCCCCCCACTCTTCGGGGACGATTCTGTCTGTTGGTTCTATGCCTCCTGCTCTCCTGCATGTGTCTCCCACCACAGTGAATTGTGATGTGAATCAAGACGCCTATTTTGCATAGCCATGTGCACGCAAACACACAAGCTGTCTGCACATGAAGAGATAGTCACATCCAAACAAACACTTCCTCATTTAGAAGAAAAAGAAACCTCAGGCCTGAAAACACACATGCCCCCCCGCACAAATTTATTTTTCTCACACACACCCTCACACACTCTTTAAACCACAAGTTTGTCCCTGTCCTGTCCCACCGCCATAAGCCTGGGCTTGAACTATGTGCAGGACAGTGTGAAGCATCTCTCAGAACTGCACATGATGGCAGGTGTGTTATCACGTCATCACAAAGGATGAACTACGAGTCCCTGATAACTAGGAAACATTATTGTAAGATCTGGCGGATAGGCAGGGAACAGTTAGTGAATACAAGACAATGTACCATGACAAGTGATATTGGCTTGAAAAAATTCATTTCATTACTTGTAATTATTTGATCACTCTTTTTTTCATTTTCTCAGTGTCTTATAACAACCCCTCACCCAAAACATAAATAAAGGGCCACAGTTGTCTTAGACCTGACAACAGTGCACTTACTGGGAGTCAGACAACGTGTATACATGGATCATCTAGCTACTCTAGTACACAGCCGAAAGTATAACCACTTGGGGATGTTACAGAGAGGGAGTAGATTTGAGAATAATAGCGAAAGAATCACTATAGTTTTTACTATACTATGATTTTTTCATATGATCACCATGCAGCTGTGAATGACAGGAAGGCCAATCAAGATATCAGAAACATTCCAAAATGTCACTCCGACATTTACAGTAATAATGCATTACGTGGGGATGTGGGTGTGTGTTGTATGACTATATATTAGAGTAAGCCTATCAGGGTACTTCAGGTCAAAACCATGGGAGTATAATGAATGCTGTGACCGGTTTGGTTTTGTGGCCTCCAAAAGTGTGTGGGTGTGTGTGTAAGTGAGTGAGTTTGTGAGTGAGTGAGAGAGAGAGAGAGAGAGAGAGAGAGAGAGTGTATGATATTTTGGGTGTTTTCAGGTCATATCAGTTTGAAGCAGAGCAGTTTAAGAATGACATCTACGACAGTTTCGGGAAAGAAGAGGCGGATGTGGTGTTTGTGATAACAGCTGTGTGCTGTATGTTTGTGCGCCTCTGTGTGCTTAGGCCAAAGACATGACATTTCAATGACTTTTGACTACTCTGAAGGTTAATTCACAGCAAAAGGAAGAGCAAACAGCAATACACAATCTTACATATGGACATAAAATGGTGATAGTTCCATACAAAAGTCTTTAAATGTAAAGACTTTCTTCACTTTTTTCAAGACGTTCCAAAAGAAAGTGAACCAGTCACAGGATATGAAGTTTAAAACGCTTTTGATATTTTCAAAGTAGTTTTCAAAGTTTTAATCTTTGTAAGAACTAAGATGTTTTCTTAACATTTATCATCCATTTCCTAATACTCTTGTTATATTTTTCAATAGCGAGATGTTTCTCAAGATATCCTCTTATGAGGATTTAGACGATTTGATTTAAATTTAAATTTTACTTACACAATGAAAATTTTTTCATACTTTTGCTAAAATTGTTCCCAAATACATTATGTACATATATAAAACCTAAAATCAAAGAGTCCTCAATAAGTCTGTAGTGTGTTAGCTATTATATCCACTTTCGTGTGTTTAACACATTACACATGTTTGAGTGTGCATGGGATGTTTGAGTGATATATGTGCAAAATTTCAGTGCTGTTTCAACAACACACATGACTATTTTAGCTTCCAGAATCACTAAACCCTCACAAATCTGTACAGACTGATGCTACTGATGCTATTGTGTTCTATTGTGCATAGACACTACCTTAAAAAAACCTTTTTCTCCACACTTTTGAATGATATTGTGTGGTGTCACAATTTGTATCTGTGGTCTTTTTGAGTTCTGCTTAAGCGTGGCCGTTCTGAGCAGCAAGGCACCAGTTCTGCTCAAATGGTTTCCATCAGGAAGCCGAAACCGCTTCTTGGCGTGTGAAGACCTAAACAAGAGCAGCATTGAATGAGATGGAGGAGGTGGAGTAGGTGGAGCAGGCCACTCTCACAGCCACATGAAGGACGGACCTGGACGGACCTCACACATGCTGTGGGCCCAGAGCTCAGTGGACCACACAAACCCAGCGCGTTTTTTACACACATATTTTTACACATATTCTTCGGTATTTTCAAAAACACCAATGGATATGCGTAAAGAAAACACGGAGTGAAAAGCTGTTTCTCTCGTTTTTAGGATTTTTAAGACAATTTGGCTAAGCAGTCATGTTATCCGGTATGCTTTTAGAGATAAACATTCTCTCTAACAGTTAAACACTGGCTACTTGTGTGTGTGTGTGTGTGTGTGTGTGTGTGTGAGTGAGAGAAAGAAAGAGTAACTTTGCCAGACCCAACGGCCTGATGTCTGTCTGTCCAACTGCCCCCACAACCCCCTCTCTCACCATGAGTTCCCTCACAGAGCAGCTCCTGTCTCTCAGCAGTGGCATTCCGGAAAATATTCCACAGAATTTACGAGGCTGTGCTGCAAATCAAACCCTGGAGCAGGGAGAGGGCTGTCGCGGGCATGCTATTGGTCATGGAGCAGCGCGCTAGATGGGAATGCAATCATGCAGTTGTGGTGTGGCCACGTTGTTGTAGTTACCCCTTAAGCATTCCATCATCCTACCCCTCGAATCCTTTGATCTCTCATCCAGCCCACTGCGTTCAGTTACCCGGCACTAGCCAGTTATGAGCAGAAGGGCTGCAAAAAGCCAGTGCTGCTAACATTAAGAGTGCTGCTAACATTAAGAGTGCAGCTAACGTTAAGAGTGCAGCTAACATTAAGAGTGCAGCTAACATTAAGAGTGCTGCTAACATTAAGAATGCAGCTAACGCTTAAGAGTGCAGCTAACGTTAAGAGTGCTGCTAACATTAAGAGTGCAGCTAACGTTAAGAGTGCTGCTAACATTAAGAGTGCAGCTAACGTTAAGAGTGCAGCTAACATTAAGAGTGCTGCTAACATTAAGAATGCAGCTAACGCTTAAGAGTGCAGCTAACGCTTAAGAGTGCAGCTAACGCTAAGAGGTCTCAACTCAACGCTACTGGATGAGTTGGTGTACCTCAGAAGGCTCCAGTGTTCACCTCTGTGTATTTCCGGGTTTAGTTCGATTCGAAAGACCTTGAAGATGAACACGTGCATTATGGACATTAATAATTAGAGGGAAGCAGACAGAACAACTAGGGTGAGCATACAAGGGCTCCATAACACCACCACGTTTTAAGAGTAGGATAAGCTACATTCTCTCTCTCTCTCTCTCACACACACACACACACACGTACACAATCAAAGTTTTGTTGAATTACCTGGCTTGACCCTTGTGTCTAAATCAAGAGTGTTGGTAGACTTCAACAGTGCCACTGTCAAAAAAAACAAAAACAAACAAACCACCTCTCTAACCACTATAGTCCCGTTAATGAAGATTACTAAGCCAACATAGCCTGATTAACTGGCTGGCAGGGTTCCTGAATCTGGGCAGTAGAAAGGAGGCAGATGATTGGAGCAGGAGACAGGGGGGCAGAAGACAGGGGTCAGGATCAGAAGGAGCCTTTGCTATGCGTTTGATGTCGCAACGGTTTGGCCTGACAATTTCCTTTCGGAAAGCCAGTTATGGAAGCTGTATAATAACAACTCTTTCCTCGTGTAATGGAAGCATCATCCAAAACACACCTATATAACCAGATAGGAAGGAGAAAGAATGAAAGACAGATAGAGAAAGAGAAGGTAGCCAGCTAGAGACTGTGAACTAGCAGCCTGAAATCACACGTATGACGTACACCGTGTGCCACAACAAAACAAAGCCATCAGACCTGTTACACTCTTCCTCTACTCTCAGTTTTCTTTCCCTTCGATCATCAGGGAAACAGGATGGAAAGGATGTGTCTGGTGCATGTGAGAGAGAGAGAGACATAGAGAGAGAGAGAGAGAGAGAGGGAGAGAGGGAGAGAGGGAGTGGGGAGACTGGAAAGATTTACGATGAGCACTCTGAATGGCTTGGAGTCTGTCAGCATGTCTGGAGCATATCAGGTCACCCTGTGCTGCCGTCCCATGAGTCTGTGGGGAGGAGGGGGGGGGGGACTCCCATACAACCAACCAAACCATCAGGCAGTGAGTAAGCTACATTTCCTCCAAAACAGGCCAATTAAGATTGATTTGAATCCTTTTTAAAAACCACCTCAAAGGCTGCACTGGTCTGGGACGTGCAGCCAGATCTAGTGAGCTACACAGCCTCACCACCTCACATTATAAAGGTCTCTCCAGTAGGAATCGGCGGGACAGTGGTCTGAATTGCATCAGATATTCTAATGTAACGTCCTAGTAGAGACGAGCGGACTGTAACAACTCTTCTGACTGGTGTGTGCACAAGAACACCAAAGTTTAGAGAAGCTACTTCAGAAGTCCTGCAGTGTGGGGGGGCCCAATCTCCCCCTCATTGTGTCCACCCCTGCGGTCGTGAAGAGACAGGTACTCCTGTCTCGTTCCCTTCTGAAGCTCAGCTGCAACTCAGCGATCGAAAACAGGTCTCTGTGCAACACCTCACAGTCTATGGTTCCATCAAAAATGAAGAGTTAGACCCATGACAAAAAGTGGTAAAATACGTAAATGCTCACATGAAAATAGGGTGAATCTGATTGGCTAGCCTGAAGGCCAATGCACCTCCCCGGTTGGAAACATTACAGTGTGCTTCTGACCTATCCAGGACAGGGCCGTGTGGCAAGGCTGCTGACATATGTGTCCACAACACCTTAAAGTGTTGAAAAGCCAATGACTCAAACTTTTTAAAGCTACTCTTGGTTAAGAAGCTGAAGTTTTGTTTCTTTTCTTAATAAGTCCTCAGCCCTCTGCCTTAGAAGCAAAGCCTGTCAATAACACAGTAACACGAAAATTTATTGTATTTTCTTTCCCTTTACGTTTCCTTCTCTCTTCAGCCCCAAAGAGGAAGTGAAACCATGACTCTCACTCTCACAACCTGACAGGATTATGAGTGGCCTTAGTGACAAAAACATTCCACAAACCAGATTTTTTTTTTGGCTGTTTACACAAAGGGATTAGATCCAATTCAAATGTAAAAAACAAAGGGGCCGTACTTTTACTAATAATCTCTCTCTGTCTCTCTCTCTCTCTCTCTCTCTCTGGTTAAGCTTGTGTGAAAACTTGCAAGCCTTTTGGCAGGAGAGCTCAGTGAGGAAGGGCAGTTTGCCTTCTTTATGGCCGTGCTGACGTCAATGGCATTATTCAGATAGTTAGCAGGGTGCATGTTCTCAGTGCCAAAACCCGATGCAGACTTCCCTCTCGGAGCCAGGCAAACATCTGCTCGCCTCATACAGAAACTCATTCAGACTTGAATATCTCTATCTCACTGTGGTAGATCGTCTGCTTTTGCCTGGGACGAGGGGGGGGGTGTTGACTTCAGGTGGGCATACAGCATATGAGGCGGAATGTCAGGAGGTTTTCTCGGCCAGCAGCAAGAATAAAGTGGGCAGCGTTGTAGGAGAAGAGAAGCAAAAGGCATTTCCATTTTGACTAACTCCTGATTGCACATACACACAGCAGCATATCTGGAATAGCACTGTGACTTCACTGTTGCTCATTGTTTTGATTCAGAGCAGAAAAAAAACTAACAGCTCAAGGTAGGTGACATCTTTCAGAGGGGTTGGGTTCCAGCGAATTTCCCTTCTTTTGTTTACATTTAATCATGAACGGATGGATGGCCCCAGAAAGACAGAGCTTTCTAGAAGGTTTCTTTATGTTGTGTTAGTTGCCTGGTACTGAGCCCCCCCACACACACACCCTGTCCAGCTGGCTACAGGGTCTGTGGCTTGTTTGGGCCTCTGAAGACAGGGAGGACCCTTCCAAACGCAGAAACCTGAGCTCTCCCATTACGTCTGTAACTATTCAGGCAAGCAGTCAGCTGATAGGAGGCAGCAGATAAAAGTTTTATGAACAGGCTTTCATTCAGGGGGACAGAGATGTCATCCTTTTACATTTTGGGATTTTTAAGTTGAATGCAGCATGTTTGCATCAGAGATTAGTGTACAAACAAACCCTACACACGTGAGGAATTAAACAATTCCTCATTAAACAATGTCCAACCATTATTGCGGACTGACACCCAAACTTGACGACGAGACTTCCACTGTACAATATGAGTGTAGTTACAATATCACTCCATAATATATGGACATGGTAAAAAGAGCAATTTTAAACATGATCCTTAAACATCCATTCTAAACAACATAGTCAAGTGCCAAATTAGATTTTATTACACAGAGTAGCATGATGGGTGAAGAAACTAAAAAAATAATAAGTAATAATAAAGAAGCCAGCCAAATCACGCACACACACAGGACAGACATGGATTTTATCTGAGGAGGAGAGTGAAAATATATGAGGCTAATATTGAGGGGTATATGACATAGCATTGTAGATTCACTGCGTTCCTGCAGAAATGTGCTTGGAACAATTTTGATACTTTAATCTGACTGTATCTCCATGTGACACCACTCCTGCTCTCACCATCTCCAGGACAGCCTCCTGATTTCCTGCTTCAGGCCTGTAAGGTTCATTTGATAATGATTTGACTGTGTTCGTTTCTCATACAGCGGTATCCTGGTAGAAAAGAACTGCAATATCCAAATTCAATAATGCAGCACTCAGCCTAGCGATGAGAAAAGCCTGCTAGCGTACCTTACGTCAGGTTGGTGTACACAAAATCCTCCAGAACTTCCTCGTTGATCACAACAGGCCAAACCTCTGAGTCCTCCTACCACTGGCCCATCGTGACATTCACACAAACAGGCATGCCTCTCACTAGAGACCAGAAATGTCTGAAAATAATATTAGTGATGTCACACCATCTCCAGGGGTTCGGAGTACATAAACATGGCGGAAGGCTCAGATCTTTGGATAGTTTGGCACCTAGGAGTGGACCGAGGGCTTTGGAAGGGGAGTGTGGCATTCCTCACCTCCACACACAGAGTCACCCCACACGCTACACATCAGGCAGTCAGACGAGTAAATATCACACACAAACTTGCTCACATCACTCAAAGGCTCCTAGTGGTTAGGTTCCAGAAGACAAACGCAGACACTGTCACGTAGACATACCCATGCCCCACTGCTCACTACGTACACAAACACACACACACACAAAAGCCTGAGAGATCTTGGCAAAGATGTCCCTAAGTAACGGCAGTTTGTGGCCAACCCACAGACACACACACACACACACACACACACACACGGACATACATGCGTATGCAGACAAACTCACAAGCACACACACACACACACACTTACATACACAAAAACACATCCACACACTTGACTGGGTAGTGGTGTGCTGAAACATGGCAAACCAGTCAGGGTCACTGCAAAGGCTTCCTTTCAGCTCACGTTTTCCCGCCCAGTGGGAAGAAAGACCCTGTCTGTTTGGGTGGGCTGTTGCTACCACAGTTGTTACAGCAACCATGTCTGAGGTGGATGATGAATGGAAAGGATTTGGCCTTTGGTACCATGCTGTTTTCAGACAGTGGCTTCAGTTAGCAAGCCTCTGTGCTTCAGAGAGAGAGAGAGAGAGAGAGAGAGAGAGAGAGAGAGAGAGAGAGAGAGAGAGAGACTGACAGACAGAGACTGCAAAACAAAAAAAAAACTTCTAAGAGAATGCTAAGAGAATGCTAACACAAAAATTCCCCTTTTGCCATTGCTTCATCAAAGGTTTGATTCTTTGTAAGAGCCATGCTAAATGAGGACAAACGCCCCATTTGCCGTGAGCGGGCGGCTAACCCAATCAGCCTGCTTAGCCAGGCATGCCAGTTTGGGAGGTCAGCTATGGTCCTGCTTCAGAAGACCGCCTGGATGTGTCCGCTGCTAACTCCACGGAGACTGGGGACGTGACTGAAAGCGTTCGGCTGGGGTATCGGGGCACAGGGGCAGGACGAGACCGGCGATCCACAGCCTGGAGGAACAACCTCCCAGCAGGCCTTGCACTGCAGACAGGGCACAAGCTCACACCCGCTGGGGCGCTGACTGTAAACGCACACACCCTGACCAAATACGGCCACGTATTTTTTATATTTATATGACTTACTTACAAGGTAGGTGTTTCTATTAGAGTGAGCAGTGTGTGTGTGTGTGTGTGTGTGTGTGTGTGTGCACAAAACACAGTGAGACAACATTATGAACATGTGCACATATTGGAACCAGCTCTTGTGCACATAGGTGCCACATACCTACACACTGTCACATCTGTGCCTGCGATTCACAAGAATGGCCACCAGTGACCACTCACGCTTGCATCTCATTTCACCTCAATAGCTCCCTTACAAAAGAGACTCTCACACATGCTTCTCTGTATTGTCAGTAACTCCTGCACTGTGTACCTAGTCATATGAGCTTCTGACAGCTCCTGTGTTTTCACCATTGCCTCATTCTGTTAACAGGTTTTCTGTGTTTTTGATTTGGACAGGTTTTGACAACCAGAATCTGGTATGTTTAAAATTGTGCTACATTGTGAATAGACCCTGCTCAACGATCCAGCCAAAATACACCTCCACCTTGTTACAGAAGACTCTGCCATCCAATGGCCCAGGGCTGCAGGGTCTTAATGCTTCAGGGCTCTTATAAACTGCAGGTAAATGATGCTGCAGAGAAACCAGTAAACCCACCAACCTGACACTGTTTCAGCCAGTTCTCTCTCCACACCGCCCAATGACTTGCTGCTCAGTCATCCCTGACAAGAGTGTCAGCTCCGCTGGTCAATCCAAAGGCTTCTTGTTACAGTGCTCAGCGTATTTCAGCCACCGGCTAAATGATGATGATGTCAAGATCACTAGTGATGACGCCAAGATCACTTGGTCGGTCGATCTCAAACCTCTGAGTAGCTCCTTCGTGACATGTTCAATCATTCTCCACCTCTGGACAGTATCCAAGAGATCCTCTGCACTTGCGTTGAAAAGGTTCGGCAGCTAACTATGACCTCATGTTCTGAACAATAGGAGTGTGGCCCGAGATGACGATGCACTCAAGACTAGTGTGCTGTCAGACTTCGAACGAGGTCGTAATGGTCAAACTGGATTGAAAGGACGACCAGTTCTTAAGTTCCTCAAACTGGCCACCCTGATTCATTTGCAAAAACAAATTCTCACATGCCTCGACCCCTTACGAGCCTTCTGCTCGTCTTCAAGGCAGAAAGCAAGAAATCAAGCAAGGATCTCCCCAGAAGAATGGTAAGAAAGGGTAACGCTAGCCGGTAGAGTTTTTAAACCTCAGCAGCCCTGTTTAACTAGCAGGCTGTTTAACTTGATAAGTATACGAGGGCTAAAGCTCTGATTGACCTCAGTGCTGTTGAAGAATGTAACGAGAATCCAGTAGAGACTCCCCTCTTCACAGCAAAGAAAGCTGGGGGTACTTTTTCCCCAGAGTACTGAACTCTCACCTAATCACTTGCACCTGCATCTCAGCTTACTTAATTAGTTCCCCTTTAAAACAAACTTGTATGTACCTGCTCTGCAAAGTACTGCTAGTCACTTCTGTGGCGTGTACCAAGCCTCATCTCTCTTTGACTGTTTCTGTGCTTCCACCATTTCGTTGCTTGTTAGCGGGTTATTTACTCTGTGTTTACTGGTACTTCTGATTGATTTGGGCAGTCTGTTTCTATCCAGACTCTGGATTCTGATACAGCATTTGCGTTTATGCTACACCTGGATCCAGGAGTATCTGATATCTGATATATTGTGACACACACTCACACACACACACAAACCCTTCTATTTTTTCATATGAAAAGTTAATCTGTCTTGGCCCTAGCTGGATATCCTGGGGCTTTATTGTATCCTGCTGCTGAAAAGTGATATCAGTGGGGAGGGACACAACCCAGCAGAGCCATACAGGTGTATGTATTAGTGTGCGCACACATGTAACAAACAGGAAGCGCTTACCCCATTTCCTGGATACAATCATAAAGAAATTCACTGTGAGCTTTCCTGTGACGGTGGGAGACCCAGTCGCATGCCAGTACAAACACTGCTCTTTGTTTTGAACTCGTCACACTCTTCATATTGTCGTGTTAGCGAGATCTCCTGGAGCGGAATACACTTCCCTTCTGCAGAAGCACCTGCACAGTTAAACCCTTATGGACAGCTGCACGTTTTAATGTAACATCAAACCCAATGATGTTAGCTGAGTGGACAAAAAGCCATTAGTCTACGATTTTAATTTCACCCATTCGTTTTGTTGCTGTGGAAACAAATGAACACATCTGCTACATAGAGCAGGTTGTGGGAGGGAGGGGGGGGGGGAATAATCCAAATCTCCATGACTGGTTGGTGACTGCTTCTTAGCAAGGCCAGCCTTCACTGAGGCTGGACCCTCCCGGTCTTTGACGCTGACGCTGACGCAGGCTCTTTTTCCCTGGGGTGGACCACCATGAAGCACACGACTGTGCCAGCAGCCTAGCCAGATTACACAGGCTGGAGGGATGGGGAGTTTGACACGGGCTAGCACGGCTATTAGCACTCTGCACCTCCTGCCAAAGACACAGGGCTGGCAGCTGGCTTGGTGGACCCAAAGCACGCTGCTTTAAGATTCCATCCCATCCACCAAGCACAGTCTGCAGTGTAATGCCTAGACCAACAAGTCTGACCCACAGTCACGGCGAAAAAGGAGAGGAACATTGGCATTTCCTACACAAAGCTCTAACTGATCCCAGATCAGGGCCGGGGGGCCGGGACCCTGCGCTCACATAAGCCCCGAGTCCCTAAGCTCTGGCCCAGAGTCATGCTGTTGGGGGGAGGAGCACAAGACAGAGCCGCCCAGCAGGTTCAGCACAGGACGCAGCCTGCATGCTAGTGACCTTCAACTTTTGCCTGGTGGCAAGTGACACGGGAAGGGCCTTCACACAGGTGCACAGACACAACAAGCACAAAGAAGACTGCAACCAACGTGTTTCTGCCTGTTTCAATCAATTAGTCTCGTGTCCACCGCTGAAATCGTCTTACATAAAATGAAGAATTCAATCCAATTATAGCCCTACACTCTGTTTACCAAAAGAAACAGAAGAAGCACACCATGACAAATAAACAACAGGTATAAAAGATTTCCCTGTGAGGAAAAGGGAAACGGTATTTACTGGATGTAAGACTGATTGCTCAGCATGGTTTACACACATACACACACACTCACATACACACAAGTGATTTGCCCTGCTCAGTCATTTAACTGGAAGTGTCACTGTATCTGACCCACAGCCCATAAAAGGGAGCCAAGAAATGGCCAGACACCATCACCATGGAAACCTAAACCGTCTGCCCTTTAGAGACTGGTCTTTAGCATGATATCATTGCAGATTAAAATGCCGCTATGGTGATATGGAGCTTGTGCCAAGCACACCCTGACCAGCAGTTCCAGGCATTGCACTGGGGGCTACTGGGAAAGACTTGAGTTCCTGAACACTTAAGTAAACAAAGGTTAGTTCTCAAACACTACACTGTTGTCAGATTATGATGGATGGTGGAAGAATTGTTGGGATAATATGTGCTGCAATAGATGTTTGCCAACACATTTGAATTGTACATCACGTAGTGCACAGTGTGCGTTGTGTAACGAAGCCAGTTTAACGAACAGGGGAAGTGATATTAGGACAGATAATAGATATTTTCAAATCACTAAACTCGTTCTAGACAGGCCAAGTCTTTGCCTGACGCCAGACAGGAAATCCAGAGTTTGCCAGTCAACTGATAAAGAGTTTTAGAGTAGTTCTACGGACGGCGAAGACTTCTGACCTTCTCAGAGATGCCAAGCAGATCAGCATATGACTCTGTGTAATGGCTTAGTCAGCATTTAGCACATGACATGTATGATGAGAGCTGAACTCTCAAGCTGCCCATTCTACGCCGGACACTCACACTCCCATGCGCTTCAGTTCCTAATGAATTCCACTCAAAAGGTTTCTGTTCTTTTCAGCCTGACAGTCGTGTAAATGAGCCGCAGTTAGAGGTCACAATTAGGGACAATCGCTGTACAAATCCAGCAGTTACGGCAGAGTGGAAAAAAAACAGAAATATGCAAACCGATTCCATAAAAGGAAACGTTTCAATGATTAGCTGAACAATGTTTCTTTTTAATCAATGAGAGAGCAAGTCCCTGACCCCACGTGTGTGTGTGTGTGTATGCAGGTGGGAGTCTGTACCCAGACACACACACACACACATTCAGTCTGGTAAAGGAAAGTGATCACACACACACACACACACCTCATACACCTTACAGAGTTTACATTGCCATTGTGACGTAATTAAAATGTTAATGTTCTAAAAATTATATTTTGTTTGGTTTATTTTACATTTTAAATATTTTTTTTGGATTCAGATATTTCCTTTTATGACTTTAATCACTTGCTTAACGTCGGTAATTATGTGATTAATCACGATAATTATGCCTTCAAAGCTATTCAAACAGTATTGCATAGCACATAATTTGGCTGAGAGAAAGTTGCAGAGATTGTTTTCAAGCTACAGAGTATAGCAGCATACATAAGAGATGTCTTAGAATTGAACAGGTGTCCATTGTGTGTGTGGATGTGTGTGTGTGTGTGTGTTGACACAGCAGGATATAGGACTAAGGACATTGTTCTGTAGCATGACTAAACCTGAATACCAAATAAACATGCAGAAGGAAGATTTCTGTAAGGTAGATTTCTGTAAGGAAGCCCAGAGTTAAGTGTTAATTTCTTAATTGCAGTTGAACTGACGCGATCGTGAGGTGACCTGTTTGGGATTCCACTCTACTTCCTCTTTCCTGCTGGTCCCAAACAACCTTCCCCCCATCAGCCTTCCCCCCACCAGTCTTCCCCCACCAGCCTTCCCCCCACCAGCCTTCCCCCCCCCACCAGCCTTACCCCCACCAGCCTTACCCCCCCCCCAGCTTCCCCCACCAGCCTTCCCCCCACCAGTCTTCCCCCCACCAGCCTTCCCCCCACCAGCCTTACCCCACCAGCCTTCCCCCCCAGCCTTCCCCCCCCACCAGTCTTCCCCCCACCAGCCTTCCCCCCACCAGCCTTCCCCCCACCCCTTTACCCCACCAGCCTTACCCCCACCAGCCTTACCCCCACCAGCCTTCCCCCACCAGCCTTCCCCCACCAGCCTTCCCCCCACCCCCCACCAGCCTTCCCCCCAGCCTTCCCCCCACCAGCCTTACCCCACCAGCCTTACCCCACCAGCCTTCCCCCACCAGCCTTACCCCACCAGCCTTACCCCACCAGCCTTACCCCCCAGCCAGCCCCACCAGCCTTCCCCCACCCCCCCCACCAGCCTTCCCCCCATCAGCCTTCCCCCCACCAGCCTTACCCCCACCAGCCTTACCCCCACCAGCCCCCCCACCAGCCTTCCCCCCACCAGTCTTCCCCCCATCAGCCTTCCCCCACCAGCCTTACCCCCACCAGTCTTCCCCCCACCAGCCTTACCCCCACCAGTCTTCCCCCCACCAGCCTTCCCCCCCACCAGCCTTACCCCCACCAGCCTTACCCCCACCAGCCTTACCCCAACCAGTCTTCCCCCCATCAGCCTTCCACCCACCAGCCTTACCCCCCACCAGCCTTCCCCCCACCAGCCTTACCCCCCCAGTCCAGCCTTCCCCCACCAGCCTTCCCCCCACCAGCCTTACCCCACCAGCCTCTTCCCCCCACCAGCCTTACCCCACCAGCCTTACCCCCACCAGCCTTCCCCCCACCAGCCTTCCCCCCACCAGTCTTCCCCCCACCAGCCTTACCCCCACCAGCCTTCCCCCACCAGCCTTACCCCCACCAGCCTTCCCCCCCACCAGCCTTACCTACCCCCCAGCCTTTACCCCCACCAGTCTTCCCCCCATCAGCCTTCCACCCACCAGCCTTACCCCCACCAGTCTTCCCCCCATCAGCCTTCCACCCACCAGCCTTACCCCCACCAGTCTTCCCCCCATCAGCCTTCCACCCACCAGCCTTACCCCCACCAGTCTTCCCCCCATCAGCCTTCCCCCCACCAGCCTTACCCCACCAGCCTTCCCCCCAACCAGTCTTCCCTCCATCAGCCCCCCAACCAGTCTTCCCCCCATCAGCCTTCCACCCACCAGCCTTACCCCCACCAGCCTTCCCCCCAGCCTTCCCCCACCAGCCTTCCCCCCACCAGCCTTACCCCCCCCCCCCAGCCTTACCCCCAACCAGTCTTCCCCCCATCAGCCTTCCACCCACCAGCCTTCCCCCCACCAGTCTTCCCCCCACCAGCCTTCCCCCCACCAGCCTTCTTTTGGTTATTACTTGTACTGTATATTGTATATAGTATTGTGTAGTATATTGGTGTTTGCTGTAAACATTTAAGAGCTAATACGTCTCTGTGGGTGGACTGATCCTGGAGTAATTTATCAGTGTTTTAATGTCGGAGTTTAGGAGGCTAAATTAATCAGATCCCTGTAAGGATGTCATCTAAACTTTTAAGAGAGGCATAAAAATCTTAAACTACCAAAAAGATCAAAGTAATTAATCTTTAGAACCATTAGTTTTTAGTATCTTTCAAGCCATTAAATACAAACGCCTTTGCTAAAATGACTATAAGTACGTGCTGAGTTCCCAAGTGAACACTGAGGTGCAGGTTGTGGTGGTTTCTAGCGTGCGGGTTTGTTGGAAGGCAGTACTGCAGGGCCGGACCTGTGACGTCTGCGTACGGCAGCAGCAGGGAAACCACCCAAGTAACTCGTATGACCTCTAACCACCGGCTCAACCGGTCACACACACACACACCGCTCACACAGCGGATGCAAACAGGCGCATGCACACTCACAAAACCAAGCATCCTATTTCAAACTCGACAATTTTAAAACCTGCACATAAATGGGAATTCATTCACATTCCCTCTGCACATAAATGGGAATTCAGTCACATTCCCTCTGCACATACATGGGAATTCATTCGCGATTCACACTTAGAAATGACGGAATCTTTTCATTATTGCTTCAGTGACTCTGTGTCTAATCGCAGGCAGGTACAGTCAGGCAGAACAGGTTGATTTACCCGCTCTGTAAATCAAAGCGGCGAAAGCGGCTGTCAGCTGCCTTCTGAGCTGGAGACCCGCACTGCAGGGCCGGACCTATGATGTCAGCATCAGCGAAGGCACCTGAATAACCTCTGACCTCTGACCGCCAGCTCAATATTTCACATGCAAAGCCGGGTTAATGAAGGCAGCCAATGTTTCCCCTTTTCAACATTCCAAAACTGGAATTTCTTTGGCTATTCATTTGCAGGTTGGCTCATCCCAACACATGGACACACACACACACACACACACACACTCACTCAAAAACACCTCCGGGGTTCCGGTGGATTGCAAGAGTGAGTGAAAAACAGGAAAAATCTGCTCTCTCCTTCCTGCCTTCTAACCCTGTTTGTGTGACACACAGGAAGCAGTTCGGGAGCAGACAGGAGGTCAGGAGTTGCCACGCTCATTGTCTCTGTAGCTGCCATTACATCACTGGTCTGCAGCAGACGAGGGGGAAAGGTGTGTAGTGGTGGAGCTCCTGTCATCAGTCCAGAGCATGTGAGTGCGTCTGAGGTGGACGCAGGAGAGGATGTTTTTTCGGGGGGGGGGGGAATCGTCTTTAGAAAATAGATAAAAGGGCCAAGAGAAGTTAAGGAGGGATTAGGCCACTGGCTATTTCCCTCCTGACTCAGCTCTGTGAAATTTGTACAGTGCAACGGATCTGACAATGCGCATCACACCCAGAAAGTACATGAAGTACTACTGGACAAGCAACCAGCGAAGAGGTGGTGAAGGTCACCTCTCTCTGTGTGGAGTCTGTGTAGAATGCCTTGTTTTAACCTGACTGAACTTGAATGTGTTGTTTTAAATCAATTATCAATGAATTCATTTACAAAATAATTAAGTATTGACAGTGCTTTACATTCTACATGTCCATTATCTAAAATTAGAAAGACAAACAAAAAAATACACCCTTATATTTCCACCCTTATGCATGCTGATATAAATAAAGTAAATGAAATAAATGTGCTAACAAATGAGCAAACAAACAGATGTGTGAAGGTTTAATGAGGCCCTGGGATGACAACACCTTGCTCATACTCATATTCAGAGTTTCACACTGATAGGCTGATCAGTCCTCACGGTGGAGATACTCACAGGAAGTGAATATCTCAGCACGCAAGCTCAGAGGAAGTGAACAAAAGCCACAAGTAAGCAGTCTGACGTCAATTAGATCCCGCTGCACCTGACAGGAACACCTACTGATTATACACCTCTCTCTTTCTCTCTCTCTCTCTTTCTCTCTCACTCTCTCTATCTCTCTACTTCCCTCCTCTGCCAGTGTTTTTTAGTCATAATCTCCTAACATTCTTATACATGTTTATAGGATGTTATTTTTTAAAATAGTTGTATCAGGGACTAATGTCCTAATGTGCCACGAACAACCATTTTAAAAAGTTTATACCCAAATCAAACATGTCTGGCTAAGTTTTCAATTACACAGATTAAGATTCAAATACAACAAAAGACATGAATCACAGCTCTTCTGTGAAATTCCCCAACATGTTTGTGATCAGGTTTTAATGGGTCTGTACTGGGTTTCACCTGCTCTCATCTAAACTGCCGGAGAATGTGACAGAGAAACCCCACATGTCTCAAGCGTTGCTCCTTCCCTCCCTGCATTACGTCAGGGAATCAAACACAGCCAAGGATTTCTCAACTGCTACAGCTTTTTCTCCATTTCAAAGAAATGCTCAGAGTTCTGCACAACGCCTCCACAGGCACCCAAATCCTTCCCTTACGCCTTTACACGGCCGTCTTCAAGGCCAAAAAGGGGAATTCTGGGAAATTTTCCCATTCACTAACCCAAAGCTTTGGCTGGCCAGGCAGAAGGATCAGCTCCGGGTTATGGTGTATGACGTGGTCGGTTTGGCAGGGTGTTCTGTGCGTGTGCAGCTGTATGGTGTAAGTGTGTGTGTGTGTGTGTGTGTCAGTATTCACTATTCCCTGTAGTCTTCTAAAGGCCATTAGGCAGGGTACTAGGAAGTGAATGTGAACATGGCAGTTATAATGGGCTGGGACTCTGTGGGATCTAGACTTCCAAAGCCCACATACTAGACTCAACAAAATCTTATGTGGACAATATAGATTGGTGTGTGTGTGTGTGTGTGTGTGTGTGTGTGTGTGGGGGGGGTGTGGGTGTGTGCATACACATGAATGAGTTTGAGGGCAATGAGTGCTTGCCATTTCCTGTGGGCTTCCATAGCCCCTATACTAGACTCAACAATGGATAGTGTGGTGTGTGTGTGTGTGTGTGTGTGTTGCCAGGGCAATCACGAGAGGCCCGAGCAGAGATGAGTGATGATCGAGGAGAGATGTTGGGGAGAGTGTGGGCAGTCACGTACTGTAGCCTAGCCTAGACATGGGTGTGCTGGTCCAGGCCTGAGAGACCTGGACCACAGGGCTTTGGTGTCAGACGTTACATACCTGATGGAGCTCATAATATTGTTGCTAATTACCTGCTGAACTGATTCAGTACAAAAGAAAAATGTGCAGTGTGCATGTTTGAGAGTGGCACGGTCGCAGCACAGTCATTCACACACACACACACACACACACACACACACACACACACACACACAAACATACACAAACACAATAACCCCAGAGCTCATTCACGCATACGCACACCCTTAAACAAAGAGCAGGCACATGTGGCGTGGAGAGGTTGCTGATTTTGTGCACATGCTCTGAAGGAGAGCAGAAAAGTTGAAAGAGCTTCAGTTTTTAGATATTACAACATGGTACGTGAACAGGAGCGTGAGGGTGGGTGGTGAAGGCTTACCGGAGAGGCAGACCCTGGTGATGGATGGCTGGGCGGAGGCAGGCGATCTCCTGCAGTGAGAGAAGGGAGAGGACACACCTTCACAGTGGGCTCTGGTACCTGCTGCCTTTCTCAGGGTCAGAACCTGCCATCTTGAAAATGAACAGTGTGTGTGTGTGTGTGATTGGGTGTGCGTGTGGAGAGAAACTGCCATTTCGAATGAATAACATTTTGAAGAACAGCTACAATAATTATTATTGTAATATAGTTTCCATGTGAACATAACGCAATACACTATTTAATAAATGAACGACTGTGGGGCACTAAAATATTTAGTTTGATGTAGAAGTCTTTAGTGTCTTCTAGCAGTGGTGAGGTCACTGGAGACGCCAGTGAAATACTGCTTCACTTCACCGAGCGTGTCAGGTCCTGGTTAAGCTCACCGCGAACAGAACAGAGGGGCACCTAACCGGGTGTCCGGACCCGTCTGACGCAGCTCGCTGTAATTCAAGAGGGAAAATGAAGCCCTCTGCTCAGAAACAAGACGAGGGATGCACTTCCACTCTGCCTCAGCTGGAAAAATGTGTCACGGAGTGGAACAGAAAGACATCTGGAAAGTTAAGACCGAATGTCTTTAAAAGTGGTGAAAAAACTGAGTGAGTGTCATGTCTGGCTGTCTGCAGAATGACTGCACAGGTGGTATCATCTCTTTGTTTTGTCAATACTGCCCCCTGGTGGTTCAAATCACTATGGGCCAAGTTCATAAAACCTACCAGATTTTAACATGAAGTTAATCGCGAATAGCAGTGTGGTAATGCATTTCTTCATTCATTTCATGGTATTTGACTGTTTACGTGATATACTGCTGATATACTGCATGAAATATATCTGTCCTCATTTGCATATGACGTTAGCAACTCATAATAGAACATTGTTCCACAAAAACGTCTGACGGCACATTTCCCAGAAACAAGAGGATGAGGACTGGGTCACTTTCCCCTAACAGTGTTTGGCGATTTTCATGTCACCATCAAAATTCTGCACAACCATTTAGTTAAGTGACAAATACATTTAAAAGGCACATTTTTGTTTTGGAGTGAGCATGAGGATAAACTCTGCGATGGCAATAGCAGATGTTCACACAGCAGGATCTCACAATACAAACAACTTCTGCCGTGAGAGCTGCAGATGTGGAGGATGAAGGCAGAACAGAAACACACTAGGAGAGATGCAGTGATGCTGCTCTTACACGGTTTCGGAGAATTTCTGAAGTCATCAGCTCAGCGCAATCATGCAGTTTCCAGAAAATTACAAATACGTAATTTTCATGTAACTGGCAGTTTTCAACATACAATTGGTCTAGTAACTGGGCCTATGGAATATATATATATATTTACATATATATTTAGACGTATTTACAACTCCAGTTTGATTGGCTTTCGTCCTGGTAAGGTGACACTGGTCCACTAATTACTGCCGTCATGTTACCGTCATGTTTTAGGAAGCCCGCCCAGTGACGGTTAGATGTCCAACAGTTGTTAGGTTCATGGGAAACAACAATGATAAATGTGTATAATTTGTTTGTCAAATACATCTCTGAATGTTACTGAATGCACTCTGACAGACATCAGTATGTAATGCACAGTGACTTACTTGTTTGATGTACACTGTACATTGGTCAACACAGTGAAATTGTTTCTCACACTTCGAAGACTAGCAAGAACCTGGAACAAATGAATAGCATTTAAGTTTTGTGTTTAACGCCAATGCTTGTAATTAAATATTTACTAAAGGCAATAGCATTCCATTACTGAGTAACCTCTCCAGTGATGTAACACTGACATAAGGAGAGTCATGTTTACCTGCGCAAATGGAGTGACGATCAGATCATCTCCATGCCTGTAATTGAAACAGGATATGATGTTAGCCCGGCTCAGAGCAAACCCACATTACGAAACTGCGGTGATGCCACATCCCCCATCAGCCCCAGGGGCAGAGGAGTGACAGTGAAGCTATTGTCAGAGTCAGCGCACGCTGCCAGGGACTCGTAACTGCGGATCCCGATGGCAACGGCTACGGGATCCCAAAGAACAGGTTCTGGGGAACATTCCACAGCAGTGGCTAAAGAGACGTCAGAGGCGAATATGCAGGTGTGCAGTGCCGTGCCGTGGAAACCAGGCCATGAGAGAGGCGTCCTCTTACCATCCAGCACTGCACAAACACTCTCCCACATGTTCGCATTTATATGTTCTATTTATAAAAGAATGACTGGTCCCCCTGTTCAAGCCCTGGTGACAGACACGGACACCACTTCCCAAGACTTTAGTAGAGACTCCTACTTTGTATCTACACGCACAGACCACTTTTCTACTTACACCTAATTCCAAACTGCAGCTTCGCCTTTGCCGTGCTGAGTTGCTCAGCCGACCTCTGACCCCTTTGCGTTACACTCGCTGTATAAGGACCAGCGCTGACTGGTAGATTCTCAACACAGCAGTGACACTGAAATAGTAGCAGTATAGTCCACAATAATTCCACATTCTATTTTATTAAATAAGACTTTTAACAGTGCGGTGTGAGTACAGCCCACAGCAGGAGGAGCTGCACTGGGGTGAGTATGACAGGCACCACTGCAGTTTTTACATTTGATGCTAGAACATCACACACCATCCAGCCAACAGTGGCCAGAGGTCACGAACTCACCAGCGGCGGTGATGTGGTGACGTGGACGGCTGCTAACACGGACTGTGCAGAGCAAGCATCGGGCTATATTTTCCAAGTGGTTTCTAACAAATAAAATATATTTCTAATGAAGTTGGTGGTGAGCATACGTGGCCTGAAGAAACACGTCATAGTGGAGGAAAGAAGGCCGGGGTCAGACTCACAGCTCCGAGGCCACGGAGGAGTTGCGCGACATGGACTTGGGCGAGAGGTCGTAGTCGCTGTCGGAGCGGTAGAGGAAGGATTCGCGGCGCTGGCTGTGGGTGGGGAAGTTGGTGTGCAGGACCAGGCCGGAGCCGGGAGACGCCTGAGGGTCCAGCGGGCTGCATCCTGCAGACGGGCCGTTCTCCACGTCGAAGCTGCAAACAACCAATACGTCCACGTGAGAAGACGGAGAAGAGCGGAGCGTTTTACCTGCTGTACTGCTGCAAGTGTACACACACACACACACGCACACACGCACACACACGCACGCACACACACACGCACGCGCACGCACGCACGCACGCACACACACACGCACGCACGCACGCACGCACACACACACACACAGTCTATGACTTAGTAGGCAACAGTGAAAGACATTCAGCAGTACGACGTGAGCAGTCAGAGCACTAGAGGTGATCCCTAGAGCACTAGAGGTGAGCCGTGCTCTCAGTCTGACTGCGTGTTTAGCAGGATCATCAGTTCAGGTCCTCTAGCTCTGAAGACAAGACTTTGACAAGGCTGGTTTTAGTTCAGTGTCTGTAAAACACTGGCGTCCATCAGATCAGCACAGGGCTTTCCCCCTGCCTTTACATTCTATAGGAAAAACTTTCTTTCCCTTATAAGAACCGGCTCTTTAATATATAAATATAGGCCTTTTACAGATTTTTTGTAACAGTGTTGTAAAGGGTTTTGGTATATTACGAGAGCAGGTTCAATGACAATGCAGGTTCTTTGCTATTTTTTATTTGCTTTTATTTGTTTTTTTGCTCATTTTTGGCTGTCTTTGATTCTTTGTTATTCATATTTGTCCAGATTAGATTTCTGTTATTCATGGATATAGAGGTGACGGCAGGTGATGACAGGGAGCTTTCACTCTCTTATCCACAATACATCATTGCTCTATACAGCGAATCCCACCAGATACAAGCTCATTCAGTTTAACGTTCTTCACTGGTTTTACTACTCCAAAACAAATGATTCAAATATACAGCTCGGTTTCCCCTCAGCGTGACGAGTGTCCTGAAGCTGCGCGATCTCTGACTTATCTAGGCTGTTTCAGCCCCGCCAAACATGATTATTGGATTAACGTTTTCAATTGGCTTTCAGAAACAAACCAGGTGTAAGGGTTGGCCTTGGCGCCATCCCACAACCGGCCACCAGAGGGAGCCAACGGGCTAATCAAGCCAAACCAGCAACACCTGCTTGACAGCTCGAAAAAAGCAGCTCCATCCAGGAAACCAGTTGCTGAATTGGTCGTTCAGAATTCTGACCTACAGCTCGGCCGGTATCTTTGGGTAGAGGTTGCTCTCGGGTCTCTTTTTCTCTCGAGTCTGTCTCTCTCTGGTCTCCAGTTTATCTCTGTTTTTTGCCTCACTGAGTCAGAGAGACAGGCCTTCCCCTGGGGCCCTTTGTTTTCTTCCTGCTCAAACCGTTCAAACATTTTCCATGAATTTCCCTGTTCTCTTTTGCCCCTTTTTGTTCTCACTCCCAGTTAAGTAAACTCAGCAGTTGGGTCCTACCTACCCAAAACCATGTTGTGGCTCAAACGCCTCACCCCTGACCAGCCACCCCGTTACACCAGGCTACGGTTTGGGGGTATGTGGATGCCCTGGTGCTCTATTCTAGCCCTAAAACAGCAGAGGCTAAAGAAGAAACACCAACCCCTGCTGAGGGCTGAATGAGACAGCTTTCATTACACAAATGTTTCAATTGCAATGTAGCAAATAAAAAAATCACAAGAAGTCTTTTTGGACAAATGGAACATTTGGATAAGTTAAATGAGGCATTTTCCATAATAATGCTTACTTAGGCTAATGCCCCTGTGACCCGGACCCAGATAAGCGGATGTAAATGGATGGAATTATTTGATATTACTTTTGGTAATTTCTTTTTAAATATCTTTCTTTGTTTTTCTATTTCTGCCTCAAACATCACATTGTATGTTGCATTAACATCTTTAAAAAAAACATAAAAACATATTTTGATAAATTTATAGAAAAGTATCAAAGTATAGCACCACTCTGAGGCTAGAAGGTTCTGGAAAGTCTCAGAGTGCCCCGTGCTCAGGGAGGAAGCAGGTACATTCTCCCCTTTCAAGCCCTCAGGAAGTGAAGAGGATATGAGCACTTCAAATAAGACAGCAGTCATGGAAACATCAGCGCGCTGACTCCAACACACACTCTTAAAAGCTAGCCTTCCTTCCAGGAGTGTGTCTCATCTCAGAGACGTGTGTGGAGACGCAGTGCTTGGGTTCCACGCCTGAGCCGATGGCACATTTCCCTGCTCTAATGTCCCAGTGGCGAAAACAAGATCACATATAAAAAACACAAATATCACAGGCAGATTATATGATACAAATAGTTTACACCAATTGATTTAAAACTGCTTTTGCTTTCTTCCTGTTGTGTTCACCAGCATATACATATTTCTGCATATTTTAAACCTACTTTCTTATGCTCAATCCTGAGTTGTTGCACTAAACTCGTCTCCTCACTACTCTTTAATCTACTAACAGACCTTCTACCCCCCCCACACACACACACACATTCACACACACAACAAAGCTTTGTCGGTTGTCAGTTACCTGGCTTGACCCCTGTGTCTAAAGCAAGAGTATTGACAGACTTCAATACGCTGTCACACACATAGACATGCAGACAAACACACACACTTTCTTTGGGAAAGAGCCTTGTAGCTTGGTAGTGTTTTGTCTCCGCTCACCTCACTAAGCTTCTGAATCAACATCCCACATCCTTCCTTCCTAGTAGCAACTGGCAGTTCAACCTTCTCTGCTTGAGCAGGAAGAGTTTAATGGAAGCTGAGAGGTTTATGGGACTGTGTTACACTAATAAACACCTTCACAGACAGACTGTGCTACACTAATGAACACCTTCTCAGACAGACTGTGCTATACTAATAAACACCTTCACAGACAGACTGTGCTACACTAATGAACACCTTCTCAGACAGACTGTGCTATACTAATAAACACCTTCACAGACAGACTGTGCTACACTAATGAACACCTTCTCAGACAGACTGTGCTATACTAATAAACACCTTCACAGACAGACTGTGCTACACTAATAAACACCTTCACAGACAGACTGTGCTACACTAATAAACACCTTTTCAGACAGACTGCTACACTAATAAACACCTTCTCAGACAGACTGTGCTACACTAATAAACACCTTCACAGACAGACTGTGCTACACTAATGAACACCTTCTCAGACAGACTGTGCTACACTAATAAACACCTTCACAGACAGACTGTGCTACACTAATGAACACCTTCTCAGACAGACTGTGCTATACTAATAAACACCTTCACAGACAGACTGTGCTACACTAATGAACACCTTCTCAGACAGACTGTGCTACACTAATGAACACCTTCTCAGACAGACTGTGCTATACTAATAAACACCTTCACAGACAGACTGTGCTACACTAATGAACACCTTCTCAGACAGACTGTGCTACACTAATAAACACCTTCTCAGACAGACTGTGCTATACTAACAAACACCTTCTCAGACAGACTGTGCTATACTAACAAACACCTTCTCAGACAGACTGTGCTACACTAACAAACACCTTCTCAGACAGACTGTGGTATACTAATAAACACCTTCTCAGACAGACTGTGCTACACTAATAAACACCTTCTCAGACAGACTGTGCTACACTAATAAACACCTTCTCAGACAGACTGTGCTACACTAATAAACACCTTCTCAGACAGACTGTGCTATACTAATGAACACCTTCTCAGACAGACTGTGCTACACTAATAGACACCTTCTCCGACAGACTGTGCTACACTAATAAACACCTTCACAGACAGACTGTGCTATACTAATAAACACCTTCTCAGACAGACTGTGCTATACTAATAAACACCTTCTCAGACAGACTGTGCTACTAATAAACACCTTCTCAGACAGACTGTGCTACACTGAAACACCTTCTCAGACAGACTGTGCTACCTTCTCCGACAGACTGTGCTACACTAATAAACACCTTCTCAGACAGACTGTGCTACACTAATAAACACCTTCACAGACAGACTGTGCTACACTAATAAACACTTTCTCAAACAGACTGCGGCACCTGAGCAGAACCCTTGTAGGTCCCTACGTCACAGCATCCAACAACCTCCAGTCCAGGCAGGCAGCTGCCCCAGCAAACCTACCCAAACCATCTCGTACACTCAGGTCTTCTACTGCTGGGCTTCTAACTGTCCCGCCGTCTAAACTCTGTGGCTTTGGTGATCGGGCATTTTCCAGACTCTGTCCTCACCTGTGGAACTCCCTCCCAACTAGGGTCAAACTGCATGACTGGCTGCTGCTAAACTGGTGTGTGTTGTCTGGTACTCAGTGTTGACCATGGAGCATCCTTGGGAGGTACAAAGGCGCTACATAATAAATAATAATAGCAATAATACGTCCCACTCAAATCACTTACTTTATGAATTACAATAGATTACTTACATGAATTAGAATGAATGGATTACGCGAGAAAAACTGCTAATGATTTTGTGTTATGTAGTTATCAGAAAAATCCAAAGGCCATGAAAGCAGGTGGCGAAGGTTCGTAAAGCTCTACACCGAGGTGGAGAGAGAGTCTCTGGGACCTGAAGGAGCAGCAAGCCGGGGCCCAGGGTGCAGACCTGCCTCAGCAGAACATCCTGGCCTCTGGGTCACTTTACACCCCTCAGAGGGGTCAGGCCTGATAAAGCAATCAGGAAATAACGGCGCGGACCCCTGATGTAGCCAAAACGTGGAGTTCGGATGGAGGACCAAGGCCTGGTGTGATGTTCAAGCTCTCACACTTCACATCCTCGTGTGTCTTTATAGTATAAACCAGTTAGAGCTCAAATCCAGCTTCCTCCACCTCTGCTAGTCTCATCAGCCACTGTTTTAATTAAGCCTCGGAAGAAAAACCAAACTATGTAGGTCATACACATAAATTTGTGTAGGCCAGTGATTTATGTGCTTAGTTACTAAAAATGGACGGCATTTGTTTCATTTTACATGCTCTAGCAGTGAATTCATAACAGTGTAACTATGTGAATTAATCTTCAAAAAATCTTATTGTTTCCACGCTCATATCCAGTGGAATACATTGACACAAGCCACACATCAAAGAGTCTTATGCACACGCAACAGAGCAGGTGTGAACGACGAAGACAGTCACATGTGCCTCTGCTGTGACTGTGGACCAGTCTTTTTACTCAACTAATAATGAGTAAATAGGTCATTTAATATGAGCTGTAAACAAGGTCATTATCCAGGGATTCCAAGAGATAATGCAAGTGTGAAGGAAGCTCGAGGCCTTTAAGTCCCCAGCCTTTCTAAAGGCCACATTGCTCCAACCCAGGGATGGTCTTATCCACAATGGGACACAGTGGCTGCAGGTAGCCAGTCCAACCAGACAGTAACACACTTAAGATGGTTTTTCACACTGACACCAGCTGACTGGGTGGGTGAGTGGAAGCAGGGAGCACTTCACCAGCAGCACCAGTTCTTCACAGATAAGAAAGTCACGATCTGTCGTTTTACAAGGTCACTTTATGCTCTAAACCTCACAGCCTCAGCGCCACACGTAGGTACTGCAGGAAGCTCCGAGCCAAAGAGGCAAGCGTCTGGTGCGGACGTCACGTGTGATCTTCTGTCAGGACAGTGAGATGCTCTGAGAAGCCTCCAGCTGGAGGGTGTGTGTCTGTCGGCAGACCAACACAGCTTTGCCTTTTCTGCAGCTGAAGGCAAAACGATGCCATATTCCAATAGCATACAGGTACCATACAGTTACTATACAGTTACCATACAGTTACCATACAGTTACTATACAGTTACCATACAGTTACCATACAGTTACCATACAGGTACCATACAGTTACCATACAGTTACCATACAGGTACCATACAGGTACCATACAGTTACCATACAGGTACCATACAGTTACCATACAGTTACCATACAGTTACCATACAGTTACCATACAGGTACCATACAGTTACCATACAGGTACCATACAGTTACCATACAGGTACCATACAGTTACCATACAGTTACCATACAGGTACCATACAGTTACCATACAGTTACTATACAGGTACCATACAGGTACCATACAGTTACCATACAGGTACCATACAGTTACTATACAGGTACCATACAGTTACCATACAGTTACCATACAGGTACCATACAGTTACCATACAGTTACCATACAGGTACCATACAGCCATACAGTTACCATACAGTTATACACCATACAGTTACCATACAGGTACCATACAGTTACCATACAGTTACCATACAGGTACCATACAGTTACCATACAGGTACCATACAGGTACCATACAGTTACCATACAGGTACCATACAGTTACCATACAGTTACCATACAGGTACCATACAGGTACCATACAGTTACCATACAGTTACCATACCATACAGGTACCATACAGTTACCATACAGGTTACAGTTATACAGTTACCATACAGTTACCATACACAGTTACCATACAGTTACCATACAGTTACCATACAGGTACCATACAGTTACCATACAGGTACCATACAGGTACCATACATACAGGTACCATACAGGTACCATACCATACAGGTACCATACAGGTACCATACAGTTACCATACAGTTACCATACAGGTACCATACAGGTACCATACAGTTACCATACAGTTACCATACAGTTACCATACAGTTACCATACAGTTACCATACAGTTACCATACAGTTACCATACAGTTACCATACAGGTACCATACAGGTACCATACAGTTACCATACAGTTACCATACAGTTACCATACAGGTACCATACAGTTACCATACAGTTACCATACAGTTACCATACAGTTACCATACAGTTACCATACCATACAGGTACCATACAGGTACCATACAGGTACCATACAGTTACCATACAGGTACCATACAGTTACCATACAGGTACCATACAGGTACCATACAGTTACCATACAGGTACCATACAGGTACCATACTGTTACTATACAGTTACCATACCATACAGTTACCATACAGTTACCATACAGTTACCATACAGTTACCATACAGTTACCATACAGGTACCATACAGGTACCATACAGTTACCATACAGTTACCATACAGGTACCATACAGGTACCATACAGTTACCATACAGTTACCATACAGGTACCATACAGTTACCATACAGTTAATTGACAGTTCTTATACAGTTACCATACAGTTACCATACAGGTACCATACAGGTACCATACAGTTACCATACAGTTACCATACAGGTACCATACAGTTACCATACAGTTACCATACAGACAGTTCTTATACAGTTACCATACAGTTACCATACAGGTACCATACAGTTACCATACAGTTAATTGACAGTTCTTATACAGTTACCATACAGTTACCATACAGGTACCATACAGTTACCATACAGTTAATTGACAGTTCTTATACAGTTACCATACAGGTACCATACAGTTACCATACAGTTAATTGACAGTTCTTATACAGTTACCATACAGGTACCATACAGGTACCATACACAGTTAATTGACAGTTCAGTTACCATACAGTTAATTTACAGGTACCATACAGTTACCATACAGTTACCATACAGGTACCATACAGTTACCATATAGGTACCATACAGTTACCATACAGTTAATTGACATTTCTTATACAGTTACCATACAGGTACCATACAGTTACCATACAGTTAATTGACAGTTCTTATACAGTTACCATACAGGTACCATACAGTTACCATACAGTTACTATACAGGTACTATACAGTTACTATACAGTTACCATACAGTTACCATACAGTTACCATACAGTTACTATACAGTTACCATACAGTTACCATACAGTGGGCCCATATGAGAAACAAGGATCTTCAGGATTGTGTTGAGGAATATTGGAAATGATATTCTGTTCACTTCATGAAAGAAAACAAATGACACGTTGGATCAAAGAGTACTCCAGCTAACATAAGTGAGTATGTTATTTATAAACAATTTATAAACAGAAATGTATTTATAAAGCACAACTTTGCATACTTCAGAATATACACCAAGACACAACACGAGATTAGTCACAAAACACACAGCAAGAAAACTGTAAAACATAAATGATTAAAGAAATAATAAGAGAATACAAATATGATTAAAGAAAGATATTAAACTAAGTAATATAACACACAGAGTATAAACACAGATCCAAGAACACCTCAGATTACCCACAATCCCTCACTGCTCAAAAGCATGTTTCTAAAAATATGGTTTAACACCTCATTTTAAAAACAGAGATAGTGGTTTGACGTATGTTGTTTAGTTCCTCAAAATGGACTAATGGAATGGAAATAAATGAGAAAACTGCATAGAGTGTGTTATTTACATTACACTACACACCAACCATGGAATTACTAGAATCAGCTTGTAGTAGCTGGAACTGTACAATGCACATGGTGTAATCACTATGCCGGCCAGAAGCCCTCTCTGATGACGCAGGTTGTGTGTGTATGAACATTGAAAGGAAGTTCCAGAAATGTTAGAACTCTGGCAGGCTAATTTAAAATGAACGAATAAAGAATAACCGACTATTCATGAATAATGACCATAACCATTCAAAAATGGCTAAATAAATGTCTGAGTTGGAAGAAATATATGTGCAGCTCAGAACACTATCCACTTGTTCACTGTGATTTATATGTTACATATTTCACTTAATCCACATGTCTGATGTATCTGCTCGCTGCGAGAGCCACATAGGATATGAAACAGACCACAACAGATCTAAAAATAATTAAATGTTAAACAAAACAAAGCCCTGTTTATTAAACACCCAGCGTTTGGGAGAACACAGGGACATTTTGAGAACTGGTCAAAAGATCTCATGACATTCAGGTTTGGCTCTGGTCACATGACTTAGGGGAAGAAGGCCACTTCTGGTCACAGAGAAGCATCACTAAAACTCCATAGAGTGAATTTTCATTCCAAACTTTAGTCAGCCTGACTGCCCCAATGACACCACTCTGGGTTACGTAAAAGGCAGGATGGGTGAGTATGACTAGGAGTATATGTGTGTCTTGTGAAATAATAATCTGACACCTAGCTGGTATAAGAAAGGAACTCACTTAGCTTAAGAATTATATTAAAATAAAAAAGCTAAAAAATATTATCTGGTCTTCATGTAATATGCAGTAATAAAGAATAAAGGTAGAATACATTTTTTTAGAATTGAGATTTTTCCCATAAACACCAATAGAGGAATAGCACTCTCAAATGTTGTGTGTGCGATTTGCTAAATATGGTTGTCTATGTAGATCGGATCACATCTTTGATGCGATTTAGGCAGAAATGACAAATTTCTCACAAGGGTGCATTCAGGAGGTAAATGGGTATATCTAGTCCACTTGTGTTACTGCATGCACAGCCAAAATACTGTATATTACAACAATACTGCATACTGTAAGCAGCAGGTTAAATAAACAGGCCCACGGTCAATAGATGCTCAACCAGATGCTGAACATATAGCAAAATATTTGAAGACAGCATTGCCCCTGGAAATCCCTCGGCAATAGGCACCCGTTAGGCTAATTTTTCATATAGGGTCACTAAATATGTTTGAAGCACAACAAACACCCAGTGTTTTCCATGGGTCATAGAGAAAAGCCCCCCGATCTCTATCTTAAATCCACCTTGCACAGAGATTATCTCTATCAGCACCTAATGAACACTAATATGGCACCTAACATATATATATGTTAGGTGCCATATTAGTGTATAAATATATATATATATATAAGCCTACATTCTGCACCTGCACATACACATCTCTGCAGCCTCAAACTAACCTGCCCCATCATTCAGCCCTCCATGTGTTTTCAGCAGGGACCCATTTTTTCTAAGCACTCAAAAACTCACAGCGCAGTAACAGGAATAGTACAAGACACACAGTTGGCATAGGACACTCAGAGTGTAAATACAGAGTTATCACTGAAAGTGGGTTTAAGAAGTGAAACGAGTAAACTGCATGAACTGAGTTGACACAATAGCACCTCTATTCAGGCTCAGTGACTACTTCTGTCTCCAGATATAGTCAGATTACAGACGGTTACAGATGGGTTTTGAACATCCATATGGAACCTCTCCCAATACTCTGTGCCTCCACTCCAAGCAACAACTTTTCATTAAAACAACAGAGAATGAGAGACAGAGATATGAGAGAGAGAGAGAGAGAGAGAGAGAGAGATTGAGGGAGACAGGAAAACAGAGAGAGGGAGGTAAGTACTGTGGTTTAAAACTCAGGGCTCCTGTCTCATTTAAGCGTCTATTCCAAGACACGTCCTCTAGTCCTGGGTGAGAAAGGACCCAGTGTGACAGGCAAGCGTGTGAACCAGGCCAAAACAACAAGGTAGAGAGATAACCATGTAAATGAGCCTGTCAGAGAAAGAGAGAGAGAGAGAGAGAGGGCAGAAGAGGGCAAGAAGAAAGGTGAGAGAGAGAAATATGTAGGGGCTTCTGACCTGACGGTGTAGGCATGTAGCCTCTTCACCACATCTTCACTGAAGTCAAAGTGGACCCTGCTTTTGGTACAGGGTGACCTGCGGAACATGGCCCGGGACTCACCGCTACCCACTCTAGCCCACACTACAAACATCAGCCCTGCAAAATCTCCCCGGGCTGTGTGTAGCCGCCCCCCAACCCAGCCCCGCCCACAGCACACGCACTTCCTCACAGTGTGGGGCTCTCCGCTGCTCAGAGTGCCACGGCCACACAGCAAACCCGGAATGGAGTTTCAGACTGGGGCTGACAGGATCTGTTAGGAAAGGAGTCATCTTGTAAAACAGTGCTGAAGTGGGCTAACACACACACACACACACACACCGCGTCATGTATTGCACTAGCCTTTACAGTCTGCAATAGATTTTGCTCCACAGCATAAGCCAGAATAATGCAAGTGTGACACATTCCAGTAAGTTTCAGAAAAGGCCAGATTAATACACAAAGGCATGCTGATGCATACATGACATCACACATACACGCGCGCACACACACACATACAAAATGTGTTGAACCAGCCAGTACTGTTTGTAAGAGATTTCGCTCCCTAGAGAGACGTATGTAAAGTAATGAGTATGTGACATTTTATTCCGTTTCAGTAAAAGCCAACTTATGCCTGTCTAATACACAAACGCATGGTGACACATATGCACATATACACACGGACACCCACCCACACACACACACAAACACACACACACATAATTCCACATCTTAAAATTCTCATTTCTAATCTAACAATCTAACTGAATTCCTGAAATATTATCACCTATTTAAATACTGTGACTTTCTAATAAATGAAGCTGTGTCTGAGTTCTTGTGTAAGTCATGCTCCCAAATAAACACAGAACGCTAAACACACACCACTGAACCCCCATTAAAGCCACTTGGCCAGGCTGTACTGTAATGCCACCGTATGGTGTGTGAACAGTGTGTGTGGGGCTCTGGTACTGGACACACAGACAGATTTCAGCCATTGCTCTGCTCTGGAGCTCTTGTTGGAGAAGGGTGGCAAAACGATCCTGACAAGAGCACAGGAGGCTCTTTGGAGGACGGACGTAATCCGCGCACCAGGCGTCCGAGAGACAACAGTGAGAGATGGCGTCAGCTGTTGATAGACGACAGTAGGTGGCAAACAGGCTCTGGGGTGTGGACGGGGTGCGTGATTCAGACCAGAACAATGCTGAGACCGTCGTGTGTCTCGGGGAGAAGTGAACTACATGTCACACTGTTCTCCACGACAAAAGAGGAGTGGAGGAGCCCTTCATCCATGAGGTCATTAATCAGTCAACCTGTCATCAAACAGCCTGAGACAGAGGAGAGAGAGAGTGAGCTGAGGAAGTCCATTAGGATAATAGCTTCACACAGCCTCTTTTCTCTCAGAATGAATACCTATGACAATCAGCCGAGGCGCAGTTGTGTGGCTCAATGTGTGTGTGTGCGTGTGCGTGTGTGTGTGCGTGTGTGTGTGTGTGTGTTTGTGTATGAGCGCATGTGTTTGTGTGCCTGTCTGGAAACGGCACCAGTTATCAATAGCAGTTTAGACGCAACGCTCCAAATCCCCTTGTCGGTCTGCAGATCTATAAATTGCAATTTGGAAATGTGAGTAGCTGATATATCTAATTATACAAGTGACATGTTCTATGTGCGAAATCAGAACTGATTAATGGCAATTAGGAGAGGTTTACACAAAGCGAAGTATGTAATTATATTAATGTTGTTGTTGGAGCCACTGGCCAAATTCCAAAGCCCAGACATCCCACTAGGTGGCAGCAACACACAACATGGGAAATCAGATTTTGCGTCACACTGGTAATCCACCAGTAATATAGAGCATGTGTGTGGCCAGCCAATAAAAAACATTGATAGTGGTGCGTAATATAGGAGCATTAACTAGCTCAAGCACCACGAGGAAATATGGCTTGTCAAATGCTGTTTGAAGCTCTCTGGTGCTTTATCTTCGTTAGGTGGATGCTAATACGGAACATTCCAAATGACTGCTAACTTTAGAGAACATCACAGCATTAAATTACACATTTTATTTGCATAATCAGTATACATTTGCATAAAATTAACTACCATTAATCAGGTAAGTAAAACTGAGTGGGATGACTGTGGAAACACAGGAAGAGGAATGAGGGCCCAGACTCTGGACACGCCCATGATCAGAGTGCTGAGTCCAGCTGCACATCAGGACTCCATCCAGCAGGGGGCGTGGTGCGATCCCTCACTGGTATTACAGGGAGGGCTCCAGGCCCCTCAACATACCCCCTCTTGAGGTAAAAGTCTCTCAGCATTCAAGATGAGTTCTGTGGGAATCTGAATAGCCATCTGTAGAGTCAGCCTGAAGAATCCAGGATCCAGAATGAATGTAGGATGCACTAGATAACAGTCTAGTTAGGTAGTCAGCAACCATATCAACCATCAGCTAACTGCACTGGGACTGACTACAGCAAAGAGAGGCTGTCAGGGCAAAGCCAGTGCACGTGTAACCCATCAGTAACCCAACATGATTTATTTAATGGCCAAATACCTCAGGATGAAATAAATATTCAGCAAATACTGCAACAGCAAATCGGCGCGGTCAGCACACCACAAAGGGTTCCTTTAACTCGGAGGTGTCCTCATCAGTCAGCATGAAATGTGCTGAAGAAGACATGTGGAGATCAAATACTGCCACGGGCCGGAGAAAGTGGACTCCGACAGGCAGAATGAGACCCCAGATCACAACCCAACGTTGTGGCACTGTGAAATCCAACAATCCAAATCATTTCTTAACTCTGGAGAAAAATAAACATTTTTCGAGCACGTGTCACTTTGAGGCTCAAGTTAGCTGGTTAACAGAAAAGTTGTGAATGCTGTGTGAGATGTTACACTTCCACAGCTAGGTGAGAAGGCAAGGATACACCATGAGAAGGTGTGTTCTAAACGCGTGCCAACCTCCAACTGCTCGAGCTCGAGTCATTTGGAGCTGGATCTCGTAGTATCTGTGAAAGGAGCATCTCAGGTCCTGCAGGGCTTCATAGGAACACAAGGTGGTCCCACACTGTGCAGTCAAGTCCACTTGTGTTGCCCAAGTGTGTTGCTCTGATTGAGGACCAAGTCACACCACAGGATTCTTCTGACTGGGGAAAAGCAGGACACAGGACAGCGCTTATCAGCCCGGGGCTGCGGAGAACAAGGGGCTTCCTGCGGCCGAACCGGGAAATCAGGCCAGAACTACTCTCAGAGGCAGGGCCCCACCCATTACAGCAGGCCCAATCAAAACACTCAGAGCCAGGGCCCCACCCATTACAGCAGGCCCAATCAAAGCTCTCAGAGCCAGGGCCCCACCCATTACAGCAGGCCCAATCAAAATCCTCAGAGCCAGGGCCCCACCCATCACAGCAGGCCCAATCAAAACCCTCAGATACAGGGCCCCACCCATCACTGCAGGCCCAATCAAAACCCTCAGAGCCAGGGCCCCACCCATTACAGCAGGCCCAATCAAAGCCCTCAGAGCCAGGGCCCCACCCATCACAGCAGGCCCAATCAAAACCCTCAGAGCCAGGGCCCCACCCATCACAGCAGGCCCAATCAAAACCCTCAGAGCCAGGGCCCCACCCATCACTGCAGGCCCAATCAAAACCCTCAGAGCCAGGGCCCCACCCATCACTGCAGGCCCAATCAAAACCCTCAGAGCCAGGGCCCCACCCATCACTGCAGGCCCAGGCCTTCGACCAACTCTGGAGCCTTATCTCACAATGAGGAATGAGTAACGCTTTAGTCTCAAGGGCTTAGCTGACCTCTGCTACTCTGTATTGTGTTGTGTTCTGCAGTAGCACAATAAGATATTATTTTGAGTCCATATTGAGTACATGCAACGCAGAAGCAAGTACTGAGATATGTACACATGCACATGAGACAATTCAAATATATGCAATGAGGCTGATTCAACATGTGAAATGAATAGCACTAGGTCTCTGCATCCCTAGGAAAGGAACTTCTGTTCAACTCTGACATCACGCTTGTTTTCACATGACAGACTACTTGAGTTACATTACCCAGGAAGAGACGGGTCTGTACGAGCCCTTAACGTAGCGCATGCTTGCAGCGGTATCCCAGGACCCACGGCACAATGCGAACCGTAAGACGATCCTGTATGTTGACGTGACAGCTGGCTTACTGGAGCCGGAGTACAGTGTCTGTTCCAGTAGCCACGGATACGACAGAACGTCAACAACCGTATACAATGAAGAGCGCCAAACAGTAGCAGCACCCACAGTGGGTATGAGTCAACGTACGAGCACAGAGTGAGTTCCTGTGTGCGAATGTGGGAGGAAGCGTTTTTGGGGAGGTTGTTTTCGGGAGTGCATACACTGCCGTTAAGTCTAAAGCGATGATGAATATGCTCAAATATAACGAGTCACCAAGTCTACAGGGAGAACTTTTCCCCAGACCCATTACAATGAGTGTACCAATTCAGTTTGTGTGTGTGTGTGTGTGTGTGTGTGTGTGAGGCAGGGGAAAATGACTGCAAATCTCATTCTCTATTTGCACCAGTGGAGCTCTTGTACATCTTATGGAGAGTCAGTCTCTGTGCTTAATGGAGGCCCATTCAGCCATGGCCTCTATTACTGCACCCACTGCTCAGGAAAATGCCCTCAGC